>OY992539.1:128909427-129558978 GCA_963921195.1 Pegoplata infirma | reverse complement strand
GTAAATGAGTTAAAACAACTCAACTCAACTGATGGGTATACCTCTTCTCCTCCAAATCTAATGAAAATTAGTACTGACAAGGGAAGTATCTCAACCCTTATGAACCGATTTGCATGAAACGTAAAATATATATAAAAGAGACAATTATAAGGTTGGGGTGTCTCGTCTTATCGGCCATATCGGGGATTTAGGGGTTCAAAGCATGGGTCAAAAAATGGCGAAAAAATCGTTTTTTGGATTTTTCAGCCATTTCTTTCTAAGAAACTATATGATGTTTGCATATGAAAAGAAAGGTTTTTTTTAATGCCTATCCAAGGGTAGCACAACCTTGTAAAAGTTTGGCTTCGTTAAATACTTTTTTTATGAAAATGTGAAAATTTTGGGGGTATTTATATGAAGACATAGAGCTACGATGTCCATATGAATATGAAATAATCTTTATTAAATTTAAGTCGACACGTATTTTTGCTCTAGAGGATATTCCTGTTAGTTTGTGAGATATCGAAATTTTCCCGGAGGTCCAAATGGTTTCATAAGGGGACAACGAAATTTTGAAACACTGATATGGCCGAAAAGCCGAGACACCCCAACCTTAAAATCGTCTCATTTATATATATTTTAAGTTTCAGGCAAATCGGTTCATAAGGGTTGAGATACTTCCCTTGTGAGTTTAACTTTAACATACATTAATTAACATAGTCTCAGTCTCAGTAGCCTCAGGGTTGTCTTTCGAAAATTAGTATATTTTCAACACACAGATTGGAAGATCGGACATCGTTAGATCGACTTCAACTCGATCGAGAATCATGAATATATATTCTTAATGGGGTCCTTGATTTTCAATTGAGTTTATTCGGGAAATTTTAATAAATTCCAAAAATTTGTGCATAGAAAGATTTGCTGGCACATCGGTGTTATGTTCAATGTTGATATAGTGGGTTGGAAACAAAATAAAATGTAGTGTGTAATGTAAAAGTTTCATTTATAAAAAAAACATTACATAATTTAAAATTTGTTTAAAAATTTACAAATTAAATAGAATCAAGTGTGTTAAATTCGGCTGTGCGGAATCTTTTATTCCCTCCAACAGGAAAAAAAATCAGGGGCTTTTTAATTTTTTTTTTTTGGGAGGGGGGGTTGTCAGTAATATTTGGTGGGAGAAATTTCCCTCGAAATATATGTTCAAAGTTCTTTTTGTACTAAAGAAATACAAGTTTATTACACTGTGAGACAAATGGTAGGGATCAGTGATCGGCGGGGTTTCTGCTTACTAAGAAAAGTTATGTCGGTCAAAAAAGTAAGCAGAACCCCTCCGATTTGGGCTGTCGCACAGTGATATTATGTGAAAAAAATTTAGTCCACGCCCAAAAAAGGGGGATGGGCGTACCGAAAAAAAAAAAACGAAGTTTTCTAATCCCCTGGGTCCAAATGCAGGTCTTTGAACTACTTGTAGCATAAAAAAGCATTTGTTGAACAAAAACTAAAAAAAAATCATATAAAAAAATTGTGTTTTTCAGAGGATGGTTGAATTCCTCAAGGGGGAACTTTTTCAACCCTGGTCCGATTTGGATCATTTACGAACTTAACCTACCTAGGAACATAAGACATATTCGTGCCAAATTTCGGGTATAGCTCATTTATTTTTGACTGTATCGTGTTAACTATAGACGAACAGACAGACAGACGAACGGACATCACTAGACTGCATTAGTATCGATCACTGATCATAAATATATATACTTTATGGTGTGTGTAACACACGGAACGACAAAGTGAGTATACCTCCATACTGTATTTGAAGGGTATACAAATTTCGCAGAAAAAATATATGGGCGAAAAAAATAAGTGAAAAATGTTTTTTTAAACATGTTTGTAATTCTTTAAATGTCATTTGGTAGTTAATGCTATTTACATATCACATCAGAAATTTTGCTGAAGTGACAACAGCTTTTGGAAAGGAAACTCGAGTCAAGGAGCCCATACAAACCTGCTGAATTCATGCATGATTCTCAATGGCGATGTAACACTTTAGAGCGCTAGTTGGAAACACTAAAAAAGCGCTCTTAAGATGCAATAGAATCACGTGTCTTTAAAGCGCTGAATAAAGCATTATTTTATAGCACTGCTTAAGCGCTATAAAAAATTGACTTCTTATAAAGTGTAATACATACCATTTAAAAAAAAAAATATATTTGAAAAATTCAAGCTTTCTAATAGGCTTAGTGAAAAAATCTAAAAATCCAACCCTTATAAGATAATTACATTTTAATATTTTGACCTTGAATTTTAAGGTCAAATTTAATTTTTTCAAAAAAAAAAACCCACAAATGCTATTTCAAAGGCCGTCAAAAGTACTTTAAAGGTACACCGAAAAAATCCATGCGCAAAATATACGAATCCTTTCGTACAATGTACGAAAACATTCGGGATTTCGCACAACGTTTCGTACATTGTACGAAAAATATTTTTAATTTTAGGAAAATTTTTTATGTAAAATACGAAAATATTTCGTAAATTTAATGCAAATTTTCGTAAAATACACGAAATTTATTTGAATTTAAAATCAATAACTTTGTTAAAAGCTGAAATTAATTTGGATACTTACGAAAATATTTCGTGACCTTAGTGAAATTTTTTTTGTATTTTTACTTGAAAATATCGTAGAATGCACGAAAATGGGAAAGTTTCGTACAAAATGACACAAGTGAAATTTTTTTTAATAAAAATAGTAATAGGTTGTTGGTCTTGTCGAGTAGATCACAAAAATGCCCATTAAACTTGCCAGACACCCTCAAATTTTAGAGTTATTGTCAAAAAACGTTTTTTTGGGACTTTTCTCACTAAACCTTTTGTAATTCTGAAAATTTTCAACCGATTTTAAATTTTTTAACTGTTTTTGATAGAAGAAGGATGGGGCTTTCCATGTGTGTGAATTGGTCTGTACATATAAGAAAGATATTTATTTATTTTTTCTATAAAATCAATTTTTTTTGTTATTTTTTGAAAATTTTTCGAGTTTATCGATTTTTTTCTGCTATAGTTCGTTTAACAACCTTTATATTTATGGCCGTTTTTTTAAAGATAATTTGATTCTGAATACGATAAGCTTTATCCTTAAGAAATCGGATAACAATTGACAGAGTTGTGATAATTTTTCTAAAAAATAAAATTAAGATTTTGCAGGAAATCGCCGTTCAGATATCCCAGACAAAAAAAATAATTTTATCGTGAGAGGTCATGTACAATATTTTTAAAGGTTTTTGGTGCTCTGAATCCGAATCTGGCCTTTAAACTGCTCTATCTCGTCTGGTTTTTGAGATATTTAACATAAATTGATATATTAAAAACTTAATAAGATAGCGCAATTTCAAGGTCAAATTCGAATTCAGGAGGCCAAAAACCTTTAAAATAATGATACGCGACCTCTTAGTATGTTCGTTTATTTTTTTATTTTTTTGCCTGGGTTATCCGAATGGCAATTTCAAGCAAAATCTTAATTTTCTTTTTTAGAAAAATTATCACAACTCTGTCAATTTTATCCGATTTTTTCGGCATAAAGCTCATGGTATTCACAATTTAATTTTCTTTAAGAATACGTTTATAAATATAAATGTTGTTGAACGAACTATAGCAGAAAAAAATCGATAAACTCAAAAAATTTAAAAAAAATAACAAAAAATTAGATATTGTTGAAAAAATGAATACATATCTTTTTTATATGTATAGACCAACTCACACACATAAAAAGCCCTATCCTTCCTCTATCCAAAACAGTTGAAAAATTGAAAATCGGTTGAAAAATGTTTAAGTTACACGTGGTTTAGTGAGAAAAGTCCCAAAAAATCGTTTTTTGACAATAACTTTAAAATTTGAGGGTGTCTGGCAAGTTTGATAGGCATTTTTGTGATCTTTTCGACGAGACCTACAACCTTAACTACCTGATTTTAAAAGTATATTCAATTTTGTGTTTTTTGTAGCACAGTGTAATTCAACGTTTCAGAGTAAACAAACAAACTTTATTTTACTTCAGAATATTTAAATTACGACTCCAAATATTTTAATTTTATGTATGGCTTCATCTAAACGAGCCCTCTTTTTATTATACTCTAAAAAAAGTTTAATAAAACCAAAAATGAAGACTTTATCGGCAAATTTTCAAACACAGACAAATCAGCAAAATTTTCTAATAACAGAAAAAAGTTTTAAAGTTTTTCTAAAAAATTTGATTTAAATGATTTAAAATTTTTTTTTTTTAACTTTAAATCCCGGACACAAAATCTTTATTGATAACATTTTTTTTGCGATTTGAAGAAAAAACAAGTGAGAGTGTTAAATTCGGCTGTGCCGAATCTTTTATACCCTCCAACACGTAAAAAAAAAAACAGGGGCGTCTTTTTTTTTTGGGGGGGTAAGTATGGTTGGACACAACCTCCCTGGATCCAACTGCAAGACTATGAACTTCTTTTGACATAACAATGTTTCGTTTGCTAAGCAAAAGTACAAAAAACCTTTAAAAAATGGCTTTTTTTAGAGTTTTTTTTAGTTCTTAAGAGGGGAACTTTTTTTCCCCTGAACCGATTTTGCCCATGTTCGAACTTAACCAGCCCAATACCATGAGACATCTTCGTGCCAAATTTCAGGAGTCTAGCGCTTTTACTTTGGACTGTATCGTGTCTTCCACAGACGGACGGACGGACGGACGGACGGACAGACGGACATCGCTAGAATGTCTTAGAATGGATCACTGATCAATAATATATATACTTTATGGGGTCCTAGACCGATATTTCGATGCGTTACACACGGAATGACAAAGTGAGTATACCCCCATACTGTGGTTGGAGGGTATAAAAATAATTAAAATGCTTTTAGGAAAAAAATTGTTTGAAAAATTTTCTTAAGTTTAGGCATTTTTTTAAGTCCCCAAAAAAGAGTGATGTGCTCCTCACAAAAGTGACAGATGTTTTTATATTTTAGGTGTTATGTTTGTGATAGATCATTTAGTTCCGTAACCTATCAAGGACCGGCAACTTTTCCTGCAGGGATGTAACAAAATTTTTATAATTTTTTGCTTTATTTTGTTCAAAAAAAAAATTTTTGTAATTTCGTATAATTTGAAAATTAATTTCGTAATAATCAAAAATATTTTCGTAAAAAAAATATACTTTAGAATTTCTTTTTTATATTCATTAAACACCGTTTAAGTTTGACCTTAAACATTTATTTACTGTTTAAAACCCGATTTCTTTCCATTTAAATTACTTATTTTTAAAATCTACATAAAGATAAAAAAATTGTAATTTCGTTTAATTTTAAAGTTTAATTCGTAAATTAAAAAAAAAATATATTCGTGAAATAAACGAAACATTCACGGATTCTAAGAAATAAAATGTTACGAAGGATATTCTTAATTTCGTAAAATTTCAAAAATGTTTCCTAAACTTATTTTCGTAAAATAAACGAAACTTTGGTGTATTTTACGAAAGAAATAGCTACGAAAGTTTATTTCTTAAAATGTTGCATGGGTTTTTTTCGAAGTAGTTTTTTCATTTTTATTTCAATAAAATTGTAATTAAAATTCTCTAAAATTAAGATTATGAAGTTAAAAGTAATAAAACAAATGAAACTTTTTTTTTTTGTCACAACAAAATACAAAGTATTTTCTTTAAATCTGTATTTTGACAGAAAACTTTGTCAAATATCTGTTGAATTGAGATTACAGTCATTTTACAGAGTATTTTACAGAGTTATTATTTTGAGTTTAGTTATAGCAGTGTTAAGAACATTCTTATAATGAAATTTTTTAAAACATATGTAAGTTTAAAGATCAAAAAGTGAAAACTTATTCTATATTATCCTTAGATATTTTTAACAGTGGTAAGTGGTATAATTCCTAACTAGAATCAGTCAAAAAAACTTGCACCAAAAGCGCCCGCTTTGTGCAACTGCACTTTTAAAATGTGACTAATTTTATACTAATTAACCATGTGCGGTCCAAACCAAAAAATGCTAGACCCCTGAAATAAGGCACAAATATATCTACTGGCCATAGGCTGATTAGGTTCATAAGTAAGCAAAATCGAACCGGGGAAAAAAAGTTTCCCCTTAAAGAACTAAAAAAAATCGTGAAAGAAAAGATTTTTTACAGGGTTTTCTTACTTTTGTTCAACACATCTAGCATATTTATGACTTAAGAAGTTTCTTGACCTGCCAATGAAATAAGAGGAATGGCAAATGCCATTAATTTCGTCCCGCCCTCTTTTGGGGGCGTGGATATGAAAATAAAGTATAACTGTTGATAAAATTGTATTATGTAAGCATAAATATCATACTAAATGAATTTGTACATAATTATCCTTTAATCGCGTTTTCTGCACAATAAAATATTTTCAGTTATGACACTATACAAGTAAATGAGCGATATGCTCTTTTAAACGGTGTGCATAACGACTATGAAAATCCCAGCAAAACTTTGGTAATGGGTAGTGATTATATAACACATTACCAGGTAATGTATATACCTTATTTGTAGCATTATTTTAGGATGTCTTACCAAACATTTGTTCCACAGCGTATTATTTTCAAGTGAAAAATAATGCATTACTAATAATTTGCTACGTAATGCAATATGTATTTCATATTTATTATTTCTAAACATTAAGGCTCTTTTTCATAATACTTATAACAGACTTATTGTAGGTTTATCTGTCAAATAAACCTACTTTAAATATATTTCAGGTTTTATGAATAACCTCCTAAATCATGGATGACTTATATTTGGTTACATTATGTATTATTTGAAAGTTTGAAATAATGCATTATTTATAATTGGATGCATACCGCATTACAATAACATTAAAAACAATTATTTTATAAAATAATGCATAAGTATAAACTAGAGATGGGCTCACGACAGGAAATTTCTAACACACACTCACGAGCATATTTTATCTACTTACACTCACTTACAATCACGTGAGTAAATTTAATACAAAATTACTTTTTCACTACTCGTAACACCTTATACATGGGCCATTCCAAAAAATTTAGCTCAAATTTTAGTCATTTTTGGAAATGGTGTCTCAGATTAATTTGAACCTTGACACATAGATAGCCCTCATAAATATGATATATGTACCATATATCGTTTTTTTACATTTGGTGTATTTAACGAATTATGGCGGGTCAAAGATTGACTTTTTAAGCAAAAGTAAGAAAAATACATCACGTTTAAAGAGCTGTGACTTCTTAACCAATGACCCGATTTTCACAAATTTAGGCTCATGTAAAAGCTGGGGTTCTTCTTTTAGAAAATATTTTTAAAATAACACAGTTTTTTTTTACAGAAATGACGCAAAAATGCAAAAACATTTTTTCTTTTCGAATATTTAAAAAAACACATCTTCGATTTTTTTAAAAAAAATTCTGGTGAAAAATAACAATGTTTTGTATAACATATTCAAAATTCAGAGTGGGATCTCTATGGGATCAAAAAATATTCTGTTTTAAGTACGAGGTTCTCATATTTTTCCCTTAGAAAATTTCAATTTCTAATGTTTTGAATGTTTTCAAAATTTTAGTAGTATAATTTTCTTTGAAAATTTAAATTTTTATATTGAAGAAACATAAAATTTTAATTTTCTAAGGTAAAATTTAAGAACTTCGTACTAAAACCAGAATATTTTTTGATCCCATTGGGATCCCACTCTGAATTTTGGATATGTTATACAAAACAGTATTGTTTATCACCAAACTTTTTTCTAAAAAAATCGAAGATGTGTTTTTTTAAATATTCGCAAAAACAAAATGTTTTTGAATTTTTGCAACACTTCTGAAAAAAAACGTATTCTTTTGAAAATGTTTCCTAAAAGAAGAAGAATTAAGCTTTCATATGAGCCATTACTTGTGATAATCGGATTACTAGTTAAAAAGTTAGAGCACGTTAAACGTCATGTATTTTTCTGACTTTTGCTAAAAAAGTCGAACTTTGACCCGCGATAATTTGAAAACTGCAGCAAATTTTGAAAATCCAAAAATGCAACATATCTCATATAAACGTGGATATCTATGATCCAAATTCTCAGTGGCGTCCAAAGGCATGTTTCCGAACAGTGGGGCGAAAATTTTTGGAATTACCCACATATATTATCTTCTGGTGTGCTATATTATTTCATTTCTCGTAACCTATAAAATATCATATATTTTACACCTTACTCGTATTCTTCGTTATAAATTTATGACTTATTTTATACCTTATTTGGTAATCTAAGTTTTGCTGGGATCCATCGGTTTAATTGATGCCATAAAACATACCGTTTTGACCCTTTGTGCAGTGTGAACTTAATTTCGGGTTAGTTGTTTTTTTAAGTGAATATAAATTAAACGAGACCTGATTAAATTCAATTTATTGCAACTTTATTCACCAGTTTTGGATAAAATTTAATTTTATAGTAATCTAATAATTTTGATCCAATGATCAGGTGTTTTTTCGCTCTACCTTGCTTAGTTTTTGAGATACGTGATTTTTGGGGACCACTAGGGTTTTGAGAATGAAAAAAACTCTATAACTTCAAAAGTATTACTCGTAGAGCTTTTGGTTATTTTACGGTCTTGTTTTACGTGTTGAGAGCTACAAATGCATTGGGACTTTTTGATGTGTTGGCAATACTTACCAAGATATGAGCATTTTAAAATTTTCGGGAATGTTAACTTTTTTGGGTCCAAAGTTAGGACACATTAGGGTGCTCACATGTGAACCAAAAATGGCCTTCATTTTGCTCCATCTGGCTTAGTTTCCGAGATAGCGCCATTTTAAGTTTTCATAAAAAAATAATTTACAATTTATTTTTGCTAATATTAGCAAAAAAGCTTGTGAAAATTTGGTCAAATCAATTTTAAATTTAGCAAAAAGTAACTAGTTAAATTTTTTTTTAAATTGCTAATGCGCTAAATCAAGTTTACAAGATATTTTTGCTAACATGCTAATCTCAACTAAAGATTTGCTAAAGGTTAGCTTACTAGCATTAGCAAAAAAAAATAGTAAATCTACTAATGTATTATTTTGAGTGCATTTAATTTGTGTACAATTTTCCATTTTCAGCCCACATTAATGTCTGTGTGTGTGTAAGCATATTTGTATAACTTTTTCCACACACTTTAACATTTCGACATTTCGTTTTGATTTCAGACACATATTTATGACCATAAAAACTTTTTGCACTTGTTTTTCCCTTTTAGTTATTTTTGCTTACAGGATATTTGGCATTTATTTATTTATTTGGCCTTCTAAGCATAACCAAAACATTTTATTTATATAATTTTATTAGTTATGATCAGAAAACAATACAGTTTTATATATAGAACAAGGAAATCGATATTGTTTTTTTGTGGGTTGTGGTAGGAAAATCATTGAAGAAAAGTTAACAAGTGTAAGATTAGTTTTTATTGCAGATATTAAATAACGCGATTCAGTTGCTGTTATAGAAAAATTTAAGTGCCTTTAAAAATACACAAATATTTCCTGGAAAATATTTAAAATTTTCCGTTTTGGCAAAGTTGTCAATTAAAGCATTGCTAGTTTAAATTTTTGTAGTCTCTTAAGCTAAAAATTGTGGCATCTATCGCACAGTGGGAGAAATCCCAGCAAAACTTTGGTAATGGGTAGTGATTATATAACACATTACCAGGTAATGTATATACCTTATTTGTAGCATTATTTTAGGATGTCTTACCAAACATTTGTTCCACAACGTATTATTTTAAAGTGAAAAATAATGCATTACTAATAATTTGCTACGTAATGCATGATTATTGGAAAAATGTATTTCATATTTATTATTTCTAAACATTATATCATGGATGATTTATATTTGGTTACATTATGTATTATTTGAAAGTTTGAAATAATGCATTATTTATAATTAAATGCATAATGCATTACAATAACATAAAAAATAATTATTTTATAAAAAATGCATAAGTTTAAACTAGAGATGGGCTCACGACAAGAAATTTCTAACGACACACACTCACTAGCATATTATATCTACTTACACTCACTTACAATCACGTGAGTAAATTTTATACAAAATTACTTTTTCACTACTCGTAACACCTTATATGTTACGTTCTGGTATGCTATATTATATACCTTACTCGTAACCTATAAAATATCATATATTTTACACCTTACTGGTATTCTTCGTTATAAATTTATGACTTATTTTATACCTTACTGGTATTCTATGTGATAATGTGGATGCATTACTTTGAGTCTCATCGCCTGTTAAAATCATCAATGCTGCAATGTATAAAATAAGAGATCATATACCTTATTTTATACCTTATTTGGTAATCTAAGTTTTGCTGGGATGTCTATTTTTGCAAAATTATTCAGCCATTTAGAATGTAAGTACTGGAATCTAGAGCCATGAAATTTGAAATTACCATTGCTTCGAGTTTACGTTTGAAAGTTAAAGATTATAAATGAACGGGTGAGGCAGAAAGACCCCCAAAAACAGGTCACCTTTTGCTTACGAATATTTTAAACGCATGCCAATTTTCCACTGTCATGTTCTTAACAAAATTTGATATTTATTTATAAAAATTGTGTATGGTATTTTCGGTTCTGGTGCCGGCTACCCGGTCATAGATATTTTCCTGGAAATACCGGTGTTCCTGGTTCTGATCCTGGTACAGCTTCTCAAACACTCAAAAACACTCAAAAAAATAAGTTTGTAAAATTACAAGTAAAAGGTCTTGTAATTCTATTTTACTAATATTTTTGTCTTTTTACAAAAATTGTTGTATATTTAATAAATCGAAATCTACAGTTTGCTTTGTAATTTTACTATTATATGTTGGTAAATTTATGTTACAAACTTTTTAGATAAATTTACAAAAAAGTGAATTATTTTACAAATTAAAAAAATATTACAAGGTGTTTAGTTTTTTAACACAAGAAGACTGTAATTGTACAAGAAAATTTTACTTGATGTTATTATGTTATTTAGTCTTTCTACCAAAAAAATGTTTTATTACAAACATTTCTTTTTTTAGATCGTTCAAAGGTTTTCAGTTTTTTAACACAAAAAAATGTAATTAAACAAAAAATTTTCTAAGTTCATATTTTTTGCGTTTTGGAGTGAAAAATTTAGTTAAAAATAATTTTTTATAAATAAAAAATTTCATAAAAAAAAATTTTGGAAATTTTTTAAGTTCCGAATACAAACATTTTTCAACTAATTGTAAGCTTTAGCAAAAACAAATTTAATTTTTACATCATTTTTTTGGTAATTTGCGTTACCACAATTTTTATGTGTTTCTACTATATAATTGTTCTAGTTTTTTTTTTTGTATTTTTACCATTTTTTTTTGGTAATTTTACTATATTTTTTTGATAATTTTTTTTTAAGTTTGGCACTTAAAATGTCAATAAAAAGCTGCCAATTAAGCTGCCAATTTTTTTTATTTTAACAGGTACATTAACATCTAATCTACAATATCCAAAAAAAAATTTTCCGATTTATTAAAAATACTTGTGAAAATAATTAAAAATTCAAAAAAAAAATTGTTATTTTTTGACAATTTTTTCCTGAAAATATAAGAAATTTCTTGTGTAGCCTCCTTCGCAATTCTCATTTCTTCTACTTAAGAAAAACGAAATACAGAAAAAAAAAAACTGCAGTGTTATACTTTAAAAAGTTTGTTAAAAGTGTTTAAGTGAAAAAAAAAATCATTTTAGGTTGTTGAAGTGCTACTCCAGCTGCCGAAGAAGGAAAAATAAGATACACCAATGGAAAAAACCTTTAAATTTAGAAAACAAATATGTAAATAAACCAAATTTTTTTTGTAAATTTACAAAACAAATATGAAAATTTAAAAAACAAATTTGTATAATTACGAAAAAAGTTGTAATTTTACAAAAATGAATTAGAAAATACAAAAACAATATTGTAAATTTACAAATTATTTGGTTAAACTACTGTTTTTACGGCAAAAAATTAAGATAAAATGGTATATTTACAATAAAAATTGCAAATTTACCACTTTTTATTGTAAATATACACGTTTTTTGCCATAAAAAACAGTAGTTTAACCAAACAAGTTGTAAATTTACAATTTTGTTTTTTGATTTTCTACTTTATTTTGAAAATTTACAATTTTTTTTTGAAAGTTTACAATTTGTTTTGTAAATTTTAATTTTTTTTTTGCAAATTTACAATTTTTATTGTAAATATACGTGGTTTTCAATATTTTTTTGTGGTAAAAACTGTAGTTTAACCAAATAATTTGTTAATCTACAATTTATTTTTTTCATTTTCTATTTTTTCTTTGTAAAATAACAACCTTTTTCTGTAAGTTTACAATTTTGTTTTGTAAATTTACCAAATTTTTTGTAAATTTCCAAAAAAAAATTACATCTCGAAGTTAATATTTTACCAAAAAACTTGCAAATTTACATTTTCTTTTGTTAAATCAATTTACAAATTATCCCCGTAACATTACGGGGATTCTTGCTAGTACATATTTTACAAAACCAGCCCCGTAAAATCACGGGGATTTTATGTCATTTTACAAACTTTTTTTTTTTGAGTGTACTGATGACGTAGAAGTGGCTACAGAAACCATGGTCTAGGGTAAATCCACATTTAATTTAATATTTAGAAGACACAATTTTCTTCTTCAATCAAAAACACAAAACAACAAAAAATATTTAAATTTTGTATTTTTTTTTTTTTTATAAAATTGGAAAAAAAAAATCTGGATTTTTTTTTTTTTTTGTAAAAAAATACGTTTTTACTTGTTTAAATACCATTCGGTGAACAATTCTGTTCACATGTGTCAACCAGTACACTCAAAAAAAAAAGTTTGTAAAATGACATAAAATCCCCGTGATTTTACGGGGCAGGTTTTGTAAAATATGTACTAGCAAGAATCCCCGTAATGTTACGGGGATAATTTGTAAATTGATTTAACAAAAAAATTACGGGGAGAAAGTGTAAATTTACAATTTTTTTTGTAAAATATTATTGTAGACTTACAAAAAAAGTTGTAAATTTACGAAATAAAGTAGAAAATCAAAAAATAAAATTGTAAATTTCAAATTGTTTGGTTTAACTACAGTTTTTTATGGCAAAAAACTTGTATATTTACAGTAAAAAATGGTAAATTTACAATTTTTATTGTAAATATACCATTTTTTTCTTATTTTTTTGCCGTAAAAACAGTAGTTTAACCAAATAATTTGTAAATTTACAATATTGTTTTTTTTTTTTGACTTCATTTTTGTAAAATTACAACTTTTTCTGTAAGTATACAATTTTATTTTCTAAACTTTCATATTTGTTTTGTAAATTTACAAAAAATTTGGTATATTTACTTATTGGTTTTGTAAATTTAAAGGTTTTTTCCATTGGTGCATCTTTTTTTCTTCTTCGGCAGCTGGAGTAGCACTTTAACAACCTGAAATGATTTTTTTTCACTTGAACACTTTTAACAAACTTTTTAGAGTATAACACTGCACTTTTTTATTTTTTTTTTCGGAATTTCGTTTTTCTTAAGTAGAACATATGAGAATTGCGAAGGAGGCTACACAAGAAATTTCTTATATTTTCAAGAAAAACTAGTCAAAAAAATTACCTTTTTTTCGAATTTTTAATTATTTTAGCAAGTATTTTTAAAAAATTATAAAAAAAAACTTTGGATATTGTAGTTTGGATGTTTAAGTACCTGGAAAAATAAGAAAAAACTTAATTTTTCATATTTGACAGCTTTTGATTGATATTTTAGTGCCAGATTTAAAAAAAAAAGTACCAAAAAAATATGGTAAAATTACCAAAAAATAGTAAAAATACAAACAAAAAAACTAGAACAATAATATAGTAAAAACATATAAAAATTGTGGTATTTTACTTAAAGCAAGTTACCAAAAAATTGTCTTGATATTCAATTTTTTTGATAAAGCTTACAACTAATTGAAAAATGTTTATATCCGGAACTTAAAAATTTTCAAAATTTTTTTATGAAATTTTTTATTTATAAAAAATAATTTTTAACAAAATATGGACTTAGAAAATTTTTGCGTCTCCTATTGTTGCATAATTATTTTTCAATACAAATTTTTGTTTAATTACATTTTTTTGTGTCAAAATACTGAAAACCTTGTAAACTAAAAAATCTTGAAAAAAAATTGTTTCTAATAAAACATTTTTTGGTAGAAAGACTAAATACTATCAAATAAAATGTTGTTGTACAATTACAATTTTCTTGTGTAAAACAACTAAACACCTTGTAATTTTTTTTTTAATTTGTAAAATAATTATTTTTTTTGTTAATTTACCTAAAAAAATTGTTAAATAAATTTACCAACATATTATAGTAAAATTACAAAGCGCACGGTAGTTTTTGTTTTATTAAAAATACAAGAATTTTTGTAAATAGACAAAAATATTAGTAAAATAGAATTACAAGACCTTTTGCTTGTAATTTTACAAACTTTTTTTTTTGAGTGTAGCCGAATTAAGGCATTTTGTAATGTTGAATGTACCAAAATTTTCGAGGTGTCCTTACATTTTCTTTCATAACTTTTGAACCGCTGAACCGATTTCGCTCAAAAAATGCAAAAGTCTTAGTTTTATCTGTTTAATACTTTGGCCGTGATCACCATTTCCACAGACGGACTGACAGACGGATAGCGCTAGATTGTCTTAAAATGGATCACTGGTCAATAATATACATTATGGGTTCCTATACCGATATTTCGATGATTTACAAACGGAATGACAAACTCTAACAATAACTTAAGATTTCCTGAGACTTGCATATGCGAATGAGGAGAGAAAAAAAATGTGGTCTTTAGGGAAAAACCGAATAAAATCCAAACTAGCTTGAATTTCGCCAAATGCAAAAACACGGGTCAGCTTTATTTTAATAGAGATCATTATATATAAATTTGGCAGTCGTACGTATACAACTCTCTATATAAACTACCCCTTACAACTTTCTATATAAACTACTATTTGAGTCAATTTTTATTACTTTTGAGTACAAAATTACTCAATTTTGCACCAGTAAACGATTTAATAGTATTGAGTAAATTTTTAATACAAATTTATTAAATGTTTGAAAACAAATTTGAGTAAATTTTTAATTGAAACAATTTTTAATTGAAACAATTAAAAATTTACTCAAAACTTATCCATTTATTTTTTTTAAGTTTAAAAAAGTTTAAAATTTTTTTACAAAAAAAAAAAACAAAAAACTTGCTTTTTCAAACTTTACCAAACATATTTATGTCTCAAAAACAAAGGAAAATTTTACAAAGACGATTACAAACTTTCATATACATACACAAAAAACTAAAAACTAAACGAGAATTCAACAAACTATGAGAGTTAAAAAAAATTAAAAAAACTATGAAATTTTTATTAAATTATTTACTTAAATTGTTTTAAGAATTTTTAAGTAAGTTTTTAATTGCGTCAATTAAAAAATAACTCAATTTTTGTTTTTAAACTTAAACATGTGTTTACTCAAATTTGTTTCCTTCATATTTTTTTCTGTGTTTGGGGGTATACTCACTTTGTCACTGCGTGTGTAACGCATCCCGCACAAAGCATACACTCAAAATATTTTGTAGGCAAAAACAAAAGAAAACCACATTTAAAACTAGTGAATAAACAATTGAAAACCATCCCAGTAAGTATTCATTTGTTTTAACAAACATCAACATTTATTTTTTACTGCTGACATAATTTTTGAAAATAAATAACATTAAACATTAAAAAATTACGTGTTTTTTCAATCTTTTTTACCAACAAATTCGAAAAAAAACCTACGAAAACATTAAAAATTAATGATAGTTCTGTTATTTTTACCAACAAATTTAAAAAAAAATAACCTACGAAAACAATTAAAATTAATAAGTTATTTTTTACAATTTTCTATTGAAATATTTTTTTAAAAACTTTTAATAAAATTTTGGGGAATCGATCCCGCAATCAACTACATTCTGGCCAGACACTCTACCCATCGTGCCAAAGTTACTTGATACAAACGTGTTTTTATATTTCTACACTCAAAAAATTATGTCATTAACTGTTTGTAGTTTATTTAAAAAGTTTTACGTTTAGTCGTTTTTAAAAGAAAAAACATTTGTTTGAAGTTCAGTTTTTTTTAATGACTACTTTTCTCCTTTGGTTCAAAAATAACACACTAAAAAATAAAGACTTTCATTGATATTTAATTTTTAAAGTCATTTATTTTTGTTCTGTAAGTAAAAACTACTGATTATTCTTTGAATTTTTAATGATTTGTGAAAGTATTTTTTTTTTTTAATTGTTGGTATTTTTTAATGATATATCATTAGTTTTTACCTACACAAGTAGGTTATTTTTTTGTAGAAAAAAAATTCAAAAAATTATTTATAGAAATATAAAAACATGTTTGTATCAAGTGACTTTGGCACGATGGGTAGAGTGTCTGGCCAGAATGTAGTTGATTGCGGGATCGATTCCCCAAAATTTGATTAAAATTTTTTAAAAAAATATTTTAATAGAAAATTGTAAAAAATAACCTACAAATCATTAGTTTTTAATGTTTTCGTATGTTATATTTTTGGAATTTGTTGGTAAAAATAACAGAACTATCATTAATTTTGAATGTTTTCGTAGGTTATTTTTTTCGAATTTGTTGGTAAAAAGAATGAAAAAACTTAATTTTTTAGTGTTTTATGTTATTTATTTTAGAAAGTTTTGTCAGCAGTAACAAATAAATGTTGATGTTTGTCAAAACAAATGAATAATTGCTGGGATGGTTTTCAATTGTTTATTCACTGGTTTTAAATGTGTTTTTCATTTGTTTTTGCCTACAAAATATTTTGAGTGTATTACTAATTTTTTGAATTTTTTTTTTCTACAAAAAAATAACCTACTTGTGTAGGTAGGTAAAAACTAATGATATCTCATTAAAAAATACCAACAATATAAAAAAAAATACTTACACATATTATTAAAAATTTAAAGAATAATCAGTAGTTTTTACTTACAGAACAAAAATAACTGATTTCAAAAATTAAATGTTAATGAAAGTCTTTATTTTTTAGTGTGTTATTTTTGAAACAAAGGACAGAAGTTGTCATTAATAAAAACTGAACATCAAACAAATGTTTTTTCTTTTAAAAACGACTAAACGTAAAATTTTTAAAATAAACTACAAGCAGTTAATGACATAATTTTTTAAGTGTATTTGTTATTGCTCAGTTATCGATTCTAAGACAATCTAGCGATGTCCGTCTGTCTGTCTGTGAAAGACATGATACAGTCCAAAATAAAAGAGCTATACTCCTGAAGTTTAGCACGAATATTTATAATGGTCATAGGCTGGTTGAGTTCGGAGATGGGTAAAATCGGACCATGAAAAACTAAAACAACCTCAGAAAACACAACTTTTTTACATGATATTTTTGTATATTTTTTTCAATAAATTTAACAAATTCATGCCATATGAAGTTCATCGACCTGCACTTGGCCCAAGGGAGTCAGGAAATACATTTTTTTAGCCCGCCTCTTTTTGGGGGCGTGCGTATAAAAAATGTATTTAAATTAATGACAAAATTGTATTAATTATGTGATTAAACCATTATAAATCTATTTGTCAACACTTATCGCAAGGGGGAAGGTGTCCCCCAACACTTACCGCCGACCCCCCTATCACACTATAAAAAACACGCCTCTGAATTTTTTTTTTTTATTTTTTTTATTTTACTTGTTAGATGGTACAAAATATTTGGCACAGCCGAATTTAACACTCTCACTTGCTTTTTTTTTTGCAAATCATCGTCCTTTTTCTCCAAATCTCAAAACTTTTTCCCAAATGCGACACGGGTTAAAGTTATTCGATTTTCTTGAAATCATTTCCACACTGGATTACTTTTTTGAAATTTTTTTCTGGGGACGCATTAAATTTTAATCAAAAATTTATATTTTTTATTTTCATAAAATTTTAGAGATTTATGTGAATATCGGTGGTGGTTCCTATAATGGCTACAACCAGAGCTGGTGCGATTCTTTAAAAATTCAGAATGCTTCCCTTCGAAAGCATATGGGGCATTCCATGCCAATTCGGAGTCCGAATTTCGGACACTTTAAATTTTTTTTTTTAGATTTTCACAATTTGTTTACAGTTTTTAGTACCTTTCGAAAACTCCTTCGTGGTAAATTTTCAGATTTTTTTGATGACCCATTCAAAAGATATCGAATTTTTAAAAATTGCTAGTTTGTTTCTTTACTCAAACTTCTTTTTCTCATAACTTCTTCAATAATAGTCCAAATTTAATTGTTTTTGTTGTATGTATTTTGGTCAATTTTTCATAAATTTGTTGATTTGTTGAGCTAATTGGACCTATAATTTTCATGTAAATAAAACTAAATTTTGTTTACAGGTTTTATCCCGACGTTTCGTCGATTATTTGTCGACTTCTTCTGGGGATTCGTAATTTGTATATTTTTACATTAAAAAATTATGGATAATTTAACATTTAACATGTAACATATAACAGAAAACACGAATTTAACAATAAAACACATCTTATCTTTAATATCACAGTTAATTAATGTTAATTTAAATTTTTTTTTTTTTTTAATTTTTGTTTTTTTACGTACTTTAAAAAAAAAATCCCAAAAAATTCTTGAAAGCGCTCTAGTGTACGATTTTTAAGTTTTAAAATTTAAATCTCATTTTTGAAAATGTTTGTACTCTTTTATTTTTTTGAAATTTTTTTTGTGTAAAACTTCTATCGATTCTACAAATTTTTTGGCTGGGAGGATCGTGGGATATCGATTATTACTATTTTTACAAATTTTTTGGAACAATTTTATTGTAATTTCCCAAACTTAAAATCATTTCTACTGCTCCAATGGTGCATTATATAAGACTGACCCCCATTATTTTTTACATCTTAAAATTTCTTTGGAACAAACTAATACCCTATCCCCAATTTCTAAGGGGGCTCCCACACAAAACGAAATTTTTTAAAATTTGCTCCAACCGCTCTAATTGCCCTAGTAGTGCCTTAGAGCACTTTTAAAACATACCTTCGCCCTATCTCCACTCTCTAAGTAGGCTCCCATACAAATAACACTTGGAGCAAATTTTTAAAAGTGTAATTTTGAATGGAAGCCTACTTAGGGAGTGGAGATAGGGCGTAGGTATGTTTTAAAAAAATGTGGTAGGGTAAAAATAAATGGGGGTCGGTCTCACTAATGACCCCTCTCGGACGCACCATTGGACCGGTAGAAGCTGATTAAATAAAACAAACTTACAAAAAATAAAAAAAAATGTATGGGGACCGCCTTAACAGTTAAAGATATAGGGTAGGTGTGTTCAGAGAAAATGCTTGGACTAAAAAGATATTGTGGGTCAGTCATACATTTTGTTGCTCTTAGGGCACTATTAGGGCAGTTAGAGCGGTTGGAGCAAATTTTAAAAAATGTCGTTTTGTGTGGGAGCCCCCTTAGAAATTGGAGATAGGGTATTAGTTTGTTCCAAAGAAATGTTAAGACGTAAAAATTAATGGGGGTCGGTCTTATAAATGACCCCTCTATGACGCACCATTGGAGCAGTAGAAATGATTTTAAGATTGGAAAATTGCAATAAAATTTTCAAAAAATTTTAAAAAATAGTAATAATCGTTATCCACGATCCTCCTGGGCAAAAAATTTGTAGAATCGATAGAAGTTTTACACAAAAAAAAATTCAAAAAAATCGAAGAGTACAAACATTTTGAAAAATGAGATTTAAATTTTAAAACTTAAAAATCGCATACTACAGCGCTTTTAAGAATTTTTTTGGATTTTTTATTTTAAAAGTACGTAAAAAAACAAAAATTTTGAAAAAAAAAATTGAAATTTGGACCATTGTTGAAGAAGTTTGAGTAATAAAAGTTTAAGT
Source organism: Pegoplata infirma (assembly GCA_963921195.1). Lineage (NCBI taxonomy): Eukaryota > Metazoa > Arthropoda > Insecta > Diptera > Anthomyiidae > Pegoplata > Pegoplata infirma. The sequence continues at coordinate 129,539,028 of OY992539.1, read as the reverse complement.
AAAGGAAGAAACTACCAATTTTTAAAAATTCGATATATTTTGAACGGGTCATCAAAAAAATCTGAAAATTTACCACGAAGGAGTTTTCGAAGGGTACTAAAAACTGTAAACAAATTGGGAAAATCTAAAAAAAAAATTCAAAGTGTTCGATTTGACATTGAATGCCCCATATCTATTACAGTATGGTTATTAGAGTCTTTTTAACCAAAATTATAATCTGGGGTAGGTCTAAACATGGAACGATTTCGTATTTTTTTTTTGTTTTTAGATTCAAAATTGTGTACCTTCTATTAGTAACATCAAAAATCTATCTAAGCAGTTCTCAATTAAAATTACCTTGAAATAAATCGAACTAATTGTAAGTGTGGCCGCGCTTTTGGAATAAAAGTGGAACTGGATCGATCAAAATTTTAAATTTAATTTTTTTAAATGGGATTTTTTTTCGGTCTACTAGCACATTATCCACACATAAAATTTAAAAACAAATTTCAGCTAATTGTGTCGGCTAAAATCTACAGATTAAATGAGAATATGGCTCAAAATGGGTGTATTTTCAGCAGATTTTTCTGCTGATTGGACAGAAAATTTATTATGAGTGTGGCTATCGGTCCAGTACTTACTGAATGTCAGAATTATTTCCAATAAATTAGGCATTTCTCCCACTGTGTATCATTTACAATGTCAAAAAAGTGCTCCATTTAATCCATTAAAACATTTCTGTAAAGATAAAATTTTATTTTTTTTTCTGCCGATTTCTTATTTCTATTTTTTTTTTTGTCTTCTCATTGCATGATTACGCCAACTGTACTAAATTGTTAGCTCTTTGAAACTGCTTCAAATCAATCAAAAGCACCCTTTTCAAAGTTATTTTTACAGAGAAACGCCATGGTTAATGGTGTGTCGTGCTTGTTTGATTGATTTGGTTTTTCTTTTTGCCAATTTTAGAATTTTGTTTTCACTTTTGTAAAAAAATTCAAAGAACAAAAATATTTCATGACTGTGAATATTTTATGATTTACTATTTTTCACATTGATGAAACTTAATTACTTAACGTTTAACTTAGATTTAAAGCGTCCACTGAATTATGTTGTTACCCGAAATGACTGTAAAATTTGTCTGAAAGTACACTGATAGATAAAATCTTTATATTACGAATATAATAAATTCATTAAATATTTTTTCATTACATCAATAAAATACATATTTTAAGGTTAAACGATTTTCAGACATGTAGTAAAAGAATTTCATATTTGCTTCATTAGATTTCATTGTTCAATTAAAATTGTTCTATAGAATAATAGAAAATAAAACTCTTTTAATTAGAATAATTTTTTATATTGCATTTTTATGTTATCATATTCTTGCTGAAATATTTTATTATGTGTTAAAAAAACTAACAAGAAAAATTCTTTTTTCTTTAACCAAAGCTTCGAAAGAACGGATTCTTTAATAAAGTTTTCTGTGCTGAATTGTTTAGAAAATAAATTTACATTTGTATATCCTCCAATAAATAAGGTGTCACTTATTTTGTTTATTTTTGATTATTCAAAAACTGACAAGGGAAGTATCTCAACCCATATGAACCGATTTGCATGAAACGTAAAATATATATAAAAGAGACAATTCTAAGGTTGGGGTGTCTCGGCTTATCGGCCATATCGGGGACTTAGGGGTTCAAAACATGGGTCAAAAAATGGCGAATTTCTTTCTAAGAAACTATATGATGTTTACATATGAGAAGAAAGGTTTTTTTAATGCCTATCCAACGGCAGCATAACCTTGTACAAGTTTGGCTTTGTTAAATGCTTTTTTCATAAAAATGTGTAAATTTTGGGGGGTATTTATATGAAGACGTAGAGCTACGATGTCCATATGAATACGAAATAGTCTTTATTAAATTTAAGTCGACACATATGTTTGCTCTAGAGGATATTCCAGTTAGTTCGGGAGTTATCAAAATTTTCCCAGAGGTCCACATTGTTTCATAAGAGGACAACGAAATTTTCAAACACTGATATGGCCGATAAGCCGAGACACCCCAACCTTAAAATCGTCTCTTTTATATATATTTCAAGTTTCAGGCAAATCGGTTCATACGGGTTGAGATACTTCCATTGTGAGTCCAGTTTTGTGTGAGGTAAGGGAAAAAAATTTGACATAAATAAAATGAAACGATGCGCAGAACAAGAATATAAAAAAAAATAATTCGGTCGAACAGTTTTAAGGATATCGCTTTTTGAAATTGTAAAAATGGCGGTTTTTTCCTTTGTTCAAGAATTAAAAAAAAAAATTCTTGACACTTTACACAACCATTCATTTAAAATTAATATAAGCAAAATTCTATAATTTGAACCCAAAATTAGGGGCCCAGCATCGACGCTTAAGGTTGGATCAAACTTATAACTCTTTTAAATTATAAATATTTGAACAGCTCCAAAAAAATAAATAGAAGTGTGATTGAAATTGTCCTTCTTGAATTAGAAAGACAATATTTTAATATTTAAAACAAATGTTGCCAAACTCAAAAATGGAAAAATGCATCAAAAAAAATTTGAAGTTTTTAAAAACTTCTTTTAAAACCAAATTTTTTAATAACTCCACGTTAGGGACTACAGTTTTTAATTCTCTACAAACTAAAAAAAACTGATTTAAAATCGCGTCAAACCTTTTTGCTGTTCGTGGCAGCCAAACTGTAACTCTTTTATCTGTTGCAATTTTTTTATAAAATTTTTGCAGTATATAGACAAAAGTACATATATTTATACCTTACACAGAAAAAAATAAAAAAAATATTTGAGTAAATTTTTAATACTATTGAGTAAAAAATTACTCAATTTTGCACCAGTAAACGATTTAATAGTATTGAGTAAATTTTTAATAAAAATTTATTAAATGTTTGAAAAAAAAATTGAGTAAATTTTTAATTGTCACAATTAAACATTTACTCAAAATTTATCTATTTATTTTTTTTTAAAGTTTAAAAAAGTTTTATATTTTTTTACAAAAAACAACAAAAAACTTTTTTTTTTCAAACTTTAACAAACATATTTATGTCTCAAAAACATAGGAAAATTTTATAAAGCCGATTACAAACTTTCATATACATACACAAAAAACTATAAACTAAACGAGAATTCAAAAAACTATGAGAGTTTAAAAAAAATAAAAAAATATTAAATTTTTATTAAATTATTTACTTTAATTGTTTTTAAAATTTTTAAGTAAATTTTTAATTGCTTCAATTAAAAAATTACTCAATTTTTTTTTTAAATTTAAACAAGTGGTTACTCAAATTTGTTTCCTCCATATTTTTTTCTGTGTAATGAAACAAAAATTTAAAAATCTTAATCTTACATCCAGGGTGGCCCATATAAAATCCAGCTTTTCTATATATGAGCCACTCTAGTATTCTTATTAAATTTAAAAATTCCTTTGTTTTTATTCTACTTTTTATACCCTCCAACTACAGAATGGGGGTATACTCACTTTGTCATTCCGTTTGTAACGCATCGAAATATCGGTCGGGGACCCCATAAAGTACTATATATATTATTGATCTATAATTGATTCTAAGACTTTTCTAGAATGTCCGTATGTCCGTCCTTCCGTCTGTATAAGACACGATGCAATTTAAAATAAAAGAGATAAAATCCTTAAGTTTGGCAGGAATATATATTTTGGTCCTAGGCAGTTTAAGTTAGTAAATGGGCAAAATCGGACCAAGGGGAAAAAAGTTCCCCTTGAAAACTTTAACTAACCTCTGCAAAACGCCATATTTTCACAGGTGTTTTTGTTTTTTGCTAAGCAAATAAAACAATTTGATGTCAGAAAAGTTCAAGGCCCTGCACTTGAACTTAGGAAATAAAAAAATCGTTTTTTTGCCCGCCTCCCCTTTTGTGGGCGTGGATATTCAAAATGTTTTTTAATAATTATAAAATTGTATTACTTAAGTTCTAAAAGCATAATAAATGAATTTTTAAACATTTACCGCATGGGGTTATGTATCCCCCAATGACCCCCCTAAAGAAACGCCCCTGCATTTTTTTTTTTTTTTTTTTTTTAATGTTGGAGGGTATTATAGATTCGGCACTGCCGAATTTAACACTCTCACTTTTTTTTATTAAAGTGTTGAAAGCAGAGCCTTCGGTCAAACCCGGATAACCGGGTAGACCGAACCCAGTCTTGAAGACCAGTAACCCCGGGTAGTTTGAAAAACTCTCTATACCAAAAAAACTCTCTCTCAAATAAAATTACAAATTATATTTCAAAATTCTCCAATTATATTTCAGAAATTTACAATTATATTTCAAAAATTTCCAATTATTATTCAAAACTTACCAATTATATTTCAGAAATTTCCATTTATACTAATTCAAAAATTTCCAAATTTATTTAAAAAATTTCTAAATATAATTCAAAATTTTTCAATTATAATTCATAAATTTTCATTAATAATTAAAGAAATTCCAAAAATTTCGATATAAATTTCAGAAGTTTCCATTTATATTTCAGAAATTTCCATTTATATTTCTGAATTTTCCATTTATATTTCAGAAATTTTCACTAGTATTTCAAAATTTTTCAAATGCTTTTCAGAAATTACAATTGTATTTAAAAAATTTCCATTTATATTTCAAAACTTTCCATTTATATTTAAGAAAATACAAATTGTATTTAAAACAAGTGAGAGTGTTAAATTCGGTTGTGCCAAATCTTTTATACCCTCCAAAATGTAAACAAAAACTAAAAAAAAAAATTGTAAGGGGCGTTTTTTTTTTGGGGGTGGGGGGTTGATGGGGTCAGTGGTGGACGTTGAAGGCACCTTTCCATCGCGATAAATATACCAAATGTTTCATTTATTTAATAAAAATACAAAAAACCATGTAAAAAAGGTGTATTTTTTCAGAGGTTGGTTCAGTTCTTCAAGGGGGAACTTTTTTCCACCTCGCCCGATTTTGCCCATTCATGAACCTAACCTGACTATGAACTTGAGACATATTTGTGCCAAACTTCAGGAGTCTAGCTGTTTTATTTTGGACTGCATTGTGTTATCATAGAATGTCTTAGAATCTATCATGAATCAATAATATATATGGGGCATTCCATGTGAAATCGGACACTTTGAAAAACTTTTTTTTTTCAATTTTCCCAATTTGTTTACAGTTTTTAGTACCCTTCGAAAACTCCTTCGTGGTAAATTTTCAGATTTTTTTGATGACCCGTTCAAAAGATATCGAATTTTTAAAAATTGGTAGTTTGTTTCTTTACTCAAACTTCTTTTAATCATAACTTCTTCAATAATGGTCCAAATTTCAAATTTTTTTTTTCAAAATTTTTGTTTTTTTACGTACTTTTTAAAAAAAAATCGCAAAAAATTCTTAAAAGCGCTCTAGTATGCGATTTTAAGTTTTAAAATTTAAATCTCATTTTTGAAACTGTTTGTACTCTTCGATTTTTTTGAAATTTTTTTGTGTAAAACTTCTATCAATTCTACAAATTTTTTGCCCAGGAGGATCGTGGGATAACGATTATTACTAATTTTTAAAATTTTTTGAAAAAATTTTATTGTAATTTTCCAATCTTAAAATCATTTCTACTGCTCCAATGGTGCGTCATGGAGGGGTCATTTATAAGACCGACCCCAATTAATTTTTACGTCTTAACATTTCTTTGGAACAAACTAATACCCTATCTCCAATTTCTAAGGGGGCTCCCACACAAAACGACATTTTTCAAAATTTGTTCCAACCGCTCTAACTGCCCTAATAGTGCACTTAGAGCAACAAAATGTATGACCGACCCACAATATTTTTTTAGTCCAAACATTTTCTCTGAACACACCCACCCTCTATCTGTAATTGTTAAGGCGGTCCCCATACAATTTTTTTTATTTTTTGTAAATCTGTTTTATTTAATCAGCTTCTACTGGTCCAATGGTGCGTCCGAGAGGGGTCATTAGTGAGACCGACCCCCATTTATTTTTACCCTACAACATTTTTTCAAAACATACCTACGCCGTATCTCAACTCCCTAAGTAGGCTCCCATACATATAACAGTTGGAGCAAATTTTATAAAAATGTAATTTTGTATGGGAGCCTACTTAGGGAGTTGAGATACGGCGTAGGTATATTTTGAAAAAATGTTGTAGGGTAAAAATAAATGGGGGTCGGTCTCACTAATGACCCCTCTCGGACGCACCATTGGACCGGTACAAGCTGATTAAATAAAACAAATTTACAAAAAATAAAAAAAATTGTATGGGGACCGCCTTAACAATTACAGATAGAGGGTAGGTGTGTTCAGAGAAAATGTTTGGACTAAAAAAATATTGTGGGTCGGTCATACATTTTGTTGCTCTAAGGGCACTATTAGGGCAGTTAGAGCGGTTGAAACAAATTTTAAAAAATGTCGTTTTGTGTGGGAGCCCCCTTAGAAATTGGAGATAGGGTATTAGTTTGTTCCAAAGAAATGTTAAGACGTAAAAATTAAAGGGGGTCGGTCTTATAAAGGACCCCTCTATGACGCACCATTGGAGCAGTAGAAATGATTTTAAGATTGAAAAATTACAATAAAATTTTTTCAAAAAATTTAAAAAAATAGTAATAATCGTTATCCCACGATCTTCCTGGGCAAAAAATTTGTAGAATTGATAGAAGTTTTACACAAAAAAATTTCAAAAAAATCGAAGAGTACAAACATTTTCAAAATTGAGATTTAAATTTTAAAATTTAAAAATCGCATACTAGAGCGCTTTTAAGAATTTTTTGGGATTTTTTTTTAGAAAGTACGTAAAAAAACAAAAATTTTGAAAACAAAAAATTTGAAATTCGGACCATTATTGAAGAAGTTATGATTTAAAGAAGTTTGAGTAAAGGAACAAACTACCAATTTTTAAAAATTCGATATCTTTTGAACGGGTCATCAAAAAAATCTGAAAATTTACCTCGAAGGAGTTTTCGAAGGGTACTAAAAACTGTAAACAAATTGAAAAAATCTAAAAAAAAAGTTTTTCAAAGTGTCCGATTTCACATGGAATGCCCCATATATATATTATTGATCTATGATCGATTCTACGACTTTTCTAGAATGTCCGTATGTCCGTATGTCCGTCCGTCTGTATAAGACACGATGCAGTCAAAAATAAAAGAGATAGAATCGTTAAGTTTGGCAGGAATATATATTTTGGTCCTTGGCAGTTTAAGTTCATAAATGGGCAAAATCGGACCAGGGGGAAAAAAGTTTCTCCTTGAAGACCTTAACTAACCTCTGAAAAACGCCATATTTTCACAGATTTTTTTTGTTTTTTTGCTAAGCAAATAAAACAATTTGATGTCAGAAAAAGTTCAAGGCCCTGCACTTTTTTTTACCCGCCTCCCCTTTTGTGGGCGTGGATATTAAAAATGTTTTTTAGTAATGATAAAATTGTATTACTTAAGCTGTAAAAGCATAATAAATGAATTTTTAAACCTTTACCGCATGGGGTTATGTATCCCCCAATGACCCCTACTGACCCCCCCCCCCCCAAAGAAACGCCCCTGCATTTTTTTTTTTTTATTTTTTTTTTATATGTTGGAGGGTATTATAGATTCGGCACTGCCGAACTTAACACTCTCACTTGTTTTTATTAAAGTGTTGAAATCAGAGCCTTAGTTCAAACCCGGATACCCGGGTAGAACGCACCCAGTCTAGAAGACTAGTAAACCCGGGTAGTTTAAAAAACTCTCTCTCAAATAAAATTACAAATTAAGTTTCAAAATTCTCCAATTATATTTCAGAAATTTACAATTATATTTCAAAAATTTCCAATTATTATTCAAAACTTACCAATTATAAATGTTGTTTTTTTTTATTTTTAGTACCAAAAGGTACATAAAAATAAAATGTATTTATTCGGCCTTTATATATGTATATATATTCGATTAGAGTTTTATTCTAGTTCGAGGTCCAAAAATATTTCTATTTATGATATTGTCATAATAGAGTATTTTTAATTTATTGCTTTAAAAAAGTTACTCATCTCATAGTATGTCTGTACTGATCTGTTTCATCCCCACTAAGGAATCTTCAGCAGACTTTTGAGAATCATCGTTGGTCAATCAAACATCAAACCAGACATAATATTTGATATATTTCACAAGTTATACGAGAAATACTATTATGAAGGTCCGAAATCTGTTTTGATCAGTTTCATCCCCACTAAAGAATCTTCAGCAGACTTTTGAGAATCATCGTTGGTCAATCAAACATCAAACCAGACATAATATTTGATATATTTCACAAGTTATACGAGAAATACTATTATGAAGGTCCGAAATCTGTTTTCCAACAAAAATAACTCTTTTAAAGCAAAAATTGTATATACTAAATCACCATCGGTAATTATTAATATATGTGTTTTTTTGCTTTTTTTGCTTTAAAAGAGTTATTTTTGTTGGAAAACAGATTTCGGACCTTCATAATAGTATTTCTCGTATAACTTGTGAAATATATCAAATATTATGTCTGTTTTGATGTTTGATTTACCAACGATGATTCTCAAAAGTCTGCTGAAGATTCTTTAGTGGGGATGAAACTGATCAGTACAGACATACTATGAGATGGGAAACTTTTTTAAAGCAATAAATTAAAAATACTCTATTATGACAATATCATAAATAGAAATATTTTTGGGCCTCGAACTAGAATAAAACTCTAATCGAATATACACCAATTATATTTCAGAAATTTCCATTTATACTAAGTAATTCAAAAATTTCCAAATTTATTTAAAAAATTTCTAAATATAATTCAAAATTTTCCAATTATAATTCATAAATTTTCATTAATAATTAAAGAAATTCCAAAAATTTCGATTTCTATTTCAGAAGTTTTGATGGGGTCAGTGGTGGACGTTGAGAGCACCTTTCCATCGCGATAAATATACCAAATCTTTCATTTATTTAATAAAAATACAAAAAACCATGTAAAAAAGGTGTATTTTTTCAGAGGTTGGTTCAGTTCTTCAAGGGGGAACTTTTTTCCCCCTCGCCCGATTTTGCCCATTCATGAACCTAACCTGACTATGGACTTGAGACATATTTGTGCCAAACTTCAGGAGTCTAGCTGTTTTATTTTGGACTGCATTGTGTTATCATAGAATGTCTTAGAATCTATCATGGATCAATAATATATATTCTTTATGGGGTCCCCGACCAATATTTCGATGCGTTACAAACGGAATGACAAAGTGGGTACACCCCCATACTGTGGTTGGAGGGTATACAAATTCCATTTATATTTCAAAAATTTACAATTGTATTTCAAAATTTTCCATTTGTTTTTAAAAATTTTCTAAATGCTTTTCAAAAAATTTCAATTGTATTTCAAAAATTTTCATTTGTATTTGAAAATTTTCCAAATGCTTTTCAGAAACTTCCATTTGTATTTCAAAAATTTCCATTTGTATTTCACAATTTTTCATTTATATTTAAGAAAATACAAATTGTATTTCAAAAACTTTCTAATTTTGTTTTAAGAAATTATAAGTGTAGTTCCCCTACTTTGTATAGAAGTTCATTATAATTCATGGCAATTAGAGTTTTCTTTTCCCGGACTTTTTCATTTCCCGGGAAAGCGGGATTCATTTTTAAATTTCCCGGGATCCCGGGAATTCCCGCAATAACTAAAAACCCAATTTTTCTGTCAAAAAAATATATAAAAACCTTATGAATGCGATTACACTATTTATAATGTTTATTAACACCATAAAAATCTTATTTAGTACCTTTAAAACAGAAAAAAAAAATAAGTTTCGAGAAAAAAAGAACAATTTTTGTTACCCAGTTCTTATAAAAAAACGGTCCAAATATATAGAAGTCATTTAAAAGTATTTTTAAGGGATCGCTTATCTGTTTTAATAATAAAAATTCATCATTTATTCCAATTCATCTTGTTGTTAGTTCATTTTTACAATTGGTTCTCAACGCTTTGCCTCTGAAACACAATGAAACTAATTAACAGGAATTTCTCTATTATGTTTCTGAAACTGAATGTAACTGTTTCAGAGAAATGAAATTTAAAGAAAATTTACCCCAAAAATTATTAAAAAAAAATTAAAAATCCTGGTTTCTAAAAAAACTGCCATCCTTTACACAGATTTTATATCAATTTATCGATTTAATAAGAATCATGTCCAGAGACATAAATATTTTCTAAAGAAACAAATAATCATACTGCAAATTTTTATAATGCAGTTCTCAGAAAAAAAAATTCTTAGCTTCTGAAAAAAAGTATCAGGATCTGATAACACAGCCCAACAACCAAAATCGGAGTGGGATGAAACAAAAAACAAATGAAAGCATAATAAAACCCTCGACACTTTTTTTTGGTTTAGCGCTAAATTTTTTTACACGCATTTGAAGTTGGTGAAGTTTTATTATAATTATAATTATAATAATAACTGCTTAAAAATTGTATAAGGAGTATGATTAATTTTGTAATTGCCTTTAAATAACAATCATACGCAACGGTGAACAGTGGATTATTTTTATTAATTTGGCTATTCAGTAAATAGGTACGGGACCGATTACAGCGAAACTCATACCGGTTGTAGCTAACGTAATTTCGAGCTTATGTTTAGACCAGGGGCCCTGAATGTAGGACATGTTCAGTACACAAAAGCTTTAATTGCTTTAAAATGCGTGTAAAAAATAATCTAGTGCTGAATTAAAAAAAGTCTTGATGGCTTTGTTATGTAAAATGTAAACTTTAAAAAGCATTTGGTTTCATCTATTCCGATTTTAAATTTAGATTTTTTATCACTGTGTAATTATATCCTATCGAAATTTAGATATTGTGAGACTTTTTTCATTTCGTAAGTCTCAGATTTCATTACATTTTTTAGTTAGAACGTCTCTCTTTTTGGGCCCTCATGGTCCCTGCGTTCCTTTTCTGTCATCAATTACCAAGAATTTTAATAAAATCTCTAAAAAATCACATACTAAATAATCAATAGAAGTCGAAAAATCAACAATTTCAAAGAAACTAAAATTCCCGGGAATTCCCGCTTTATTTCCCGGGATTTCGGGATCGAAAATTTACGGGAATTCCCGGGAATTCCCGGGACGAAAAACTCTAATGGCAATACAAATTATTAAACCTTGCTTAAATTGTGGGTTGTGGAGGATGATGAGAAATTTAAAACAATTAAAAAAAAATTTTAAAAATTGTTTTGGAAATATAAATAAAAATTTCTGAAATATAAATGGAAACTTCTGAAATTTTTGAAATATAATTGGAATTTTTTGAATTATAAAGAGAAATTTATGACTTATTATTTTAAATTTTTTAATTATATTAAGAAATTTTTGAAAAATAATTGGAAATTTTTTACTTATAAATGGAAATTTCTTAAATATAATTGGAAATTTTTGAAATATAATTGGAAATTTCTGAAAAGAATTGTAAACTTTTAAAATGTAATTTGTATTTTCTGAATTTAAATTGGAAATGGTGTAGATATAAATGCAGATGCGAATTTCGCTCCTTGTTTATGTCATAGAACAAAAATTGCAAAAAAATTACGTTAGAATTCTAAAGTCTTATGTTTTTCATTTATTTGTATGAAAATGCTTTTTCTTGGGTAGAACAACGGCACATTTTACAGACCATTCCAAATGACCACAAAGTATTAGGAATGACTCTAAACTTAAATGTCGTTCCAAGACATACTACCTTGTCACAATATTTCATTATATTTATGAAACCATCATAAATATTATGAAGTTTTATGAAAGAAATAAAATGCACTTCTTAAAATTTCATGGTTTCATAAAAAAATTTCATGAACGTGTCATATAATTTTATTATAATTTTTTATAATATAATAAAAAATATGGTAGAAATAATTTCAGTTCCTGAAAAGGATGTCAGATATCATAAAAAATTAATGCATTTACTTATATTAATGAAACATTTCATAAATACTATGAAACATTTTCATAAATTTAATGAAAATTGTTATTAAAGTTCGTATAATGTAACTGCTTCATAAATGTTATAAAATGTTTCATAAATACTGAGATACATTTCGTAGAAATAAAAAATTTGTTTTTAGGTACTTATTTATATGTAGTGAACTATTCCATTGAATCAACAAAATATATTAAATCTATGAAATGTTTCATAGTATGAATTTATGAAATATTACGTTTATGAATTAATGAATAGTTTCATAAGAGTGTATGTAATTTTATTTATTATATTTATAAAATCTTTCATAAATACAATGAAATATATAAAATATGTACATTAATATAATGAAGCTTTTATTTTGAGTGTAGTAAGGCACCTTTAAAATACTATTCCAAATGACTCCAAATTAATAAAGATTACTCTAAACATAAATGTCGTTTCAAAACATATTATTTTATCCAGGTCATATTTTTTTTTTAAATGGGGTTAGTTGTACCGGTCTGCCCGGGTAGTTCAAAAAACCGGTCTTAAGACCGGTCTACCTGGAATACTCAGGTAGACGGAAACCCGTGTAGCGGGGGTCTCTAGTTGGAATTTGCTTTAATTATCTAATTGTTATTTCATAACATGTTACAGCACATGTTACATTTTTATTACACATACATTTAAACTCAATCACATACATCCAACAACTTTCAGATGTATGGATAATGTACATGCTGTTAACAAGTTACAAACTAATTTACATATTTACACATACATTCAAACATGTTTTGTGCCATTTGTTTGAAATTATTACATGGCTGTGATTATAATTATAGACTTTTACATAAATGTATGTACTCAATTACTTACATCCATAATATCAGCACATTCAAAAAGAAACATTTCCGTATTGTTATACATAATAAGCGAATTCGGTTTTTTTTTAAACCGTTTTCTATTTTGGATAAATTTTTACTAACAAAACTATTAATGACTACAATATTGTGGCCTAATTCTGATTTCAACAGATAGAAAGATATTAAAAAAATATATTCAATATTTTGTTCTTCTATTTTTCAAATATACATCACCTTTTCCATCAAACAACTCGATAAAACGGGTATTTTTTGACCTGGTGTTTTCTAATTTTTTCCATATTGTGTACAAAGATACGCTATAAACCCATTTAGACATTCCCATTACAGTTTAATAGAATTCCAAAAACTCACGATTTTATTCGCGATTTTCATTTTTTAAAAATCACAAAAAATTTAAAAAGTGGTGTAGTTTGAAGAGCTATAACTTCTTAAGAAAATTTCGGATTTTTATATTCGAAATTGCAATTATAAGCTAAAGTCCTCTACTTTAAACATAAAAGTTCAAAAAAATTGTGTCATTAAAAAAATGCATTCTTACTGCAAATGCATTTTTGGGGTGCATTTTCGTCATCTTTTACCCCTTTTAATTTGTATACCCTCCAACCACAGTATGGGGGTATACTCACTTTGTCATTCCGTTTGTAACGCATCGAAATATCGATCGGGGACCCCATAAAGTATATATATTATTGATCCATGATCGATTCTAAGACATTCTATGAATGTCCATCCGTCCGTCTGTCTGTAGATAACACAATGCAGTCCAAAATAATCCAGCTATACTCCTGAAATTTGGCACAAATATGTCTCGTGTTCATAGGCAGGTTAAGTTCGCGAATGGGCTAAACCGGCCCAGGGGGAAATAAGAAAAAATACACTTTTTTTACATGTTTTTTTTTTGTATTTTTGTTAAATAAATGAAGCGTTTGGTATATTTATCGAGATGGGATGGTGCTCCCATCACATCATAATTTTGTAATTACCTTTAAATAAGTGCACAGTGTTTTTTTAATAATTCGGCTAGGCAGTCATTGTTTGACTGATTGAAGCAAAATTCATACCGGATGTAGCTATCTTAATTTCGAGCTTAAATTTGGACGCTGGACCCCACATGTCCAATAAGAAACCCCTAAAGCAGGACATATTTAGTATATAAAAACTTTAAATGGTTTAAAGTCACCAACTTCAAATTCGTGTAAAAAAAATCTCACATCAAACTAAAAACAAACCTTGAGGTTTGTGTTATGGAAAATGTCAACTTTCAATTGCTTTTGGTTTAATCCTATTCCGATTCGAAAATAATGAGTTTGAATCACTGTGTATTTGATGCTTAACACACCGAATGTATAAGTAAGTATTTTAAAGTTGTGGGGTTTAAAAATCTGCTAAAAAGAAACATTTTAGTTAAGTTTAGAATTAATTTAAATATTCTTAGCAAACCTTCCTTTATTGTAATAAAATAAACCAAAAGTTAACAATATATATTTTTTTCAATATAACATTAAGATGGCAAAGTTTTTGAATAAACAATGTTTAGTTAATTTTGATTAATGTAAAAAAATGTAATAAACTTATTCAAGGTTTCGGTAATGAATTTTAATTTTTTTTAAGAAAATAATTGATTGTTCCATCAATCATGGAAAGAATGGAAATAGGAAAAACAAAAAAAGAGTTATTTGTTACACTTGACATAATTCTAATTTTTATGAAATAAAGTCCTATTTTTATGAAATCAAGTCCTATGTAACAGTGGGCTCCCAAAATTGCTAAAGTTGACATTTTTAAAGCGAATATCTCAAAATATTTGGAATCAGGAGAACAAAATCTATAAGAATCAGTTGGATATTTCATTGAGAGGATTTTGTTGTCGAACAGTGTAATTATTTAGCAATAATTTGAAAACTGGATCAGCTAGGATTTTCGTGTTAACAGTTTTAAAAGTTCTAAATAAAGAGGAATGAAATGGCATTACCAAATTATGTCACCATTTTCACAAAACATAAACTTGCTTAAAGAGGGGTGTGTGTATTTGATTTTTGAGAAAAACTTTAACTCGCGTAGCTAAATTTAACCCTTTTTAAGATTAATTAGTATTTGTAGTATTTTGGTGTTATCACTAACTTTTGGTGGCAGAAACCAAAATAAAATTTAGCAACAAAACGTACTGCACTGTTAATTCCTAATAACTTTTACTGTGGGAAATTTAATTAAAAGCTTAGTTAAACAAAATATGTTCAAAATAGTGAATGGGTTGCTCCATTACTTTTGTTTAATTTCAACTTTATAATGAATGTGGCAGGTACAGTGCTAGGAATATTAATAGGAACGCGAAGTAATGGGCACACCTAAAAAACACAATTGATAATATCTGAAATACAATTGATAAATTCTGAAATACAATTGATAATTTCTGAAATACAATTGATAAATTCTGAAATACAATTGATAAGTTCTGAAATACAATTGATAACTTCTGAAATACAATTGAACATTTCTGAAATACAATTGATAAATTCTGAAATACTATTGATAACTTCTGAAATACAATTTATAATTTCTGAAATACAATTGATGATTTCTGACATACAATTGGAAATGGTGTAGTTTTAATTTGCATCTCCTCTCGATCAGATTGTTAAAATAATAATTATGTTACATGGCTCGAACTGGGAAATGCAATTATTTTAATATATTTTTAGATACATACTGATTTCTCAAAATTTATAACTCGATTTTTTCAAGTTCACAATTGTTTATTTTTGTAATAGACAACATAGTTTTTACGCTTCAGTTATCATACATATTTTCTTTTTTGACAAACAAAAAAGTTACAGACCACGATTACAGAAAACCCCCGAAGTCCATTTAAATTTGACCTCCAGTTTTTTTTTTTTTGTTTTAAATTTTTGTTAAAATATCATACCCATTTTGAATTTTAATGTAAGGTACCCCCATTATTTCGTGTCCCTATTAATTTTTCTAACACTGTATTTTCGAGAAAAAATTTATAAAATTTAATTTTATATAAATAGCTTTGAAATATTTATAAAATATGTTTCGCTGAACTAAATATAAATTAAAAAAAAAAAAAACAATGCAAATTAATAGCTGGAATGAAATATATAATTGAATAGTTCATGCGAATAAGGACGAATAGACCACTTTTTCGCAAACACGTTTTTTTGCATAAATGCATTTTATTAGCAGAGCCCTACAATCCTATGCAGAAATTTTGGGGAAATTTTGACTTTTAAGGCTAAAAAAATTACTTTGAAAGTGCAATAATTCGTATATTTTTGTATTTTTGTTTAAATTGGGAGTAAACTAACGCACAATTTTGATTAAATACAACACAAAAACATACAAAAATTTTACATTCGGTAACAATGTGTTAAAAGAACATTACGAGGAACAAACCACACTTATTATATTGGCAAAAAATTTTACCGTTCTTGAGTTATAAGACTTTAAAGTGTGGCAAGCAAAAAGGGCGAATATCCATCCTTAACAAAATATTATATAAAAATTATTTAGCTGCGAGTTTAAAATTGATATTAGCTAAAATTTGAAATTGTACACAAAAAAAAACAATCTTAGCACATACAAACTTTTAGTGTTAATACTGCATCCAATGTCAGGAATAAAAAACAAAAATTTTTTCATGTCCTTTTATGTTACTTCGTAATATGCAGTCAAGGGTTAATATCATAATTCCTAAGAATGTATTTAGTGTCATAAAGAATTACTACTGCATCAAATGGAAGGAATATTAAAAAAAAATTAACAAAAAAATTTTTTTTTGAATGTCCTGGCAATCCTTAAAAAGTGTATCCTTGAAGTCCTTAAAGTGTTACAAACAAATACCAACCATAGTTAGTCAAGTATTGCAAGTCTCATGAAAATGTAGTCAAAATCTGCTGCAAAATAACACATTTTTATTCAAATTTCAATACATTTTTTTGGATATTCGCCCTTTTTCCATTTAAGCAAAAAATTTAAGTCCAATTTTTGGCAAGTTCTCTTTCGAATACCTTACTAAAATTTTGTATATAGGTAGATGTGACCTAAATCTTTAAGCTAATACGAAAAAGTTGACAAAAATATTATTTTTTAACCGTTTCCTGCGTTTTTATTGTCCCCTGTAAAATTCTACAAATGGTCTATTCGTCTTTATTCGCATGAACTATTCAATTGGCTTCTACGAATCAATCAGTACACTATTCAATGTGAAACAATATTGTGTTTATATGGAAAAAAATTTGCAAATGTGAATTTAAGAGATTTTATCCACTTCAAATAATCTGTTAAGTTTGAGTTTGTATTTCTAGTTCGTGGAAATGTTACTAAATTGCATTGCACAGTGATTTTTTAGATTTTTTTTTTTTTTTGAAAATAATTCTGCCATATAGTAAGTACTGGAACGACTTCAGTGAAATTTTTACCGGTTATAGCTTACGTAGGACCCCACATGTCCAATAGGGCCGCCTCCAGGGTCCCCTAAAGTAGACCACCTTTTGCATACAAAGGCTTTAAGTGCTTGCCAAGTTTTTGTTTGTGATCTCATTTTTATAAAATTATGATTTTTTTAAAGCGCTAGTAAATTCACTCAAAAAAATACGTTAGTAAGAAAATTTGTAAAATGGTTTGTACCTCAACTTTACTAATTTTTACTGAAAAGTTAGTTTATAGTAATTCTTTTTAGTAAACTCGCTTTACAAACTATTGATTTTTTACTGATTTTTTAATAATTCTTTCAGTTGATTTTTTTAAAATTATCGTACTAAATTTTAATATTTTTTTTGTAAATTTTACAAAATTAGTTAGTAAATTCGTATTTTTTCTTAAAAAAAAAAATAATTTAATATTAAATTTTTTACAGTTGTTTATTTGTTTACTTACCTATTTTGTAGTCAAAAAGAGCATTTAAAGTAAGAAAGTTATAGTCGGTCAAGATCGACCATATAATACCCTACACCAGTGTTTCCCGGAAAATGGATCCCAAGAGCAAACATGGACAGATTGGATCTATGTTTTGTAAAATCTTTATTTGTTGCCAATAAACCGCTTAAACTAAATATCGGGCGAAATTTTCTTATGGGGCCTTGGTCCAATAGTGGTCCGACTAAAATCCAAGTTGATTACGTTATTAAAGTACGCGTTAAACACACACAAACGAAATTTCAATAAAATATTTTTTATATCCATGAAATTTGAGAGATTTGTGTGAATATAGGGAAGGTGGTTTGTATGGGGGCTGCAATAAGAACTGGTCCGATTTCTTTGAAATTCGAAATAGTTGTTACTGAATACGAAACAGGGTTTTCGAAAGGATATCTATATATATAAAAGAGTAGGGTGAGTGAGTGACTGACTGACTGACTGATTCATCATCGCCCAGCCCAAACCGCTGAAGCTAGAGACTTGAAATTTGGACTGTATGTTCACCTCCCGGAATATAGATCCACTAAGGCTGGATTTTTGCCAGTGTTGATTCTAAGGGGGTAAAAAGGGTAAAAAACTGTACTTTTGGTACTTTTTATATCTCTCGAAATAATGGTCATAGGGACTTGAAATTTGGACTGTATGTTCACCTCCCGGAACATAGATCCACTGAGGCTTGACTTTTGCCAATGTTGATTCTAAGGGGGTAAAAAGGGTAAAAACTGTACTTTTGGTACTTTTTATATATCCTGAAATAATGGTCATAGAAATTTGAAATTTGGACTGTAGGTTCACAGCCTGGAACATAGATCCAGTTAGGCTGGATTTTTTCCAGTGTTGATTCTAAGGGGGTAAAAAGGGTAAAAAACTGTACTGTTGGTACCATTTATATTTCCTTGAGTAATGGTCCTAGAAACCTGAAATTTGGAATGTAGATTCACCTCCCGGAAAATAGGTTCACTAGGGTTGGGTTTTTGTCAATGTTGATTCTAAAGGGGTAAAATGGGTAAAAAAAGTGTACTTTTGGTACCTTTTATATTTCCTTAAATAATGAGACTTGAAATTTGGACTGTATGTTCACCTCACGGAATATAGATCCCCTAATGGTCCTAGAAACTTGAAATTTGGAATGTAGGTTAACCTCCAGGAATATTGATCCACTAAGGCTGGAATTTTACCAATGTTGATTCTAAGGGGGTAAAAAGGGTAAAAAATTGTACTCGTGTTACCTTTTATATTTCCTTAAGTAATGGTCCTAGAAACTTGAAATTTGGAATATAGTTTCACCTCCCAGAAAATAGGTTGACTATGGTTTGGTTTTTGCCAATGTTGATTCTAAGGGGGCAAAATGGGTAAAAAATTTTACTTTTGGTACCTTTTATATTTCCTTAAGTAATGGTCCTAGAAACTTGAAATTTAGAATGTAGATTAACCACCCAGAAAATAGGTTCACTAGGGCTGGATTTTTGCCAATGTTGATTCTAAGGGGGTAAAAAGGGTAAAAAACTGTACCTTTGGTACTTTTTATATTTCCTTAAATAATAGTTCTAGAAACTTTAAACTTGCAATGTAGGTTCACCTTCCGAGAAAAAGATCCACAAAGGCTGGGTTTTTGGTCAATGTTGATTTTACAGGGGTAAAATGGGCAAAAAAAGTGTACTCTTGGTACTTTTTTTTATTTACTGAAATTATGGTAACACAAACTTGAAATGTAGGATCCTTTGCTAAAAAAACTATATGGAAAGGTACTTTTTGAAAATTTTGATTTTAAGGGGCATAAAAGAGGTAAAAAGTGTACTTTTGGTACTTTTTTTTATTTCTTAAAATTATGGTCATAGAAACTTGAAATTTGGAATGTAGGATCCTTCGGTGAAAAAAACATTCTGGAAAAAGTACTTTTTGGAAAATGCGTTTCTTAGGGGGAACCTTTTATAAAAAGTACCTTTTATAAAAAGTACCTTTTATAAAAAGTACCTTTTATAAAAAGTACCTTTTATAAAAAGTACCTTTTATAAAAAGTACCTTTTATAAAAAGTACCTTTTATAAAAAGTACCTTTTATAAAAAGTACCTTTTATAAAAAGTACCTTTTATAAAAAGTACCTTTTTTAAAAAGTACCTTTTATAAAGAGTACCTTTTATAAAAAGTACCTTTTATAAAAAGTACCTTTTATAAAAAGTACCTTTTATAAAAAGTACCTTTTATAAAAAGTACCTTTTATAAAAAGTACCTTTTATAAAAAGTACCTTTTATAAAAAGTACCTTTTATAAAAATTACCTTTAATAAAAAGTACCTTTTATAAAAAGTACCTTTTATAAAAAGTACCTTTTATAAAAAGTACCTTTTATAAAAAGTACCTTTTATAAAATGTACCTTTTATAAAAAGTACCTTTTACAAAAAGTACCTTTTATAAAAAGTATTTTTATAAAAAGTACCTTTTATATAAAGTACCATTTATAAAAAGTACCTTTTACAAAAAGTACCTTTTACAAAAAGTACCTTTTATAAAAAGTATCTTTTTATAAAAGTACCTTTAATAAAAAGTACCTTTTATAAAAATTACCTTTTGCAAAAATTACCTTTTGCAAAAAAAAACATTCTAGGAAAAGTACATTTTGAAAATTACTTTTCTTAAGGGGTAAAAATAGTACTTATGGTACTTTTAATATATCCTGAAATAATGATCATAGAAACTTGATATTTGGAATGTAGGATCCTTAAGTGAAAACAATTTCTGAAAAAGTAATTTTTGAAATTTCCTTTTCTAAGGGGGTGGAACGGGTAAAAATTTAAACTTTAGGTACGTTCTAATTTCCGGTAGTAATGACCCTAGAATCTTGAAATTTGTAGTGTTGGATCATTCGGTAAAAAAACATTCTGGAAAAAATACTTTTTGGAAATTCCGCTTCTTAGTAGGGTAAAATGGCTAAAAAAAAGTGTACTTCCTGTAATTTTGATATTTTCTGATGTAATGGTTCTAGAAACTTAAAATTTTGGATATAAAATTCTTCGGTGAAAACCAAAATTTTGGGAAAAGTACTTTTTGGAAATTCCGTTTCTTAACGGGGTTAAAAAGTATACTTTTAGTATTTGCTGAAATAATATTCCTAGATAATTTCAATTTGTAATGTAGGATCCTTCGATGAAGAAAAAACATACTGGAAAAAGTACTTTTTGGAAATTTCGTTTCTAACGGGGGTAATAAAGTGTAATTTTGGTACTATTTTTTTTTGTTCCTATAAAAATTGTCTTAGAAGCTTGGATTTTGGAATGTGGGTTCCTTCGGTGAAGAAAAAAACAATCTGCTATGCTAAAGTATTTTTAAAAGATTCCGTTTCTACACTCAAAATAATTCTGCAGTAAAAATATTAGTAAGTGATTTGGTACCAAAATTTACTACTAAGTTACTAATTACCAGTAGTACGGTAGTTTTTTAGTATCTTCAAAGTACTAAAATAGTAATTTTGACTGGTTTTGAATAATATTAGTAAAAAATTTTAGTATTGATTACCAACGCCTGCACTAGATCATTTTGGACTAAAAAATTAGTTCATTAGTAAAATTTTTAGTATTGAATACCCACGTTTTTTTTTGGGTGTAGAGGTGTAGAAAAGTGTTTTTTATACTTTTTTTACTTCTTGAAATAATGATCCTAGGCACTGAAAATTTGAATGCTGTATTCTTTAGTGAAAATATATTTTGGAAAAAGCACTTTTTGGAAATTCTGTTTCTAAGGGCGGATTTTACAGTCTAAACTAAGTTCTAACTTAAGTAAAATCTTAGTTAAGATTTATTTAAGTATTTTTTATTACTTAAGTTAAATTCGATTTTTCGGTTTGTACTTAAGTTAAAAAGAAAATATGCTAAAAATATGGTAACACAAGGTATTTATTTTGATTTGACAATTCAAAAAGAATACAAAAAAATAAAATAATAAAAATATACAAAACAAAAATTATGTAAAATAACGAAAAATGGCTCAAATGCTGTTATTTTCCGTTAAAATTTTTCACCGTGGGTATTGTTAGAACCTTAACATTTTAGCTGTTATTTCCACCAAAACTTTTTTCGATTACGATTATGTAACTTATTTGATAGGAAATCTCCGCCACTCTTAAATAAAAGGTATTTCCATAAAATAAAAAAATAATGTTTAAGAAATGTTAAAGCATTGGATATGGCCCATCAAGTGGATAACATAACCGGTAATCCTAATTCTTGTTGGAAATAACAGCAACCTTTTCATGGAGACGTTTACAACGATACATGGACAATCAGACGGACGAACAGTAGATCAGTATTCTTAAATGTGGGTCTGGGAAAAATAATTTGGGTAATTACAATCTTCATCACATACTATTTTGATACCTGTACCACAGAGTGGTGTAGGTTATAATCACTTAATTGCTCTTCTTTTCCAATACAATCATCTGCCTTGGGTCTTGTTAGAACCAAAACGATCAAGGCGATAGGGTCATCATTGAAAAATAATCCACCCGCTTAACTTCAGATTTCCCCACCAACAAACGTTTTTATTATTTTCAACAAAATCTTGAGGAAAAAGATTGGATGTCACCCATTTGATGGGTCATCTTCGCCAATCTCAAATTTCTTACAGATTTTTATTTATTTATTTATTTTTTTTTTCAATATGATGGAAATATCGCGAAATTTGATGGAAATACCTTGAATTTGAGAGTGGCGGATGGAGATTTTAAAGGAAAAGAAGAGCAATTGTTGGAATTTTTGTTTTTTTTTTGTATGTTTTTATTATTAATTGAATTTTGTTTTGTTTTTTTTTTTTTTGAATTGTCAAATCAAAATAAATTACTTAAGTAAAACTTAAGTTATGATAATAGATGACTTAAGTTTTACTTAAGTAGATTTTATAAAATAGTTTTTTTGGATTTAAGAAATTTCTTAGCTTAAGTCACCACTTAGTGCTGACTGTAAAATCCGCCCTAAGATTCGTAAAGGGCATAAAAAAGTGTAAGTTTGGTACTTCTTATATTTCTTGAAACGGTTCAGAAAAAAAAGTTTTTGGAAAATTTAATTTTAAGTGGAAAAGGTGGCAAATGGTTATTTGTTCCTATCTATTTATTAAAGCCTAGAAACTCAAAATTTGACTTACAGTATCCTCCAGCCGAAATAACTCCCAAGAGATGGACAGGTTAAAAAGGGGTACCTAAATTGGTACAAGTGGTGTAAAATGGTATTTTTATATCTATAAAATAAATACAATAGCACTTTTTATTTCTATAACTCATATTATATAGAGAGGAATGAAACTTGCATGGAGATTGAATTGGAAATGAAATGAAGTAGAACGGGGAACGAAATGGAATAGAGCGGGGAACAATATAGAATGATACTTTTTACTAAAATTTTTCTTATTAAAATTTTTAACTCCATATTTTCTCTCTCTATATGTTTTTTTACCCAAAATTTTTTTTATTCCAATTTCTTTTTTCATTGAAATATTTATTCCCTCAAGATCCAAAATCCCGATATAAGGGCTCGAAAATTTTCAAAATCTTTTTCACCGGAACGGACATGACAACGTACCACCGAAATTATTCTAATTTTATTGTTTAAGATATTCAATGAAATATTATTTTATGAAAGACTTAAGCGTCCACAATTAAGTAAAACAAAGACTACATATGAGTCATTTTTTGAAATCGGTAGGGTAGTCCTGATCCTTCTATTATCCGGTATTTAACATAATCGGTAACGAAGTTCGGGCGGGCGAGCTAGTCTAGTATAATACGGTTATTAGAGTCATTTAAGCCAAAATTTGGGTCCCTTTGTATGGGGGCTAGGTCTAAACATAGACCGATTTTCTCCAATTTCAATAGGCTTCGTCTTTAGGCCATACGATGCTTAAGTTTCGAAGGGATATCTAGTATAATACGGTTATTAGAGTCATTTAAGCCAAAATTTGAGTCCCCTTTGTATGGGGGCTAGGTCTAAACATGGACCGATTTTCTCCAATAGGATTCGTCCTTAGGCCATACGATGCTTAAGTTTCAAATTTTAGACAAATCGATTGATAATTGCGACCTGTATCGTGTTTACAACGTTTACATGGACGGACGTACAGAAAGACAGACAGACGGACGGACGAACATCGCTAAAATGCCTTAAAAAGTTATTATGAGTCAATCGGTAAACTTAAAAGTGGGTGTTTCGGGTAGTTAGAAACATCAGCACGAACTCATTATACCCTGTACCACAGAGTTGTGTAGGGTATAAATATATTTTTATGAAGTAGTCATTATCTCTTTAACTTTCCGATTTATAGCCATTTGAATGGGGAAAATTAAAATTTTTTTCCGATCCTGGTCCAGTTTTTTGGGAATATATTGGTCACATAACGTCAGATTTTTATCAACCCAAAATTTTAAGTTAGCTAGATAAATTTACGATATTTTAAAACTAAAACGAATAAAATATCTTTTTTTTTTACGTTACACTATTTTAAGTTTTTGCCCAAAAAGTACCAACCCTCTTTTGCTTACAGCTTAAAAAGTTTTATTTAGAACATGTAAATTTTTTGACATGTTCTGTTCTGGAAAAATGGTAAAATTTGTGGGGAGTTCCTTAGATTTAATATTTAGCAAATTAATATGGATTGCACCACAATCTCAAAAATTTAAATTTTATATTTTTTATGGGCTATCGAATAAAAACCCGTTATGAAATTTCTAATTTTTTTAAAATGTCAATTTATCAAAAATCCGGACACATTTTTTTATAAAGTTTAGATCAATGGTTCCCAACCTTTGATTCTCGCCCCACTGGGGGGCAATTTGAATGCTTGAGGGGGGGCAACAAGCAAATTTTTAAGATTTATTTTGTTAAAATAAACTAAGAAAAAATAAATTTTAGTTAAATTATTTAGTTGATTATTGAAAACCTTTTCTAAAAACTTTATTTAAACGATGATATTAACAAAAAGTTTGCTTAACCACAAGCAAATTTTAAATTTTACACCAAATTGAAAAATTTTTTAAATTTTTCTAGAGTGTAGGGGGGACATTGTAGTTTTATTTTACTTAAAAGTGGGGCATGGCGCAAAAAAAGGTTGGGAACCATTGGTTTAGATGTTTGTAATCGCATTTGAATTTTAAATTTTTCATGTATTTTATTGTCGCAACATGGCGTATGAGTATTAAACCATTTAGCAAATATTTGTAACTCATACGACATGTTGAGACAATGAAATACGGGAGAATTATAGAATTTTATTGAAATTTATTATTCAAATGCGATATTCTCAAAATATACGAAAAATTCCCTTCTGTATATTAGGCACGGATTCACGGGGGGAAAGGAAATCCCCCCCCCCCAAACTGAATTCGAAAGAAGAAAAAAATTAAAAAAGAAAAAAAGAAATCAAAGAAGGAAAAGGTAGAGTAAAAAAGAAAATAATCTCAAAATTTGTTCTGTACAAATTTTTGAAAAGAAAAAAATGTCTCGAATGTTAAATTTTTCTACATATATGAAAAATGTGAGAAGTTTCCTTAAAGAATAATTTGCAAATTTTTCTATAGGAAAGACATTAGAATTTTTTTCGGAATGTTATAATTTTTCTATATGAAAAAAGTCTCGGAATATTTAAAATTTTCTTTAGAAAAAATACGATAATTTTTTTGGACGAAAAATTTGGGAATTTTTCTAGACAAAAATTTTTCGAATTTTTCTTGACGAAAAACTAAATAAATTTTTCTTACAACCCGCCCGGTGAAAAATGTGCATATATGATCATATATGCTTCATATATGATTGTCCATATATGACCATATACGTAATTTGAGGGCATATGTTCATATATGACATATATGGACATATATAATTTATATGACAACATATATGTATCCACGTATGTTATTTTTCAAATATATCGACTAAGAAAAATATTGAAGTTCGCAAATACCAATTGTGATTTTTATATTACTCCAATTATTTTTAAAAAATATAAATTAAAATTCAAAAAAGATCACAAAATCCATCGAAATTTAAAAAAAAAAATACACGTAACTTTAAATTAATTGACTATGACTTAAACTTGAAAAAATAAATAAAATAACTTAAAGCTGAACAAAAAATAAAAAGAATTCCAAAAAATCAATTAAACTCCCAATTTTTTTTTGTAGTTTCAAGATCCTTTTTTGAATTTAATTTGATATTTATCAATTTTATTTGATTTTTTTTTTTAAGTCTAATTGAATTTTCGAAATTTTAGTGATTTTTTTAAAATTTCAATTAAACTTTTTTGAATTCGAATTTATTCTTTTTATTTCAATGGACTTATTTAGAATTTTAAGTGATTTTGTTTTTGTATTCCACTTTATTTTTTTGAATTCCGATTAAGTTTTTTGAATTTCAATGGATTTTTGGGAATTTCAAGTGATCTTTTTTGAATTTCAGTTGATATTTTTGAATTTCAATTAAATTTTTTTTGGAATTCTAATTGATTTTATTAGGATTCAATGAATTTTTTGAAATTGTAATTTCATAACAATCAACTTTTTACAATATAATTGAGTTGGCATAAATAATGTAGAAAGTAACATACATTTTGTCGCTTCGCCTAAAAAGGAGTCATGTGTAGTTTCGAACTTTTTTTTATTGCATCTTTAAAAACCCATATTGGGCATGAGTTTACTCGACAAACCGTTTTTTGATATCTTGAGTGGTTCAAATGTAAGTAAAAGTAGATGTGTTCGTCATACTAAAAAAGATCCGAAAAGGAGGTTAACATTTTTTGATCAAAGAGTAATAGAATGTGACGAAATTCACCACTATTTAAGTAATACATTGCTTACAAGTATTTCGAATGAATTGTAAAGTTTTTTTGGAAAATACTTCCAAAGTTATGCATATTTTCATGCTGTTATCTAAATACTAAAAGGTGAGTAATCAAGCCTTGTGAAAGCAACTAAATCATTTAAAGTCGCAAAACTTTAATGTTTAAAGTACATCATCTTTCAGTGACTTCGATTAATGTCAAAGCTCTAAAATAGTTACAAGAAAAAACGGAAAGCATCAATTGTTTACGAATTTTTTGTCAGCTGTTTAATGAAGAGCTCTTAAATATCAAAATTTCAAGGACTTTAAATACGTCGTTTTAAATAACGTCGCTTTAAACCACGAAGACACTTTGCTTTGTATTCGTTCCCCTAGAAAGAAATTTACAGTAAGAATGGTTTTGTAAACAAAAGCAGTTGTTCAAAAAAACACTTAAAAGAGGAGTTATATGTATGTTTTTTGAAAATTTCTGCACCACTAGAAACCCGTTAAAGATTTCATACTTTTTTTGTAGCATGTGGATATCGTATCGGTACAAGAATTTTTTATTGAACAAACTTTTAAAAAATATTGCGAAGGGACGAAAATAAACGTGTTCTTTGCTCTCCTGAAAACTTGTTCGAAAACACATGACTCCATTTTTAAGAACAGCGGCGATATGAATATATCAAAACTTTCTTAGTCAGGAATATGAATCAATATATCGTCAACTAAAATGCGAAACAACGAAAAACACTCTTCTTTAAAATCGAGTTATTGATTGATTGTGATGCATTATATCAAAATACATGTCCCCATAAAATTTAAATTCTCTTCGTTAAAAAATACAAGTTTTACGAGTAAAATTCAAAAATACTACTATCATCATAATTTGTAATTTAAAAAATCTTTTTGGATCCCCCATTAAATTATAAAAATGTGAATCGCTTGTTATGATGCACTTTATTAACCGAAAATATGTCCAAATTTTCAGAACTATCCGATATATTATGATGGACTTATGAACAAAATTAAAAAAATATTGAACAACGTTTTTCGCTTTCACTGTAATATGACATTCTTTTGGAATTCTTTTTTAAAAACAATTGAACAAATTTTATTTTTCAATATTTGATAAAATAACAAAATAACAATTTGATCGAAATAAAAAATTATTTACAAGTACAAAGTACTTGAGACAGGGTTGGAAATTCATAATTACAACATCCCCACTAGAATTTGCATCCCAATAATTTGCAACAATGATTGTGTTTTTGAACTGGTAAACCTTTTGTCATTATGTCCGCAGCCATATCATTAGTTCCAATGTATTTGATGGTAATCGATTTTTCATTCACTAAATCACGCAGGAAATGATGTCTGATGTCTATATGTTTTGAACGCCCATGGTACATACTATTTTGCGACAGATTTATTGCGCTCTTATTGTCGCAGTAGATGTTTATCTTCTCTAAAGGGTTGTTATATAATTCTTTAAAAAGTGACTGCAGCCAGACTGCTTCTTGCGATGTTGATGCTAGTGCCATATATTCGGCCTCTGTTGTAGAAAGTGCTACAGTTGGTTGTTTTTTCGAGCTCCACGATATACTTCCACCTTGAAACTTAAATACGTATCCTGTGACTGACTTTCTTTCATCCTTGTCACTTGCCCAGTCCGCGTCGGAATATCCTTCGAGAGTCCCTTGTAGATCTTGCTGGAATTCAAGTTTTGAATGAATTGTGCCCTTCATATATCTTAGCACCCGCTTAACTGCTGACCAGTGTATTTTCCCAGGGTTATTGTTATACTTTGAAAGCATCCCCACTGCAAAAGTTAAGTCTGGTCGGCTTACCTGTGCAGCATACATAATGCTCCCGATGGCTTCTTGGTATGGCACAGCGCTCATGGCTGACATTTCTTCTTCACAAGTTGGTGAAAATTCCTTTGACAACTTTTGATTGATATCAACAGGAGTAGAAATGGAATTGGATTCGTTCATATTAAATCTCTTTAGTACGTCATTAATGTAACGTTCTTGATCAATCCAAAGTTTTCCATTTTTGCGGTCTCGTGTTATTTGCATTCCAAGAATAAATTTAGCTTCACCAAGGTCCTTCATTTTAAAACACTCGTTAAGTTTATCCTTAATGTATTTCTTAGACGTTTGATTATTGGTGAATATTAATATGTCGTCGACATAGATGGCTACATATACGATTTCGTTTTTATTAAATCTATAATAAATACATGGCTCAGTTTTTGATTGCTGTAAACCAATACTTTTAAGAGTCTGGTCAAGTTTTTGATTCCAGACACGGCTTGCCTGTTTGAGTCCATAAAGTGATTTGTTTAATTTGCAGACTTTTCCTTTTTCAGCTTCGAATCCCTCTGGAAAGTTCATATAGATTTCTTCATTGAGATCGCTTTGTAAGAATGCAGTGACGACGTCCATCATCTGGTCGATGTCTAGATTAAAACGTACTGCAATACCCAGTAGTAGCCGTATTGAAGCATACCGAACGACTGGAGAGAAGGTTTCCTGATAGTCGATTCCAAAGCGCTGACTGTACCCTTTAACGACCAATCGGGCTTTGTAGCGTTCAACGTTACCTTTTGCATTACGTTTCGTCTTAAAGGTCCATTTACAATCAATGGGTTTCTTATCATTCGGAAGTTCTACAAGTTCCCATGTTTTATTTTCAATGAGAGACTGAAATTCTTCCTCCATTGCTTTTTTCCATTTTTCTGATTGTTCGCATTTCATGGCCTCTTTTAACGTTTTTGGATCTTCATCAAATTCATTAGCTATATAGGAAACAAAATCATCTCTTACCACTGATTTTCGCATTCTTGTTGACCGTCGCAGTTGTGTCTCTTCGTTTTCTGTTTCGTTCCGATTTGCGATTCCAATACCATCTGATGCAGTTCCAACTTCTGATGAAATTTCAATTTGATCTTCATCTGGAGAGAAAATTGTTTCCTCTTCATTGGCTATCTCGTTATTTTCTTGATCATGTGCATCTTGAGCTTCATCCAAGGATTCTTGATCTTCATTTTGTGTATCTTGAATTTGTTCTTCTTGTGCAACTTCCCCCACTGAATCGCATATCGGTGTTGTGTTATACAAGTTTTCAACTTCACAAGCTGACTGAAAATATTGGTTTTCAAAAAACACCGCATCTCGGCTGGTCAACACTTCTCTTTTCTTTGGGTCGAAAAATCGATATGAACGTGGATGTGTTGAGTATCCCACAAAGATTACATCTTTTCCTTTTGGATCAAGCTTTTTTCGTTTTTCCTTCGGAATATGAATGATTGCATGACAACCAAAAACTTTAAGGTGCTTCAGATCAGGTTTTTTACCAGACCACGCTTCTTCTGAAGTGATGTTTTTCAGACCTTTGCATGGTGTTCTGTTGATTAAGTATGCAGAAGTACTGATAGCTTCAGCCCAAAATTGCTTTTCCAAACCAGCATCAATCATTAGACATCGCGCCTTCTCGATTAGTGTGCGATTCATTCGTTCGGCCATACCGTTTTGCTCAGGCGAATACGGCACGGTTCTTTGATGCTGAATTCCGGAACTTGTTAAAATTTTTTGCATCTTAGAGTTACAAAATTCCGTCCCGTTGTCGCTTCTTAGGGCCTTGATGGTCGCTCGTGTTTGGTTTTCTACAAAATTTTTAAACTCAAGAAACTTTTCAAAAACATCTTCTTTACTTTTAATCAAATAAACAAATACTTTCCTGGTAAAATCATCTAAGAACAGCAACATATAACGTGAACCACCAAAAGATTTCTCTTCCATTGGTCCGCATACATCAGTATGCACAAGCTCAAGAATTTGCGTTGCCCTGAATCCAGGCTCATTAAACGGTAAGCGTGTAATTTTTGATTTTACACATGAGACACATTTTTCTTTTTGTAAACGGCTGTTGATGCCCAGCACAGCACCATTTACCATCTTCTTAAATACATCGTCGCTTACGTGGCCTACACGCTTGTGCCACAAATCGGAGTTTTCCATTTTGTTTTCTTGAGAAACATATGCTACAGGCGTGGTGTTTGCAACACTCAGACGAAACATGTCATTTATATGATCACCTGTTGCAATAACTTCGCCAGATGCATTTGTTACCGCGCAACCATTTTTGTCAAAAGAAACTCGATTACCTTTGTTGACGATTTTTGAAATTGACAAGAGATTTGTACACAATTCTGGTACGTGAAGTACATCATGAAGTTTGACATCACCAACTTCGTTCTTATTTCTCTTCACAGACATTTCAACATTACCAACGCCTTTTACAGCAATGGTTGAATTATTGGCTACTACCACATCCGCATCTTTGGGAATTGTACTGCTTGAGAACATATTATTGTCCGAACACATATGCGCAGATGCGCCAGAATCAAAGTACCACTCATCTCTTTTCATTGCAATACCCGCAAACGATCCGAACAAAGCTGATTGTCCTTTTTTAGCATCGGACTTCTTTGATGGACATTGAGAAGAAAAATGTCCGAAACCTTGGCAATTATAACATTTAGGGCCTTTTGGATTTTTCTTACTCTTAGGTTTGTATTTTCCAGAAAATGCTGCTTCAGAGGAGACTTCACATTTTACGTCTTGCAGCAGTTTCATTTTTATAGCATCGCCCGAAATTTCTATTCCGGAGCTTTGTATGCCCATGATCATGGGCTTGTACTCGTCGGGAAGCCCGGCTAACATCATGGAGCCGGTCCATTCTTCATCGACGTTAAGGCCCACTCCACGGAGCTTATGTGCATTATTGAGCACTTCATTGGTGTACGCCTCAATACTGCTGAAGTTGCTTAGTTTTGTAGAACAAAACTTTTGAATGAGGCCTACCTTCCGTACGAGTCCTGTATTCTGAAACATGGTTCCAAGCTTATCCCATATTTCTTTGGCGGTTTCACATGACCTGATATGTGGGTAGTTGGATTTTTCAACGAGCAGTATCAGCTCTGATTTCGCTTCAATTTGTTTTTCGGCGTTTTCTTCTGTACCCATTACAGATTTCCATAACTTACGCATTTTGAAGTACGCCTCGACGGCAAACTTCCAGTCTTCATAGTTTTCGCTGCCACGCAGCTTCTCAATTTGATGTTGGTGGGGTGACATCTTTTACGCTAGATGTTCCTTTTTTATATATTTCAAAAAAATAAGCTTTCCTTATAGCGCGAAGGAGCCCATAACCTTTTGGAATTCTTTTTTAAAAACAATTGAACAAATTTTATTTTTCAATATTTGATAAAATAACAAAATAAAATTTGATCGAAATAAAAAATTATTTACAAGTAAAAAGTACTTGAGACAGGGTTGGAAATTCATAATTACAACACATTCACACTTGCGACCTTAAACAAGTTGTTCAACAAAACACCAGTAACAGAATAAAAACGTAATAAACACAGAACAAAGACTTTTTTTAAACATCTCATTCTTGAACACTTCAAAACAGCAAGTGTGAATACCACATAAAACAGCAAAACGTGTTTTTACGTTGCTTAACAAATCAATCATATATGTCAATATATTTGTTCATACATTTCCATATATGAGCCCATTTTAAAAAAATATGACAACATATATGCTTCCATATACACCATATAAGTTCATATATGATTCATATATGAACATACATGTAACAATATATGAGCATATATGTACATATATGCACATTTTTCACCGGGCGGTGAAAAATGAGCATATATGGATACATATATGTGAATATATGGATGCATATATGTAGATATATGGACATATATGATTATATATGAAATTGTATGCGGTCATATATGATCATATTCGCAACATATATGTCCATATACGTAAAATGAGGGCATATGCCCATATATGACATACGTGGACATTAGAGTGTCCCTTATTTTGGAAATGTTGAGACGATACCCGCTCATTTTTTTCCTTTTGACATAAAAATAACTATATATTCAAAAAAAAATATTATTCATATCTGTGACATCTTTATCGTGTATCGAAAAACATCAACAATGCATTTTTTACCCTTTTTTTAAGACATGATAAAGATGTCACAGATATAAATAATATTTTTTTAATGAATATATAGCATTTAAAGCAACATAGCAACTAAAACCGTTGCTTGTCAAAACTAAAAAAAAAATATTTCTTTTTTAAATTTTTTACCGTAGGACCCCCACCAAAATCAAATTTTTTGTCGTGAATAATCTAATCAAGTAACATAATAATGAATAACAAAAAAATTAAAAAAAAAAAATTTGGTTTAGGTTTTTATTTGGTTTTGGTTTTGGTTTTTAGGTCCCGCTCTTTAAGGCCCCATCGCGTAGGGAAGGCGTGGTCGTAGGGGCGTAAAATTTTTCCTCAGTTATTTTTAAGTCAAAAGGAAAAAAATGAGCGGGTACCGTCTCAAGATTTCCAACATCTCCAAAATAAGGGACACTCTAGTGGACATATATGGAGCACATATGTCATATATGTTCATATGCCCTCATTTTACGTATATGGACAAATATGTTGCAAATATGATCATATATGCCTTCATACAGTGTCATATATATCCGTATATGCTCCATATATGGACACACATGACGCTGTATGAACGCATATATGATCATATTTGTATCATTTTTCACCGGGAAGGGAAGTATCTTAACCCTTATGAACCGATTTGCCTGAAACTTAAAATAAATATAATTGAGACGATTTTAAGGTTGGGGTGTCTCGGCTTATCGGCCATATCAGTGCACACTGGGCCGAGATGGTAGTTTTTTTGGCCAAAACTAAAATAAACAAAATTATTAAATTAAAAAAAGCGAATGCACTATTGTATTAAGTATGACTTGCTGCACCTTGTCTGTAATTTTTGTAAAAATCGGTACACCCATTCTCTTGGAATGATCCATCAAAGATAAAATATGTATGCTTAAATCTCCATATACCGTAATCAAAAAAGCTAGCAAATTTATACATTATTAAGTTGGGACCTTGTTTTTTTTTGGGGATTAATTTATTTGACAAAGGGAAGTACAACATGTAAATGGGTATGAACAGCTCTTTTTCCCTATTTTTTTTTTGATGATTTTTTATATTTTTATATAAATTTTGAAAAATTGTTCCATTTGATATAGTTGTTCCAAAATGTTCCGCGACATAATCCAAAAGTTAGGATGCCAAAATGTTCGTTGGTTTACTAGCTTTCAGACTGACCTGCCCGCTTTTGCCCGTTTTTTCATCTGCGTATATATTATCAATAGAAAGGGAGATGAACAAGTCTAAAGTTGTTAAAATGAGCCTTTTTTATTGAATTAAATTAATTTTATGAATTAACAATTTTCAAGTTTTTCCTAAAGTACATACATAGTGTTTTTCTATATTAATACGGGATAAAATAAAACCCGGTTACCCAAAAACCCGAATAAAAAAAAAACGGTTACGAGAAAAACCCGGTTACACGAAAAATATTTTTTTTTTGTTTTTAATACATTTTAATACATTGAAAAAAAAATAATTACCCGGTTAGGCGGTCCTGACAGCTTTTTGAAAGAGTGTGGAACTTTTGATAACGATGAGTTAAAAAAAGTGTTTTTTTAAACGGGTTTTCAAAAAAAAAATATTTTTTCTAATTTTTTTCTAAATTTTATTTCCATTACATTTTTTTAAAACGGGCACAAGCTGGCAACTATTATGGAAAGTGTGGATAGGAAGAATAATTCTGGCCCAGACAGATTTTTGAAAGGGCGTGGAACTTTTGATAACGATGAGTTTAAAAAAGGGGTTTAAATAAAAAATTATTTTATTTTTTCAAATTTTTAATATTTCAATAACATTTGCCTAAACGGGCACAAGCGGGCAACAATTTTAGATAGAAGGGATAAAAAGGAAAATTTTGGCCCAGACAGTTTTTTGAAAGGGAGTGGAACTTTTGATAACGATGGGCTTAAAAACGGGGTTTACAAAAAAAAAATCAGATTTTTATAAACTCTTATTTCAATTAAATTTTTGAAATCGGGCACAAGCGGGAAATTTTTTTGGAAAGTGTAAATAAAAAGGATAATTCTGGCCCAAACAGTTTTTTGAAAGGGCGTGGAACTTTTGTTCACAATGAGTTTTAAAAAAGGGGGTTTTCACAAACATTTTTTTATTTTTTTTTTAATTTTTGGTATTTTAATCTCATTTGTGTAAACGGGCACAAGCGGGTAAGTTTTTTCTAAGGTGGGGTTAAAAAAGGCTAATTCTGGCCCAGACAGTTTCTTGAAAGAGCGTGGAACTTTTGATGAGTTTAAAAAGGGGGGTTTCAGAAAAAAAAACTAATTTTTTCAATTTTTTATTAGCCCTTATTAAATTTTTTTTTTTGAAAACGGGCACAGACGAGTAACTTTTTTGGAAAGTGCTGATAAAAAGGGCAATTCTGGCCTAGACAGTTTTTTGAATGGGTATGGAACTTTTGATGACGATAACTTTAAAAAGGGGGTTTTCAAAAAAAGACAAATTTTTTCCAATTTTTTATAAACTTGTTTCAATTTAATTTTTGAAAACGGGCACAAGCGGAAAAGTTTTTTGGAAAGTGGGGATAAAAAAGGATAATTCTGGCCCAGACAGTTTTTTGAAAGAGCGTGGAACTTTTGATGAGTTTAAAAAGGGAGTTTTCAGAAAAAAAAAATAATTTTTTCCAATTTTTTATTAGCCCTTATTAGAAGTAAATTTTTGAAAACGGGCACAGGCGGGCAACTTTTTTGGAAAGTGCTGATAAAAAGGGTAATTCTGGCCCAGACAGTTTTCTGAAAGGGCGTGGAACTTTTTATGACGATGAGTTTATAAAGAGGGTTTTCAAAAAAAATGTTTTTTCAATTTTTTATAAGCTCATTTTTCAATTCAATTTTTGAAAACGGGCACAAGCAGGTAACATTTTTGGAAAGTGGTGATACAAAGGATAATTCTGGTCCAGACAGTTTTTTGAAAGGCCGTGGAGCTTTCCATAACGATGAGTTCTTAAAAGGGGGTTTTCAAAAATTAAATAATTTTTTTCATTTTTTTATAAATTTTATTTAAATTCCATTTTTGAAAACGGGCACAAGCGGGCAATTTTTTTGGAAAGTGTGGATAGAAAGGATAATTCTGGCCCAGACAGTTTTTTAAAAGGGCGTGGAACTTTTGATAACGATGAGTATAAAAGGGGGGTTTTCAAAACAAAAACAATTTTTTTTTCAATTGTTTATAAACTTTTTTTCAATTATATTTCGGAAAAAGGTATATTCACGTGATTTAAATGAAAATCATTCACGCTCACGCGTGAATCACGTCATTTTTAATTTTTTTTTTTCAATTCAATTTTTAAAAACTTTTATATCACGTGATTTAAGTGAAATCACTCACTCTCACGCGTGAATCACGTTGTTTTTTGAGTCACGCAAATCACGGGACCAGAGACCATCTCCAATTCAAAAACATAAACAAAAGACAAGTTTCTCTTCATTTGTTTCATCTATAACATCTGTAAATTTTATTAAAAATTAAGTGTCCACCCTGAAACAGTTTCCTTGTAGGTCCGATTCCAAAAAGTTTCAAGTCAATTATTTATTACCCTAATATAGGCTAATATTCTGAATTTCAACAAAATCGATTAACATTTACGACCTGTAGAGACTTTTGGCCAAAAAACCTACCATCTCGGCCCAGTGTGCAGTGTTTAAAAATTTCGTTGTCCCCTTATGAAACAATGAGGACCTTCGGGAAAATTTCGATAACTCCCGAACTAACAGGAATATCGTCTAGAGCAAAAATACGTGTCGACTTAAATTTAATAAAGATTATTTCTTATTAATATGGATGTCGTAGGTCTATGTCATATAAATACCCCCCAAAAGTTGTACATTTTCATGAAAAAAATATTTAACGAAGCGGCATTTTTACAGCGTTATGCCACCGTTGGATAGGCATTAAAAAATCCTTTCTTCTCATACGGAAACGTCATATAGTTTCTTTGAAAGAAATCGCTAAAAATACAAAAAACGATTTTTTCGCCAATTTTTGACCCATTTTTTGAACCCCTAAATCCCGATATGGCCGATAAGCCGAGACACCCCAACCTTAAAATGGTCTCATTTAAATATATTTTAAGTTTCAGGCAAATCAGTTCATATGGGTTGAGATACTTTCCTTGTTAGAATTTGTTTATGGGAAACCCCTGCCAATTTTTGTATTGGAAAAATCTGATAATTTTAATAAGGAAAATTCTTACAATTTGTCTAAAGGAAAATATTAAAGAATTTTTTTATAGGAAAAGTCTGAGAATTTTTCTTTAGAAAAATATGATTATTTTCTATAGAGAAAAATCTGATAATTCTTTTTTTGAAAAAAACTGACAAGATGTGTAAAAAGTAAAGAGAAAAAGAAAATGAAATTATATGAACATTTTTTGTATAAAAAAATGCTTAAGAATCTCAAAATTTTTCTATAGGAATAATGTTTTTGAATATAGGTAAAAAAGTCTCGGAATTTTTAATTTTTTTAGGAAAATCAAGAAAATGTTCTTAAGGGAAAATTTGAGAATTTTTCTATAGAAAAGATTTATTAGAATCTAAGATTTTTCTATAGCCAAATTACGCAGAATCTGGGACTTTTTTTTACAGGAAAAATATTTCAGAATCTGAGATTTTTTATTTAAAAAAAATTCAGAATCTGAGATTTTTTATTTAAAAATATTTCAGAATCAAAGACTTTTTCTTTAGGACATATGTTTCAGATTCTGAGATAATATCTCATAATCTGAAATTATTTCCATTTGAAATATTTCTCAGAATATAAGACTTTTTAATAATAAAAGTTGAAATCTTTGGCTAAGATAAAAAAATCTCAGACTTTTCGATAGGAAAAATATCTTTGAATTTGTGAGTTTTTATAGAAAAAAATTTCTAAAATCTGAGACTTTTTGTAAAATAAAATGTGTGAGAATATGAGACTTTTTCCATAGAAAAAAACTTCAGAATCTGAGATTTTTGAAAAATGTTCCAGAATCTAAGAAAATATCTTAAATCTTGAGATTTTTCTATTTGAAAAATGACCCAGAATCTTTTTGTGTAGGAAAAATTTCTTAGACTCTCAGACTTTTTAATAGAAAATATGTCTCAGAAAATATTTAAGAATCTTAGTTTTTTGGAAAAGTGTCTCAAAAACCTTTACGCTTTCTTCAGAAAAAATGGCTCAGAATCTAGGAAATTGACTCATAAAATTTTAAAAGGCATTAAAGTCTTTAATTTTTCTTATCTCAGCTAGATTAATTATCTACTTAGCACTTTTTATTTTTAGTAATACACGATTTCGTTTTAAGGATATGCCCTTTTCAGTTTTCATGTTTGGTTTCATTATTTCGTGACCTTATTATATTCATAAATTAAAGATAAATTCGCTCATGTCTCAAAAACGGTGAGGGATACGAAAAAAATTTGAAAGAAAAATTTTTACATAATTTTAAAAGTTCTGTAATAGACTTTTATAGCATATCACTCATATCAAGCGAGATATTAGCAAAAAACTGTAAAAAATCAGTTTTTTGTGAATTTTGGCCTTAACATCTCAAAAACGGTGAGAGATACGAAAAAGTATTAAGGAACATATTTTAGACAATTTTAAATTCTCCATGTTTTTTAATGGACTATTAAAGCGTACGACGCATATCGAGCGAGATATTAGCAAAAAACGGTAAAAACCCGGTTTTTGTGACCTTTGACCTCAATATCTCAGCAAGGACACGAGTGATTTCTTGGGACTTGTTTTCCTTTATTTAGATTGTCAAATCTAAGATCTGTGCAAATTTTCAGAGAACCTATCCGATTTTCTGCAGATGACCCCTTATTTTACTTGACTATAATTCTGATATGGTTAGGGTTGCCATTTCCATTTTGAGAAAAAGAGGACGCCAACCTCAAAAAGGAGGACATTTGACACAAAAAA
This sequence comes from Pegoplata infirma, assembly GCA_963921195.1. Lineage (NCBI taxonomy): Eukaryota > Metazoa > Arthropoda > Insecta > Diptera > Anthomyiidae > Pegoplata > Pegoplata infirma. The sequence goes on along the minus strand of OY992539.1, from coordinate 129,500,500 downwards.
GAGGACAATTTTTTTTTTTAATAAATTAATTTAAAAAAAGTAAATTGCGCGATACAATATGAAAAAAAAATGGATTTTTATGAGGAAAACAATTTTTATTTCCACTAAAAAAATCACAAAAATATATAAAAGATAATGTTCCAATTTTATTTCAGAAAATACCAATTATATTTCAAAAAATTTTTTATTTTAAAAAGTTTTTAACTATGTTTCCAATTATATATGAGAAATTTTCAATTATATTTCAGAAATATTCATTTTTTATTCAATGTTTGGTTAATTTAAAAAAATGTCCAATTATAATTCACAAATTTTCAATTGTAAATCAGAATTTTCTATTTGTACTTCAAAATTTTCTAAATGGTTTTCAGAAAATTTCATTTGTATTTTAAACATTTCCATTTAAAATTTTCTCAATGATTTTAAGAAAATTACTTTTGAATATAAATAAACTTAATTGGAATTTTAGATAATTCAAATGTATTTCAGAAATCTCCATTTTTATTTAAAAATTATCTAAAAGTTCAAATTCTGATAAATTTTTATTAAAAAATAAAAATTGTTGTACTCGACCATTAAAATATTATATTTTGAGGTTTTTTTCTAGCTCGAGGTCATTATTTCCTTTACTAATTAAAACTATGATTTTCTCATATAACAATTTCAAGAAAATTATTTTTCTGTTTTAAATTTATTTATGTTGGTCATTTTTTGCAAGACTTTATCGACACGTGTTTCGGGATTTGTCTGTTTTTAATATTTGTTGGTTGGTTAGCTGATGATCGTGACCTTACTACGATGGTACAATTTTCGTCTTTTATTTTTGCTAAATAATCATGACAATGGGATCTGACAAATCCCGAAACACATGTCGATTAAGGGCGGATTACTCAATGAAAAGTTAGCTGCTAACTGCCGATTTAACGGAGCCTTACGTCAAAATTTGTATGAAAAAGTTAAATTCAACGGAGAGTTATTTTATAACGGAGTAATCCAGCCTAAGTCTAGCAAAAAATGACCAACATAAATAAATTTTAAACAGAAAAATAATTTTCTTAAAAATTATTATATAAGAATATCATAGTTTTAATGACCTCGAGCTAGAAAAAAACCTACTCAAAATATAATTATCTAAATGCTTTTAAAAAAATTTCATTTGTATATCAAAATTTTCTGCAAAGCATTCGAAAAATTTTGAATAGAAATAGAAAATTTTTTAAATATACTTAATTGGATTTTTCTGAAAAGCATTTAGATATTTTTGAAATGTAAATGGACATTTTTTAAATTTAATTGGAAATTTCTGAAACGGATTTTTATGAAAAGCATTTAGAAATTTTTAAAATACAACTGGAAGCTTTTGAAATACAATTGGAAATTTCTGAAATACAAATGGAATTATTGGAAATCCAAAGGAATTTTCTTAAAATTATTTTTTTTTAATTTGTAATGAAAATTTTTGTTATACAAATCTTTTTTCGGAGAGCAAACTTCAAGACACACAACAGCTGATAAGAATTGATTCTAACGTAGTTATTTTCGCACTACCTAGAGTGAATTTTTACTCGAAATATAATTAATTTAAAGCGTTTTTTTTATTTTTGTGCGTTTTGTACTCAAAAAGTTGACACTACTGCTGATAAGCCAAAATACGGCGATGAAAATAATTCAAAAGTTTAAAAGTAATAAAAAAATGTTATGGAGAAAAGTGCAAAAAGTAGGACAACCCCGGACACTTTCTAAAAAAGAAGTAGGACTGCCCCGGACGCCCTAAAAAAGAGGACGGTGTCCGGGGAAAAGAGGACGGATGGCAACCCTAGATATGGTGAATATGAAAATCAAAAAATTTCTAAAATCGTCGAGCCGTTTTTAAAATATCGCCATTTGAAATAACTCAAAAGATGCACAAAAATGCATTTTTTCCTACGTTCAAAAATTTTAAAAACAAATCTCAAATTTGTTTCATTGATTTTATAGAAATTGACTTTTATTTAATTCTATTTTAAACCATGGCGCCCTTGTATCAAAGTTTAGAGTTTTTGGTGAAATTAAAAAAAAAAAACGGGTTAAAATTATCGAATTAGGCTCAAATAAACTTTAAATTAATGTTTTATCAAGGTAATGGAACAAATATAATTCCCCAGCAAAAACTTGGTAATGGGTACCCCTTCCTGTCTCGCTTACGTGGTAATGGCTTTGAAAAGTTCTAATTACCATTCGCATTACATTTCGATAAAAATGGCAAAATGTGGTTACCTCCAATGACATCACCGTGTTAAAGTAATTAACCTTGAAATCGGGAGGTAACTAGTTATTCATATTTTTGCTAACCCCTTAAGTTAATTACTTGGTAAGCGAAGTTTTTGCTGGGTCTTGAATTAAATTTCTTGACTGTAGGAAAAATACGATTTTTTTTACAAATTTCATATAGCAATCCCTGCAAAAAAAGTCATTACCACTTCTCAGTGGAGTGCTTTAAAACTATAACAAATGTAATGAAATACAACAAAAATAACAAAAAACACAAGACAAAAACACACAAACAGTTTTTTCTACTCCACACCAGTGTTGGTATTTGAGAATTTTCAATTAGGGCCAAGTTGAGGGCTAAAAAGGGCCAAAATTGGTCGAAAAGGGCCGAAAATTTTTTTTTAAATACTTTTTAGTTTTTGGTACTTTTTACAATATCAATCATAGAGTAGGTTAGGTTGGATGGGCTTTCGTCTTTTGACGAATTTTCCCCGATTCTTTTTAGTCTATGCAGCAATCAATAACTTTGTCTCTTTAATATAGCAAGATCTAAGCACGGGGTTAATTAACACCTTGTGACATGTTCCAGGACTAGTCGCAAACTAGTCGTTCATATTAACTGCCACTTTTTTAATGGTCGTAGAGCTTGTATTCTATAACCAGTTCGCGTTGAGCCAGTCATAGGAGAGGTTTTTTTTTATCAATTCTTCCTGTAAGACCAATGAATTTCCCGCAGTTATTTAACACACTTGCCCACTTTTAAATAAAAATTTTTAAGAAAACAAAGCTTTACATTGTTGCGATTAAAGGTAGAAATATGAAAATGGGAATAACTGATACTTTTTATCCTTTTTGACATAATTTAATTTTAGTAAAAATATTTTTTAAAATTTATTTTAAATAAATTTTGACAATATTTGGAGAGGATGAAAAAGGGCCAAAACTGTTTTTTGTGGTGCCACTGACCATGCAATAGTGCCAAAAATGGCACTATTGTGCCACATTTCCCAACCGTGCTCCACACCCAAAAAAAAAAACGTGGGTATTCAATACTAAAAATTTTACTAATTTTAGTCCAAAAGGACCTAGTGCAGAAATTGGTAACCAATACTAAAATTTTTAACTAATATTAGTCAAAACCAGTAAAAATTACTACTGTTAGTACTTTGAAGATACTAAAATTAGTAACGAATTAGTAGATTTTGGTACAATATCACTTACTAAACCTTTTACTGTAGAATTATTTTGAGTGCAGAATACATAGATATTCAGCACTTAACTCATTACCTATCGCGACACCTCCATACAAATGTAAGTAGATATTCAGTAGATAAGAACTACTCCGTGGAAGTAGTTGGAAGTTGTTTGAAAGCTCGGAGTACTTCTTATCTACTGAATATCTACTTACTTTTGTATGGTAGTATCGCGGAAGGTAATGAGTAAAGTGCTGAATAACAACTTTTTATGGAGTAGAAAAAACTGTTTGTGTGTTTTTTTTTCTTGTGTTTTTTGTTATTTTTGTTGTATTTCATTACATTTGTTATAGTTTTAAAGCACTTCAAATAGAAGTACTCCGCAGTTCTTTTGCTGGGAATAGTTCGAAAATCATTCGACCGATTTTAAAAATTTTGTGGTATTCATGTTAGCGCATCAATGATCATTAAAGGTGTCCTTACGACTAAGGTAATTTTTCAAAATCACTTTTGAATACGTGGTAGGGTCCTAAATTGTAGTTTAGTATCTAAAAATGAGTGAGCCAAAATTTGGGGACAATCGAATAAAAATAACTCGTGCCGAAAATGGATTGAAGTTTTGGGACACTCTTATGTGATGAAAAAACACGTTTTTTCTAGTTTTTTTTAAATTATTGGTATATGTTATTTTTTGTTAATTTTTTTGTTAAATAATATGAAAATGGTACTAAATTACCTTTCCAAAAAGGTTAAAAAAATTCAAATCGGATAAAAAATAAGCATTTTATGCATACATGCCCCAGACCATTGCATGGGTCTTAAAGCCTAAATTTGAAAATGTTCAAAATTTCTAGGCAAACAAATAAAAAAAATAAAATTTTACTTTATAATGTTATTAAATACATGTTATAGATAAAAACTAACAAATATAGTAGTCCAGCTTTTTTTTTAATTTGGCGTGGGTAGTGATATAACTTCCGCGGATTTCAAAGAAATGTGTTTTTCTATGGTAATTTAGCAAATATGGAAAAAAAATGTTTTGTATTGTACTATACCAAGTGTAAAACATAAATTCTGTAAATTTTTGGAGAAATAGGGCATCTTTAACCTCTTTTCATCGAGGTGAAATGACAAATTTGGGACATTACATATTTATATAAAACAAGATATCTGCATATATCCGGTTTCTCAAAAGTTATAGAATTTACATTTTACGCTTCGTTCCGTACAATAAAGAAAAATGTCCCAATATTTGCTAAATTATTGTGAAAAAACGCATTTTATTTGGAATCCGCGGAATTTTTATCACTACCGGCGAAAAATAAAAAAAAATCTTGACTACCATTTCTGCTATTTTTAATCGTAAACATGTTTTCAATATGATCATAAAGTAAAATTATTTTTTTTTTATTTTTTTGCCAAAAAATTTTGAAAATTTTGAAATTCTGGCTTTAAAACCCATACAATGGTCTGGGGCATCTATGCGTAAAATGCTTGTTTTTTATCCGAATTTAATTTTATTAGTCTTTTTGGAAAGGTAATTTAGTACCATTTTCGTATTGTTTCACAAAAAAATTAACAAAAAATAACAAATTCCAACATTTTACCAAAAACTACAAAAAAAGGGTTTTTCTTTCATATAAGAATGCCCCAAAACTTCAATCCATTTTCGGCACGAGTTATTTTTAGCCGATTGTCCCCAAATTTTGGCTCACTCATTTTTAGATACTAAAGAACAATATAGGACCCTACCAGGTATAAAAAGGTGATTTTCGTTTTTAAGGACACCTCTAATGTATATCCATTTATTCATGTGTTAGATTTTTTTCCAAGAAAACTGGTTAATATTTGGGAGGCTATGTGTAAACAAAAAAATATATTTTCAGTTATATATAAAAACTTATTTTTTTTTTACACTAAACTAACAAAGTGAGAAAGATGAAACTTAACAATGTGTTATATATATATATATTAATTCCTAAGGTTCCAGGCTGGAACAAAGGGCCACAACAAAATGTCTCCATTCAGATCTGTCACGTGCTAGCATTTTGACTTCGGACCAAGATTTTTCCATCAAGCGAGTTTCTTGTTGCACAGTTCGTCTCCAAGTGTTAGATGGCCTACCAACTCGTCTATTGCCTTGAGGATTCCAATCGATTGCCATTTTAGCTATATCGTCATTAGATCTTCTCAAAACATGGCCAATCCAGTTCCATTTCCGTTTTGCAATTTCCACCCGAATTGGGGTTTCACCGGTTCTGTGCCAAAGCTCAACGTTGGAAATGACATTTGGCCAGAAAATCCGCAGTATTTTTCGCAAGGAGCGGTTTATGAATACTTGGATAGACTGGAGTTCATGCGCGGAAGTGTTCCAAGATTCGCATCCATATAATAAGACGGATTTAACATTAGTGGAAAAGAGGCGTAGTTTTGTATGGATTTGAATTTGTGGTGATCTCCATATTCTTTGCAGGGCTCCAAAAGCTTGTTTGGCCTTTTTTATTCGATTGTAGACATCTGTGCCTGCGCCGCCAGTGTTGGTTAGAATACTGCCCAAATAACAGAAAGATTGGACATTTTCGAGCTCAACGCCATCTATAGAAAAATTTGTGGTATTTTCGGTATTAACACGCAGTACTTTGGTTTTGTCTATGTTTATACGAAGACCAACACTCGCAGCTATTTCCTGCACCCGCTCTAATTTAGTTTTCATATCCGCAAAACTATGCGACAGTAGACAAATATCGTCGGCATAATCTAAATCCTCTAAACGGCCGTGCAGGCCCCACGTTATACCTCTTCTTTCGCTCGTTGCTACCTGCATTACTATGTCCAGAACTATATTGAATAGTAATGGAGACAGCACACCTCCTTGACGTACACCGGTGTTTACAACTATGGGAGTTCCTAACGTTTTTCCATGCAAAACTCGGCAAGTGGAATTGTCATAAAGCGCTTTGATAAGTTCTATAATATCATATGGAACGCCTTTGCACCTAAGTGCCTGCCATATCGCCTGGTGATGAAGCGTATCAAAAGCCTTCGCAAAATCTATAAATACCAGATATAGTGGTGTGCGCCACTCAATGGATTGTTCCAATATGATCCGCAGACTGTTGACGTGGTCAATACAGGAGCGGTGCATTCTAAACCCAGCCTGTTCTCCTCTAATCTCGGGTGAGATAACGACAGAAAGTCGAGCGTGGATTATTTGTGCAATCACCTTGTACACCATGTTAAGAAGTGTAATGCCTCGCCAGTTTTTACACTCAGTAAGGTCACCCTTCTTAGGGAGTTAAATTATGACACCTTCTTTTATTTCCGGTGGGAGATAACGGGATGACCAGAATTCATTAATCAGGGGACTTATTATTGAGGAGCTAAGAACGGGATCAGCCTTGATTAGTTCGGGGTTTATGTTGTCGGAACCAGGTATCTTACCATTTTTTAGGGAGCTAATGGCAGTAACAATTTCATTTTGGTCAGGACAGTTTACGTCTATGTCGGGCCGTTGTTGATGGGAGTTACACGTACATTGCCAAAGCGTGATGGGTTGCGGTATAGACAACATGTCAGTGTAATAATCTGTCCAGATTGTAAGTTGTCTATCGACAGTAGTAGCTTTACCACCTCTGGGGTCCTTTAAGGGGTGAAAGGAAGTGTGATCTTTATTTGTAATTTGCCTTGCAATCCTGTATAGATCTCTGGTTCAATGTGTTAGTGCATATTAATGTCCTTAACATATATTTTTTTCGGAAGAAATGGCTGGAAATTCTCAAGGATATTAAAGGACAAAGTTTTGAAAGGACCTTATTGATATCCTTTTAACCTGATATGACAAAACGAACATGTTTAAAAAATTGAGGAAGCTTTCCTCTTTCATTTGCTTTTTATCTCAGTATCGTAGGATAAGTAGAAATATATTTTTTTTTTTTTTACTTTAAATGTCCTTCAAAACTTTAAAGTCCTCTAAAAAGGACAAATGATCACCGAATGAAAAACTGTAAATGCAGTTTTACTCCAGAGGGGCTCTACTTTTAAGTGTATAAGGTCTCGTTCCGGTGTTAAAAAAAAAAGTTGAAATTTGTCTTACAGTGTAATCGGACCATTTTTGGACTCAGATGAAAACTTCGCCCGATATTACTGAAAGCGGTTTATTTGCAACAAATATAAGCCAATTTCACTCAAATTTGGTATGTGAGTGTTTTCTACACTTATTAAAGACTTCACAAATGATAGACCCAATTGGTCCATGTTTGGACTTGGTACCCATATTCCGGGAAACAATGGTGTAGGGTATTATATGGTCGGTCTTGACCGACTATAATTTTCTTACTTGTTTTTTTATTAAACTTTCCTAAAATCCAACACATTGATCTTCGGGTTATTTAAATCCAATTGACCCTAAATTTGTACCACATAATTTTTAGTAAAATCAAAAATTGACCGGACACTTTGGAAAATAAAAAATTGAAAAACAAATGCCACTCTAATGTACATATACAGCCGTAAAAAATCAATAAAAAAATACTTCACACAAGTTTTAATAGCTGGTAGGTTGTACACAAGGATTCTTTGAATTGTAAATAAAATCTGAAGTACTAAACATTGTTAAAACAATTGTAATATTCATTAGTGGCAGGTAGCCGTAATTTAATTTAAATAGAATTTCAAGGATAAAATACAGATAAATAATTTAAGCTAAATTAAATTTATTTCTAAATTTCTAATTGAAAAAAAAAAAAAAAATTTATTTCGAATGAAAATGAAAAAGAAAAATTAGTTTAAATTGAAAACAGTTTAATATTTAATATTATTAATATTTTAGAAGAATTTCAATTAAAATTCATTTTTTTTTATTTTTTTATACGCACAAAAAAACGTGGGTATCCAATGCTAAAAACTTTGCAAATTTTACTAATGTTTTAGTCCAAGTATTTTGCGAGGTTTGTGTGAATATCGGGAGGGTAATTTATATTGAAACTATAGTAAAAATGGTTGTGTGATAATTAAAGATGAAATTACTTCGTCCTTTAAACAAAAACAGAGCAAGTTTTAAATTTAAGCTAGCAAAATTTTGCATTCCAAATATTCGGTTCCAGAACTTAAAATTCTAAAATCAATGATTTTCATCTGTAATTATCCGTAAAGCAATAATTTTTTTAAAAACTATTTTACTTAGAAATTGTTGCTGGGCTTGCCGTAAAATGTATTCCAGAATCTATTGGCATTTGTTTTCAAATTGTTTGACTTTACTACCTCTATTGTGTTAACAGCGTTAGCATGGATGTGCAGACAAACGGACATACATTGATAAATCAATACAAAAGTGATTCTGGATCAATCGTTATACTTTCAGGTAAGATTAGGACCAACATTTTGGGTAGTTACAAGCATCCGTACAAACTTATTATACCCTGTACCACAGAGTAGTGTAGGGTGTTAATAAACACACACTTGTGTCAACACCATTTTAATCTGTGTACTCATATGTACATTAGAGTGACTCGAAGTTTTTTTGTCGTTTTATAGGCGTTTATGGCTAAAGTAGTTGCAGTTACTTAATAGTCCATTTAAGAACATTTCACTTTGTTTGAAAAATTAAAAAAAAAATAAAAAAATTATTCAGAAAAGTTAAAAAAAAATCAAAAATATTGGTTAAAGTCCATTTGAATGGCATTCTGGTCCACCATTTGTTCTTCCCAGTAAATTTTTAATTCCACTAGGCCTTAGACCTATGCGGTTTAAAATTGAGGTTATTCGGATGATATTAAATTTTTAATAAGAAAGTAAAGGAATGAACATTTTTCTATAGGAAAATTTAAAATGGAGGGGAAAAGGAAATAATCTGAGAATTTTGCAAAGAAAAATTCCTCGGAGTCTTAGAATTTTTCTATAGGAAAAAAAGTTTCGAAATTTTTTAATTTGTCGATAGAAAAATTCTAAGAATTTTTCTTTAGAAAAATTTTGCGAATTTTTAGGAAAACTCTGAAAATCTTTTTGCATTAAAAGTCTGAGAACTTTTCTATAGGATAAATCTGATAATTTTTCTAAGGAGGAAAATCTGAAAATTTTCTTCAGGAAAAATTTGAAAATTTTTCTATAAAAACCGTATCAGAATCTGAGACTTTTTCTATAGACAAATTATTCAAAATATGAAGAATGTTTCAAAAAAAAGTACCTTTTCTTAGGAAAAAGTCAATGAATTCTTCAATATGAAAAATCTAACAGTTTCTCCAGAAAAACTTGAGAATGTTTTAATAGAAAAAATTTCTAAGAAACTGAGACTTTTAATATAGAAACAAGTAGAAAAGTTAAATTCGACTTTGCCGAATCTATGAATACCCTCCACAATGCCTTTTTTTTAATGGATAGTACATTTTTTAACATGAAAAAAATTAAAATTTTTTTTTGTCATTTTGTCATTTAAAAAAAAAGAAAATTTACTAATTTTTTTTTGAGCGTAAATATTTTTTCAAGTGTAATGTTTTTTACTGTAATAATATTTCTGGGTGAATGCACGTACGTATGTAAACAAAATATTGTAATTTTTGTAAAAAAAAAAAAATATTTTTTTTTGAGTGTAAAATTTTTTTCGAATGTAATTTTTAAGTTACCAATGCTTTTAAAACTAAACAAGATTAAAAAGCATTGCTTTAAAATTCAACAAGTTTGAAAAGCATTGTTAAGTTACCACCAATGCTTTTTAAACTTGTTTAACACGTGGCATTTAAGATGAAACGAATCTGAAATTCAGGGTTTTGCTTATAACTTTTGAACCACTGGACCGATTGAGCTAAAATTGAACACCAAGCATACTTGGGAAACGGCATAGATACATGCCAAGCTTCAGCAATCTCACTATTGTCTTATCGTGTTTTTTATCTCGTAAATTTGCGAAAAGCCCTTGCCGAAATTTACTCTTTTGCTCATAACATTTGAACCACTGGACCGATTTGGCTGGATTGCAATACCAACCTGACTCGGTAAATGACCAACATATATGTCAAGCTTCAGCAGCCTCTGTGAAGTCTTTCAAAAGTTAGCGTGTTTTCAACGGACAGACAGACAGACGGACTAACGGACATCGCTATATCGACTTAAAATCGATTGAGGATCATGAATATATATACTTTATGGGGTCCTAGACCAATATTTCGATGTGTTACAAACGGAATGACAAACTTATATATACCCTCTATCACTAGAGTGGAGGGTATAAAAATTACTCAGAATCTGATAATACTGAAAAATGTTTCTTTTTCGAAAGGAACATTTTTTCACAATCTGAGACTTTTTTAAAAATGTGGCAAAATCTAAGACAATTGGTGAAGAAAAAACCTCTCAGAATTTGTGACTTATCTATTGGAAAAATGTCTAAGAATAAATGTTTCAGATCCTGACTATATTTCAATAGGGAAAATATAGCAAACAATATTTCAGAATCTAAGACTTTATTAACGAAAAAATGTTTACTGAGACTAGTTAGAACTGTATAGAAAAGAATTTTCTGTAGAAAAATGTCGCATAATCTTATTATTTTTCTAAGCAAATAGTTTTTAGATTGTGCAAATTTTTAAAAAGGGAACAAAAAGATCAGGGCCCGAATTACAGCATTCGTGATCGAATAAAATTTCGAAACATACAAAACTTTGGTACCAATTTAAAAATAAGCGAATATTAATTTCAATATATATTAACTACATTTGCTTTACGGGTTCAAAGTACTTCATCCCTGCTTAGGAAGAATTCGAGTAAATATTTTATTTTAGAAAATAAAAAACAGATTTCGATAGCAAAATTTCGATATCGAATGCCGTGATTCGGGCCCAGAGCGTATTTGGAAATTTTTTACATGAACGACGGATTTTTTTTTAAATATTTTAATTTTTAGGTAGAAAAAATAGCTCAGTATCTAAGCATTTTTTTACATGAAAGTGTATTGGAATCTCTCAATTTTTCTATAGAGTTAAAATTTTTCAACATGAACTCCTGATTTCCTTCGATGTCTCCGAATTAGATGAAACTTTGTGTATATGTTGGGACTTATAAGACTTATACTCAGACAAAATTTAAGACCTTTAACTTTCGTGGTTCCAGAAATATGACGTGTCAAAAGTCAAGAAAATCTTTTAAAGGATGAAATATAAACATTTATATCTTCAAAAATATTTGAGCTATATTACTCCATGATAGCTTGTTTTAAAGGCAGAACCATAACCTTTCAAATAACATTTTGCAAAAATTTTTATTTTTGGAATTTTTTTTATTTCTGCAAAATTCGCGATTCCCTAAAATATATCTGACAAAGCGACATTTTTAAAAATCTGAAAAAAATATATGTTATTGACTACTATCTTAGCTACAAGCTGTACAAATTTTGAGTTGGTGAACGTATTAAGACCAGAGATATGAATAAAAATGTGTTGCCAAGTAGTAAATTTTTATCAAATCTGATGAATATTAAATTTTTATTTTTGAATATTTTTGCAAATACACATAATAAAACGGTGAAAAAAGTATAGTTAATGTTACATATCAATTACCAGTGTTGCCAGAGTTTCGTTATCAAAAACGGTTAAACCCTTTGGAAAAACGGTTAAAAAACGGCTAAAAAATGGCTAAAAAAAGGCTAAAATATATATTTTACTTTTTAAGAAAAACTAATGTAAATTCATATTTTGTACCGTTTTTGATACATATATTAAAATCAGGAGATCTTTTGTTATTTTGGCATATTTTAGGTAAAATGAAGAGTGTTCAAATCACTTTTTTAATAATTTAAATATTTTATGTTAAATTTTTTTATAAAAAATATGTATAAAAATTTTGACTACAAAAAATTTATTTAAGTAAATTTTTTTTAGTTATTTTGGCTTAAAAAAACTTTTCAACACGTGAATTCGAGGGGAAAATTTTTACCATTTTGACTGTTTTCGCTGAAAACTGACCAGAAATTCCGCAATCAGCCTTCAAGTTAAGTCTTGGACGTTAGCGTATTTTTAAAAGACAGAGAAACGGGCATTGCTAGATCGTCTAAAATTTAGTATAATGTTTATGGTATGAATATGACAAAAATATACGTGATTTTACTCCAGACTAGTGATAATAAAAACTCAAATATATGAAAAACAATTACACAGAAAATAAAATCATAAAATTCAAGTCAACAAACATCAATTGTGAATGTCTTATACTGATATCAACCAAACATTTAGTAAAAACGGCTCCCGTTAGTCAATAATACAAAAATTCGATTTTGTTTTTAACAAACTACGTCAAATAATTTTATTTCAAAATAAAAGGGAAATTTCAACAAATTAATAGTGGCAGTTTTTCAATAAGACAAAATAAAATATTTTTTTAACTTTCAAATAACTCGTTTGTTATTAATGTTCAATAATTTGTAAATAAAACAGATTTTTTTCAACTATTTATGTCAATAAACGACTTTGTCAAATAAAAGTAAAATTTTCAACAATTTAAATCAATAAATATAAAGAACTTTGTCAATCTAACAAAATCGTAAAAATTTTTTTAACAATTGCTGTCTATAAAGAATTTGGTAGCTTTTGTAAAGTATAAAACAAAAACACAAACATACTATAACTACAACATGCTCTCTCTCGTCGTGTAGTTTGTTTTTTATTGTGCCTGTACTTTTTTTTCTTTTTAAAAAAGCAGACAATGAAAAAAGAAGACAATTAAAAAAAAAAAACGATTATGAATTTAGTTTGGTCTGAGCTAGCAAGGGGTACGGCAGCAATTGAAATTATTTCATAGAAAATATTATTAAAAAATGTATTTCGAAAACAAATTAATCTTTTTATATAAACATTTTGTTTTGTTAACTATTGTTTTGTTTTTGCCTTTATATTTTAGGAATAATTTTTTTACAGAATTTGCATTCCAAGTTTTACCGATTGCTATGTTTGTCTAAAACGAAACTAAAACATTTGTATATAAAAAAGAAAGAAATAAAGAACAAACAAAAAAAAAAGAATTTTCAACATAAGACAAAAACGGTGAAACGATAAAAGTAAAATACATTCTTAAGTGTTATAAAAAAGAATATTGACTAACAAAATACTTTTGTTTTATTTCAATATTAATATTTTCTTACATTTATATCGATTTTTAGTCAATTTATTTTTAATTTTTTTTCCTATAAAAAAATTTTTAATTTGTCAATACAACTAATACTGTTGGTTGATATCACAAATTCGTTTGTTGAATTCCTTTACCATATCAACAAATGACGTTTGTGTTTGTTGAATTTCTTTGTTGAAAACAAAATTTATTTTTTTTTCTTTTGTTAGATCAGCAAATTACGTTTTGTGTTTGTTGAATTTCTTTGTTGAAAAAAAATTTAAGATTTTGAACGTTTGTCAATACAAATAATAATTTAGGAGAACTATTACAAACTCATTTATCAATTGTTTTTTCAACAATTAATATTTACAAACGTTAGTTGATATTACAAATTTCCGTATAGGAGCACTTTCAGTGAAAAATTTAATTGTATTCACAAATATGGGGGTCAATATAACAATTCGTTTTTTTCTGTGTACCTACTAACAAATAAAACCAACGTTTTAAATCCTTCTTTTTCTCCTACATTTTTCAACTTAAACCTTTATAACAAATAGTATTAGAGTCTGTGATCGATCTGTATAAACTTAAAACCCAATTAATTCTCTATTTTAGTATAAAAAACACACTATAAATTACTTTTTAACCGAAAACTCAAAAATGGCTAAAAACTGCTAAAATATTTTCGAAAATGGCTAAAAAAACGGCTAAGAGCTAAATGCCTTTTCCTCCGGCTAAATGAGTTCAAAAGGAGCTAAATCTAGCCGGAAAATGTCTAAATTGGCAACACTGTCAATTACACTACTTTACAAAAATCAACTTTTTTACACAGACTCTTAATTTACATTTGCTAAAGTATTTTGATCTCTTTAACACGAATCTGTCATCATAAAAATTTTATCAAATCGCCTTTTCGAGAAAAGACCTTTTTTGCGGTCCCTGCCCATAAAAGCCAACGAATGACTTTATATTGAAAAAAATATTAAAAAAAAAGAAAAATTGCCAAAATTCATTGAGTTTATGCGAAAATATTTGCAAAAAAAATCTAAATTTTTAGCAAAATTTGCAAATATTATTGCATATACTTTTTTCCCTAATATTTTTATTTTTGTAATTTTCATTGTTTAAAATACATTTTCTAAAGTCGTTTGCCCTCTTTGACGTAAATTCACTAAACGCGAGGCCATTGTCATTTTTATGTAATCGCGTTCTCGTGATTTGCCCATTTAGTTTTTGCAGCTGAACATACAAAAATATTTTCAAAAATAATAATTAAATATTCAACAGATTTTAAAAAAAATTCCTACTTGTCAACACATTTTTATTAATATCTCTGGACTTAATACGTTCACCAACGCGAAATTTTTAGAGCATGTAGCTAAGACTCATACCTTTAATATATATTTTTTTCAGATTTTTAAAAATGTCGCTTTTTTTGATATATTTTTGCGAATCGCGAATTTTGCAGAAACACAAAAAAGATCCCGAAATAAAAATTTTTGCAAAATGATATTTTAAAGGTGATGATTTTGCCTTTAAAAAAAGCTATCTGGGAGTGATATACCTCAAATACTTTTCAAGATATAAATATTTATAATTTACCTTTTAAAAGATTTTCTTGACTTTTTAAACGTCATATTTCCAAAACTACGGAAGTCAAAAGTCTTAAATTTTGTTTTAGTACAAGTCGAGTAAGTCCCAACATATATACCGAGTTTCATGAAATTTGGGTCGATCGACGTCAAAAACTCTTTTTTTTTTTGCTATGTTGATATGGATTTACTCTATAGCAAGAATATTACAAATGCTGAAATACTGATATGGGCAAAATACCTCAAAGCCTATAAATTAAAAAACATAAAAATTACTAAACAAATTTTTTTACTCGAAATAAAATATTTCTAATCAAAATTGTTAGTTTTTTCACTTTAAAAAATTTATTACCAAATCAAAAGGGCCTTGTGGAAGGTATTAATAGAACCCGCTAAGTCAAGTTTTTCTACTTGTTTTTGTTTTAGGTTTAGGCCGCTGTTCCAAAAAAAGTAATTCACATAAAAAATGTGAAAATGAACATTTCCGAATTTTTTTGGTGTTCTAGATTTCACATCCGAATTTCTTTTTCGTTTTGTTTCACATAAATAAAATTTGGTGAAAGTAAAACGAATGCACTTTTTTTCTTATAATTTTTATACCCTCCACTCTGGTGATAGAGGGTATATATAAGTTTGTCATTCCGTATGTAACACATTGAAATATTGGTTTAGGACCCCATAAAGTATATATATTCATGATCCTTGATCGATTTTAATTCGATCTAACGATGTCCGTCTGTCTGTCTGTCTGTCTGTCTGTCTGTCCGTCCGTCTGTCTGTCTGTCTGTTGAAATCACGTTTTTGGCAATAATCCGGAACCGATTTTAACGCTTGGGGTACCAAAAGTTGCGGAATTTATCCAGGCAAAAACTAGTGTATTTTTTTTTGAAATCGGTTAAGTACTTTAAAAGTTATGAGTGAATTACTGAAAAAACTCTTAGTGATTTTCATCATAACCCTAAATTAATTCATATTTTGTGTAGATACATATGTACATAACAAAGAATACGGAAATGAAAAAAAAACGGAGAAAAAAAAAAAATGTTTACAAAAAAACTTTAAAATATGTAAAACAAAATCTAAATTTAATTAAAAAAAAGTTCGTTAAGTAATAATAAAAAAATTAATTGTTATTTTTATGTACAAAGCATGTGTGTGTGTCCGTTTTTTTGCTTCGTCATATTAACGGGGTTGCCAGACTTTTTTTGGCTTTGTCGCAAACTCGGATGTAAAATATCGCCAAAATTCAATTTTGTTCAGATTTCTTAAAAAAAAAATATTTTTATTTAAAAAAAATAAATTTTGTTAAATAATAAAAGACAGAAATAAACTTTATGGCAAAAATCGCCCAAATCCGGAAAATCTATACATATAAAAGAGTAATGTGACTGACTGACATACTCATTCATCATCGCCCAGCCCAAACCGCTAAAGTTAGAAACTTGAAATTTGGACTGTAGGTTGACGTCCCGGAATAAAGATCCACTAAGGCTGGATTTTTGCCAATGTTGATTCTAAGGGGGTAAAATGGGTAAAAAACTGTACTTTTGGTACTTTTTATATCTCCCGATATAATGGTCATAGAAACTTGAAATTTGGACTGTATGTTACCCTCCCGCAATATAGATCCACTATGGCTGGAGTTTTGCCAATGGTAAGGGGGTAAAAAGGGTAAAAAACTGTACTTTTGGTACTTTTTAAATCTCCTGATATAATGATCATAGAGACTTGAAATTTGGACTGTATGTTCACTAAAGGTGTCCTAACGACTAAGGTAATTTTTCAAAATCACTTTTTAATACGTGGTAGGGTCCTAAATTGTAGTTTTGTATCTAAAAATGAGTGAGCCAAAATTTGGAGACAATCGGATAAAAATAACTCGTGCCGAAAATGGATTGAAGTTTTGGGACACTCTTATCTGATGAAAAAACACGTTTTTTCTAGTTTTGTGAAAAATATTGGTATATGCTATTTTTTGTTAATTTTTTTGTTAAGTAATATGAAAATGGTAATAAATTACCTTTCCAAAAAGCTTAAAGAAATTCAAATCGGATGAAAAATAAGCATTTTACTCATACATGCCCCAGACCATTGCATGGTTTTTAAAGCCAAAATTTGAAAATTTTCAAAATTTTTAGACAAAAAAATAAAAAAAATTAAATTTTACTTTATAATTATATTAAATACATGTTATAGATAAAAACTAACAGATATGGTAGTCTAACTTTTTTTTGATTTGGCGTGGGTAGTGATATAATTTCCGCGGATTCCAAAGAAAATGAGTTTTTCTAAAATAATTTAGCAAATATGGGAAACAATTTTCTGTATTGTATTATACGAAGTGAAATACATAAATTCTGTAAATTTTTTGAGAATTCGGGCATCTTTAACCCCTTTTCGTCGAGGTGAAATGACAAATTTGAGACATTATACATTTCTATAATACAAAATATTTGCATATATCCGATTTCTCAAAAGTTACAGAATTTACGTTTTACACTTCGATCCGCACAATAGAGCACAAATTTTCAAAAACTTGCTTAATTATTGTAGAAAAACGCATTTTATTTGGAATCCGCGGAAATTTTATCACTACCCGCGCCAAATAAAAATAAAGCTTGACTACCATATCTGCTATTTTTAATCTTAAACATGTTTTCAATTTGATCATAAAGTAAAATTAAATTTTTACTATTTTTTTGCCTAAAAATTTTGAAAATTTTGAAATTCTGGCTCTAAAAACCATACAATGGTCTGGGGCATGTATGCGTAAAATGCTTATTTTTCATCCGATTTTAATTTTATGAGTCGTTTTGAAAAGGTAATTTAGTACCATTTTCATATTATTTCACAAAAAATTTAACAAAAAATATCAAATACCAATGTTTTTCCAAAAACTAGAAAAAACGAGTTTTTCGTTCTTATAAGAATGTCCCAAAACTTCAATCCATTTTCGGCACGAGTTATTTTTAGCCGATTGTCCCCCAATTTTGGCTCACTCATTTTTAGATACTAAAGAACAATATAGGACCCTACCAGGTATAAAAAGGTGATTTTCGTTTTTAAGGACACCTCTAATGTTCACCTCCCGGAATATAGATCCATTAAGGCTGGATTTTTGCCAGTGTTGATTCTAAGGCGGCCAAAAGGGTAAAAAAAATATTTTTGGTGCTTTTAATATCTCCTGAAATAATGGTCATAGAAACTTGAAATTTGGACAGTATGTTCACATCCTAGAATATATGTAGATCCAGTACGGCTGGATTATTGCCAATGTTGATTCTAAGAGGGTAAAAAGGGAAAAAATCTGTACTTTTGATACCTTTTATATTTCCTTAAAAAATTGTCTCATAGACTTGAAATTGGGACTGTATGTTCACCTCCCGGAATATAGATCCCCTAAGGCTGGGTTTTTGCTAATGATGTTTCTAATAGGGTAAAAAGGGTAAACATATCGTCGAACTATATTCAATAAATGCCAACTCGAAAAAGCTTACTGTTCAGGAGAGCTAAAAAACTAGTTATTTCGCGTATTATTGCAAAAATAAACAATGTACCTTCCACAAGATGGTTTAAATGTTCTAAACAATTTTTACCTATGCAAAAATTATCATATTTTGCACTTGTTTGCATATTTTTCAGAGATGGCATTTATTACTATATCAAAAAACAAATATTTTTTTAGAGTTGGCATATTTTGTCGAAAAATAAAAATATTTTTTTTTTGGAAAAATTTTTAAATTTTTTTTTTTTTTTGGTTTTTGTTATCCTTAGTACGGTAATTGCAAAAACTGAACAAAAAATTACAAATCTTTGCATATTTTTAAAAGTTACTAGCTCCGAAAGCCTTTTAATCTCAGGGTGGTCAACTTTGGCACTCTGTAACTCACGCTGTATTGCAATAGGGTCACTCCAAACCAGCTATTTTGAAAGCTTATATCATTGACTTTATTTGCCCCATTCATAATGTTTCAATCTGATAAATAGTTTGAAAGTTACATAAATATAAGCAATTTTTTTTTTTGCAAACACTATTTACCGATATTTTTAAAATGGCAATATCTCGAGAACCAGTCATTAGATATCAAAATCTTTACAAGATTCGTGTTTAGCAGTGCAAATGCAATAAGATATGTAGTATAATTTTTTTTAAGAAATTTTTTGAAAAATTTTTGGAAATTTACAATGGGAGTTGGCATTTATTTCCACCAAAAAAATATGTACTTTGAGTTAGCAGAATAACAAAAATGGATGTAAAACGACAACAAATTATTTTTTTGCTCTGAAATTTTTCTGGCAGATAGGTATTACATAGGGGAGCTATTTTCCATCGGAAACTCATTTCCGTCAAATTTGAGTTGGCATATTTTGAATATAGGTTCACGATATGTACTTTTGTTACATTTTATATTTCCTTAAATAATGGTACTAGAAAATTGAAATTTGCAATGTCGGTTTACCTTCAGGAAAAAAGATTCACTAAGGCTCGGGTTTTGTCAATGTTGATTCTACGGGGGTAAAATGGGTAAAATAGTACTTTTGGTACTTTTTTTTTATTTACTGAAATAATGGTTATTCAAACCTGAAATTTAGAATGTAGGATCCTTTAGTGAAATAAAACAAGTACGTTCTGTAAATTCAGTACCGTTTTCAAAAAGTACCTTTTATAAAAGGTTCCTTTATAAAAAGTACTTTTTATAAAAAGAACCTTTTATGAAAAATACCTTTTATAAAAAGTACCTTTTATAAAAAGTGCCTTTGATACAAAGTACCTTTTATAAAAAGTACCTTTTATAAAAAGTACCTTTTATAAAAAGTACCTTTAATAAAATGTATATTTTATAGAAAGTACCTTTTATTAAAAGTACCTTTTATAAAAAGTACCTTTTATAAAAAGTACCTTTTAAAAAAAGTACCTTTTAAAAAAAGTACCTTTTAAAAAAAGTACCTTTTATAAAAAGTACCTTTTATAAAAAGTACCTTTTATAAAAAGTACCTTTTATAAAAAGTACCTTTTATAAAAAGTTCCTTTTATAAAAAGTACATTTTATAAAAAGTACCTTTTATAAAAAGTACCTTTTATAAAAAGTACCTTTTATAAAAAGTACCTTTTATAAAAAGTACCTTTTATAAAATTACATTTTATAAAAAGTACCATTTATAAAAGTACCTTTTATAATAAGTACCTTTTATAAAAAGTACCTTTTTTTATAAAAAGTACCTTTTTTTATAAAAAGTACATTTTTTTATAAAAAGTACATTTTTTTATAAAAAGTACCTTTTTTTATAAAAAGTACCTTTTATAAAAAGTACTTTTTATAAAAAGTACCTCTCATAAAAAGTACCTTATATAAAAAGTACCTTTTATAAAAAGTACCTTTCATTAAAAGTACCTTTTATTAAAAGTACCGAAAGTACACTTTTTGGTACTTTTTTATTTCTTGAGGTATAAATAAAACAAACTTTTTTGTTTTTAAATCATTACATTGGTGGTGGGTATTTAAAGATTCGGCACAGCCGAATATAGCTTTCTTACTTGTTTAAGTTTTAATTATTCGATTTCAACTTCAAATGAAAACGTGATCAACAAAACACTAAACTTGATTTCATGTGATTCGGAAATTTTCATGTGAATTGAAAAGTTGTGAAAGACAGAACAGAGGCCTTAATCTTTAAAAAAAATAAGCATATTTATTATTTAAACAACGGAGAATTTAGTAAAAATTAAAAAAAAATCTGCTAAAAGTTTGCTAATTCAAACTGAAAGTTGTTTTACAGATGTTTGACACAGTTTTTCTTCTAAATGTATGAGTAATTTTAAAATTTGTTGTACATATGACACGATTTTATTTTTTAAATTTGAATATTAAAAATATTTCTAAAACCAAATTTCGATTGCATAAAAAATTTCCCTTTGACTTTGAAAATCGGAGGAAACAATTTTTTCCTTGCAAAAAAATGCCAATATAAAGTTCACATATGTTTCCAGAAAAAAATGAGTTTTCTTGAAGCTTAACAATTCGAAGACTTTCTTCCCGTAGATTTTTTTTGTAACAGTTTATAATATTTAATTTCTATCCTCTGATTTTCTTTATGATAATAAATATTAACCGGACAAAATTTACCGAATACAAAAACTAATTTTAAATGAAAATATATTTTGAAGGCTCCAAAAAAACGGCACAGTTTACGGGCGGTAAGCAATAGAGACAAAAGATTTTTGGAATCATTATAAATGCAAAAAAAACATTTTAAATGTTTAAATGATCCAATGCAAGTTGAGTGACTCTAATTTATAATTTAACAAAATTGTGTGTGTGATTTGATGTCTGTTAATTAATTAAATTTTCAATTGATAAGGAAAATTAATTAATATACAATCAAAACATTGCATATTAGCGATAATAAAATATTATAATATTTGATATATTATTTAATATCACGTGTCATACAAACAAAGATTAAATATTTTAAATATGCAGAAAAAAACTTTGCAAATTCCATCTAAAAGTTAAGTTTACAGACGCACAAATCGTCATTTATGATACTGATATAATACAAAAAAAATTTGCGATCCACAACATTTTTGGTTTATAAAAAACCGCAGAAAATGTACAAGTAACATGCATTTGAGTTTTCATATAAGTGCAGTTATATTTGTTTGTTTTTGTATTCGCCACTCCCGATATAAACAAAACCAACTGTATTTGTATAAAACCAAATTTATTAATTTTTATTCAAATGCATATAACTTCTACAATTTAAGACTGATTTAATTAAAACCTCTCTTGTGTTCTTCGTAAAAAACCAGACTTTAACTTCAAATACGAAACATTTTGACTTCATACTTGGATTCAGCGCGCGATTGTAAAATAAAAGTCGAATACATATCGTCAATAGAACGAATTTAAAAATTTCGTTAACTGCTGTTACACTCAATACCCTGCAAACAATAAGGCGATATATCGCCGTAAATATATTGCGGCAATACAGAAAATTTATGATTTCAATAAAAAAAATCAAAGTAGTATTTTTATTATATCGCCGTTTTCTCATACGAACGATATTCTGGCGAGTAACAAAAAAATATTGAAAATATTAATTTCTTTGTCAATTTAAAATAAAATAATTTATCAAGCACAACAAGAAATCTTTGAAAGAATATAAATTTGTCCGAAAACCACAAATTTGCGTTCAAAGAAAAATAAAAAAATCAGCGAATGTTGCGGATATATTTTTCAGGTGAATGCAAATGTTTTAAGTCCTGTTAACATGACCAAAATATGAAAGAAAAAAAAAATAATGTCTATTTTCAGCATCAGGGAATCGATACAGCTGTATCGCCGGTTTATCATTTTGGTGATATTCCGGCGATACATACATTTCTATTATTTTTCGTTTATACGATTATCTGGCGATAATGCCCTTTTATCGCCAAGACGAATCGTTTTCGTATCGCCGAAAGGTGTATCGCCGGCGATACGAATTCGATAATTGCCGCAATAACATTTATCGTATCGGCAATACAACCGGAGAATCGATGTCGTATCGTTTTGTTTGCATGGTAAACATAGAAATAAAAAACTTCGAATTTTATTTAAATGTATGTTATTTAAATGCTTGTTACTTTTACAATTTTATTTTGTCTGATTCGTTTTTATTTCTGATTCGGAAAGATTACACAACTTTTATGGTTTTTGCACAAACTTATTGAATACATTTTCTGAAGTATTTTGGCCTCCTAAACACGAATTTTTTATCAGAAAAGTTGTATCAAATTTCGAAATAAAGGCATTTTAATTTTTTGTTTAAGGTGGTTTGATACTTGCTAGTTTCTGTATTAGATTTTTTTAGGATTGATCGAATGAAACAACAAATGCGAGAAAGAATAAGAAATACAACAAAATAAAAACAAAAAAAAAAAAAAAAACAATATTGCCAACTTTTATTTTCAAAATAACTCGCCCAAAATAGCTAAAAAACGCTCAAAACAAATGTAAAACCGCTTCATTCGAGCAAACACTAATAAAACTGGCAACACTGTTAACATTTTATTCTGGAAATGTCAATTTCAAGTTGAACATTTTTATATTTTTTTTTTTGACAGTCACTGCAAAATTATCGATAACACACGTATATTTTTTGACGTTTGACGTTTTTTCATGATATTGTCATACTCTTTACACTTGGTCAGTTTTCCTATGAAAATATATTTGCACTGTTCTCCAAAATATAAAAAATACAAAAACTTGCAAGTATCATAAGACCTTTAGCAATACAAAATATTCTAGAAAATGTATTTTAGAAGTCGGTGCAAAATAAAGTTGATTTTTGTAGAGTAGTGTTAGTCGATATCGTTTTGTATGGAATTCACAGCCAAAATTACCACACGTGTATGTTTAAATTTTAAAATTTTTCTTTGAGATTTTTTTCTATAGAAAAAGTGTCTCAGAATCTGATAAATTTTTAAGAATTTTAAGAATTTTTCAAGAACAGCACTGCAATCATTTTTTCTCACTAGAACACTTTCATCAAATTTTTTTTCTTAAAACTACCCAGGAAAATTTTTTGGAACAAATTCCTGGTTCAATAGATTCTTGAATACATTCTACGGTAATCACAACAAAATTTTCTATGTAAAATTATTTTTCAAAAAAACTACTTGCTCTAAAAAACGATTGCTTTCGGGACAATTTCAAACAAAAATCATTGATTCTGGAATGTTAAGTAGAACCGGTTGCAGGGTAGTTTGGTGGGTTCCGGCACCGATTATTTGGAACAGAAAATTTTGCTGGGTAACAAAAAAAAAGAACTGAAAATTGCAGTAAAATATTAAAAACTAGCCAAAAAATGTAATAAAAATACCAAAAAATTGATGTATTTTACCAATAGCAAAATACCCAAAAATTCTGTTAAAATTCAATTTATACAATATTTTTTTGCTATAGTTTAGTTGCCGTAAATTACAACACCTTTCACTTATATTCTGACTAAGTTATTTTTTTTAGTGTATAAATAAACAATATGGAACAGCCTAGCTCTACATATATGTCGGGTTCTGAAGACCCTAATCTCAGATATAAAATTTGACATTCCCGAGATTTTTTATATGCACTCCCGCAAAATACTCGAAGTCCCTTCAGGTAATATTTTTTAAAAGCCCTCCGAGTACGTTAGAGCGTAACGGAGAAAAGTTTTGGATCAAAATCTATGGCGACCCTTAAAGGACTCAATGGGGTCTCGGCCAGCACGGTCTGGACCCATGGGTTCCGAACCAAATGGGGTCTGGATCAAATCTACTTCTCAAATGTGTTTGAAATAAATATAATAATACGTTACATATTTTCTGGTTAAAATTGGTACAAAATTAAATCAGTTTTTTTCATATTTTTAAGAAAAATAAACAGAAAAAAAAAATTTAATTAAAAAATTTGCATATAAAATAAAAATATTTGTATATCGTTAATTAAAAATAACTGAATATTTAGGTTATTAGAAACTTAATACCATTAATTAAAAAAATTCATTAAAATTAAAAAAAAAATAATTAAAATTTTAATTATCTATAAAATAAAAGTCAATTGTCGTTCGTTGGTAACCGCATCAGTTGAGAACGGCTCATAGGCGTAGAAAGGGGGAGGGGCTGGGGTGGGCAAAGCCGATTTAGCCCACCCCAGACATTTTTCCATTTAGCCCACCCCAGACAATTTGCATTTTTTTTAATTGATTAAACTTTGATATGCTAAAATCCAAAATTGACAGGAATATTTATCCAAACTTTTACAAGTAGCAATAAAACTTCCTATTAGTGCTAGTTGTGAAAGAAGTTTTTTTAACTATGTGTAAAATAAAAACATGGCTACGAAGTGCAATGCTTCAGAAACGATTTTCAAATTTAGAAGTTTTTAATATTAAAAATGAAATAGTTAAATATAAAATAGCTTCAGAAGAAGTATTAAACGTTATTTTGTGAAAAAAAATAGAAATATAACGTTTTAATAACTCTTTCCATTATAAATGGATTTTAACTAGAGTTTGCAAAACGATTAAAATCGTAATCGTAATCGCGATTAATCGCACCAATTAATCGTAATCGACAAAAAAATCATGCGATTACGATTAAAAATTTTCTATGAAATATACTGTTTTTATAACGAATTAGTTCCTGAAACCCATTTTGAGGTTTCTAATTAAAATCATTTTTCAAAAAAAAATAAATTACTCTAAAAAACGATTACTTTCGGGACAATTTCAAACAAAGATCATTGATTCTGGAATGTTAAGTAGAATCGAATTTAGGATGATATTATGCGTTCTGGAACCGATTATTTGGAATGGGTTGCTCCATGATTCATTTAACTTGTGTTGATTGGTTGCCCCATGATTTATTTAACTTGTTTGCGATTTCTCTTTCCTGTTCTCTTAAAAGTCATTCAAATTTAAAGTAAAATTTAAATTCTGATCTAACAAGGGAAGTATCTCAATCTCAACCCTTATGAACCGATTTGCATGAAACGTAAAATATATATAAAAGAGACAATTCTAAGGTTGGGGTATCTCGGCTTATCGGCCATATTGGGGATTTAGGGGTTCAAAACATGCACTCAAAATAATTACTCTGTTAAATACTCTGTAAAATGACTGTAATCTCAATTCGACAGATATTTGACAAAGTTATCTGTCGAAATACAGATTTTAAGAAAATACTTTGTATTTTCTTGTGACCGAAAAACAAAATTTTGTAAAATTGGAGTTACTCGCTAAAAACTTGTAATTCTCACAAAAATAAAAAAGTAAATTTACAATTTGGAAGCATTAAAGCGGGAAAATTTAACAAAATTTTAATTTTAATTAATTTAATTTTAATTAATGTTTTTGAAGAAGAGAAGTTTTACTCATAAAATGGATTTAACTAAAACTTTGTAAATTTACAGTTTTTTTTGTAAAATTTTGAACTCATAAATGCATTTAACTAAAACTTTGTTAATTTACAGAGTTTTTTGGTAAAATTCTTCTTGGTTTTATCAGTATTTTACAGATAATTCTGTAAATTTACAGTTTTTTTTTGATCGAAATCATTTAACAGAGTTTTCTTCGTAAAATAACAAAAAATCTTGCTGGTTGGAAATCTATGGTATTTTCTGCTGGCTCAGCAGAGTATCTCTGTAATTTAACAGAGTGATTATTTTGAGTGTGGGTCAAAAAATGGCGAAAAAATAGTTTTTTGGATTTTTCAGCCATTTCTTTCTTAGAAACTATATGATGTTTACATATGAGAAGAAAGGGTTTTTTAATGCCTATCCAATGGTGGCATAACCTTGTAAAAGTTTGGCTTCTTTAAATACTTTTTTTTATGAAAATTTGAAAATTTTGGGGGGTATTTATATGAAGACATAGAGCTACGATGTCCATATGAATACGAAATAATCTTTATTAAATTTAAGTCGTCACGTGTTTTTGCTCTAGAGGATATTCCTGTTAGTTCGTGAGATATCGAAATTTTCCCGGAGGTCCATATGGTTTCATAAGGGGACAACGAAATTTTGAAAAACTGATATGGCCGAAAAGCCGAGACACCCCAACCTTAAAATCGTCTCATTAATATATATTTTAAGTTTCAGGCAAATCGGTTCATAAGGGTTGAGATACTTCCCTTGTAAGTAAATTTTAAAGATTTTTGTTTATATAATATACTCAATAGGCTTTGGTCAACAAATTTGGACATGAATTTTGTCAAAAAACTTATATTTCCATACTTTGACCCCTGGTTGCCGACTAATGATGCCTTTTAAAATTTTTTAATAAATTTTCTCACAATTAGCTCTTCACTAGTCATCGGCAGGTTAACCGACATGACCCCGCAGAAATTTTGATGAACTGGAAGTAGCTTTTGGAAAGAAATCACGAGCCAAATAGCGAATCCAAACCAGTCACTGTTTGGAGTACTCTTTAGTTGCACAGATAAAGAGCTATTGAGACGCAGCAAAATCATATATCTGTTCAGCGCTGATTGAAGCACTCTTTGTTAAGTTTATTTAAGAGCAATAAAGATGTTAGAAAATCTAGTATTTTTCTCCAAAAATATTTTTGATCATTTAAAAAGTGTTGAAGATGTCAAAAATTAAAGTATGTGTTTTTTTACAAACAAAAATTGTAATTATAAGTTTTAACAAAAAATTCTCAAGGGCGCTCTTTCGATGCGCAATGATATGCTAAAAAATAGACTGTGGTGCCAAAATCGAGAATAATTTTTACAGGGAAAGTTCGAAAGTTTTTGTTTTTATTTCTTAAAAATAATAGTTCGTTCTAAAATGTAAATTTCAAAAGATTTTTTTAAGCAACTCAAATTATTTAAAAAAATCTATTAATCGATAATCGCGATTAACGGCAATTTTTTTAATCGTAATCGCTATAATGAAATATCTCGATTATTTGCAAACTCTTATTTGAAAATACTAATTACACTACTCAACAAATATTTTTTTTTTTGCACAGAGTTCTAGGGTACATTTTCTAAATTATTTTGGCCTCCAAAACACGAATCTGTCATCAGAAATGTGGTATAAAATCGCCATCTCGAGATAAAGGAATTTTTATTTTTTATGGACCAAGCCCTCAAAACTGACAAATGTTTTAATATTTGAAAAGTTTTTATATTTTTTTTATTCGAACTCCCAACAAAATTACCTAAATTTTGCCAGAAATCCGGTCTCAGTACGATCAAGGATACCATCAGGACACAATAAGAAAATTCAAAATGTACTTTTTATAGTTATATCATTACAACTATCCAAATTTTGCAAGAAATTTCCTGTTTAAAGCAGATATTTAAAACAGACACTTCAATAAAAAGAACCTGTGGTTAAAATCCATTAAGTATACCCAGAAATATTTGGAAAAGAAATCAAAGTTTTTAACCTAATTTCCATATTTTTGTTAATACATTTTTTCGTGCCAATTTTTATGATTTTTTTGGTAAAATTAAAAAAAATAGATTAAAACAAATTTCCTTAAAATGTTTGCCTCCTAAACAAGAATCTGATATCAGAAAAATTGTATCAAATCACCTTCTCGAGATATAGACATTTTTAATTTTTGTAGACTAAGTTCAAATAAAAGAAATATGAATAACTTTTACATACACTTTTTCAATACAAAAAATTTTTTCGGGTTTGAGGGCTTGGTCCACAAAAAATGAAAATGCCTACATCTCGAGAAGGCGATTTGATAAAACTTTTCTGATGACAGATTCGTGTTTAGGAGGCTAAAATTCTTTAGAAAATGTATTTAACATGGCTGTGCATAAACCGTGTAGAGTAGTGTTATTATTTATATATTTTTAACGAAAACAGTACCCAGCCAAAAAAATCGAAGTGGTGCAAAAAGAATAAGTGATTCACTACATACATAGTAGCTATATGTACCGATCTTCATATTCCATAAGAAGTACTTTTATAAGCACTTCCAAAACTGCTAAAAAAATGCCAATAATAACAACTTTCACCAGTTCTTTCCTCAATGATTTATAAGTACCATTTTAATATGTGTTTACAAATGCAATTGAAAAGTACAAATTTGTGGCACTTATGTTAAGTATTGGATTTGTTTTGTTGAACATTTTTTTTTATAATTTTCTCTGATTTAATAAAAAGTTAAATTTTATAAATGAATTAACTTGATATGCCGCAAAAGCAAATTTGTTATGTAAATTATGTTATAAAAAAAATACAGTTTCCAGATTTTTGTTAAAATTACCAAATGACTCAAGAAGTACTAAAAAGATAACAAAAAAACTGTTAGCCCTTAAAAAAGACAAGGGTTAAATATAACCAAAAAAGAGCTAAGTTGGTATTGCCGTTTAAAGGTATAAAAACTCAAATGACTTAAAAAGTGCTTAAAGGGCTAAAAAAGATAACCAAAAAAAGGTGGTAGCCTTTAAAAAAAGGGCTGAATTATAGCCACAAAATTACTAAGTTGGTATCGCTGTTGAAAGGCATAAAAACTCTTCTAAACATTAGGGTATTCAATTAATCGATGTTTTGGTTTAATCGGCTAATCGGACAAATAATTAATCGCACTTAAAAAATTATGTTAGTAATATCAACTGAAAATGTCAGTTAAAATAACTACTTTGTAAGTTGTTTTGGGGTCAACTACTTTTTCAGTTAAATCAACTAACAATCTTAGTTATTTTAACTGACAAAACAAAAAACAACTGACTTATGTAGTAAAAACTACTTACATTTGTAGTCAAAACCAGTGTTGAAAATACTGCCTAGATTTTCAGCAAAAACACATAATTTGTAATGTTTTGTCAGCATAAACATTATCAAAACAAACCAGCAGTCAAGAACTGAGCTGTTAAAAATTGTCAATTTTCTTCAGCAGCAGTACAGTAAAAGTTTTTTTTTTGAAATTGACAAACTTGCCAGCACACAGTTCAGTTTCAGTTTAAAAAAACAAAAAACAGCACACACGACTGAATTGTCTGGTTACTGCGCTGCACAAGTTATGTTTGTTGTACGGGACTTGCAGCATGGAAAATAAAAATTGAACTCGACTCGTCAGCATGAAATTTTTTTTATTTGGCTGCTGAAAATTAAATGAACGCACTTATAAGTAGATATTTCTTTGTACAAGTAATGGCATGTTGTATTATATAATTAAGAATAATGTTTCAAACGTAAAGATAATGCTTTAACAAAAATGTTAAGAAATTTTTCTAATGTTTTGAAAATTTTTTAAATTTAACTAAAAATTATTTAAAAAAAAGTTTTAAAATTTTCTAAGTTCTAAGTAACGCTTTAAAGTTTCATTAAAAATGCTTAAAAAAATTTTTAGGTTCCAAAATTTTTTGGAAAATATTTGAAGTAAACAAATAAAAAAAAAATTTAAGTGCCAAAATTTTTATTTGAAAATTTTTTTAAAACACAATTTTTTTTTTACTTTATTAAGAAAATTTTTTGAAAATTTGGTTTGAAGTTAAGTGTTTTATTAACAGATCCAAAATTCCAAGTTTCATAAAATTTCTTAAAATAAGTGTCAGACACAATTGTTTTTTACTAACTAACGAAAACTAATATGATGAAAACAAAAAGTTAAATATGGGCTGAAACGCGTTAACGGTCACACCAAAAAACCGATTTAGATATAATTATGCCAGAATTTTAGAATAAATAAGTGCAAATAAAAATTTTTTTCTTGAAATATTTTTAGAGTTATAGAGATGGGAAGTTTTCATTTTTTTGCAAAGATCATATTTGGTTGAATTTTTATTGACACTTTGATGCGATAAAAATTTATTTTTAAAAAACGAATTTTAAAGTATTTTTGACGACCTTTTCACTGGCATTGGTGGTTTTTTAAAAAAATAAACATTTTAACTTAAATTTCAAGGTCAAATTATTAAAAAAAATTTTATCTTATAAGCGTCTATTTTGAGATTTTTTTTAAAAAGCCTG
The DNA here is from genome assembly GCA_963921195.1 of Pegoplata infirma. Taxonomy (NCBI): domain Eukaryota; kingdom Metazoa; phylum Arthropoda; class Insecta; order Diptera; family Anthomyiidae; genus Pegoplata; species Pegoplata infirma. The sequence goes on along the minus strand of OY992539.1, from coordinate 129,469,912 downwards.
ACGTTTTTTTCATTTAAAAACATTTTTAAAAAATGGATCGAGTGTTCCTTATTGCGAAAATATTTTTTTATTTGTTTTTATACACGCGGTATTCGTACTTTTTGAGTGTTATTTTATACAAAACAATTATTTTTAAATGTAAAAACTCAGTTAAAATAATATCAAAATAGGTGCTTTATAAGATACATTTTTTTAATAATTTGACCTTGAATTTTAAGGTCAAATTTATATTTTTTTAAAAAATCAACAATGCCATTGAAAAGGTCGACAAAAATCCTTTAAAATTCGTTTTTTAAAATAAATTTTTATCGCATCAAAGTGTCAATAAAAATTCAACCAAATGATCTGTGCATAAAAATGAAATGATCGGTGCATAAAAATGAAAACTTTCCATCTCTGTAACTCTAAAAATATTAAAATTTTTTTTTTTATTTGAGCTTTAGAATACCTACTGTACTATTATTTTAGACTTGAAGTTTATTTTTTATAATTTTTTCAACTACGCATTAATTTATTTATTTATTTAATATAAAAAATATTGCTTTTTTACTGATATAAATTAATTGAATTAAAAAGATTTTTTCTTTTTAAATGAACCTTGCATTTTTTTTATTTATTGAACCTTTTTTCTTCTTATGCATACAAGAAGTTCTCTCGTTACAATGTACGAGTTTATTTTCGTTTATATTTATTTGCTTGTCAGCAGCTCACCACTTTTTGAATTGTAACTTGCAGTGGATTTCTCAAAACAACGTTTGTGCTGTTTGTGTGCTGCCTAATTTTTTTACTGTTGCTGGTTTGTCAGTATTTGTTTTTTTTTTAAATCAACCACCATCAGCACAACACAAAAAAGTTCAGCAGCAAAAAAGTGACTGGACTGTTTTGTTAGAAATGTAAACTGGACTGGTGGGTTGCAGTATTTTTTTTAAATTATTGACAACTTGACTGGAAGTGAAAATTAAAAATGTGTAATAATTTTCAGTTTTTTAATCACTGGTCAAAACAACTAAAATGTAGTAAAATAAAAAAATCAATATATAATTTTTTTTTTTAAAACATTTTTCAGAAAAAAAAAATTGAAGATTAAATTTTTTCCAAGTTTTTTTTTTTAAAAAAAGTTGTGAAAAATAAAAATAACAAAATTTTTTTTTTTTGGAAAAAAAACTTTAAAACTTTTCAGAGATAAAATAAATAAAATTAACTACTTTAAATAACTGTTACTACATCACAGTACTTTTTTATTAGTTCAAAAAAACGATTTAAAATACCTAACAGAAATAGTTGTTTGATATTTTTCATACAAAAACAACTGACTTTGTAGTTGAAAACAACTAACTACTGTAAAATATACAAATAACTAACATGTAGTAACTTACATAATTTTCTGAGTGCGGGGTTGAGATTTAATCGGTTAATAATCGGATAAATTTGAATTATTCGGTTAACCGAATAATAAAAATTTTAATTGAATATAAAACTAAGAACTCTATGTACTTTTAAGAATTTTATTAATTTTATTTAAAATAAATCTTTATCCGATATGGCGAAGCTCTATAATTTTAGCCCAAATAAAGATTTTTTGTATGGCACCCTGAAAATTTATCCTAAAATTGATACCCAAATTGATGCCGGGCTTAGATGCACCTCTAATAGAGTTTCGAATTCGGTACTATTATATATCAACAAGACAAATTGGTTGGTTTTCAAATTTGTTTTCTTTTATTTTTTAGGGCCGAAATTGCAATAATTTTATCGGTCGATATCTCCGTAATGAAAAAAGATATCTTAAGGATTGCAAAAGTAATTTGAAGAATAAGTGAAGTATTTTTAGATGTGCTGAACTAATTATACATCATAAAATAATTCTCGGTTTTATAAGGTCCCGAACATTGCGAATATCTGAGTTTATGCAGTACTTTCAATCGAAAATCTAAATATCTCAAAATAAGATAAATCACTTCTAAGGCCAGATTCGGATTAAGCGCATGAAAAACTATTAGAAAAATATATACATCCACATTTAATTAATAATTCCTATTAGCTAAACTAAATTATTAAAAACATCGATTTAATCTTAACAACTTCAAGTCTAAATATTACATAATAAATATTATACATTGTTAAACATATCGTTTTGGTTTTAATTATTATTAGTGTAAATACTAAAAAAAAAACTCTTAAAATCAATCCCAAAAAGTCATGAAATATGTACTTATCAAGAAGTGATGAAAAAATCACTTCTAAATCACCATATAAAAATTACATAATCACATCCAAAATGCCAGGAAATATATACTTCTAAAGAAGTGATGAAAAAAGCACTTCCAAAAGGTCAAGTTATATTAACATCCCGATCACTACTTCAGAAGTTGTGATAAAGATGTTAATATATATGTACATACTAAACACTAGTGATATTGTGTGTCACGCCCATATAAAATTCATCAGTGTTTCAGCTGAAGAAGAAGTACATCTGGTTCATAAGTTGTGGTGAATTTTGTAGTGAATGGTAAGGTCTTTTTTGCTGGGTAGTTACGTTTAATTTTCTATAAATACTTTTTTGCGATTTATTGTTATATATTTTTTAGTTTTGTTTTAATATTTTTTTTTTTGGAATGGTGGGGGGGGGGGGCTTTTGCCCACTCCAGAATAATGGTCTAGCTACGCTTATGGAACGGCTGGACCGATTTGAACTTTTTCGATTTATCTAAAACCGGAAAACGGCTGCACCGATTGGGGTAATTTTTTATTTAAATGTTCGTAATAATTCAATTTAAGTATTTTCTGAAAGAAAAATCGTACACGCCCACTTTTTCAATTTATCTTAAATCTGAGTGTTCAAAAATGAACATGTGTTTTATTCTAAAATATTTCATAGACATTTTGTTTATTCTATTTGTGGATATTCTTAGTAATAAGGATTTTCCTATCATTAAAGACAAGATGTGCTATTTTAGAACAGCCATTAAACTCATGTTTAATGACTGTTTTTCCCAAGCAATAAAATCTGTGTGTGTGATAAGTTTATGTTATCACATGTTCCATGCAGGGGTTGCTTGTGCGCAGCGGTGAATCACTAGTTCTAGGTTAGTTTTAACATTACTCTAGTTAGTTCTTAAGGATTTAATTTTAATAAACAATTTAGTATCTCAAAAATACTCAACGAGCACCTTACAACTGCTCGTATTCTAAACGTGTTTTTATTTATTTAATTATACGTTTTTAGACACTGAGAATGGCTGGTCCGAATTGACTTATTTTTTTTACATGAGTTTTCATCATATTCCAACTTTGGTTTTTACGAAAAAAGAAATTTACCACGCCCACTTTGGCTAATTCTGGTGGAAAATGTTCGTCATATTTCAACTAAGATTTTTACGGATAGTAAAATTTCCTACGTCCACTTTTTTCTATGTATCGAAAGAACTATAACGGCTAGACCGATTTGGTTATAGTCCGCAAATGATTTTAAAGGAAAGAAAAATTGTCCACCCCTACTTTTACACTCACATTTCCCGATAGATATATTTCAAATCATGGAATGGCTGAATCAATTTGTCGAATTATGTTTTTATTGTTCGTCATGTCCAACTAAGGTTTTTCGGTAAGAACAATTTTTCATTTTTGAATGGTTTTTACGGTAAGAATGGTTTTTACGGTAAGAAAAGTTGTCCACCCACCATTTTTTTTTTTTGATACAGTTGAACCTCGATTATCCGGGTTGCACGGGACCGGCCTTAGCACGGATAATCGAAAAACACGGTTGAAATAGGTCATATATTTTTCTACATTTGAATATGTTCATGAATATATTGCACGGATATTAGAGGTAAAGCACGGTTAATACAGTAAAAACAATAACAAAAAATACAATATGTACGTACATGTATGAATTGCACGGTTAGTAGAGGTAAAGCACGGTTAATAGAGGTAAAAAAACAAACACACAGCATGCCGGTTAATAGAGGCAGCCGGTTAATAGAGGCAGCCGGTTAATAGAGGGCCGGATAATCGAGGTTCAACTGTATATATAAAATTTCCTCAATAGAAAAATAAAATATAGAATAATAAAATATAAATAAAAATCAAATGTAGTTCGTTGGCAATCGCATCACTGACCGATTTGGATAATATTTTTTTTTAAATGTTCGTCTTACAATTAGTTTTTTTTTTCGGAAAACAAATTAATCACGCCCACTTTTACGCCTCCTTTTTTTGATATATCTAAAATCGTAGAACGGCTGGATCGATTTGTCCGATTTTTTTTTTTAATGTTCGTCACAGTCCAACTTAGGTTGAAACGGAAATAAAAATATTTCACGCCCACTTTTTTTTCAATATATCTTAAATAGAATAACGGCAGGACCGATTTGACTATTAGTAATATTTGCTGACGTTCATGATAGTACAACTAAGGTTTTTACGGAAAGAAAAATTGTGCACTCCAACTTTTTTCAATACACCTAAAATCGGAGAACGACTGACCTGATTTGGTAAGTTTTTTTCTTTAATGATCATTTTAGTCCAAGTAAGGATTTAAGGAAATAATTATTGTCCTCGCATATTTCAAAGCCCACATTTTTCAATAAATAATAGCTCTTGCAAATATAACCAATTACTTTACAGCTCGCAAGGTCGAAGACATGTTAATTTTTTTTAGTTTCTAAAATAAAATTTTAAGATGATTATCTGCCTAATCGGGTCTTTAAAACCACGTCCAAAATTTTTTATAAGCCAACAAATTCATTACATTTTTTGCAGAGCTATATATTTGAAGCGAAACGAAATATAACACTGATCTTATATTTGGGCCAGCAATGCGGACCGGGCCAGCAATGCGGACCGGGCCAGCTAGTATAAATTAAAAATTTAATTAAAAAAAATTTTTTTAAACAAATTAAAATTTTAATTGTATAAATAAAAAAAAATAAAAATAATTCATTTTTTAAAAAATAAATAATTTAAAAAAAACATATTTTCAAACTTTACCAAATATATTTATGCCGTAAAAACATAGTCAGTGAGACAATTTTATAAAGTTAGCTATAAACCTTTTATATACATACACATAAAACTATAAACAAAATGAGAATTCAAAAATCTATATGATAAATAAAAAACTTTCAACAAACTGTTTATACTTCTGTATTTGTTTTTGTAAGTAAAAAAATGCAAGAGATAAACACATACTCGTACACACGGAAAACAAAACAAAAAATAAGTAAAGCTAAAAATTTAATTGAATTAAAAACAATTTAAATTTTAATTAAAATAAAATAAACGATATTATTTTCTGTGTATGAACTAAGACAAATGAAAAAATCTTTGTTCTCAAAATCTAGTTAATTTTCCAATTTTTTACCTCCCTTTTTTTTAAAGTAATATAGCTAAAAGAAGTACGAATTATAAATCTTACAGAGTTTAACAAAAATATTTTTTTTTCGTTATGCCAAAAAATTTAAAGTTTTGGCAGATTTGGTATAAAAAAGGCGTTTTAGGGTTTTTTTTTATATACATATATTGAAAACGCAAATGGCAATTTTTTTAAATATTTTTCCTTTTTTTATGTGTAGTCGTATGGTGTTATGGTCATTGAGTCATGATGTTAATATAAAAACTCTTAAGCAAGATTACCCCTTGAAGGGGTTTACATCCTTTTTTTGTTGTATCACGTCATGCTTAGCCTACCAAATGTTTGACTAAATTAACTTAATCACAAAATCAACACAGAGAAAAATAAATTTCCAACTGAATTTTTCAGTTGTATTAACTCAAAATTCGGTTGCTGCTACTATATTTTGATGTGGCTAACGAATTTTATAGTTGTTTCAATTAAAAGACATTTGTAATAACAAAATTTTGTTGTAACTATCGATATTTAGTTGTTTTACCCTTAATTCAAATGCATCCACCGATTTTTTGTTGCAACAACTGAATTTTAGCTGGAAATTAGCAAATTTGTTTTCTGTGTGAAAGTAACACAAAATATGTGTGTTCCATTTGTATACCATTTGTCCTTTAATTGGATAGCCTACACTTATAATTAGAAAAAAGGGTTTTGATAAGTTTGACAATACAATTGTAAATCATCGAAATATCGTGCTAGGACTATATATGGTTAAGTTAGGTTATGGTGGATGGCATTGGGAAAAAACCAATGCCCAAAGAGGCCGACTTGTCCATTATGATTCCAGTTTCCACTTCTTCTTAGATAAAAAGCAATAGTTGCATCTCTGCATTCCACTTCGATATTTTGATAAGCGACAGTAAGGTCCATGGATTTATTACTCGGATTTCATGTAAATTCTGAAAGAAGAAAGAGCCAAATAATTTAAATCTTCTAAAAGACAGTGCAGGGCATTTACAGAAAAAGTGATAACTGTCCTTAAAAGCTTCTATATGAGGGTTATGACTAATTTTTTACAAAATTATTTAATAATAAAAATCGTAATTGCAGGTCATTAAAAAAATCGATTTTAAACCACTGAGGTAAGTATTTCATTCAAACAAATTTGAAAGTTATTCAATAAAATACCTCAGATTGAAATATCGGGTTTTTCGTTTCGTTCATCGTTTCGACTTGGAACCCATTTTTGGCGAACCACTGGTGGAGTGTATTATATGGTTGGTCTTGACCAAGTAAAATTTTCTTACTTGCTTTTTTACTGAATTCAAAATAAACCAGTCATGGTAGAAATGAAAAAAAAAATGTGTTTTAATTTTTGACAAATTACTTATTTACAATCCATTGAGCTTTAAAAGTTTTTTGAACTTATAAAATTGAGGTTGTTTCGTGTATTGTACTATCAATGGGTTTTCCATGGACTTTTTTTTATTATGAAATTTGTGAATTAAATGTCACTAGAACTCAAATTCATGTTTGGCAAGACTTTCAAGTGCAATCACTTGAACAACTTGGTTGAATTATTGAATCAATATTATTTGTAAATAATACAAAAAAAATATGTACACTGCAAAAATTTGTGTATCGTTATCTAAAACGCAAAAAGCCCATATTTACATTGTGCAGAAAAGAACAAGTAGAAAAGTTAAATTCGACTTTGCCGAATCTATGAATACCCTCCACAATGCATTTTTTTAAAGGGTAGTACATTTTTAACGTGAAAAAATTAACAATTTTGATTAGAAATATTTTATTTTGAGTACAAAACTCTTTTTTTGTCATTTAAAAAAAAAAAAAAAAAAAATTACTATTTTTTTTTGAGTGTAAAATTTTTTTCGAGTGTAATGTTTTTTTTACTGTAAAAATATTTCTGAGTGAATGAACGTACGTATGAACACAAAATATTGTCATTTTTGTAAAAAAAAACTAAATTTTTTTTTGAGTGTAAAATTTTTTTTGAGTGTAAAATTTTTTTTGAGTGTAAAATTTTTTTTGAGTGTAACATTTTTTTCGAGTGTAATTTTTAAGTTACCAATGCTTTTAAAACTAAACAAGTTTAAAAAGCATTGCTTTAAAATTAAACAAGTTTGAAAAGCATTGTTTAGTTACCACCAATGCTTTTAAAACTTGTTAAAACACGTGGCATTTTAGATGAAACTAATCTGAAATTCAGGGTTTTGCTTATAACTTTTGAACCACTGGACCGATTGAGCTGAAATTTAATACCAAACAGACCCGGGAAACGGCAAATATACATGTAAAGCTTCAGTAGTTTCGTTGTTGCCTTTCGAAAGTTATCGTGTTTTTTATCTCGTAAATACTGGAAACACCCTTGCCGAAATTTACTCTTTTGCTCATAACTTTTGAACCACTGGACCGATTTGGCTGGATTGTAATACCAACCTGACCAGGTAAATGACAAACATATATGCCAAACTTCAGTAGCCTCTATAAAGTCTTTCAAAAGTTAGCGTGTTTTCTACGAACGGACAGACAGACAGACAGACAGACAGACAGACAGACAGACGGACGGACGGACGGACGGACTGATGGACATCGCTAGATCGACTTAAAATCGATCGAGGATCATAAATATATGTACTTTATGGGGTCCTAGACCAATATTTCGAGGTGTTACAAACGGAATGACAAACTTATATATACCCTCTATCACTAGAGTGGAGGGTATAAAAAAACGTGTGTTGTATTTATACAGACTATAAATGTGTTCATCACAAAATTTTACAAAAAAAATATATTTTGGATTACATTGGTTCAGATTAAGGATATACTTCAACGATCACTAATCAATAACACCACCAGACAAAAATAGAAAAAGTCGTTAAACACGAACGGAGTAATATATGTATGAAATTAGAGACTAAATATAGTTCTTCTTCTTCTTTATTCCTCTACTGTTGACAGATCATAGTGACATAACACACATTTAAGTATTAAATACAAAAATTGGGCTGCTAAGAAAAAACAGGTGACTCTTATTTTCCTACCATCTTTCCCATAGGCAAGTTTCAGGATAATCAGCGAGTGCTCTGTGAACGACCTCCCTTGTAAGTATATAAAGTTTATCCTCATAGTTAGGAAAATTTCCAATTCTTAGTTAAATTTAACTAAATTGTAGGAAAATTAATGAACTGTTTTCAAAGAAATTTTTTTCTAAATTTTAGTTTGTCTTTTTTTTAAGTATAATTATTAAAACAGTTTTTTATATCCACTTTCACAAAAGGTGGCAAAAAAAATATAAGCGATTTTTTTATCCCCTAGGTCCAAACGTAGGACTTTAAACTTCTGGCATAAATATGTTTCATAAACTTAACAGCCTCTTACACCGTCCGACATCCAATATTAAACATGAACCGGATGATATACGTCTGAAAGTAGAGATCAAATGGAGTAAAACTGCACTTACAGTTTTTCTTTCCGTTATCCTGTTTCCTTTTAAAAGGACTTCAAAGTTTTTAAGAATACATTTTGAAAACAATTTCTGAAATATTTTTACTTGTCCTAGAATGGCACTAACTGGTGATGGCAAATAAAAGATCAGGACCTCCCCTAAATTTTCCATATTGGGATAAGAGGATGTGATTAAAGTTCTTTAAAAACATTATCAGAATATTTTTTTGAACATTTTGAATAATATGAAAGGATAAGGTTTTAAAAGGTTGTAACTTACCTCCTTTTTCCTGAATTGTAAAAATAATAAAATAGGAAAATTAGGAGAGATCCTCTTCTCTCACTTGCTATTGCTAGTGGCAATCTAGTAAAAGTATTGAAATAAAAAAACAAATTATAAAATGTTCTCCTCTAAAACTTTGTAGTACTTTTAAAAGCAAACAGGACCACGAAATGAAAAACTGTAAATACAGTTTTACTACATTTAGTTTCAAAACGTATATTATCAAGTTCGTGTTTAGAGACTTTTTCATTTTTGTCGGGCGGTTTTACTATTAAACATATTCTATCCAAACTTCAGGAGTCTATTTTGCTGTTTTAGTTTTAACTGCATCGTGCATCACAATGCAGAAAAACTGATTCATAGAATATCTTAGAATAAATTTTGGATCAATAACACATGGCAACACTTTTCTTTTGCCCGGGTTCTGATAGCTAATTTTGGGTAATTGGGGTACGCTGATTTAAAATCTGGCTACCGTGTTGCTAGCTCTAGTTTTTGAGATATTGCCTATGGAAACTGTAAGAATAGGCTATTTTTATCATATTTTTGAATACATATTTGCGGTTGGGCTAGAAGGATGAGAACGATTTTTCGAGATTTGCTTCCGTTATAACTCGAAAACTAAAGCTGTCAGAAAAAAGTTAATATCAGTTTTGAAATCCTCGCATCCAATATAGTTAAGTTCGTGTTTTAAACTGAGGATCTTAAATTAGTTTTTAGCAATTGGATCCTAGCAAAGTTGGTAAAAAAAACGCACTTTGTTTACTCTTTACCAGCGATTTGCTCGAGAATGAGAGCTGATGGAATAAATTGGAAAACAGATTCGGAATCAGCCCACCAATCTCCAAATAAATCAGTTGTCAAATGTCAGGCAAATTGAAAAGGTCCAATTTTTGTCAATCTGTGTAATTTATACACGTGATCGATATTTTGATACTTTACACACGAAATGACAAAGTATAAAGTGTAGTAGGAGGGTGTAAAAATGTAAGGAACTGCTAAATTTTAATGATTTATATTATTTACTAAAATTTTTGATTTTTCTTTAAATTTCGGAAAGGGATACTCAATTTTTTCTTTGTAAATAGAGATTTTGGGTTAAGTGGAGCTTTTAAATTTTGTAAATGAAATCTCAAATTTTTAATCGAAACCCATGTGAACACAAATTTTTGTCCAATACGTGTGAATAAAAAAATGCTATTTTAAATTTGTTGTTTGTTACAGCGTTTTGCGTTTAAGATAACGATATATAATTTTGATTGAAATATCTGTAAGTGCTAAGGAATTTAAGTTTAAAATGCACATAGAAGAGCGGGTTGTGTTTAAATTTGTAGACAGAAAATATTTCGAGTTAGGGATTTGAAAGAAACAATTTGTTGAACTCTTATACACTTTTATCACTAATAATAATTAAATAAAGAAAATTTAAATTGAAAATGTTACATCGATAAAATGGTACTCATCAAATAAAAACTAATTGGGCCTGATCTGTTCATATATATAAACGATTGTATCTGACTATACACTCAAAATTATAGCTCGGTTAAATGCAATGTAAAATGACAGTAATCTCATTTCGACAGATATTTGACAAAGTTATCTGCCGAAATAAGAAATGCTTTGTATTTTTTTGTAAACGAAAAACTAAATTTTATCTGTTATTTTACTTACCGCTCTGTAATACAGTTTTCAAATAAAAATATCTTGAAAAAACTTCCAAATATTTACACCCCTCTTAAAAAAGCATCTAAAATTACAATAATGTCGTGTGAAATTTGAGGTACTCGTAAAAAAGTCGTAATTTTCACGAAAAAAAATTTGGAAGCATTTAAGCGGGCATGATGGCATTTTCAAATTGTCAACACAACTTGCACACTAGGAAATTAGAAATTGATCAGGAATCAAATAGTGACCGTTGTTTAAAAGCCATATCAAGCGAATTAAAAAGATGTTTAAGAAAGTCAATGTATTCTTAAATGATTTTCCTTCAATTTTATAAAAGTGTTTATTGGAACCACTCCACTCATATGTGGGACTAAAAATGAGAAGTTTGTAAATATATGTTTCGCGAGCAAAACATATAAGTGGGCGCATTTAAATGATTGAATTTACCTTTATTTTATGTCAAGTTTTTACTTATCCATGCTTCTTGGTAAAATGCTGGTTGCTTTCATCAACATTTTTCAGTTAATTCTGTAAATCTGATGCAGATGGTTTATGTGCTCATTTATTAAAAATATCGGCGACTGCATTAACTTTTGCTCTTACTTTTATTTTTAATTTGTCTCTTAGGGAAGGTGTTTTTATTGACCAGTGGAAGTCGGCAACAATAACACCTGTTTTTAAAAATGGAAAAAGGGATGACGTAACATGTTACAGACCGATTTCCAAGTTGTCTTCTGTATCTAAAATTTTTGAACATGTAATTTATAAAAGATTATTTTTCATTACTAAGGCATGGATTACACCCAAGCAGCATGGTTTTTTTGCTGGTAGATCCACTACCACTAATCTTACAGTATTTAATGAATATTGTATTTCGGCCTTTGAACAGGGCAGCCAGGTTGAAACAATTTATACGGATTTTTCCAAAGCTTTTGACAAAGTATCTCATAGCATTCTTTTTGCTAAGTTACAGAACATGGGTTTTCATGCTAATTTTTTAAAGTGGATTGAATCCTACATAACTGGAAGAGTTTGCAGGGTAGTCATAGAAAACTTCCAATCGGAGCCGTATTTACAAATATCGGGTGTACCACAGGGTAGCATCTTAGGCCCGTTGTTGTTCAATTTATTTATTAATGATTTTTCTTATTGTTTTAAAAAATCTAGTTTTCTTCTGTATGCAGATGACCTTAAATTTTATTTGAAAGCTAATTCATTACGTGATATCTTTGATTTGCAAATAGATTTAGATAGACTTAATGCATGGTGTGTCTTAAATAAACTACACTTAAATCTATCAAAATGTGTTCACATGTCTTTTTATCGGTGTAATAACCCAATACAATTTGTTTTTAAAATTGGTAACTACTGTTTAAAAACGGTTAAGTCTAATATGGACCTTGGGGTTGTATTTGATTCCTCTTTGTCTTTTGTAAATCATATAGAATATATAATTCCAAGAGCGTATAAAGAACTTGGTTTTTTATGGAGAAATGGTTCTGAATTTACAGATCCAAATACGTTAAAATTGGTTTACATATCTCTTGTTAGATCAAAACTTGAGTATGCTTCTCCTGTTTGGTTACCACGTTGCGATATTCATATCTCTCGTATTGAGAGAGTTCAGCGTAAGTTTTTAAAATTTGTTGTCTCTTTAGTTACAATGGTTAATCCTCTACCAACCTATGAATTAAAATGTTCGTGGTTAGGCATACAAACTTTAGAATTTCGAAGAAAGGTCCAGTCTGCTGTACTTGTTTTCGATATAATTAATGGTGGTATTGACTGCCCCGATCTACTGTCATTGATTCCTTTTTATGTTCAACCTAGAAGCCTTAGATATGTTGAAATATTTATTGTTCCTTGTCACCGTACTAATTATGCTCTAAATAGCACTTTGACTCGTGCATTTACTTGTCTTAATACCATAAATATAAATCAGCAAAGAGAATCTAACCAACAAATTGAATTTTGCACATCAAAGTTTTGTTTGCTTAAAAACTTTTTGTTCAAAGTATTAAAATAATTTTGTAAATATTTTAGGTAAAAATGTACTTTTTTAACTATTTGTAATCATAGTCTGTAAGGAATGTATATTTCCATTGACTGAATAAATGAAATGAAATGAAATTTACAGTCTTTTATCGAAATCATTTTACAGAGTTTTTTTCGTAAAATAACAAAAAATCTTGCTTGTTGGAAATCTATGGTATTTTCTGCTGGCTCAGCAGAGTATCTCTGTATTTTAACATAGTGATTATTTTGAGTTTATATACTCTAATAAATTACTGTTTAATTTTTCTACCAGAATGCTGTAACTTTTTACCTACCAATCTGTCGGTAAAATACTACATGTGTGTAAACTTAAATTAATACACAAAAGGTGTGTAAAATATTAAACACAAATTGTTTAGCAAAAGTTCATCAACATTTTTGAATTACTACCATTATTTGTGTAAAATTCGATTTTAAAAAGAAAAACTGTCAAAAAAAATCTGTAAAATATAGAAAAAATATCTCAGATTCTGAGACTTTTTTCTAAAACATTTTCCCACAGAAAAATCTTAGATTCTTAGGAATATTTCCTACAGAAAAAGTCTCATATTCTGAGACACTTTTCCTATAGAAAAAATCATAAATTCTGAGATATTTTTCCAATAGAAAAGTTCTTATATTTTGATCAATTTTTCCTTACACTCAAAAAAAAAACGTTTAAAATGACAAGAAAAGTTTGTTATTTTTATTTTTTTCTACCGTCTATTTGATGAGAATTCCTAGGAATAATTTTGTAATTTTACAAGCTTTTTACCAATAAATTTAGAAAATTTTTGACGCGATATAACTTACAAGGAATTATCGTGACTTTACTGCACCATATTCAATTCTATTTTTAAAATGTCCAAATGTGTTTTAAAATATATTTTAAAATTGTCCAAATTTAGTTTAAAATTTTCCAAATGTATTTTAAAAGTGTCAAAATGTATTTTAAAATGGCCCAAATGTATTTTAAAATTGTCCAAATGTATTTGAAAATTGTCCAAAATATATTTTAAAATTGTCCAAATGTATTTTAAATTTGTCCAAATGTATTTTAAAATTGTACAATTGTATTTTAAAATTTTTACATTTGAAAAATACTATTGTACAATTTTAAAATACATTTTAAAATTTTGAAAATACATTTAAAAAATTTTAAACTTCATTTGGACAATTTTAAAATACATTTGGAAAGTTTTAAACTTCATTTGGACAATTTAAAAATACATTTGGACAATTTTGAAATACAATAGGACAATTTTAAAATATATTTGGACAACTTTAAAATAAATTTGGACAATTTTAAAATTAATTTGTACAATTTTAAAAGGTATTTGGGCAATTTTAAAACATATTTGGACAATTTTAAAATACATTTTGACAACTTTAAAATTCATTTAAACAATTTAAAATACATTTGGACAATTTTAAAATACATTTGGACAATTTTAAAATACATTCGGAACTTTTTAATATGCAATTGGAAATGGTGTAGATTTTTTGCTACCTCCAACTATTTTACGAGAATTCCTAGAAAATTATTACGAGCTTAAAAGGGCATTTCGGAGGGTATTCGTGAATTCGGCCAAGTCAAATTTAACTTTTCTACTTGTTTTAATTGCAAATGGAATTTTGGAATTACAAATGCAATCTTGGAATAACAATTGGAATCTTTAAATAACAAATGGAATCTTCGAATTACTAGTAGAGTTTTCGAATTACAATTAATCTTTTTCGAATTATACCTTTAATTGGTGTAGTTGACTCCAATGACTCTTTTATTTAAATTTGTTATTGGGAGGCAATTAACAAATAATTTTTGTGTTAACCCCTAAAGTTCATTTTCTGGTAATAAAAGTTTTTCCTGTCACAGCATTAAAAAAAATTTTCTTTGATTTAAGTTCCTTTTTTATGGAAAAATTATGATTATTTTTAAATAAAGATAAAGATAAAGAACATACATTTAATTAAGTAAGTATAAACAATATTTTAAACCTTGTTATAAAATTCAATTCAAACGCTTTGTTTTCTTTTAATTTTAAGGAAATCATTAAAATATGGCATCGTTGAATATACCACCAAAATAAACCAAGGAGACACTTTTATATCGGCCACATAATTTTTTTCAACTATCAGTTAATAAAATAGTATTTTTGGATAAATCAAAAATCATCTCAAAATTATGAAGTTCCCGAAGAATTTTAATTCTGTTTTTATATATTGTTTGAATTTATATTTTATAATTTATTTTTTTATTTTATTTCGGTTTGAGTCCATATTAATTATTTCTGAGAAATAATATATTTTTTTTTTTTGTACAATGATTTTTTGTACAATTAATTGACAACACAGGCTAAGTGAAGATGTCGACAGCTATCGGAAATATCCAACATTTATTCGTCAGTACTCTTCGAAGAATATCATAGCTCGTTAAAAAAAAATAACACAGTGCAACAATAAAAAAAAACACAACAACTTGACCATAAAGGTTCGATTTGATAAGTTCTGAAATACAATTGATTACTTCTTAAAAACAATTTATAAATTCTGAAATACAATTGATGGCTTTTAAAATACAATTGATATTTTCTGAAATACAATTAGAAATGGTATATTTAGAGCAACGGTTCTCAAACGGTAGGTCACGACCCCAAATGGAAGCATTTTGGAGGTTTCGCGAAGATTTATGAAAATAATGTTTTAAAACATTAAAATTTTCTAAAATAAAAAAACAAATATTTTGAGGATGTTTATTCTGGCTCGAGGTCATTATTTTCTTTACTAATTAAAACCATGATATTCTCATAGCATAATTTTCAAGAAAATTTTTTTTTTTTTTGTTTTAAATTTATTTATGTTGGTAATTTTTGCAAGACTTAATCGACACGTGTTTCCGCATTTGTCAGATTCCATTGTCAAGATTATTTAGCAATCAGAATTTGAACATAATGGTTGGCACGCCATAGTGATGAATAACCCTAATATGGTATTGTTTCATGTTTTAAATATTTTTGTTGGTTATTGACAATCGTTGCTTTACTAGTATAGTACAATTTCTTCGTCTTTTTGATTCCCATTGTGGATAGAGTCGAATATGTACTAATATTTTAGTTTGTGCACAAACGATCTGTCATTAGACTCTTCTTTGTAGTAAATCGTTTCTATTTTTAAATAATCTTGACAATGGAATCTGACAAATTCCGAAACACGTGTCGATTAAGTCTTGCAAAAATGACCAACATAAATAAATTTAAAACAAACAAGTAGAAAAATTAAATTCGACTTGGCCCAATCTATGAATACCCTCCACAATGCCCTTTTTAAGTTATAGTAAATTTTTTAGAGTGAAAAAATAACATTTTTGATTAGAAATATTTTATTTTGTGTAAAAAAACTTTTTATTTTAACTAATTTTTGAAAAAAAAAAATAATTTACTAAATTTTTTTTTTGAGTGTAAAATTTTTTTTGAGTGTAAAATTTTTTTCGAGTCTATTTTTTTTTCTTTTAGTGTAAAAATATTTTTGAGTAACTAAAATGCGATGTAAAATATTTTTGTGACTTACCAATGTTATTAAAACATGTTTAACGGGTTTTCAACACGTGAATTTAAGGTGAGGCGAATCTGAAATTTACGGTTTTGCTAATAACTTTTGAACCACTGGACCGATTTGGCTGAAATTTAAAACGAACCGGACCTGAAGAACGACAAATATAAAAGCCACACTTCAGCACCCTCAGAATTGCCGTTCGAAATTTACCGTGTGTTTTATCTCGTAAATTCCAAAAAAACCCTTGCCGAAATTCACTCATTTGCTTATAACTTTTGAACCACTGGACCGATTTCGCTGGATTGCAATACCAACCTGACCAGGTAAATGCCCAACATATATGCCAAACTTCAGGAGCCTCCGTAAAGTCTTTCAAAAGTTAGCGTGTTTTCAACAGACAGACAGACAGACAGACAGACGGACGGACGGACGGACATCGCTAGATCGTCTTAAAATCGATCGAGGATCATGAATATATATACTTTATGGGGTCCTAGACCAATATTTCGAGGTGTTACAAACGGAATGACAAACTTATATATACCCTCTATCACTAGAGTGGAGGGTATAAAAAAAATAATTTTCTTGAAAATTATGCTATGAGAATATCATGGTTTTAATTAGTAAAGAAAATAATGACCTCGAACCATAATAAACATTCTCAAAATATAATATTTTAAAGGTCGAATAAAACAATTTTTATATATGGTTTTGAATTGAGAAAAGTGTGAAAGAAAAATTTTAATTTTTCTAAAAATTTAGACATCCTGGTTTGTTTCTTACTAGTTTCATATTATCCAGTTATAATAATCTTCAGAAAAACTTTTAATGTCAAATTTATTTAGTTAATAGTCAATAAAACTCTATATGTGAAAATTATTTACAGATCGCAGCCGACAAGGATTGAACTCATCATCATCTGTAATACTTTGCTGTTAACTGCTTGTAACGTACAATCACTCTAGACCGATACGCCAAGTAGGCTGTTAAGCAAGTATAAACTATATTCAATTCGAGTGTGGTTGTTGCTGTGGTTTTTTCTAACAGAAGACTTTGTTATTGTAATGAATGTAAACAAACTTATGTTTAGTAATTATTATTTACTATATTTTTATTTTTTAATAAAAATTAATCGGAATTTAAAAAACAATTTTTTTTGAAAAAGAATACCCATTCCAAACCAAATGGCCCGCTACAGAAAAACATGTGCCCCATTAATTTCTGAATAGGTTGTATTGATAGCCCTATATTGAACTTAGAAAATTTTGTTTTTGGTTTTTAAATTTTTCAAAACCTGGGCTTAAAAGGCGTGGCTAAATATTGAAAAAATTTGTCAAAAATTGTGTCGAGTTGCCTTGGTTAAATATTTATCAAATCAAAACGGAATACACTACTATCAAAAAATTTGAATTCTTTTTTAAGCGCTATCGATTAAATTTTTTTTTTAAGCATTTTCAGAACCCTTTCTGTAATTTTTCATTTTTTTAAAAAGTAAATTTATCAAAAATCCGTCAACCTTTTTTTCTTTTTTCTTTTTTTTTAAAGTTTAGATGTTTGTCTATCCACAAAAAAAAATTTAGACACGTGTTTTTCGAGAAACTTGCAATTGTATATTCAATTTCATAACAATTTTGTAATTTGCTTGTATTTTCTTGTTTCAACATAGCGTATGAGTAATATTTAGGTAAATATTTATTACTCATCCTCTATATTGAAACAAGAAAATAAAAGCAAATTACAAAATTTTTATGAAATTTAATATTAAAATGCGAGTTTCTCGAAAAAAAAGAAAACCATGTGCTAAATTTTTTTGTGTGGATAGACAAACATCTAAACTTTAAAACAAAAAATAAAAGATAAAAAAATTTGGCCGGATTTTTTATAGATTGACTTTAAGAAATACTGTTAACGAATTTCTAGAAATTTTATTTCTTGGCGATTGTGCCCCACCGGCTTGGCGCACGTGCTCCATGGATGGGGCACTTTAACCGATTTGGGTTGCTTTAAAAATGTAAAAAAAAATTAATAGAAGCCAAACGGATAAATTACATTTGGAGTATACATTTTAAAGCGTAAACATTTAAAAATATCGTTTTTATTGTACTTGAGCACCAACATTTTAAATCACGAATATCGTGAATACGATCCCTAACTTTTGTTTATTGTATGCTGTAACATTCAGAGTTTGTATGTTTCCAGTTGGCAACGTCCTCAAGCCATCCTCAGTATCGGTGCGATGACATGTCAGAGTCACTGCTGACATCTACAAGACATATATGAGGCATTCCAAAACAATTGTCCCGCTACAGAAAAACATGTGTCCCGTAAATTTCTGAATAGGTTGTTTGGATAGCCCTATATGGAACTAAGAAAATTTCGTTTTTGGTTTTTTAAATTTGCAAAAACTGGGCTTAGGAGGCGTGGTCAAATATTGGAAAAAATGGTAAAATTTGTGGCGAGTTGCCTTGATTAAATATTTATCACATTAAAACGGAATGCACCACAATCTCAAAAATTTACATTCTTATAAAGTTTTGTATGGGCTATCGATTAAATTTTTTTTTTTTTGAAAATTTTCAGAACCCGTTCTGAAATTTTACATTTTTTAAAAAAGTTAATTTATCAAAAATCCGGCCACTTTTTTTTAATTTTTTTTTTAAGTTTAGATATTTGTCCATCCACACAAAAAAATTCAGAAACACGTTCGACGTTTGAATTTTAAATTTCATAACAATTTTGTAATTTGCTTGTATTTTCTTGTTTTAACGTTGCGAATGAGTATTATCAATTGCATAAATATTACTCATACGATCTGTTGAAACAAAAAATACAAGCAAATTACAAAATTGTTATGAAATTTAAAATTCAAGTGCGATTTTCTCAAAAAAAACCACGAATGTGTTTCTGATTTTTTTTTTGTGTGGATGGACAAACATCTAAACTTTTTTTAAAAAAAAGAAAAAAGTGGCCGGATTTTTGTTAAATTGACTTTTTTAAAAAATGGAAAATTTGAGAACGGGTTCTGAAAATTTTCCAAAAAAAAAAAAAATTTTAATCGATATCCCATACAAAATTATATATGAATGTAAATTTTTGAGATTTTGGTGCATTCCGTTTTAATGTGATAAATATTTAATCAAGGCAACTCACCACAAATTTTACCATTTTTCCAATATTTGACCACGCTCCTAAGCCCAGTTTTTGAAAAATTGAAAAACCAAAAACGCAATTTTCTAAGTTCCATATAGGGCTATCATACAACCTATTCAGAAATTTACGGGACACATGTTTTTCTGTAGCGGGACAATTGTTTACGGTACACATGTTTTTTCGCTGGACATTTGGTGTGGAATGCCTGATATATCTACTGATTGAGGACAGTTTCCTATAAAATTTCAAAATGTCCTCACAATTAATTTAAGCCAAAAGTCACTTGAATCCGTTAATTTTTTAACGTTTTACAGCCCAAAAAACTAAAAAAAAATCACATTTTTTTACTTTCGCCATTAAATTTAAGTCGAAAAAATAATGAGCTTAAAAATTGGGCTGTATAAGTCGATGTGAAATTTAATAAGCTACAAGTATCAAAAAACAAAATTAAATTCGGTTTAGAATTGAGGGCTGCAGTGCAGAGTAATTCTGACAAAAAATGTGCTTCTCTCCCCACTGTGCCACGCCTAACTACTTGTTCAAAACTTTATTTTCAAAATTGTTTGTCTATTTTTTACTTTTAGATTTTGATTTTAATTTTAAATAAATCGATAATATTGCCATCTTTCTCCTTGATATTGAAGAGTTGCCCAGATTTCAAATTCTAATTTAATATACTGCTATTCTGAAGACATTTCCTTTTCGATGACTTACAATTAGAGGAATTGTCGACAATCTTAAAGTAAATATTCAGTGCTGACAATGCTAGGACATATCATCAAGGATTACCTTTGTCAGAACCTGAAGACATTTCCCCAAGGAATCACTATGTAAATTTACTCAGTGACACATTTTTCAACTGGGTAGGTGATGAGATTTTTCTCTATTGTTGGTTCAACTAGCCAGAGACCACAATAAACAACACAACTAAGGGCAGCCATTTTTATACTACTATTATTTTTTTATTTTTTTATATTTTGTTAATATATTTATTCTCAACTGTTTTAGTTATTTTGATATTATTTTAAATATTAAAAAAAAAAAAAATTGAAGGCATATCGATGATATTTTTTGACGACATGATAAAATATGTTATTTCTTGTTTCTTCAATTTTGATGCCATGTTTCATCATATTGAAGAATAGTCATGATCAAATGTGTCATAACTTGTTTCTTTAATTTTGATGACATGTTTTATCATTTTGAAGAAAAGCTTCATTAATGTAATGAAATTTGTCATAACAATTGATGACTACAATTGATGAAAGGGTTTCATCAACATGATGAAACTATTTCTTTGGGTGTGGAATCTAACCTAAATAGTAAAATTCTTTTGATTTTAAAAACGTCTTTTTTTGTTGCACAGTGTAATATATTCCAGTTTGCTAATAAAAATCCAATTCGTATTGGATTTATATTTATTTGCGAGCGCAGAACACCAATTAACAAAAAAAAAAAACATTTAATAAAAAATTAACAAAACAAACTGGCATTTAAATCCTACTGATGAAGACAGTTAACTGGAACTGTCCGAAACCGGCATAGGAATACCAGAAATGTCTATAGCTTTTAGAAATTAAATTTTTCTTCTACATTTTTCAACTCAAACCCTTATAACAAATAGAATTAGAGCCCGTGCTCGATCTGTACTAACAGAAAAATCAACAAATAAAAATACTGACAGAAATGTCGCCATTAGGCATGTCTCCCAGAAAAATGCAATCCCCTGCATGTGTCTGAAAAATCCAGACCATGTGGCAACACGATTGCAAAAAACTATAAATAGAGACAAGAGTTGAATAAATGGATGTGGTGAAGTTTAAATTGCTAGCGGCTGAACTGTTGTTGTTATAATTGGTAATATGCAATGCAAGCAGTAATTTAATATGCAATGCAAGCAGTAATGAATAGAAAACGAATATTTATCCAACACATATCTAATTAATGCTTTGGCGGTGATGTCTAGAGTGCCATCCCACCAGTATTGTTAATAATATGAAAATATTCATGGTTCGATTCTGGACTGGGCATTGATATTAATAAAATTCACATATTAGAAAAACAATTACCATTAACAAAAACAAACTGGCATTTAAATCCTACTGATGAAGACAGTTAACTGGAACTGTCCGAAACCGGTATAGGAATACCAGAAATGTCTATAGCTTTTAGAAATTAAATTTTTCTTCTACATTTTTCAACTCAAACCCTTATAAAAAAAAATTCAATTGGCAATGCATAATATTGGCAATAATTGATGCTCACCAACTGAAAATATATTTTAGATAAAAATATTTTTTTAAATACTTAAACGCAAAAGTTTTGAAAGTTTACTACACAAAAAAATTGAAAATTGTAAACACATTATAAATATCTGGTGTTTACAAAAAAAAAAAAAAAATATTTAAAATTTTTTTTTTGCTCCTTTAGCAATTTCTGCCTGTGCTCATACATATAATAAATGTGTAACGTAACAAAAGTTAAACACATGTACATACATATTTATTCAAAGATTATTTACATCATTAAAATTATGAACGATTTTTACAAACTCTTACCTTCAGACAAAAAAAGATAAATGTGTGTCTTCATAATTTATAAAATTTAATTAACGAGACATGAATGATAATATATTTTTTACCACGGCGCACCATGACTCAGGAAAGAAACATTTTTATCGGATGTTGTACGTTATGATAGTAAAATATATCAAATATATATACATGTATATGAATATTGCTTATAATTGGTATTTTAATATTTTGTAATATATGTATATGATTAATTCCATACGAACTGCAAGTTACAGTCTGCATCATGCAACAGGTCTTCTCCCTTTTATAAAGACTAAAAAGTCTGAGCCGGAAAAATTAAAAGAAGAGAAGATCTAAAAAAATCAAAAAAAAAAAAACAACAGTTACCACCACTTGACTTATCGTACTCGAATTGTGGTGCTGGTTTTCAAATAGCACAGTTTATTGTTAATATGCCCTATGCGTATACCTACTTAATGTTTATTTATTTATTATTCATACGCCTGGGGTGTTTGCTTGTTTATTACACAAAAAAACATTTAAGAAAAAAATGTATGTGACTGTGACGCGACCTAACACTGTTAATTGGAATTGTTCAAGTGATCACAAATCTGGTTTTCAAACTTTTCCATCACATCCGGTTATTGAGAAAATTGAAGTCAAAGTTTAAAAAATCACACTTTTGGGCATTTTTGATAATTCAAAGCGGATGATACCAATGTGATAGTGACTTAAATATAAGTCTAGGGTAAAGTTTAACAATTATTCTTAAGCATGCAGACTGATGTGGTGGAAAAGTTTGGGGACCGGATTTTTGACCAGCAGAACTATTTTAATCAAGTGTATAAGGTAGTGTCCCATTTTTATACCCTCCACTCTAGTGATAGAGGGTATATGTAAGTTTATCATTCCGTTTGTAACTCATCTAAATATCGGTCTGGGACCCCATAAAGTATATATATTCATAATCCCCGATCGATTCTAAGATATTCTAGCGATGTCCGTCTGTCTGTCTGTGGAAATGGTGATAACGGCCAAAATCTTACACGCAGATGACTGAAACTTAACATATTTATTGGAATTTCTCTCAAGAAGTTTGGTATTGCATTTGAGCGATATCAGTTCAGCGGTTCAAAAGTTATGAACGAAAATGTAAGGACACCTCAAAAATTTTAGTACATTTAGCATTACCTAAAAATACAAAATGCTTTAATTCGGCTGCTGGTTGACATATGTCAACATAATTGAACACTAAATGCTATTTAAACAAGTATGAACATATTTTTTGACAAAAAAATAAAAAAGTAGCGGATTTTTTTTTACCAAATTTTTTTTTCGTGGAAATTTTTTTTTTTTTTTTTTCACAAATAATTTTCTTTTAAATAAAGTTTTTTGAAATAATCCTTTAGAAATTGTGGAGGGTATCACTATATTCGGCAAGGCCGAATTTAACTTTTTTACTTGTTCTTTCTAGAATCCAGACAAAATCTCAGATTTTTCTTTAGAATGAAATATACATTAATTTTGTGCTATTTACTTTAAGATAATCGATCTCTATAAGATTGCAGTACTTTAAGTCCAAAATTATTGTTCCATTTGCAAAATCGTGTTTCATTTTAGCGAAATATTTAACATGGAATGCCTTACAAGTTTTATTTAAGAGAAAGCAATTCACATGCACGTGAATTCGAATTAGGGTAACATTTAATTTTCTCTTTTTTATGGTTAAATGCTTGATGGCCTATTATTTTAAGAAAATGTTCTGAAAATCTGACTATGATTAAAAAACTTTTGCCTGCATTCACAATCAAAAATCGAGGGGCTATCATCGAGCTGATAACTTTTGTACTTCGATTTGTAAGGCACTCGTTTTATCAAATTAATGAGGAAGCAAGTGCATATTCTGAGACATGTTGCCAACAGAAAAAAAAACTTTTTCTATAGAAAAAGTCTCAGATTCTAAAATATTTTTTTCTTACAGAAAAGGTATTAGATTCTCAGAAATTGTTTCTTTAGAAAATATACTAAGATTCTGAGACATTTTTATACACTCCACTCTAGTGATAGAGGGTATATATAAGTTTGTCATTCCGTTTGTAACACATCGAAATATTGGTCTAGGACCCCATAAAGTATATATATTATTGATCTCCGATTTTAAGTCGATCTAGCGATGCCCGTCCGTCTGTCTGTCTGTCCTTCCGTAGAAAACACGCTAACTTTTTAAAGACTTTTTAGAGGCTACTGAAGTTTGGCATATATGTTGGTCATTTATATGGTCAGGTTGGTATTGCAATCCAGCCAAATCGGTCCAGTGGTTCAAAAGTTATGAGCAAAAGAGTAAATTTCGGCAAGGGTATTTCGCGAATTTACGAGATAAAAACCACGATAACTTTCGAAAGACATTAATGAGACTGCTGAAGCTTCACATGTATCTTTGTCGTTCCCTTAGTCTATTTGGTATTAAATTTCAGCTCAATCGGTGCAGTGGTTCAAAAGTTATAAGCAAAACCCTGAATTTCAGATTAGTTTCATCTTAAATGCCACGTGTTTAAACAAGTTTTAAAAGCATTGGTGGTAACTTAACAATGCTTTTCAAACTTGTTTAGTTTTAAAGCAATGATTCTTGTTTAGTTTTAAAAGCATTGGTAACTTAAAAATTACACTCGAAAAAAATTTTACACTTAAAAAAAAATTTTTTTTACAAAAATTACAATATTTTGAGTACATACGTACTTGCATTCACTCAGAAATATTTGTACAGTAAAAAAACATTACACTCCAAAAAAGTTTTACACTCAAAAAAAATAGTAATTTTTCTTTTTTTTTTTTTTTAAATGACAAAAATAAGAGTTTTCTACTCAAACTAAAATATTTCTAATCAAAATTATAAATTTTTTTCACGTTAAAAATGTACTATCCTTTAAAAAAGTCATTTTTGAGGGTATTCATAGATTCGGCAAAGTCGAATTTAACTTTTCTACTTGTTTTCAATAGAAAAATTCTCTGATTCAGAGATATTTATCCTATAAAAAAAGTCAAAGATTCTGAGACATTTTTCCTATAATTCAGATGTTTTATTTTTTAACATGATCACGTTTTTAGGCTGGTGTCTAATTTTAAAAAAGTAGATTAAGAACGATTAACAAAAAAGGAAATAAGAATTACTGTTTTCATATTCTTAAAACAAAAAAATTTATTGAGTTGGGTTTGTAACTTAGATAATAATTCACCTCGTGGTGAATAAAAAAAAAATATTCACCAGCTGGTGTATAAAACGTAGCATAATTATTTTTTATCAATATTTTTTTTCATCATATTTTCTTTTTTTTTATCAATATTTTTTTCATCAATATTCTTTTCATCAATATTTATTTTTTTTATCAATTTCATCAAAGCTAATAATTCACCTCGTGGTGAATAAAAAAAAATATTCACCAGCTGAATAAAACTTAACATAATTATTTTTCACCACAATTTTTTTTTTCATCAATATTTTTTTTACATCAATATTTTTTTTTCATCAATATTTTTTTTTTCATTAATATTTCTTTATCTTTCATCAATATTTTTTTTCAACAATATTTTTTTTTTATCAATATTTTTTATTCATCAATATTTGTTTTGCCATAAATTTTTTTTTCATCAATATTTTTTTACATCAATATTTTGTTTCATCAAATATTTTTTCCATCAATATTTTTTTCATCAATATATTTTTTCTTTAATATTTTTTTTTTTCATCAATATTTTTTTCATCAATATTTTTTTTCATCAATATTGTTTTTTTTTTCATTAATATTTCATTTTCATTCATCAATATTTTTTTCATCAATATTTTTTTTCCTCAAAAATTTTTTTTTTTCAATATTTTTTTTTGTCATAAATTTTTTTTCATCAATATTTTTTTTCATCAAAGCTGGTGAATAAACGTAACATAATTATTTTTCATCAATATTATTTTTTTATCAATATTTTTTTTTTTTCATCAAAAGTTTTTTTTCATCAATATTTTTTTTTCATCAATATTGTTTTTTATCAATATTTTTTTTTCATCAATATTTTTTTTTCATCAATATTGTTTTTTTATCAATATTTTTTTTCATTAATATTTTTTTTTTCATCAATATTTTTATTCATCAAATTTTTTTTTTGTCATAATTTTTTTTCATCATTATTTTTTTTTTTTTCATATATATTTTTTTTTCATCGAAAACTTTTTTAATCGTAAGACACAAAGAGATTGATGGATATCAATACAATGTCTTAGAAACCTTTACGGATCAATAATATATGAGGTCCTCGACCGATATTTCAATACGTTTTTCTTTGAATGACAAATTAAAATAGAGTTATTTTTTCTAAAAAAAATTTGCATTGGAAAGATCACCTATTTATACAGCAAAACATTATCATGATTTTATGGTTTGGGCAAGAGTAAAGACTTATCATTTTTGTGTAAGATTTCACAAACGGCATGTATGCTTTTTTGCGAATTTCGCTAGCGCGCTATGCGGCCTTGATAAAAATAGATGCCAAAACGATGTTGTTAAAATTTCAGGAAGATCGCACTTCATCTTGGGGTCCCTCTTCAGCGCTGAAGTATCAACTTTTCTTAGCCAAAGAGAATTTTTTAAAAAAAAATGTTAAAAGTTGTCAAAAATTCAAATTTGATTAGATCTTCTAAATTTTTGAATTTTTGAGGTCTAGTTAATCACATCTATTTAGATTTTAAATGTCAGCTTTATAGCATACCCCTGACCACCAAACCCCAGAGGTGAAAAAATTTTAATATATTTTGGCGAAACACGAAAATCAACTTTTTGCTATAATAAAAAAGAAAAAACCTTAAAATTTGCAAAATATTATTTATTTCTTCCTGACTTGGAAAATAGGGTGCCCTAGGATTCCAAAACCATTATGCAAAAAAATACGAAATTCTTAAAAAAAAATAAAATTGTTTTTGAAACTAATTTGTTAAAATTATTGTGAATTCAGATCGGCCCACACGCCGTTTATGAATTTCGTATTTTTTTTGTCGGATTTAAAATCTGAATAGATGTGATTAGCAAGACCTCATAAAATCCAAAATTTAGAAGATCTAATCAAAATTTGAATTTTTGACAATTTTTTTTAAAAAATGGTCAACAAATTCAAAAATTTTTATTTACCATTTTCAAATAAGTGAATCCCAGCAAAACTTTGGTAATGGGTAGTGATTATATAACACATTACCAGGTAATGCATATACCTTATTTGTAGCATTATTTTAGGATGTCTTACCAAACATTTGTTCCACAACGTATTATTTTCAAGTGAAAAATAATGCATTACTAATAATTTGCTACGTAATGCATGATTATTGGAAACAATTTATTTCATATTTATTATTTCTAAACATTAAATCATGGATGACTTATATTTGGTTACATTATGTATTATTTGAAAGTTTGAAATAATGCATTATTTATAATTGGATGCATAATGCATTACAATAACATAAAAAATAATTATTTTATAAAAAAATGCATAAGTTTAAACTAGAGATTGGCTCACGACAGGAAATTTCTAACGACACACACTCACGAGCATATTTTATCTACTGACACTCACTTACAATCACGTGAGTAAATTTAATACAAAATTACTTTTTCACTACTCGTAACACCTTATATATTATCTTCTGGTATGCTTTATTATTACATTTCTCGTAACCTATAAAATATCATATATTTTACACCTTACTCGTATTCTTCGTTATAAATTTATGACTTATTTTATACCTTACTGGTATTCTTTGTGATAATGTGGATGCATTACTTTGAGTCTCATCGCCTGTTAAAATCATCAATGCTGCAATGTATAAAATAATAGATCCTATACCTTAATTTATACCTTATTTGGTAATCTTAGTTTTGCTGGGATGATTGCAAAAAGTTAATATTCGGATGTCTCACAGTGGAAGATGGACGCGCATCGTAACAAAATCAAAATTGTCAGCGATTTGATTGGTTGAACATGGGTTTGATAAAAGACTTCCTAGGGGATAGAAAACCATTCATAAAATATTTATATGTCATTTACTTTGACCAGGGCGTCTCCCCAAAGTCCAAACATTTTCAGTTTTTTTTAAGAAATGAAAATTTTTTGGAAACCTTTTTTAAATGATTGAGTAAAACTATTTCTAAGTAAGCTAACATCCTGAAATTTTAACACAGCTTTGACAATATACGTAACTAATTAAAACTGCCCTTATAAGCTAAAATTTTAAACCGCGTTATTCGTTAATTGACTGCCAAATGTTGTCATTTTTTAAGAAATGTGTAAAAACGGCTCTTAATTATAGACTGCATCTTTTGTGGAACCTTGTGGATACAGACAAATTCAATATGGGGTGTAACTAGAGGTATTTATCTAAACGAGGAACTTTATTTCGTCTGCAGTAACTTGCAATTAAATTCAGGATAAGGCTCCAAAGTAGGGTCCATAAAAAGAAAAAAAAAAACTTATATATATTTATTTTTTAAAATTTTTATTTTTCGAAATTATTAAATATCAGCTTCAACCTATTTAGATATTTACAACAAAAGATTGGTGATGCTGCATAGGCTTGAGAAACTAACTAAATACCCAGCAAAATTTGGCATTACTAGTAATGGGATTTGTAATCCGGAACAAATGTTAACAAGTAGTTACTTGTTGAAACACTAATTATTTTAACAAGGGCTTTAGACAAAAATAAATAGTGATGAGAACTAAGATAAATAAGTACTTAGTTACTCTCGTTTTACTAAAAAGGAGTAAAAAACCATTACCAATAAAAAGTAAAATAGCTATTTACCAAATAGGAGTAATAAACACATTAAAGTGTTAAAAATAAAAAAAAAGTAAAAAATTGTCAAATTTTTTTTAATTAAGTAATTCGACACAGCAAAACTTATAATCTCAATGTATGGATGGTGGACAATGAGTCCAACTGTACATAAGGTCCTGATACACGGAAATGAAATTATTCAAAATTCGGTGTTACCAGTTGGTAATAAAAATATTTTGAACTATATAAATTTAAATATTAGGGCAGTTATCAGAAGAATCGTTAGAAAAGTCGCATAAATATTTTAAGATTTACAAAAGCAATTTTAGAAGAAAAAAATCAAGAATAAACAATCTAAAAGAAATTTTTCAAAAATTTATAGTAGAATCAGATCCAAAAATTTCCATTTTACGTGAAGAAACATCGAATTTCGTAAAAAGGGTTCCTTATCTAAAGGAACTATTGCAACTAATACAAAAGAACTAATTTTTATTGTATTATTTTATTTATTACGATATTGCATTATCGTGTCTATGTTAATTTGTTTTTTAATGTTTTAATCCTGTTATTATTCATTTTTGGTTTATTACTACTATTTATTTATTATAAATCAATAAAATAAAATTGATAAAAAAGTCATACGTGCCGGATATTTTAGTGTAGGGTGAAAGGTAATGTTTGCAAATATTAAATTTATCTTTTTTGTGCAATTTTAAATAGGTTTGATACAAGCAATTCCACTTATATATTTATATTGTCAGATTTGTTAACTAAAAAAGTCGATACATTTGGTCATAATTTAACTCAATTTTTTATATGTATTTTAACTAATAATGTTTAATGATGTATATTTACTCTATCCGAACGACATTCAGTAATAATATATCAAAATGTCAATGATCTTAACATTTTTTTTAGCATTTGTTCATATAAATAAATTAACCAACTTTGCATTCAATTTATATGTAGGGTGCAAGGAGGACAACAAACTTTGATCACAGCTTTAATTGCTTAAGGTCCCTAGTTTTTAGAATGCCTAATTTTGTTTTACAACTCCTAACCGTTTAGAAGATATAGTCAAAAAACTTCGATGCGCGCGTTTTCCATACAAACCGTCCACTGTGTGTCTGCCCTGGTATTTAAAATCTAAATAGATTTGATTAATTAGACCTCATAAAATCCAAAATTTAGAAGATCTGATCAAATTTGAATTTTTGACAATTTTTTTTTTTTAATGGTCAACAATTCTTAAATATTTATCATTTTCAAATAAGTGAATACATAATTTAATTTATCAACACACTTAAATAAAATGTATATTCATACCCTCCAACCACAGTATGGGGGTATACTCACTTTGTCATTCCGTGTGTAACGCATTGAAATATTGGTCTAGGAGCCTCTAAAGGATATATTTTATTGATCAGCGATCGATTCTAAGACATTCTAGCGATGTCCGCCCGTCCGTCCGTCTGTCCGTCTATTCGGATACGATACAGTCCAAAATAAAACAGCTAGACTTTCGAAGCTGGACACGAATATATCTTATATTCCTAGGCAGGATAAGCTCGGAAATGGGCAAAATCGAACCAAGGGGAAAAAGTTCCCCCTTAAAGGACTAAACCAACCTAAGAAAAACCGCATTTTTTGTAGGGTTTTTTGTACTTTTCTGAAGCGAATTCAACATTCTTATGCAGAGACTAAATATAACAGTTATATGTGTATTTTTGTTTTAAAAAAATCATGAAACGAATGTTGTCCAAACTAGGAATTTTATATATGAAAGGACTTCTAGAGATGTACCGTATTAAAATTTGCAATAACTTTTATTTTTTTTGATTTTTTCAATAACAGTAAAACATAACAGTTATTAAAAACTTTTTGTTCAAACAATTTAAAATAACTTTTATTTTATATTTATTGGAGTAAATAACTGTTATAACAGTTATTTTTAAAGAAAACAATCAAAGTTAATATCTTTAAATCAATGATTGAAGTATTAGAAATCAATAGGATTCTTCTACATGCGTTTATTGTTGTTTTATTTTAATAACTCAAGTTTTTTAAGGCTCAAAGGGTTTTTAATAACAGTTATAAAAAATAAAAGTTTTTTATTTCTGTTATTTTAAACAGATATTTATATAAATCATTTCAAACTGTTATTTTTAATTTTTATTTGAAAAAATACTTTTGAACAGTTAAATTTGACTTTTTTTCAACAAATTTCATAACAGTTATGGTCTCTGTTCTTATGTCAGAATAAGATTTATTTATAACTTTTTTCATATTCCAAATTTTTTATTATTTTTTCGGATTATAATTGCTAATTTATCGTAGATTTCGGAAAAAAATATTCTAAATTTCGTTTGGCATGTTAAAATATTTATTTTAAACTAAATAAGATTAATCCGAAAATAAATCCACTTATTGAAAAACACAGCAATTGTTTTTTACATGTTGGAGGGTGTAAAAGATTCGTCACAGCCGGATGTAACACTCTCAAATGTTTTTACCTATGTTTGCTTTTATTGGAGCAATAAATTTTATCTGTGTGTGCCTATTAAATTCAATTTGCGGTTACCTATGAAGTGTTTTCAAGATATATCTTTGAGTTTCTTTAATAAAGTGTAATTTTTACACGAATTTGAGTAAAATTAAAATAAAATAGAACTTTTTTACACTTAAAGCTGTTTTTCTTATAATTTACTTGATCAAAATACATGCCGTTTTTGTAATTTTTAACAAAAAAAAAAAACTTCAGAATTTTACTTTTTTTTTACAGGGTTTTCATAGTTGTTTCCTTTTTTCATGGAATTTATTTGATTTAATTTTAAGGTTATTATTAAATTATATTCAAAAGCCATTGTACTTTAAACGTCGTGTGTTATAAATAAGATTTTATAGTTGGCTTTATTGTTTGGTTTTAAAAAACATAATCTGTTATATGTTTACCACATTCTGCCAGCATTGGGACTTATGGGTGAGATAACAAGTAGAATATAGAATCATACCCGCGAGCCGGTAGGTACTTGGTTAAGTGTAATATTAAAATGTGTTTATGAAACTCTAAAAAAAAAATTTAAATTTAAAATTTAAATTTATAAAAGATTAGAATCCTGTTAGTGAGTTGTAATATTTTTTTTTAAAAATGTCGACCTGATATATCGTAATAAAACATGAGAGAACAGGAAATTTTCTACTGCCGCATATTAGATCGAATGACTAATTTATTTGAAATAATTCAGCCATACAGTAAGTAATAGGATTAACCGTTAATCGGTTAACCGATTAATGAAAATGAAAAAAATATTGTCTTGTAAAAAATAATGGGGGCCGGTTTTATATTGCACCTCTCTACGTGCGACATCGAAAGTGGATTTTTGTGTTATTTTACCTCAACCTTTACTCCGATTAAGAGCCATTTGCCCCACAATTGCCTCAGAGTCACTCCTACCAACAAAAAAAAGTTTTAGTACTTTTTGCTGTACAACTACAGTCGATTTTGACCTTTAAAAAAAATGCATCCCACATTTATGTGGCGACCCTGGCAATTCTAGTCGACCAAATTGTGTATTATAAAATTCTAAAAAAAACTCATCACAATCGGTTCAGTAGTTTTTGTTGTACAATTGCAGCCGATGTTGTCCTTCAAAAAACATCCCACAATTGAGTGGCAACACTGGAAATTTCACGAAAATTAGTTCAGAAGTTAAAAATGTTACCCTACTACCCTTCGACCACCAATCCAAAAATAGTGAAATTCGGCTGGTTTTGAAATACAAAATTCAATTTGTATTTCAAAAATTTTAATTGCATTTCAAATTTTTCCGTTTGTATTTCTAAATTTTCAAAATGCTTTTCAGAAAATGTCATTTGTATAAAGTAAAAAATTGTATAAGTGAAATTCGACTTGGCCGAATCTATGAATACCCTCCACAATGCCCTTTTTAAGTAATAGTAAATTTTCTAACGTGAAAAAAATATCATTTTTGATTAGAAATATTTTTTTTTGTGTAAAAAAGTTTTTTTTTTTAAAGTTATTAAAAAAACAAAAAAAAAATACGAAATTTTTTTTGAGTGTAAAATTTTTTTTCGAGTGTAAAAATTTTTTCGAGTGTATTTTTGTTTTTTTTAGTGTAAAAATATTTTTGAGTGACAAAAATACGTTGTAAAATATTTTTGTGATTTTCCAATATTTTTATAACATGTTTAACGGGTTTTCAACACTTGAATTTAAGGTGAAACTAATATTAAATTCACGGTTTTCCTAATAACTTTTGAACCATTGCAATGCATTGGACCAATTTGGCTGAAATTCAGCACAAACTAGGCCAGAGTTCAACGACAAATATATATGCCAAGCTTCAGCATCCTCAGAATAGCCCTTAGAAAGTAATCGTGTTTTTTATCTAGTAAATTCACGAAAAACCGTTGCCGAAATTAAGTGTTTTGCTCATAACTTTTGAACCACTGAACCGATTTTGCTGGATTGCAAAACCAACCTGACCAGATAAAATCCCAATATATATATGCCAAACTTTAGGATTCTCCGTACAGTCTTTCAAAAGTTAGCGTGTTTTCAACAGACAGACGGACAGACGGACAGACGGGCGGACAGACGGACATCGCTAAATCGTCTTAAAATCGATCGAGGATCATGAATATATATACTTTATGGGGTCCTAGACCAATATTTCGAGGTGTTACAAACGGAATGACAAACTTATATATTCCCTATATTACTAGAGTGAGGGTATAAAAAATTCATTTATATTTTGGAAATTTCAAATTCGAAAATATGTAATTACATTGCATTAATTTCCATTTATAATTCAAAAAATGTACAATTATATTTCAGAAAGTTCCATTTATATTTCAGAAATTTTCATTTATATTTTTAAAAATTCCATTTGTATTTCTAAAAATTCAATTCCCGAGTAAAAAAGTTTTTGATATAATTATATATAATTTGAGAAATTATATCAAATTATATCAAATTATATATAATTATATAAAATTATATAAAGAGGTAAAATTTTCCAAAAAGTTGGATAAAATTATATAAAATTATATATAATTATATCCAATATTTAGTGGATATAATTATATAAAATTATATCAAATTATATCTAATTAGATAAAATTTTACCAAATTTTATAAAATTTTATCAAATTATATATAATTTGATATATTTTTATATAATTATATCCACCAAATCTGGATACTATTATATATAATTTTATATAATTTTATCCAATTTTTTTGAAAATTTTACCTCTTTATATAATTTTATATAATTATATATAAATTGATAAAATTTTATCACATAATATATAATTATATAAAAACTTTTTTACTCGGGTTTGTATTTCTAAAATTTTCAATTTTATTTCAAAAATTTATTGTCGTATTTCAAAGTGCTTTTAAAAAATCCATTTGTATTTCGGAAATTACCAGTTGTATTAAAAAATTTCCATTTGTTTTTAAAAATTTGCAAAATGCTTTTCAAAAAAATGGAATTGTATTTCAAAACTTTTTATTTATATTTCCTTATTTTTCCAAAAGATTTTCAGAAAATTACATTTGTGTTTAAAAATTTTCTATGTGTTTCCTATGTAAATTTTTAAAATACAAATGGAATTTTCTGAAAAGTATTTTGAAAATTTTGAAATACAAATGGAAATTTTTAAATAAACAGTCCTATTCACAGTTATGACTAATTTTATTATTTTCAAACTTCATATTCCCTGTGTTTGTTGTAAACACAATCATAAAAAGTCTCAAAATTTAAAATTATTTGTCAATTTTGAGACGATGAAATTTTTTTTTTGAAATTTTCAAAGAAAATTTGAATTTTTTATGACTGTTTACAACAACCACATTGAAAAAATTGAGTTATGATGGAGTTATGACTTTTTTTGTGAATAGGCCCCAAAATTGAAAATTTCTGATATACAAATTGATTTTTTTTTAAATGGATTTTATGATTCCTTTTACAAATTCCAGATCATCCATTTAGAAATAATGATCTAATTTTCCACATTTTACCTACACCGAAAAAATCCATTGAACATTTTAGGAAATAAAATTTCGTACTTACTTGTTTCGAAAAATAAATTAGTTCGGACTTTTGTAAATTTACGAAACATACGAAAATATTTCGTAATTATTAACATTTCTAATTTCCCTTCACGAAAAGTTACCGGTCCTTGATAGGTCACGTGGCATGTCACACGGAACGCAATGACCTATCACAAACTTTGAAACCTTTCATTTAAAAAGGCCTACAATTAGAAAATTTTCAAAGGTTTTTTTGGACATCGAAATTTTATTTTAAGATTTATTTTTCCTTAATGCATTTTTATTGAAATTCTTAATTCCAAAACGCAAAAAAAAATGCAAAAAAATGTTTGTGTCGGAAAAGAAAATTTTGTTAGAAAATTTGTGAAAGATTGTTTTTTTTAAGAAAAATTTTAAATAAAATTCTTTAAAATTGAACAACTTTTTTGTAAATTTACAAAAAGTAGTATATTTTACTAAATTTTGTATGCTACTTGTAGAGTAGATTTTTCATATTTTGCTATATAGTCTCGACAAGATCTTAAAGAGATCGAAACACGTGCTTCTTTAAAAAATATATCTAATATGTACGAATTTATTTTTGTAATTTACGAATCTCTTTTGTGTAATATA
The DNA here is from genome assembly GCA_963921195.1 of Pegoplata infirma. Taxonomy (NCBI): domain Eukaryota; kingdom Metazoa; phylum Arthropoda; class Insecta; order Diptera; family Anthomyiidae; genus Pegoplata; species Pegoplata infirma. The sequence goes on along the minus strand of OY992539.1, from coordinate 129,434,371 downwards.
GAAAATTGTTTCATACTTTTTCGTAAAAACTTATAATTTTTACGAAATAAATTTCTAAGCAAAAAGTACGAAACTATTCTTACAATGCACTATAGGGAATTTATAAGGAATTGTTGGCCAAAAGTCCATTTTTGATGTGTTCAAAAAAACTTTTTTCGGATGCCATTATACAGTAAACTATATAAAAGTAAGCTAGCACACATATTTTTGTACACCAAACTCTTTTACCGCTAGTACGGAGGCGTCAAAAACAAAATTAAATTTTTTATTATTTTTTTTTTTAAATTTTGGAGAACATAACTTATTACAAAATTAACGTACTTAAAATCCTGTATTAAAATCTTTTGAAATTAATTTCAATTATCAATAGAGCAAATAAATATATTTTGTACAAAGTACAGGTTTAAAATGCTGATTTACATATTTTTTTAATTTTTCTATTTAATTATTTTTTTTTCTTTTTTAAACCAAATATATTTGTGGACTGCTACTTTTTTTGCATATAATTGCATACTCCCATATCTCTATGAGGTATTGGGAAACTCTTTGTGAGTAAGATGTATTCATCAGCTAAGCCATGCGGCTCCATGGGGAAAAGATATTTAGTGATGTCCGTCCGACCGTCTGTCGCTCTGACTGTCTGGGGAATGCACGATGCTGTCCAAACCAAAAGAGCTAGCCACCTGATATTTGGCACGAATATGTCTTATAGTCTTGCGATGTTCAAGTTCGTAAATGGGTAAAATTGGAACATGTGAAAAAAAGCTCCCCCTTAAAAAACTTAGTCTAGCTACGCAAAATCCAATATTTTACATTTTTTTTGTACATTTGCTTAAAAATTAAAAAAAAAAATACGCCACAAGAAGTTCAAAGCCCTGCACTTGGACCAAAGGCACTTGGAAAATTATTTTTTTGCCCGCCCCCTTTTGTGGGCGTGGATGTAAAAATTATTGACAAAATTATATTACAAAATTGCATTAAAAACACGATTTATTAGGCCAGATCATGCCAATTTTTTATACAGAGCCTTAAAACTTACCGCCAAATAAACTTGCCAAATTTTGAGGCAATATCCCAACTTTTAGAGTTTTGGCCAGAAAATACCAGAAAATTCCCTATAGTGCAATGTAGGAAATATTTCGACCATATAAGACATACGTTTTTTTGTAATTTTTTTATATCTAATATGTACGAATTTATTTTTGTAATTTACGAAATTATTTTGTACAATAAAGAAAATTGTTTCGTAAAAACAAAAAAAATATTTCGTAGAATGTAGTAAACTTTTTCGTAAAAACTTATAATTTTTACGAAATAATTTCGTAAGCAAAAACTTAGAAATTTTTTGTACTATGTACGAAACATTTCGTTCATATAAGGCATGAATTTTTTTCGGTGTAGTCTATCATCTCTAAATTTTTAGTTAAAAAATATTGTTCTTTTCATAGGCGTATGATTGATATTTAATTACCAAACAATCTGTTGTAAATATCACTCATACGCACTTTAACCGAAATTCCAAATATTTATGGAAATGTGTCCAGTAAGGTGGAGCAAAATTTAGCTTCTTTCTAATTTTAAAATCGTCGGTGTCGAAAAAGTTGCTCTTCGTGGTCAATATTAACACAAAAAAACATTGGACCTGTAGGGCAATGTCCCTGGGTTCCTTTTTTAACTTGAAAATCGAATAGTTCCGAACAAAGGGATTTTTTTTTTTTTTAAATTAGTATTTATTTAGACATTACTGAAAAAAAATGATTTTATGATAAACAATTTTTTTTCCTTACAGAATTAAAAATAAAACTATTTACATATGGGGCAAAAAGCGTCAACGGTCCACACAAAAAAAAAAAAAAAAATTGTGCGATTTAAGTATAATTTTGGCAAAATATTATGATGATAGGTAGTCTAAATTATAGATATAAAATTTTTTGATGAAATATTGCCAGAGTTACAGGGTTGGGAAGTTTTGATGTTTTTGAAAAGATCATATGAGGCATTCCACACCAAATGTCCAGCGAAAAAAAACATGTGTACCGTAAACTTCTGAATAGGTTGTATGGATAGCCCTATATGGAACTTACAAATTTGCGTTTTTGGTTTTTCAATTTTTCAAAAACTGGGCTTAGGAGGCGTGGTCAAATATTGGAAAAATGGTTAAATTTGTGGCGAGTTGCCTTGATTAAATATTTATCACATTAAAACTGAATGCACCACAATCTCAAAAATTTACATTCTTATATAGTTTTGTATGGACTATCGATTAAAATATTTTTTTGGAAAATTTTCAGAACCCGTTCTGAAATTTTCCATTTTTTAAAAAAGTCAATTTATCAAAAATCCGGGAACTTTTTTTTCTTTTTAAATTTTTTTTTTTTAAGTTTAGATGTTTGTCCATCCACACAAAAAAATTCAGAAACACAGTTTTCGTTTTTTTCGAGAAAATCGCATTTGAATTTTAAATTTCATAACAATTTAGTAATTTGCTTGTATTTTCTTGTTCCAACAGAGCGTATGAGAAATATTTTGCAATTAATAATACTCATTCGCAACAATAAAACAAAGAAATACAAGCAAATTACAAAATTGTTATGAAATTTGAAGTTCAAATGCGATTTTCTCGAAAAAAATGAAGAACGTGTTTCTGATTTTTTTTTGTGTGGATGGACAAATATATAAACTTTCAAAAAAAAAAAAAAAAAATTAAAAAAGTGGCCGGATTTTTGATATGTTGACTTTTTTAAAAAATGGAAAATTTCAGAACAGGTTCTGAAAATTTCCAAAAAAAAAATTTAATCGATAGCCCATACAAAGCTATATAAGAATGTAAATTTTTGACATTGTGGTGCATTCCGTTTTAATGTAATAAATATTAAATCAAGGCAACTTGCCACAAATTTTACCATTTTTCCAATATTTGACCACGCCTCCTAAGCCCAGTTTTTGAAAATTTGAAAAACCAAAAACGCAATTTTCTTAGTTTCATATAGGGATATCCAAACAACCTATTCAGAAATTTACGGGACACATGGTTTTCTGTAGCGGGACATTTAGGTTGGAATGCCTCATATGGCACATTCAATGCCCAATTGCACACTTTCGGAACCGACTTCTTTCGATTGATTTTATTATTGGATATGTTGTGTTGGTGGTAAGTTGGTGTTGAGGTATCATTTTTTTGTAAATAAGTGATAGTAACTTTGAATAATTTTTTTATTTTTTTTTTTAAAACTGCATTTAAATTCCAATAAAATGTTGTCCAACTTTTTTTCAGATATCGATATTTTTACTGGTCAAAATTAATCGAAAATTTAAATTTCTTTAAAAAAAAAAAAAAATCGCCATTTTGAAAAATTGAGAGCTCAACACCATCTTGTAATAAAATGCTGTAAGTTTGTGCAAATTCGTTGCATTAATTACGTCAACGACGTATTCAGAGGGGGGCCCAACAACAACAACAAAAATTATTTTTTTTTTTATATGTATTGGAAAACACAAATTTCACAAAAAGAACAAAAAATTTTTTTTGTTGTTGTTGTTGGGCCCTGAAAAAACAATCCTGCATACGTCTATGAATTACGTACTAAAACATATCCAAAAATGGAATAAATCAAAGGGGATCGGGTCTGAAAGTTTGCAATTTGGCATGAAATGCCCCACATATTTCGTTTGTTTGCCTTTTGAAAGATTTTTTAGAATCTTTATTTAAGAAATGTCCCAGCAAAAATAAATCGAAATTTTGGCGACACAGCATCTTTTTATAGCATACCGAAGCGCATTCAAATAGCGCTCTTGAGGATGCAGTAAAAGTAAGGGGAAAAATTTTAAATTTTTTGTTAAGATTTTTTATATAAAATTTAAAATTATCAGCCTTACCACAAGAAAATAAAATAAATTTAAAATGAGCTTTTAATTTTATTTCCATACAAATTGTTTTTGTTTTTAAAATCGACTTTCAAAAAATGTATAGAAAATTTGAAATTTAAAATAAAACTTTTGTTAAAATAGACTTTTTGTTTTCTTTTGGTAAGGGCCTATATTTTGATAAAATTTTAAACATGCTTTCTTTTTAAATATATTTAACACTTTTTGAATAAAAAGGCATGAGTTTTGGACAAAGACACATTATTCCACTGCATCATTATTGCGCATTAATCAGAGTGCTTCAATCATAACACCTTTAACACATTTTGAATGAAAAAAATTTAGTACGCCATCTTCTTTTGTTTCAAAAAATACAAATTATATAACAAAAAATATCCAATCATATTTTAGAATCTCCAATTATATTTAAAAATGTCCAATTATATTTCAAAAATTTCCAATATAATTGAAAATTCTTTAAATGTAATTAAACATTTTTTGGTTATAAATGGTAATATCTGAAATATAAATGGAAGTTTCTGAAATATAATTTGAAATTTTAGAAATGTAATTGGAAACTTTTAAAATGTAATTGGATCACTTAGGCGAATTTCTTTCAAATGCTTGCAGGGAGTCAACTGATTTTAAGAATTAGTCAATTGTATTTAAGATTTTCCAATTGAATTCGTAAATAGTCAATTGTATTTCAGATTTCGTAATTTGTATTTCCGAAATAGTCAAATGTGCTTCATATTTATTCTGCTTAAATCAGCTCTAAAAAGACACCTGAATTCACTGCAACTTTATAGCGATTTTTTCCCCGCTCTAACGAGATGTGAATTCAGAGCATCTTAAGAGCGCATTTTCGGTGTATCCAACTAGCGCTCTAAAGTGTGACATCGCCTTAGAGAATCATGCATGAATTCAGCAGGTTTGGATGCGCTCCTTGACTCGAGATTCCTTTCAAAAGCTGCTGTTAGTTCAGCAAAATTTCTGCTGGGGTGTGGAATCTGAAAACTATATTATTTTTATAATTACCACCCACTACTTAGATTTTGCTGAGATGCGTATGATTAATATTAAATTAACAATCTGAATATCACTCATACGCCTTAATATTTCATCGTGGTTGTAGGAAATGCTCACCCAATATAATCTCAAATTTTTTATTAATAGATTAAAAATACCATATTTAAATACTACAAATGATAGTAAAATATAATTTATAGTCCTTTTAAAACATCTTAAGAGATTTGGTAATTTAATTCCCCTGTTAGCGTATTTCCATTGGTAATTTAATATACCCAACTACGAGTATAACTTTCAGAGCAACCATAAAATGTATAAAACATTTTTTTTATTATTGAATTAAATCACATTGTAAATTCAATATTGTAATGTCATTGCGGAAGCTGTAAATAAGATTTAATTTGTTGATTTTTTCTATGTTATACTTAAATGAAGTATATGAAATTACATACATACATACATTCCTTTTGCAGTGATGTTGAATGAGGGTGTTTACTAAAAATATTTGTATAAATGTAAGTTGTAAGTAAGTTTGACATAGTCATACATATACATACAAACGAATGTGAAGAATTTCATTAGCAAGAGTTTGTTGAAAAAAAAAATATATAAATTATATGAGGATTTCCATCTAAGATTTAAATTTCGGTGTAAAAAGATGTGATTTTTGTTTTGATCGATGAAAGTTGGCATAAATATTAGAAGCTATTAAGACATAAGAAATTCGTTCGCGTCAATTAAATCGCGCAAGGGGGTTAAAAGTTATGACGGTTTTAAGATTTAGCGGTTTTAAAATCTTAAAAATATTTTTAAGATTTTTAAGATTTTTTTTTTCTTCATAGCATATCTTTTCTTCTGAAATTTATGATATAAAGTTAACCCTTTAACGACCAACCGATTTTTTAAAAAAAAAATTTGTACCTAAAATCGCGATTTATCAGCGATAAAAAAAAATTCACAATTTTTGTAACATATTTACACTCAAATATATAATCTGCTGAAAATACACCCATATTGAACCATATGAGAAATCTGTTGATTCTAGCACATTTGCTAAAAATCTCTCATGATTATTTAGGTAAATCAAAAGAGAAATCTGTAAAAGCAGCAGAGAAATCTGGTAAGACATTTTCTAGAAAATTTGTTTTAATGACAACGTAAATATATATTTTTTTAATTTAAACTAAAAAAAAATGTATTTGCAAAATTAGCAATTTAATCAACTGATTTTTTTTTTTAGTTTTATCAATTACAATATGCAACAAATTTTAAAAAAAGTTCTGAGTTTGGATCGCTGCTATTTGCTTCTTTTAAATATCTCATTTATAGGAAAAAGGTCGCAGAATCTGAGACTTTTTCGAAATGGAAAAGGTATTCGAATCTAAGGCTTTTTCTATGGGAAAAAAGTTTCAGAATCACTTAATTTCAGACTTATTCTAAGGAAAAAGGTCTTAGAATTTTATTGTTTTGTAAAAAGAAAAATGTGTCAATGTCTGAGACTTTTTATTGTTGAAAAATAAGTCTCTGACGTTTAAACTTTCTCTATTGGAAGAAGGTCACAGAATCTGAGACTTTTTCTATAAAAAAACTTTTTCTATAGAAAAATCGTCTCAGAATCTGGGACCTTTTCTTTTGGCAAGAGTCTCACAATATCAGACTTTTTCAATAGGAATAGGCTCATAGAATCTGAGACTTTTTCTATTGGAAAATTTTTCAGAATCGATACTTTTTTTTTAAGTAAAAAGGTCTGACAATCTGAGACTTTTTATAATGGACAGTCTGATAAAATATTTTTCGGGAGTGCCAACTTTTTTAAATCCAAAGTTAGGACCATTTGGGGTCCACACATATGTAGAGAACAGGCTATACTATAGCGATCCGAAGAATCAAAAATTGCCTCCATTTTGCTCTATCTTGCTTAGTTTTCGAGACATCGCCATTTTAAGTTTTAAAAGAAATGTTCCCCAAGTTATTAAAATTTTACTAAAATAGTGGAAAAAACTTCCTCAAATTTAAGAAGATGAAGTAATGAGTAGAAAACATATATTGAGGGAAAATTTCTTCCATGTATTAGGGAATTTCATTTACGGAAAATAATGGACTATTTCACAGTACTTAAAATTTTTTCCTAACAGTTAAGAAAATTCCCAACATTTAGTTAAATTTAACTAAATTATGGAAAAATTAAAACTATTTTAAAGAAAGTTTTTCAAAAGTTTAAGTTAAGTCTTTTTTTTCGAGTGTGTTGTCTAATTTGATTTGAATTAAGGTCTTGAAAATGTCTATACTATTTTTAAGTAAGTTACGTACTTATTTATTTTTTTTTTGCATACAATTTAAATTTTTTTCTTTTAAGTAAAACTAAAATTTTTAATAAACCCTTTTTTTCTTAAATGCAATCAATTCGCCATAAATGTAAAGAATGTTTAACTTAATTTTTAAAAAAAAAAAATTAAGGAAAACTCTTGTGTTCTCTTAAGTATTTGCATGTACTATCTTCAAGTTTATTTGCTTTGTTTTAAGTTAAACCACCTTATATTAAGATAAGTTGAAGTAAGTTAAAAAAAAATTGTTTACTTAAATTAATTACAGTGTTTATTTAATTTCAGAATAGCTATTTTTTTTCAGTGTAATTATTTTTGTAATTTTTTCTCAAAATTATTTAATTTTTTCTCTTGACATTTTTCATTGATTTATTTTCTTTGGTAATTATTTTTATAATTTTTTTCTCAAAATTCTCAAAATTTTTCCCATTTTTTTTTTTGAATTTTTTAAACAATTTTTTATTAATTTCACTTTTCATAAATTATTTGACCCACTGCACTGTGGGCCAGGCAACACATTTTTTAAAAATATTTTATCAGACTGTCGACCAAATCTATTACTTTTTCTTAGGGATAAAAGTAACAGAACTTAAGACTTTTTCTATATAAGAAAAAGCTCTCAGAACCTAAAATTTTTCTATGGGACCTTATTCCTAAACCTTATTCCTAAAAAAGGAGACTTTTTTTAGGAATAAGGTCTCAGAATCTGGGACTTTTTCTAAAAAGAAAAAGGTCTAAGAATCTGAGACTTTTTCTATAGGAAAAATGTCTGAGAATTTGAAACTCTTTCTTTATAAAAAAGGTCTCAAAATCTGAAACTTTTTCTAAAGAAAAAAAGGTCTCAGAATATAAATTCTTTCAGTGCGAAACAAACATACTAACCTGAGACCATTTCTATAAGAAAAATTTATTAAAAATGCTTTAAAATATGAGATACTTTCTATAAAAGGTTTCAGAATCTTAGATTTTTCGTGGAAAAAAGTTCTTAGAATCTGAAAATTTTTCTATACGAAAAAAGTCTCAGATTTTGGGGCATTTTTTGTAAAGAAGATGCTTTAGATTTGACTTTTTATACGTCAAATGTGTTAGAATCTGAGACTTTTTCTATGTAGAAGAAAACGTACAATTTTCTTTTTAGACAAATTAAAAAAAAAATATCTTAACGATCTACTTATGATCATGAAAAACAACCCTCCTTCAGCACAAACTAATGAATTTGATGATTTTATAGGTTTCCATTGCAAAAAAAAAACGAATCCCTGTTTTTGCTCGTCCAAGGTGAATTTATGATTTTTTTTTCGAAGTAAAAAAAAAAACAAATTTTCCCCCCCCAAACCCAAAAGCTGTACCCGCCACTTGTTATATCTGTCTATCCGTCCGTCACGATAGAGTCTAAACAAAAAGAGATAGAGGGCTGACCCTTTTTAGGAACATGTGTTAGAGTCCTGCGCTGGCCTAATTTGTAAACGGGCAAAATCGGTCTTGGGTGAACAAATTTCCCCGTTGTAGAACCTTTGGAAAAATAGCTTATTTTTTATGTAATGACAGCAAACTATTTCTGTAAAATTACGAAATAATCTGCCAAAAATATATTTAAAACTATCGTTTTGATTGCATAAAAAAACATAAATTAAAAGTTAACACTTAAAAAAAAAAAAAACGTACAAGAAAAGTCTCCCAAGTATCACCCTCGGATCTTTATGGAATTGGGTTTATTTTGTAGAGCAGGAAAAATAAAGGGAAGTCTTTTTTTTAGCGGCCCAAATTCATATTTAAGGGTTGCAAATGAGGGGGAGAGAGACGGTAATTTTTCAAGTTTTCTGTTAATCTAATATATTACACAAAGAACCCTAGTCCTGTTACAAACCAAACGGTCTTTGGGAAACCTATCTACATTAGGGTGTCCCAAAAAAAAAAAGTTGTCCGGGCTCAAGCATAATTTGAAAGCTTATGGGGTAAAGTATTTTTGAGATTTTTTTCAGATTTTTCGGAAAAGGTTTTAAGGTCGCGCAAATCGATTTTTTGGTGAAAAACCGCTTTGCCGACCATTTTTTTAACTTTGTTTATAAAATCATCAATAACAACGAGTTTCTTAACTACTGAGGTAATATTTTTAAAGAAAATTGTCAAAACTTTATTTTTGTGTGCATAAACTATAAGTTTTGGCAACACTTTTGCTTATTTGGGTACCCTACATTAGATTTTTCATAAATTTTCCATAAATTTTGAAAATAACGCTTTCTAACTTTTAAAATTTCTATGAAAGTCAAAAAAAGTAATAATGCAGTTTGAAAGATAAATTAATTCTTTATAATTTAGAAACAATAACTTTTGAATTCGCTCTTACCGTTCAAGAGTAATGCCATTTTAAAGCTTTCTACCCATTGTATAAAACTAATAATAAAATAAAATATTGAATTTAAAAAAGATATTTTCTTCCACTATTTAATATCTTAGGATAAAAACTTGTACATAGGCTATATATAATGGGTTTAAAAGCTGAATATCGGGAATATGAGATGCAGCTTTCAGAAACAACAAACAAGAGTGTTAAATTCGGTTGTGCAGAATATTTTATGCCCTGCAATATGTAAAAAAAAAATAAAAAATATATATATTTAAAAAGATTTTTTGAAAAGGCCGTCTTGGAGGCCCCAAGCGGCGGCCGTAAGGGGAGACCTTCCCCTCGCGATAAATATTACCAATACATTCGTTGAGCTTTTTCCACTGAAGTAATAAAATTTTATCATTATTTGAATAAATCCGCGCCCAAAAAATGGGACGGGCCAAAAATAAGCATTTTCTTATTCCCTGGGCGCAGATATAGGTCTTTATAAATCTTCTTATATAAAAAAGATCTATTTTTTTTAACAAAAATACAAAATCTAATGTAAAAAATTACATTATTTGTTGATTCTTCAAGGGGCAACTTTTTTCCCCCGTGACCGATTTTTCCCATTTGTGAAGTTAACCTTCCTATGACCATAACACATATTCTTGCCTAATTTCGGGAGTCTATCTCTTTTATTTTTGACTGCATGGTGTCTTTTACAGCCGGACGGACGGACATTTTGACCTACTGACCTTATTTACTATCAATCGTGACTTGTTAGGGAGTTGGTGAAAGCAGTTTTGTGTTCAGCATCAAAAATCTTAAGTATCCACCTTCTCACATTTCTGTTACTGACCAAAGCTCGAATTTTGCAGCACTTTGTAAGAAGTTTATTATTTTACTATTAGTTTTATATAATGGATAGAAGGCTTTAAAATAGTATTACTCCGGAACGGTAAGAGCAAATTCAAAAATTATTTTTTTCAAATTACTTAGAATTATTTTATCTTTCAAACTGCATTGTTACTTTTTTTGACTTTCATAGAAATTTTAAAAGTTACAAGACGTTATTTTCAAAATTTGTGGAAAATTTACGAAAAAATTAAATGTAGGGTACCCAAATGAGCAAAAGCATAGCCAAAACATTTAATTTATGAACACAAAAATAAAGTTTGGACAATTTTCTTTAAAAATATTACCTCAATAGTAAAGAATTTCGTGTTTATTTGCGAATTTATAAATAAAGTTAACAAAACGGTCGTCAAAGCCGATTTTTAGCAAAAAATCGATTTGCGCGACCTTAAAAACTTTTCCGAAAAATCTGAAAAAAATCTCAAAAATACTTTACCCTATAAGCTTTCAGATTATGCTTGAGCACCCAAGAAATTCGAATAAAAGTTTTTTTTTTGGGACGCCCTAATCTACATGTACAAAGAACGTGTCTAAACATGCACAACTTTTCATAATATTGAGTAAAATATAATTTTTGTCCATAAGTCGAAAAATATTTACTTTTTTGACGGGTTGTAAGCATCACAAGATAGGTATTTTAAATACCTTTAATCCGATACCAAATATGCATATAGTAATTTTGAATAAATAGGCATAAATCCTAAAAAACTGCAAAGGGTGAACTTCCCCCACACAAATCGACCCCGCTAAAAATGAGTTTAAGCCGTTGAAGAAAAATATGTGCCGAATTAATTTTCGTTCTGAATAACATATTTAAGGCGCGCAGCGAAAAAAAATTTTAAGACAAAAAAAAGTTCACATAATTATTGGGTTTATGACCTATTAGTATAGTAGACATAATCCCTGTAATGGGGATTATGTCCATTTTTTACGTGGTATTTGTTCCCATAAAACTGGGAATTATGTCCATTTTTTATTGGGATTATGTCCAAATTTTTTTCGGTCATAGTTCCTACCGTTGTGGGGATTATGACCGAATTCGTTTTGGTCATAATCCCCATAACGGAAAATATGCACTTAAAATTTAAAAAATATGCACCTACAATTTAAAAATATATATTAAAAATTAGGTGGTTTACCTAAAAAAGAGCTTTTTTTTTGAGTGGACACAGCTTTTAATTAGAAAATATTATTTTATTGACACATTTTGTTATAAAAAATATATTTGAAAAAATATTCTTTGGAAGTTTTTTTCTTTGAGTCAAAAAATATTTCTGGTACAAATTTTATAAAAAAAACGAGTAGAAAATTAAAAATCGACTTGGATGTAAAAAAAAATTAAACAATTTTTATTTTAATGCCCTGATTCAGTATGTCGTACGAAGTGAGTGACTAGAAATTTTGTAAGTAAAACAAAAACAAATTTGAGTCTTTTGTTTTTGTTTTACGTACAAATTTTGTAGTCACTCACTTGACCGAGATAGCGAATTGCACAGTAAATATTTAATTTTAAGTCAAATACTTCTTTAGTAATTTTTGTAAAAAATATATATTTTTGGAGTAATATTTTTTTTGAGTTTAAAAACTATTTGAGTTACAAATATACTTTGTAAATGACAAAAGTTGTTGTGTATATGAGGCATTCCACACCAAATGTCCCGCTACAGAAAAACATGTGTCCCGTAAATTTCTAAATAGGTTGTTTGGATAGCCCTATATGGAACTAAGAAAATTGCGTTTTTGGTTTTTCTAATTTTCAAAAACTGGGCTTAGAAGGCGTGATCAAATATTAGAAAAATGGTCAAATTTGTGGCGAGTTGCCTTGATTACATATTTATCACATTAAAACGGAATGCACCACAATCTCAAAAATTTACATTCTTATACAGTTTTGTATGGGCTATCGAATAAAATGTTTTTCTTTGGAAAATTTTCAGAACCCGTTCTGAAATTTTCCATTTTTTAAAAAAGTCAATTTATCAAAAATCCGGCCACTTTTATTTTCTTTTTTTTAATTTTTTTTTTTTAAGTTTAGATGTTTGTCCATCCACGCAAAAAAATCTGAAAAACATTTTTCGTTTTTTTCGAGAAAATCACATTTGAATTTTAAATTTCTTAATAATTTTGTAATTTGCTTGTATGTTTTTGTATTATCGTTGCGAATGAGTATTATTAATTGCATGAATATTACTCATTCGCAACGTTAATACAAGAAAATACAAGCAAATTACAAAATTGTTATGAAATTTAAAATTAAAATGCGATTTTCTCGAAAAAAACGAAAAATGTTTTTCTGAATTTTTTTTGTGTGGACAAACATCTAAACTTAAAAAAAAAAAATTAAAAAAAAGAAAAAAAGTGGCCGGTTTTTTGATAAATTTACTTTTTTAAAAAATGGAAAATTTCAGAACGGTTTCCGAAAATTTTCCAAAAAAAAAACTTATCGATAGCCCATACAAAACTATATAAGAATGTAAATTTTTAAGATTGTGGTGCATTCCGTTTTGATTTGATAAATATTTAATCAAGGCAACTCGCCACAGATTTGACCATTTTTCCAACACAATTTTCTAAGATCCATATAGGGCTATCCATACAAGCTATTCAGAAGTTTACGGTACACGTGTTTTTTTTTCGCTGGACATTTGGTGTGGAATGCCTCATTATGATTTTACAAAAAAAAAATTAAAAAAAAATTAAATCCCGGAGACAAAAAGTTTTTTGTTAACTTTTTTGCGTTTTTAAGTAAACATTTCATTAAAATGTATTTTGGAAAATTTTTTTTAAGTTTTGGCAAGAGTGACAGATGTTTTTTATGTACACTCAAAAAAAAAAGTGAACTAAAATCTGGGAAAATTAACTCAATTTTGAGAATAAGAGGGAATGATTTGGCTCCAAAGATTTTTTTTTCTTGGTTTTAGCTCATAATTTTCCCAAAAATAAGGAAAACAAAGTTATTTAATTTTAACCCAATTTTAACTAGAAAATGGGAAAAATTATACTTCACATTTTAGAAATAGATTGGGTCTAGACCCTGTACCCATGGGTTCGGACCCCATTTAACTCGAGACCCAGTTGGGTTCTTTAAGGGTCCCCATAGATTTTGAACCAAAACTTGTGTCCGTTTCGCTCTAACTTGCTTAGTTTTTGAGATACGGTAATAAGGGGCCTGATAGGGTCTTGAGAATCTTAAAAACCGGATAACTCAAAAACTATTAATCGGAGGGATTTCGGGTATTTTGCGGAAGTGTTCTACGAGTCAAGAGCTACAATAATGCCGTTGGACGTTTTCTCATGTTGGCAGTATTTACCGAGATATGTGTATTAGCGTGTCCCGAAAATGAAAAATTTTAGGGCATACCCCTAGAATGATGCTTAGTAAAGAGCTGATTACGGGAAAAATAATTTAAAAAATTTTGGAGGTCATCTTCAGGGCGCAACCAGCGCTTAAAGTTTGCTTCCGTAGTGCATTTGGTCAAAAAAAATATTTTTTTTTTTTATTTTTAAAATTGGTGCCAAAAGTTTCGTTAGGTAGACTACATTCTGGAAAAAATATTTGTAAAGTTTTCATGGAGCAATTTTGGTCCAGCACAACGTTTTGAAATTTTGAAAAGGTGTAATTTATTATGTAGTTTTTTAAGTTTTTGTAAAAACTGGAGTTTGTAAGAGTTCTTTTAAGATTTTGTATAAAACCAAGTTTATGTTCAAGCCTTTGTATATCACGCTGTTTTTTACGAAAACTTAAAAAAATATGTAATAAATTATGCATTTTCGAAGTTTCAAAACGTTGCGCTGGACCAAAATTGCTCCATAAAAACTTTACAAATATTTTTTCCAGAATGTACTCTACCTAACGAAACTTTTGGCACCAATTTTAAAACTAAAAAAAAAATATTTTTTTTTGACCAAATGCACTACGGATGCAAACTTTAAGCGCTGGTTGCGCCCTGAAGATGACCTCCAAAATTTTTTTAATAATTTTTCCCGTAATCAGCTCTTTAATAAGCATCGTTCTAGGGGTATGCCCTAAAGAAATTCCAAAATTTACTGATTTCGGGACATGCTAATGTGTATATATAAAATCTCGGGAATTTCAAATTTTAGATCTAAAATTAGGGTCTTGAGACCCCGGCAGATATGCAGAGCTAGGCTATTCCATATTTTTCTTTGTAGTCTTTCTTTTGAAAATTTCACCCGTTTCGCTCTATCTCGCTTAGTTTTCGAGATATCGCCATTTTGAATTTTTAACTAAATTCTAAGAAGTTATTTACTAAATTCTCAGAAGTCATTAACTAAATTCTAAGAAGTACACTTCCTCAATTCAAAGAAGAGAAATACGATGATGTTTTTTTTAGTAAATTTTAACTAATTGTAAGTAAGAATTTTTTTCCTAATATTTAAAAAATCCATTTAAAGAAAACTTTGAACTAATTATAAGTAAATGAACTAAAATTTTTTCCTCATAGTTAAGAAAATTTCTCATTTTTAAGTTAAATTTAACTAAATTTTAGGAAAATTCATGATAAATTTTCAAAGACATTTTTCCTTAAATTTAGTTATGTCTTTTTTTCAGTGTAAGGTGTTATGATTGTGATAGGTCATTAAGGTCATTTATCAAGGACCGGCAACTTTTCCCGAAGGAATATAGCAATTTTTTATTATTTTTTTTTGCTTTTTTTTGTTCAAAAAGAAAAATTTCGTAATTTTGTATAATTTGAAAAGTAATTTCGTAAAAAAAATATACTATAGAATATCTTTCTCATATTTAATTAACACCGTTTAAGTTTGACCTTAACCATTTTTTTACTGATTAAAAACCCTGTACTTTCCATTTACATTCCAAATTTTTAATTATTTTTGTATTATACTTAACGAAAAAAAAAACTTTCGTAATTTCGTTTAATTTTAAAATTTATTTCGTAAATTAAAAAAAAAATATTTATGAAATAAACGAAACTTTCGTGTATTCCATGAAAAAAAATGTTACAAAGTATTTTCTTAATTACCGGTGACGAAGTTCCGGGAGGGCATGCAAAAAAATTGAAATGCCTTGGAATGCCTCATATGTTAATGCATGTACTGAATAACTTTTGTGCTTTCATGAATCTATCAAACGGAAATTTAGTACATTACTAACTTTCTCATAGATAAAAAGGAAAAATATCTTAAATGAAATGTAATTCACTTCATATAATGTATTTTAAGGGAAAAAGTAGTTCTTTGCAGAAATTTTAAAGTGAAAACTAAAACCAACTGCAAATAAATTATTCAAAATAAAATTAATCATGCATATAAACGGGTGTTAAAATAGAGCATATTATGACGAGGGAGAATATACAAAACTTGCTAACTGCAATATTTTCGAAAGAAAGTTTTCGATAAAAATGTGTTCACTATTAAATTAATTTTTAACCAGAGACCAAATATAACAGTTATATCAAGAAATCTTTTTTAAATTTCAACTCAGTGAAACTGAAATAAATGTTATAAAAAACCGGCAGTTTTTGGAATTAAGAAAAACTGTAAATGCAGTTGTGTAAACAAGACCTTGAACCATCACTGAGCAATGTTTAAGGATTACCCCACTTTATCCGTAAAAGTTACAGAGGGTTAAAGTTGAAAAATCGATAAAAATGGCTTGAAATAATCCATAGTTTTTACATTATTTCGCTTTTTTTTTAAGTTCTCCTTATATTTCAATCTTTTCCGGCATAACACAAAGTCAGTACATATAAGAGATTATTTTAATGTTGGTTTGATAGATGCTTCATCGCTTGGTAAGAAGTTATAAGACGGTTAAATTTTGAAACCAAAAATTAAGAGTTTTTAAATTTTCGAGGTTTTTTGATCAGGGATTTCGGCCCCCTCTAAAAAAGTTGAACTAGAGTTGGTAGCTGTTGTAATTCTTAACATTTTGGAATTAATCCCGTTAATGTGCCACGAATAGTTAAGGAGTTTCAGCAGATCAAAGTTCGCAAGAAAAAACGTAATTTTTTTAAAATACCAGTTTTTCGCGAGGCACATTCGCGGTTTCATTCGAAATTTGGTGGACTCTTGCGTAAACCGAGTTTTTTGTGAGTTTACATAAAAAAATCACTGGCGGGTTTATAAAAAATAAATTGCAAAAATTTCATGGCATTTTTGAAATTGTGCGAAATTTGCAAATCTGTTTCCTATTTTTTTAGTAGCAATTAATGCATGTTCATTTTAATACACCAAAAGACGTGCCTTAACGAGTAGAACTGATTTGCTTTTTGACTTTTTACTCTAAGCCATTCTGATCGGAAAGCGCGATGATTTTATCTAAACCTGTTTTGATCTGGCACATCCAAGGCTTTTCACGAAATCGGATGAAATTTTTTTTAAATGAAAGCCCACTTGATGTGTCATCATAAAATCACAGGCGGGTTAAAAAATTTTGGTGATTATAGATTTTTTGGACCATATTAAATTTTCTTGTTATAAAAAAGCATCACCGATTTTTTTTTAACTACTGGTACAATGATACGATTTTCCGTGATTTTCTTCAGTAATACATACCAACGCGTATTGCCTAAATATGTTATAAAAAATTGTGAAACTTTTCTTTTACCGCGAATTAATCGCGATTTTAGGTACTTAGATATTTTTTTTTTTAAATCGTTTGGTCATTAAAGGGTTAAATTTATATCATACATTTTAGAAGAAATGATATATCCTGGCATGTTTTAATAACGCATGCAACAAATGTGTAGAAAATAAAATCTTTAAAATATTTTTAAGATTTTTAAACCGCTAAATCTTAAAACCGCCATAACTTTTGACCCCCTTGCGCGATTTAATTGACGCGAACGAATTTCTTATTCTTAAATAGCATCTAATATTTATGCCAACTTTCATCGATGTGCCATCAAAACAAAAATAACATCTTTTTTAACTCAAAATTTAAGTCTAAAACGGAACTCCTCATATGTGTCTTTTTGCTTTAAAAAAAATCATTAAACTAATGTCCAAACTAGAAATGTCCCGTGTTTAAATTTGCAATAACTTTTATTTTTTTGATTTTTACAATAAAAAATAACATTTATTAAAAACTTTTTGTTCGAACAATCTAAAATAACTTTTATTTTTTATTTATTAGAGTAAATAAGTGTTATAGCAGTTATTTTTAAAAAATCAATCAAAGTTTACATATTTAAATCAATAATTGATGTATTAGCTATCAATAGGATTCTTTTGCATGCGTTTATTTTAGTTTTACTTTTATAACTCAAGTTTTTTAAGGCTGAAAAAGTTTTTGATAACAGTTTTAAAAAATAAAAGTTTTTTATTTCTGTTATTTTGAACAGATATTTATATAAATCATTTCAAACTGTTATTTTTAATTTTTATTTAAAAAAATATTTTAAACAGTTTAATTTGATTTTTTTCAATAAATCACATAACAGTTTTGGTCTCTGTTTTTAACTGAAATATTATTTCAAAAAGATTAATAATAACTCTTAGAATAACCTAAAAATACAAGTTATTTTTGATCCCCTAAAAATTTTCATTATGCAGATAGAAAGTTTTGAATATTCTCAGAATCTTTTTCTAAAGAAATTATATCTCAGCATCAAAGTCTTTTTTAAAAGGAAAAATGTCTTAGAATCGACTTTTCCTGTAAGAAAAACGCCTCAGAATCTGAGACTTTTTCTATAAGAAAAATGTTTCAGAATCTGAGACTTTATCTATAAGAAAAATGTCTCAGAATCTGAGACTTTTTCTATAAGAAAAATGTCTCAGAATCTGAGACTTTTTCTATAAGAAAAATGTCTCAGAATCTGAGACTTTTTCTATAAGAAAAATGTCTCAGAATCTGAGACTTTTTCTATAAGAAAAATGTCTCAGAATCTGAGACTTTTTCTATAAGAAAAATGTCTCAGAATCTGAGACTTTTTCTATAAGAAAAATGTCTCAGAATCTGAGACTTTTTCTATAAGAAAAATGTCTCAGAATCTGAGACTTTTTCTATAAGAAAAATGTCTCAGAATCTGAGACTTTTTCTATAAGAAAAATGTCTCAGAATCTGAGACTTTTTCTATAAGAAAAATGTCTCAGAATCTGAGACTTTTTCTATAAGAAAAATGTCTCAGAATCTGAGACTTTTTCTATAAGAAAAATGTCTCAGAATCTGAGACTTTTTCTATAAGAAAAATGTCTCAGAATCTGAGACTTTTTCTATAAGAAAAATGTCTCAGAATCTGAGACTTTTTCTATAAGAAAAATGTCTCAGAATCTGAGACTTTTTCTATAAGAAAAATGTCTCAGAATCTGAGACTTTTTCTATAAGAAAAATGTCTCAGAATCTGAGACTTTTTCTATAAGAAAAATGTCTCAGAATCTGAGACTTTTTCTATAAGAAAAATGTCTCAGAATCTGAGACTTTTTCTATAAGAAAAATGTCTCAGAATCTGAGACTTTTTCTATAAGAAAAATGTCTCAGAATCTGAGACTTTTTCTATAAGAAAAATGTCTCAGAATCTGAGACTTTTTCTATAAGAAAAATGTCTCAGAATCTGAGACTTTTTCTATAAGAAAAATGTCTCAGAATCTGAGACTTTTTCTATAAGAAAAATGTCTCAGAATCTGAGACTTTTTCTATAAGAAAAATGTCTCAGAATCTGAGACTTTTTCTATAAGAAAAATGTCTCAGAATCTGAGACTTTTTCTATAAGAAAAATGTCTCAGAATCTGAGACTTTTTCTATAAGAAAAATGTCTCAGAATCTGAGACTTTTTCTATAAGAAAAATGTCTCAGAATCTGAGACTTTTTCTATAAGAAAAATGTCTCAGAATCTGAGACTTTTTCTATAAGAAAAATGTCTCAGAATCTGAGACTTTTTCTATAAGAAAAATGTCTCAGAATCTGAGACTTTTTCTATAAGAAAAATGTCTCAGAATCTGAGACTTTTTCTATAAGAAAAATGTCTCAGAATCTGAGACTTTTTCTATAAGAAAAATGTCTCAGAATCTGAGACTTTTTCTATAAGAAAAATGTCTCAGAATCTGAGACTTTTTCTATAAGAAAAATGTCTCAGAATCTGAGACTTTTTCTATAAGAAAAATGTCTCAGAATCTGAGACTTTTTCTATAAGAAAAATGTCTCAGAATCTGAGACTTTTTCTATAAGAAAAATGTCTCAGAATCTGAGACTTTTTCTATAAGAAAAATGTCTAAGAATCTGAGACTTTTTCTATAAGAAAAATGTCTCAGAATCTGAGACTTTATTGATAAGAAAAATGTCTCAGAATCTGAGACTTTTTCTATAAGAAAAATGTCTCAGAATCTGAGACTTTTTCTATAAGAAAAATGTCTCAGAATCTGAGACTTTTTCTATAAGAAAAATGTCTCAGAATCTGAGACTTTTTCTATAAGAAAAATGTCTCAGAATCTGAGACTTTTTCTATAAGAAAAATGTCTCAGAATCTGAGACTTTTTCTATAAGAAAAATGTCTCAGAATCTGAGACTTTTTCTATAAGAAAAATGTCTCAGAATCTGAGACTTTTTCTATAAGAAAAATGTCTCAGAATCTGAGACTTTTTCTATAAGAAAAATGTCTCAGAATCTGAGACTTTTTCTATAAGAAAAATGTCTCAGAATCTGAGACTTTTTCTATAAGAAAAATGTCTCAGAATCTGAGACTTTTTCTATAAGAAAAATGTCTCAGAATCTGAGACTTTTTCTATAAGAAAAATGTCTCAGAATCTGAGACTTTTTCTATAAGAAAAATGTCTCAGAATCTGAGACTTTTTCTATAAGAAAAATGTCTCAGAATCTGAGACTTTTTCTACAAGAAAAATGTCTCAGAATCTGAGACTTTTTCTACAAGAAAAATGTCTCAGAATCTGAGACTTTTTCTATAAGAAAAATGTCTCAGAATCTGAGACTTTTTCTATAAGAAAAATGTCTCAGAATCTGAGACTTTTTCTATAAGAAAAATGTCTCAGAATCTGAGACTTTTTCTATAAGAAAAATGTCTCAGAATCTGAGACTTTTTCTATAAGAAAAATGTCTCAGAATCTGAGACTTTTTCTATAAGAAAAATGTCTCAGAATCTGAGACTTTTTCTATAAGAAAAATGTCTCAGAATCTGAGACTTTTTCTATAAGAAAAATGTCTCAGAATCTGAGACTTTTTCTATAAGAAAAATGTCTCAGAATCTGAGACTTTTTCTATAAGAAAAATGTCTCAGAATCTGAGACTTTTTCTATAAGAAAAATGTCTCAGAATCTGAGACTTTTTCTATAAGAAAAATGTCTCAGAATCTGAGACTTTTTCTATAAGAAAAATGTCTCAGAATCTGAGACTTTTTCTATAAGAAAAATGTCTCAGAATCTGAGACTTTTTCTATAAGAAAAATGTCTCAGAATCTGAGACTTTTTCTATAAGAAAAATGTCTCAGAATCTGAGACTTTTTCTATAAGAAAAATGTCTCAGAATCTGAGACTTTTTCTATAAGAAAAATGTCTCAGAATCTGAGACTTTTTCTATAAGAAAAATGTCTCAGAATCTGAGACTTTTTCTATAAGAAAAATGTCTCAGAATCTGAGACTTTTTCTATAAGAAAAATGTCTCAGAATCTGAGACTTTTTCTATAAGAAAAATGTCTCAGAATCTGAGACTTTTTCTATAAGAAAAATGTCTCAGAATCTGAGACTTTTTCTATAAGAAAAATGTCTCAGAATCTGAAACTTTTTCTATAAGAAAAATGTCTCAGAATCTGAGACTTTTTCTATAAGAAAAATGTCTCAGAATCTGAGACTTTTTCTATAAGAAAAATGTCTCAGAATCTGAGACTTTTTCTATAAGAAAAATGTCTCAGAATCTGAGACTTTTTCTATAAGAAAAATGTCTCAGAATCTGAGACTTTTTCTATAAGAAAAATGTCTCAGAATCTGAGACTTTTTCTATAAGAAAAATGTCTCAGAATCTGAGACTTTTTCTACAAGAAAAATGTCTCAGAATCTGAGGCTTTTTCTATAAGAAAAATGTCTCAGAATCTGAGACTTTTTCTATAAGAAAAATGTCTCAGAATCTGAGACTTTTTCTATAAGAAAAATGTCTCAGAATCTGAGACTTTTTCTATAAGAAAAATGTCTCAGAATCTGAGACTTTTTCTATAAGAAAAATGACTCAGAATCTGAGACTTTTTCTATAAGAAAAATGACT
Source organism: Pegoplata infirma (assembly GCA_963921195.1). Taxonomy (NCBI): domain Eukaryota; kingdom Metazoa; phylum Arthropoda; class Insecta; order Diptera; family Anthomyiidae; genus Pegoplata; species Pegoplata infirma. The sequence goes on along the minus strand of OY992539.1, from coordinate 129,412,719 downwards.
CAGAATCTGAGACTTTTTCTATAAGAAAAATGACTCAGAATCTAAGACTTTCTATAAGGAAAATGTCTCAGAATCTGAGACTTTTTTTATAAGAAAAATGTCTCAGAATCTGAGACTTTTTCTATAAGGAAAATGTTTCATAATCTGAGACTTTTTCTATAAGAAAAATGTCTCAGAATCTGAGACTTTTTCTATAAGAAAAATGTCTCAGAATCTGAGACTTTTTCTATAAGAAAAATGTCTCAGAATCTGTGACTTTTTCTATAAGAAAAATGTCTCAGAATCTGAGACTTTTTCTATAAGAAAAATGTCTCAGAATCTGAGACTTTTTCTATAAGAAAAATGTCTCAGAATCTGAGACTTTTTCTATAAGAAAAATGTCTCAGAATCTGAGACTTTTTCTATAAGAAAAATGTCTCAGAATCTGAGACTTTTTCTATAAGAAAAATGTCTCAGAATCTGAGACTTTTTCTATAAGAAAAATGTCTCAGAATCTGAGACTTTTTCTATAAGAAAAATGTCTCAGAATCTGAGACTTTTTCTATAAGAAAAATGTCTCAGAATCTGAGACTTTTTCTATAAGAAAAATGTCTCAGAATCTGAGACTTTTTCTATAAGAAAAATGTCTCAGAATCTGAGACTTTTTCTATAAGAAAAATGTCTCAGAATCTGAGACTTTTTCTATAAGAAAAATGTCTCAGAATCTGAGACTTTTTCTATAAGAAAAATGTCTCAGAATCGGAGACTTTTTCTATAAGAAAAATGTCTCAGAATCTGAGACTTTTTCTATAAGAAAAATGTCTCAGAATCTGAGACTTTTTCTATAAGAAAAATGTCTCAGAATCTGAGACTTTTTCTATAAGAAAAATGTCTCAGAATCTGAGACTTTTTCTATAAGAAAAATGTCTCAGAATCTGAGACTTTTTCTATAAGAAAAATGTCTCAGAATCTGAGACTTTTTCTATAAGAAAAATGTCTCAGAATCTGAGACTTTTTCTATAAGAAAAATGTCTCAGAATCTGAGACTTTTTCTATAAGAAAAATGTCTCAGAATCTGAGACTTTTTCTGTAAGAAAAATGTCTCAGAATCTGAGACTTTTTCTAAAGAAAAACTGTGTCAGAATGTGACACCTTTTTTACAGAAAAAATGTCTCAGAATCTGAAACTTTTTAAAAATGTCTTAGAATCTAAGATTTTTCTGAAAAAATTTTTTTTTCCGATACTGAAAATATTTCTGTAGGAAAAATGTCTCAGAATCAAAGAATTTTTATGAGATCTTCCTACAAGAAAACTTTGTCAGAATTCTATGAAAAATGTCTCAGATTCTAGACAACCTACTTAATAACAATAAACTCCCTTGTATGTTCACTAAAATAATTATTTTTAAACATTTTTCTGCTTCAATTACTTAATTTATAACATTTTGACAAAAAGACATCTTTAAAAGGATGAATGATTTTTTCAAGTTCTATTTTTGCTTTAATAGCAATTTGATATAATGATTAATTTTCCACACGTGCTATTTTATAAAATATGTATGTTTTTCTTCACACAAAATGCCTAAATAAAAAAAACGGTGACGTCAAAAGTAAAACAATCAACCGAAAAACATTAATACAAATTCTCGAAAATGTCTATTCATTTCAAATTAGCTTTATCTAGAAAAATCAATATCCCAAAGAATAAATTGCTCGCATTTTATTATGACAAAATAAAATCTTTATTTCCCAATTATTATCCAGCAAATCCAAAAAAATTAGGTTGCCCTCGATTAACGCAATTAAATGATATTTAAGAACAAGTGTTAAACTTAAATTTGTAATAAACATAAAAAGCATGATAGGGGAGTTTTGAAGAGGGGTCGTTAGGGGCCGCTGGATGATGTTGGGGGACCCCTTCCCCACGCGATAAATGAGAAAAACTCCATTTACAGTTTCAATGTTTTAGAGGATAAAATTTTATAAAATATTTTTTACTATTTGTATTTGTATTTGTTCTAGGATGCCAAAAGTGATGTCAAATGAAAGAGGAGGATCGCCCCTAATTTTTTGAATTTCATATCAAGTTTTTTTGTAAAATGGTCAGTAGTGTTTTTTTTTTAAATCGCAAAAGGTAGTTAAAACCTTCCGACAATATTAAACATGAACCGGATGATAACATGAACAAGATAATATATTTCTGGATGAAAATAAGTAAAGGAAAAAGCTCAAACATTGCTCTTTAAGATCTACAACTCATTTGATAAGTCGCTTTAACCGTTGGAGCACGAAAAAACTTTTTTTATACTGAGGAAAAAAAACATCTTTGAATGACAATTGGTGCTTAAAGAGCTAAGGCGACTGACCAAATTTGATCAGCAATAACACTGTGCAACAAGAAAAATGAGCCTCAATGGCTTCAACGCCATATGAAAGTTGACCATCAAATGGACAAAATCACCAAAGGGTTTTGCGAAGTCAGTTCGGATTTCTTTTTTATAGCCCACTGAAGTTTTTATTTTTTTATCAAAGGCGCTTGGAAAACGTCAAGAATACTATATTAAGAACACATCTGAGCTCCAAAATATGATATGATGTCGGCAGTGAAATTTCATGGCAGTTCTTTTTCTAGAACATTTTAACCCTCTAACTACCATTTTAAGGGGTCATTTTAGTCCTTTCTCAAAATCTAAACCCGGAAGTCTAATAAAATGTCCAAGGGTCCTTTTTTAAAAGAAACACACAAAAGTCTATAAAAAAGGCAGTTAGGGGGTTAAAATGTTTTACAAATATTTTCTGGATCAAATTTTACTAGGGCACGTCTAAGACAGAGAGTTCGTCCAGCATATAGAAAATGCTTAAACATTTTAAAGTATTAAAAATTTTTTTTTAAACATTTTTTTGGGCCGAAATGTAAAAAAAACTAATTAAAAAGTTAAATTCGACTGTGTCGAATGTAGTGATGGGTGCGTGAGTTATTTTTGACTCACACCCACTCACGCTCACGACAGAAATTTTTGAATCACGCACACTCACTCACGAGCATATTTTTTCTACTCACACTTACTCACAATCACGTGGTATCACAATGGACCTCAGAGTCTACGTGTGTTGACGTAAAACGTCAGCAGCCACTTACAACCTAACCTAACCTACTCACAATCACGTGAATAAATTTAAAACAACTCACACTCACGCAAGCTTCACTCACACTCACGTTGAGTCACACTCGCGAAAATCTTATTTATACAAAAAAAAAAAAACTATAATTCAAAAATCTTTAAAAATTTTCCATAAAATTTAAAGTTCAGCGAAATTTTATTTTTTTTTTTTGCTTTCGCTACAAAATCTTAAGTTAAGCCAAATTTACAATTTTTTTGTTGCTATTTTTGGTACGACAGGAAGTATGAAGAGATAATTAATCACGCAAACTCACTCAAAAAAAAAAACGACTCACGCACACTCACTTACGCAAAAATCTTACTCACGCACACTCACTCACTCAATTTTTTTCTCCAATCACACTCACGCACTCACGTGAGTAAAATTGAATTTAGTCACACTCACGCGTGATCACGCGCGAATCACGCTCTAATCTGCTCATGTACCCTTCTCTAGTCGAATGTATTGATACCCTCCACAATGTAAAAAAGTTTATTTGTAAAAAAAAACAAAAAAAAATTTGTTGTTGTTGCCCTAAGCAGTTTGGTAATGCATTTGAGCGAAATCGGTTTTGCGGTTAAAAAGTTATGAACGAAAATGTAAGAACACCTCAAAAATTGTGGTACATTCAACATAACCTAAAAACACAAAATGCTTGAATTCGGCTGCTGGTTGACACATGTGAACAGAATTGATCACCGAATAGTATTTAAACAAGTACAAACATTTTTTTTTACAAAAAAACATTTTCGTCGAAATTTTTTTTTAATTTTTGTTTTGTTGTTTTTTTTTGCAAATAAACTTTTTACATTGTGTAGGGTATCAATACCTTCGACAAAGTCGTATTTAACTTTTTTACTTGTTTTTTTTTTATATTTCGGCCCAAAAAAATATAAAAAAAAAAAAATTTAATACTTTAAAATGTTTCAGCATTTTCTATATGCTGGACGAACTTTCTGTCTTAGACGTTCCCTAGTAAAATTTGATGCAGAAAATATTTGTAAAACATATTATCCCTCTAACTGCCTTTTTTATAGACTTTTTTTGTATTTCATTTAAAAAAGTACAAAAATTACCCTTTAAAACGGGAGCTAGAGGTTTAATTTCGTCAAAGAAAAGAATCATTATAAAATTTTATAAAACACATCAGAACATCATTTTTAGCTCAAAAGTATATTTGCGCTGTTTTTGTCGATATTTTTTAACACTGCTTTGGTAAAAAAAATAACAAACATTGATTATTTATACTTGACGCTTTTTAAGCATTTTGGGCATGTCGCACAAACTTTGAACATTTGACAGCCCCTAGTGAAATTTTATGAGGAAAATATTTGTAGAACATTTTAACCCTCTAAATGGACGTTTTATTAGACTTCTGTGTTTCGTTTTTGAAAAAGGATTAAAATGACCCCTTAAAATGGCAGTTAGAGGGTTAAAATGTTCTAGGAAAAGAACCGCTATAAAATTTCATTTAAGACATCAAATCATATTTTGAAGCTAAGATGTGTTCTTATTACAGTATTTTTGTCGTTTTCCAAACGCCTTTGATAAAAATATAAAAACTTCAGTGGGCTATAAAAAAGAAATCCGAACTGACTTTGCAAAACCCTTTGGTGATTTTGTCCACTTGATGGTCTACTTTCTTATCGCGTTCAAGACATTGAGGCTCAATGCGATGCCCCAAAATTTGTTGCACAGTGTAATTGATAATTTCTGAAATACAATTGATAACTTCTGAAAAACAATTGATAAATTTTGAAATACAATTGATAAATTCTGAAATAAAATTGATAAATTTTGAAATACAATTGATAAATTCTGAAATAAAATTTAGAACTTCTGAAATACAATTGATAATTTCTGAAATACAATTGTTAATTCTGAAATAATAATAATTCCTGTAACACATTTGGTAATATCTGAAATAAAATTGATAAATTCTGAAATACAATTGATAATTTCTGAAATACAATTGATAATGTCTGAAATACAATTGATAAATTTTGAAATACAATTGATAAATTCTGAAATAAAATTGATAATTTTTGAAATACAATTGATGAATTCTGAAATAAAATTGAGAACTTCTGAAATACAATTGATAATTTCTGAAATACAATTGATAATTTCTGAAATACAATTGATAACCCGGGTGAAAATGACCATGTATGTTCATACATGTTCATGCAGGCTCATACATGCTTCCATGTATGATAGTATATGAACAATATGTGGAAATGTGTGTCATATATGGGAGCATATATGAACATACACAAGTAATGTAATATTCCATATATGTAAATGTATGCAACCATGTGTGGATAGGTATATGTCATACTCCATATATGCTATGCATCTGCATAGCATACATGTCTTAAAAACAATTTTTTTAATTGCGGCAGAACTTTGCAAAATTGGACGAAGTTCATGTATGGGTTCAATCTGAAAAAGTCTTTTGGTTGGACAATAATCATCATACATCATGATTGGTTATATTTTTTGTATTTTATAGGCGATATGAACGGCACTACCGTAAACAACCAAATTTAGAAGAAAATTCGAACACTCTGACGGTATTACTGTCAGAGCTGCGAAGGATTTCATCCCTTAATAAGATTTGGTGTTTTGAATTAAACTTTAATGATTGCATTCCCCAATCGCAATTTATCGAATGAATTTACATTTGATTTAAAAATATAGAATGAATTCGGTTTCTTTTTCATTCGACTTTGAAATTGAATGCGTAAGTTTTTATAAATTCGATTTTTAAAAGTCTCATGAATAATAAATAAATGAAATAAAGAATGCATTCAGTTTTTAAAATTCTCATAAACAAGAATTCGATTTAATGGTAAAAATCGAATCCATTCCAAGAAATATTGATATTTTAAGATAATTGTATTCAGTGACTATAAAAATCGAATGTATTTTATTTGCGAATTCACTCGAAAAGTGGTTAATTCTTCGAAGATTTAATTATCCTAAAGTATCATAAAGTCTAAAGTATATTTTTAAAATATTCGTAAGTTTTTATTAAAAAATCAGTGTCATAAATTAGTACAAATTATTTATATTTGAAAAAATTTCAATTAATAGACATTTTATGGAAAAAAATACAAAAAAAAAATTTACATACAAATTCATGTATGACAATGTATGATCATTAATGTACATGTACCCTCAAATTACGGATATACTTGTATGGACATCCATATATGCATCATATATGAACATACATGGTCATTTTCACCCGGGAATTCTGAAATACAATTGATTGTTTCTGAAATACTATTGATATTTTCTTAAATACAATTGATAGTTTCGGAAAAACATTTGATAAGTTCTGAAATACAATTGACAACTTCTGAATAAAAATTGATAATTTCTGAAATAAAGTTGATAACTTCTGAAATACAATTGATAATTTCTGTAATACAATTGATAATTTCTGAAATATAATTGAAAATGGTGTAGAGGGGTTAATATTGAGACCGAACCCCTTAATTTTACCCCCAAACATCATTATCAAACATTACTACCCCCAATCTCCCCTCCATTACATGCATGAAAAACTACTGTGGGTTGGTCATACATATGACCATTCTAGGGGCACTCTTTGGGCAGTTAGAGCGGATAGGCAAAATTTTTAAGAAATATCATTTTGTATGGGAGCCACCTAAGGAATTAAGGAGATAAAGTATAAGTTTATTTCAAAACTTTTGTTCATTTTGCTTTATGATCCAAATGTCTAATGGTCCAACTCTGACAGATGTATGCAGACAAAATCATTATGGGATCAAAGCTTGGCAAAACACTGTAAAATTCTTCTAGATATGGACAGGAAGCAACTTAGAGCTACAACTAACCTCATTACTGGTCACAACACATTGGGTAAACACATGGTAACAATTGGAATTAGAAATGATAATACATGTAGATGGTGCAGAGAATCCGTAGAAGATACCTATCATTTCTTATGCCCTGCACTATCATTTGCCCTGCACTATCATTTAGAAGATTACAAATTTTTGGCTCTTATATTTTTATCCGAATTACGAGGCACGAATCCTTGGGCCCTACTAGAATTTATAAAGGCAACAAAATGGGACGCATAAAAGCAACTACTTTTGGCTGCACAGTAAAAGAAGAAAGTGAATCAAAGTTTCAAAGGAATCATGATGGGCAACATCACGGCCTCTATGGACGCTGGTTTCTACCAGTGTCATCCTTCATAACCTAACCTAACCTTTATTATCCAAAACTTTTGTCCATTTCGCTCTACCTTGCTTAGTTTTATAGATACGGGAATAAGGGTAGGGAATAAAGATAGGGTCTTGAGAATATAAAAACTGAATTACTCTAAAATTATTACTCGGAGGGCTGTCGAGTATATAATGGTAGAGTCTTAGGAACAAAGGGCTTCAAAAATGCTGTTGGACTTTTACACTTGTCTGGCAGTATTTATCGAGATATGAGCATATGTATATAAAATCTCTAGATTCAAAATAAGGGGCTCGGACCCCGAAAGATGTGTAGAACTAGGAATTGGAGATTAAGTATAAGTTTATACCAAAACTTTTATTTGTTTCGCTTTGTGATCCCAAACTTGTGTACGTTTCGCTCTACCTTGCGTAGTCTTAGAGATACAAAAAGCTGTCGTCTGATTGGGTCTTGAGAATTTAAAAACTGGATAAGTCAAAAACTATTACTCGGAGGGCTGTCGGATATTTTACGGATATGTATACATATCACCGAAATATGGACATATGTATATAAAATTTCGGAAAAGTGAAATTTTAGATTAAAAATTTGGGGTTCAGACCCCGATAGATGTGCAGAACTAAGCTTTTATATTTTTTTTATTTACATTACTTTCTTTTAAAAATTCCATCCGATATGCTCTATCTCGCTCAGTTTTTGAGATATCGCCATTTTGAATTTTTAACTAAATTCTAAGAAGTTATAAAGTAAATTCTAAGAAATACACTTTCTCAATTCTATGAAGAGAAATACTTAGAAGTTATTTTTAGTTAATTTTAACTAAACTGTGTTTAAATATTTTTTTAAGAAATATGTCATAAAAATAAAGATATGTTCCTTACAAGGGAAGCATCTCAACCCTTATGAGCCGATTTGAATAAAACTTTGAATATATATAAAAGAGACAATTCTTGGGTTGGGGTGTCTCAGCTTATCGGCATTTCGGGGATTTAGGGGTCTTGATCCAAAAAATGGGTCAACAAATGACGAATAATTTTTTTTGGATTTTTCAGCCATTTCATTTTTAAACAAGTAAAAAAGTAAAATTCTGCCTTGCCGAATATAGTGATACCCTCCACAATTTCCAAAAGAATATTGCAAAAAACTTTATTTATAATGAAATTATTTTAAAAAAAATAAAATTTTTGAAAAAAAATTTCCGCGAAAAAAAAATCCGCGTTTTTTTTAATTTTTTTTGTTAAATGTGTTGAATGTACTAAAATTTTTGAGATTTTCTTACATTTTCGTTCATAACTGTTGAACCGCTGAACCAATATCGCTCAAATACAATACCAAACTTCTCTTAAGAACTTTCAACAAATACTTTAATTTTCGGTCATCTCCGTGTAATATTTTGGCCGTGATCACCATTTCCACAGACAGACCGACAGACGGACAGACGGACATCGCTATAATGCCTTAAAATCGATCGGGGATCATGAATTTATATACTTTATGGGGACCCACACCGATATTTCGATGAGTTACAAACGGAATGACAAACTTATATTACCCACTATGTGGAGGGTATAAAAACTATATGATGTTTTCATATAAGAAAATGGTTTTTTAATGCCTATCTAACGGTGTCCAAAAACTTCTAAAAATCCACCTTCGTTAAATATTTTTTGAATGCAAATTTTTAAATTTTGGGTGGTATTTATGTGAAGACATAGACCTACGATATCCATATGAATAATCTTTTATAAATTTAAGTCGACACGTATTTTTTCTCTAGACGATATTCCTGTTAGTTCCGGAGTTATCGACATTTTCGCGAAGGTCCACATTGTTTCATAAGGGGACAACGGAATTTTTAAACACTGATATGGTCGATAAGCTGAGACACCCCAACCTTAAAATCGTCTATTTTTTTTATATATTTTAAGCTTCTGGCAAATCGGTTTATAAGGGTGAAAATAGTACTTCCCTTGTTAGATTTGGAAAAAATTTCTTTGGCAATAAGAATTGTTTTCCTTATACATATTAAAGAAAACTATTTAAATGAACTTAACTTTTTTCCTCAAAGTTAAGAAAATTTTTATTTTTGAGTTAAACTTAACTAAATTTAAGGAAAATTCATAAACTATTTTATAAGAAATTTTTTTCCAAAATTTTAGTTATGTCTTGTTTTTTTTAGTAATAGAAATTTCTGAATTTTTTAAAATACGATATCTTTTGAACGGGTCATTAAAAAAATCTTAAATCTGTTAAAAAAAATGGGGAAAATCTAAAAAAAAATTTCCACTTCTCCGATTTGGCATGAAATACAAAATTCTTTAAAAAAAGGATTTAAATAGTTGTTCACAATTAAAGTACAACCTGTAGAGATTTTTAATAGATTACAAAATACTTTTACATTTTCCATTTTCTTAATATTTTTGTGTTATAACATAAAACAGCTGTCGGCATGTATTACCAGCATTATAATGCTGTAGGCATCCAAATGTTGGTTATTCATTTACAAAAGTGTTTTTGGTGTAAATTTTCAAAAATTATTTGTTCATTTGAACGGAAGCGGTTGTGCCACTGAAGTGTGAATTATTATAAACAGTATTTATATCGATTTTTTTTTCTATAAGATGTAATCCGTTACCATGTTGAAGATATGCTTATATTTGATGTGGAAGAAATTATTTGTACGAATGGATAATAAATTGCTAATGGAATATTTTATTTTGTGTAGATTTATATCAGCAGTAACCAACAATTTGTTGGGATCTCAAATTAAAATCTAATAAATAATTCAATGATAACAGAATGTTTTAATAATATTAAATGTAAACCCACAATTAGGGTTTAAGTTGAAAAATGCAGAAGAAAATTTAATTTCTAAAAGTTACACTGTTCCACAGGAAAATGTATTTTTTCGAGTTTAATTTTTAAGTTAATAATGCTTTTAAAACTGAAAAGGTTTAAAAATCATTGCTTTAAAACTAAATTAGTTTGAAAAGCATTGCTAAGTTACCACCAATGCTTTTTAAACTTGTTTACCACGTGGCAATTAAGATGAACCTAATCTGAAATTAGGGGTTTTGATTATAACTTCTGAACCACTCGACCGATTGAGCTGAAATTCAACACCAAATAGAACTGAGGAACGGCAAAGATAAATTCCACGTTTTAGCAGTCTCATTATTGTCATTCGAAAGTTATCATGTTTTTTATCTCGTAAATTCGCGAAAAACCCTTGCCGATTTACTCTTTTGCTCATAACTTTTGAACCACTGGACCGATTTGGCTGGATTGCAATACCAACTTGAACAGGTAAATGACCAACATATATGCCGAACTTCAGTAGCCTCTGTAACGGCTTTCAAAAGTTAGCGTGCTTTCTACGGACGGACAGACAGACAGACGGACGGACGGACATCGCTAGATCAACTTAAAATCGATCGAGGATCATGAATATATATACTTTATGGGGTCCTAGACCAATATTTCGATGTGTTACAAACGGAATGACAAACTTATATATACCCTCTATCACTAGAGTGGAGGGTATAAAAATTGCAAAAAAATTTTTTGATTTTTACGTTGTTCTGATATTTTCGATTTTCAAGTCAAAAAAGTATACCAAAGACATTGCCCTACAGGTCAAATATTTTTTTAATTTAATACTGACAACTTTTTCGACCCCGACGTTTTTGAAATTCGAAAAAAGTGGTATTAAAGTGGCGATTAATTGAAATTTAGAAATAAAGTTTTTGTTTTAAAATTTGATAGGGGAAAAGTATTTGATAGGGGGAAAAAATTTGATTGGGCGTGTTTTTATTCCCTCCAACTGCAGTACGGGGGTGAACTCACTTTGTCATTCCGTGAGTTCATTGAAATATGAGTCTACGAACCCATATAATGTACTATATTATTGATCACTGATCGATAACACCGTCCGACAACCAATATTAAACATGAACCGGATGATAAACGTCTGAAAGTAGGGATTAAATGGAGTAAAACTGCATTTACAGTTTTTCGTTTCGTGATCCTGTTTTCTTTAAGAAGGACTTTAAATTTTTAAAAGATACATTTTGTAAAATATTTTTGTACTTGTCCTAGGATGGCAATGGTGATGGCAAATAAAAGAGGAGGATCTCCCTTAATTTTTCCATTTCTTATATTTTGCCATATCAGGATAAAAGGATGTGAATAAAGTCATTTGAAAACTTCATCAAAATATTTTTTTTTTTAATTTTGAATGATATTTAGGGATACATTATTGAAAGAACGTAACTTACCTTCTTTTTCCTGATATGTAGAAATAATAAAATAGGAAAATTAAGGGAGATCCTCCTCTTTCATTTGCTATCAGTAGTGGCATACTAGGGCAAGTAAAAATACTTCAAAAATATTTTACAAAATGTATCCTTTAAAACTTTATAGTCATTTTTCAAAGAAACCAGGATCACAAAATTAAAGGAATTGGAGGTAAAAAAATTTGGATTTTTTCTACTGTACTTAAAAAATTTCACTGTTTGATTAGGTTGTTCGAGAAATTATTTGATCACTGAATAAAATCTATTAAACATTTTTTTTAAATTTTTAATGTTTGAACTTGGAAAAAATTGATTTGAAAATATTTTTAAAAAATGTTCTAAAAAATGTCTATAAATAATTTCATTTTCCAGATCGACCCTCGTAGCACCTTTATTATTTACTCAATCTAGATGCCATTAAGCTTAAATTAAAGCTTAATAAATTACCTACACAACATTTTTTAAAATAATACTCATTTGATAATAATAACCCGAGACTGGAACTTCATGCAAATGCATGTTTTTTCTCGTTAGTCTGAGAACATTATTAATGAGATATCTTTTCGAAATAAAAAATTTGCATTAAAATGGCATTGATTTGTAAGTGCATATTTTTGCATATTTTAGTAAAAATGCATATATTTGAATATTTTTGAAATAATGGCATTTTTTAGTATTATTTTGTAATATTTAAGAACAAATTCAAGTTTTTAAACATTTTTTGTTAAATTTTTTTCGCAATAGTTTTTACATACACTCAAAAAAAAAAACTGTAAAGTTAGCAAAAAATTTTGTTAAATTTAACTAAAAAAGCACCTGATTTTGGGCCTACTAAATTTTTAGTTAATTTAACTAAAAATATTTAGCTAACTTTTCGTAGAATGAATGTAGCAAAAAAAACGTAACTTTAACTAAAAATTTAGCTAAAATTTCGTAACGTTTTTATGTACATATATTAACAAAAAAATTAGTTGAATTCAGCTAAGCTTTTTGTTACTTTTCGTAAACTAAAATTTACAAAATATTTTGTAAAAAATTGTAAGATTATTTTTTCTGTTTTTTCATCAGCTTAAGTAGAACTTATGAGATTTGCATAGGAGGCTACACAAGAAATTTCACTTAACAAATTTGTTACGAAAAATCAGCAAATTAATTAGTAAAAATTCGTAAACTTAGTTTTGAAGTCAACAAAAAAAATTAATTCAAAATTTGTTCAAAACTAGTATTTTCGTAAATTGAAGTTAACTAAAAAAAAGTAGTTAAAACGCTGATTTTAACTAAAAATTGGCTAAAAAGCCAGTAAACTTGAGTTAACAAAAAAAAAAATTGTTAACTTTACAGTTTTATTTTTTTGAGTGTAGTATTTTTTCGAATTTTAGCTTTTTGCCATTTTGACGCTTTTCTGGTATTTTATGCAAATTTTTTTTTTATCGTACCTAGACGTACTTTCTTTGTGTCCTGTTGACGTATTGTTTTTTAGAGTTGGCAAAAGAGAACTTGGTGTTTTAGTTGTCACTTTTTTCATATTAACACAAATTCCAAGAAAACACACTTCAAAAGGATTAGCCTCGCTTAAATATGCTTCATTCACATTCGTAGCTGTAGAACGATAATTTTCAATTTTTTCAAATTGTTTTAGATCGAATAGACTAGGGTTTGCAATGCGGTTTTAATCGTAACTGCAACCGCGGTTAACCGCACTATATAACCGTAACCGCATAAAAAATCCTGCGGTTACGGCTAATTTAATGAACATAAGATTTGTATGACCAAATAGGATTTTTTTTAGAAAACACAATGAAAAAAGGAACAAAGAATAATAAAAAAAAAATATAAATACTAAAAATGTCTCAGAATATTAAAATTTTTCTACTGCAAAGTATTTCAGAATCTGAAAATTTTTCTGCAGAATAAATGTCTCAGATTCTGAGAAAGTTTCTAACGAACATAAGCCTCAAAATCCGAGATTTTTTTTTTTTAGAAAATATGCCTCAGTCTGAATAATTTTCTATATAAAAAAATGTCTTAGTGTCTGAAATATTAGAAAAATAATTAAAAGCCGAAAAAGTTCTCAGAGTCTAAGACTTTTTCTTTAGAAAGAATATTTTAGAATCTGAATCTTTTTCTGCATAACAAATTCCAGTTTTTCTACAGAAAAAAATCTTAGAATTTGAGACTTTTTCTGTAGAAAAAAATTCTCAGCAACTGAACCTTTGTCTTAAGAAAAATACGGAAATCTAAGACTATTTTTAAAAAATCCCTATAAATCTAGACATTTTTAAAGTATAAAATTTCTCAGAATTTTATTCTTTTCTTGTTAATTGTTCAACCGAGAAAATTTTCAGAATCTGATACTTTTTCAATTTTTTTAAAAAAATAATGAATTTCCTTTTTTTAGGGATGAAAATTTTTTTTAATAACTTTCTCCCACCAAAACCCAAAAGCTATACCCTCCACTCCCTACATTTTACATAAAATCAGTAATATACTTCTATTATAAATTTTTATTAATCGAAGAAATAATTAAATTTAAATTATTTTAAAAGATTATGGTTAACCGTTAACCGCGGTTAATCGCTTGAAATTTAACCGTAACCGCGGTTAATGAAAACTGCGGTTAATTGCAAACCCTAGAATAGACTCATCTTTACTTTTGATAATTTAAAGAAGTATTTACTTGTCAATATAAATTTTTTTTTTGTAAGTTTACTAAAGAAAATATTTTTTTTTTAATCTGTAAGACTGAATTTTGCTGTTATGTTTTTATTTAAATAAAATTAAAAAAAAAAATTTTAAACGCATATTTTCTAAATTTGTGTTGCATATTTTAGGATTTTTTATGCATACTTTAAGCGCTTAAAAAAAATAACGTTTTTAGATGCCTGAAGTTCCAGTCTCTGATAATAACGTTTAACTTTGTCTTTAACAAATTGCATCTACTATAAAAAAGTTTCCAATGAATTGTCGCCCACTGTATATATTCATAATAAATTTCACAACCTCTTTCTAATTGTGTTATCCGTTCTTTCATAAACCTTGCAGTTTCTGAAATATTCAGAATGCATTTTGTCGTATGTCATAAAATTTTATGGTTTTGAGTATGTATTTTGTTGTACGTGCACAAATAATGGACATACGACATTTTTTTATGCAAAGTTATTATTTTAAATTGAATTTTTATACTAACAAGGCAAGTACTCCAACATTTACATCAGTGTTGTCAGTGTTGAAAAACTTTGTTACCACCTAATGAAACAATGTGGACCTTCGGGAAAACTCCTATAACTTCCGAACTAAGAGAAATATCGTCTAGGGAAAAATACGTGTCAAATTAAATTTAGTAAAGATTAATTCATATTTATATGGATATCGTAGGTCGTGAACAAAATATTTAACGAAGACAAGGTTTTTATTTGGGTGTGGGTTATGCGAAATCATTAATTCTCATATTCTTGCTAATCAAAGTTTCTTTTAAATACACTCTTATTAAAATGAGACCAGTTTTCTACAACATATAAACTCGGTAAATTTTAAAAAGGAAAATAGACAGAAAACTTTTTCATGAACATGACTTAAATTTTATTCTACTCACATATACGTGCGTGAATTAAACCAATAAATTTAGCATGATTGTTGTTCAATTTTTTTTACGTTAAACCTTTTTACATACGTATATACTTAGTAGTTTTTGTGGCAGGCTTTATTTATAGCTTTTGATATTCTGCTATCTTCATGAAATAGTTATTTTTAGCCATAAAAAGTTTTGGTTATTTCCGATAAAAATATCAACATAAAAATATCTGTGTTTATTGTTTGTAACTTAAAAATAGATGCTTTGTGTACAAAAGGGTTTAACATAAATCAGAGTTGGGCACGAATCATTACTATTGAGTTGTCATTATCATTAATCTGTTCAATGTTAATGATTTTGTTTTTTTTTTTTTTTTAATTTCAAATTCTTTACACAATGTTAATGAAACTCATTTTTTCAATTTCATTTGTTTACACATTGTCAATAAAATAGAAATTTTGGGAATAAGAAGTTTGAATGCAGATGCTAATGTGATTTTTGTTTATTAGATTTCTACTTAACAATATATATGAGTCATTCCACACCAACTGTTCCACTACAGAAAAACCATGGTGGTTTCAATAGGATATCATTCGCAAAGTATTCGCCCTTAGGGCACTATTTAATAACAAAAATAAAATTTAAGATTTTTCATATAGTGGGCCTTGGAGGCATGGTCAAAAATTGAAAATTTCAGCATTTTTTGCCTAAGTATCTTTATTTAAATATTTATGCCAATAAAATGAAACACAGTGATATCTTTAAAATAAAAGTTTTTTATAGATTTTTGTATGGGCTATCGATTAAAAAAATAAAAATTGTAAAATTTTCAAAAGAAGTTCTGAATTTTTTAAATTTAAACTTAAACTTTATTTATCAAAAAACATGCCACAATTTTATTTCTTTTTTAAATGTTTAAAAATTAGTTAAGGTGTATATCTATCCGTTCTGAAATTTTCAGAGATACTTTTTTCCTTGTTTTCGAAAAAAAAAAATGTTGAACATTGCACTATGCTTATAATTTACAATAATGGGGTATATTACATATGCGAATGAGTAATATTAACTCTTAAAAAACATTTAAAATAGAGATGTGATCGTGGGTAAGTTTTTTTTTACCATCACGCACTCTCACCAAGGAAATTATTTTAATCACGCATGATAATTTATTTCGCTCACGGTTAGTCACGCTCACGTGAGTATCGTGCCCGTGACAACATTTTTTCTACTCACGTGAGCGTGCGTGAACGTGAGGAAAATTAAAAATCGTGCGTGATTAAAACTTTTCCTTCGTGAGCGTGCGTGATCGTCAAAAAATACTCACCCACGAAAACATCTCTATTTTAAATGTTTTTTAAGAGTTAATATTACTCATTCGCATACGTAATATACCCCATTATTGTATAGTGCAATGTCCAACATTTTTTTTTCTCGAAAACAAGGAAAAAAGCATCTCTGAAAATTTCAGAACAGATAGATATACACCTTAACTAATTTTTAAACATTTAAAAAAGAAATAAAATTGTGGCATGTTTTTTGATAAATAAAGTTTAAGTTTAAATTTAAAAAATTCAGAACTTCTTCCATTATTGTAAATTATAAGCATAGTGCAATGTTCAACATTTTTTTTCTCGAAAACAAGGAAAAAAGCATCTCTGAAAATTTCAGAACGGATAGATATACACCTTAACTAATTTTTAAACATTTAAAAAAGAAATAAAATTGTGGCATGTTTTTTTGTAAATAAAGTTTAAGTTTAAATTTTAAAAATTCAGAACTTCTTCTGAAAATTTTCCAATTTTTATTTTTTTAATCGATAACCCATACAAAAATCTATAAAAAACTTTTATTTTAAAGACATCACTGTGTTTCATTTAATTGGCATAAATATTGAAATAAAGATACTTAGGCAAAAAATGCTGAAATTTTCAATTTTTGACCATGCCTACAAAGCCCACTTTTTGAAAAAACTGAAATTTTATTTGTGCTATTTAATAGTGACCTAAGGGCGAATACTCTGCAATTGATTTCATATTGACATGACATCACTTTTTTTTGCTGAACATTTGGTGTGGAATGCCTCATATGTATTTTTTATGTAAGTAATATAAAAAATAATAGAAATAATAGAAATAATAGAAATTAAAATTTGAACAATTTAAAAAATATTGGATTTTTTTTGTTTGAAAATCAAATATTTTGAGAGTTAAAAACGATTAACTCTAATCAACAACTTTAAAAATAAAATAAAAACTATTAATTTTTTATTTCTTTGAGAAAATCTGTTGATTTGCTACGTAAGCGAAGGGATTTTCTTTAAAAAGCGCAATTATCAATCGATCCAAGCAAAGGGGGTAAACTTCTGACATAGAAAGGCATCAGTTGCTTAAAAAAATGTACAAATCACAAGTACATATCGTTCACTTACTTGTCTAGTGTCATAACCCAAAATATGTCATTTTTGGGTAAACAATACAGAATTATTTGTTATATCCTGCTTTATATTGTGTCAAAAATTTGTAATAATATCTTTTAAACTCACCGTTTGTGACGAGAACACGCCATTATAATATTTTCTATGTACGGGCGTTTTGCAATGTAAACCAAGTTTCAATTGTAAACTTTTAACAGGTTTTCTGTAAAGTCAAACATTTTGCGTTATGACACTACACAAGTAAATGAGCGATATGAAAATTGCGTTTTTAAGATGTTGACTTTGTTCTTCAAGCAGGGATTCTAATACCCAAGATCCGAGTTTGCTCATTCACGCAGTTAACCAGCCAATGATCATAAGATTTATTTGTGGCAAGTTTAAGGCGTCTAGCCTTTTTAGTTTCAAATGCATGGTGCTTTCTCAGACGGACGGACATCGATAGAATGTCTCAGATTCTGAGACATTTTTTTATTGAAAAAGTCTTAGATTCTGAGACCTTTTTTATAAAAAACGACTCAGGTTCTGAGAAGTTTTTTCTATAGAAAAAAATCTCAGGTTCTAAATATTTTTTATGTAGAAAAAATCTCAGGTTCTGAGACATTTTTTCCTTAGAAAAAGTCATTTTTTCCATAGAAAAAGTCTCAGATTCTAAGACATTTTTTTCTTTAGGAAAAGTCCCAGATTCTGAGACATTTTTTTTATAGAAAAATTCTCATCTTCTGAGACATTTTTTTTTAAAGAAAAAGTCTCAGATCCAAGATCTTTATTCTATAGAAAAAGTCTCAGATTTTGAGACATTTTTTCTATAGAAAAAGTCTCAAATTCTGAGACATTTTATCTATAGAAAACGTCACAGATTCTGAGACATTTTTTCTATAGAAAAATCTCAGATTCTGAGACATTTTTTCTATAGAAAACGTCTCAGATTCTGAGACATTTTTTCTATAGAAAAATCTCAGATTCTGAGACATTTTTTCTATAAAAATTCCTGCGAATTTTGTACTCTTGCCCAAAACATTAAATCATGATAATGTTTTGCGGAAAACTTGGGTGTACTTGCCAAAGCAAAGTTTTTTTAGAAAAAATAATGTTATATTACTTTGCTATTCCATGCACAACAAATTGAAATATCTGTCGAGGACCCCATTAAAAAACCAAAAGAGCTGTACGTTTCGTAAGTGAGTGCAAAAAAATGTTTTTACATTTTGGAGAGTATAAAAGATTCGGCACCAATGAATATAACAATCTCATTTGTTTTATGTACATTTGATAAACAAATGGAAAATTTTTATGCGAAAAGCTTAGACTTTGTGTAAAAGTAGTTTTGGTAAAAAAAAATATTTTTTTCATGAAAAACAAAATTATGTTAAAAAAAAATTTATTGAACCCAAAATTTTTGGTGAAAAAAAAATTTGATGAAGAAAAGTTTTTGATGAATTTTTTTGATGAGAAGGAAAATTTTTTGATGTAAAAAAAATTGATGAAAAAAAATATAAAAAAAAAAATTTTGGTGAGAAAAAAATTGATAATAAAAAATTTGATGAAAAAAACATGATAAAAAAAAAATTGATGAAAAAAAAATTTTGATGAAAAAAAAAATTGATGAAACAAAAAAACTAATGAAAAAAAAATTTCGATTAAAAAAAAAATTTTGATAAAAAAAAATTGATGAAAAAAAAAATTTGATGTAAAAAATTAATGAAAAAAAAGTTTGATGAAAAAAAAGTTTTATAAAAAAAAAATTGATGAAAAAAAGTTTGATGAAAAAAAAATGAAAAAAAAAAATTGATGGAAAAAAAATTTGATGAAAAAAAAAATTTGATGAAAAAAAATTAATGAAAAAAAAAAACATTTGATGAAAAAAAAAAAATTTTATGAAAAAAAAAAAATTTGATGAAAAAAAAATTTTTTTTTTTGTTGAAAAATAATTATGTTACTTTTTATTCACCAGCTGGTGAAAAATGGGTTTATTCACCTCGAGGTGAATTATTATCCAAGTTTCAAGCCCAAGTTATTAGAATTTTTTGTTTTAAGAAAATGAAAATAGTAATTCTTGTTTTCTTTTTCGTTAATTGTTAGCTTATATAGGTCAAACTGAGGGGGCGTCCTGCAACTTTTTTAAAATTAGACACCAGCTTAAAAACATTATACTGTTAAAAAAAAATACTCAGATTCTGATACATTTTTTCTATAGAAAACTTTCCAGATTCTGAGACATTTTTTCTATGGAAAAAGTATTAGATTCTAAGACATTTTTTTATAGAAAAAGTCTCAGATTCTAAACATTTTTTCTAAATTCTCAGATTCTGAGATTCTCAGATTCTGAGACATTTTTTCTATAGAAAAAGTTTCAGGTTCTGAGACATTTTTTCTATAGAAAAAGTCTCAGACTCTGAGACATTTCTGCTTCAGAAAAATCTCGGATTCTGAAACCTTTTTTCTATAGAAAAAGTTTCAGATTCTGGGACATTTTTTTAATAGAAAAAGTCTCAGATTCTGAGACATTTTTTCTTAAGAAAGTCTCAGATTCTAATACATTTTATCTATTAGAAAAGTCTCAGATTGTGAGATATTTTTTCCACCTATATAACAATTTCAACTTTTTTTATTATCACTTTATCGTTTTCTTTAAAAGAATGTTTCCAAGAATTCAATGAAATATTTGTTTTTCATTATCATTGAATAATTGATAATGATTTTAGTTTTCATTATAATTATGTAAAAAATTGCTAATGAAAATTTCGTGTCACTTTTATTGTGAAAAATTAATATTTTTTAATTTCATTAACATTGACCATATTCCATGACAATGAAACACTCAATGTTAATTGAAAAACAATGCATTAGTCCCATCTCTGACATAAATAAATATTGCTGAAAATATATATTGCAGAAAAAAAAGTTTTAAATTTTTTTTTTTTTTTTTTGTCAAGTATTTATATTAGAGTGTTTCGAAAATAGCAAATTAAAAGTGAGTTCGATAGCACCAAAAATGGCGAATAATTCAGAGAAGAAGTAGTTTAAGAGTATTACATTTTTTTTTTAAATTCGGCTGTGTTGAATCTTTCTTACCCTTTAACTTGTACAAAAAATAAAAAAAATAAAATAAAGGGGCGTTTTTCATTGGCAGGGACTTCGGCTACACTCAAAATAATTACTCTGTAAAATACTATGTAAAATGACTGTAATCTCAATTCGACAGACATTTGACAAAGTTATCTGTCGAAATACAGATTTTAAGAAAATACTTTGTATTTTCTTGTGACCGAAAAAAAAAAAAAATTATCAGTAATTTTAATTTTTACTTTGTAATCTCTATTTTACAGATAATAAACAGAGTTTTTATACCCTCCAACCACAGTATGGGGGTATACTCACTTTGTCATTCAGTGTGTAACGCATCGAAATATCGGTGTAGGACCCCATAAAGTATATATAGTATATTATTGATCAGTGATCGATTCTAAGACATTCTAGCGATGTCCATTCGTCTGTCTGTCCATCCGTCCGTCTGTCTGTCTGTAGTTAACACAGTGCAGTCCAAAATAAAAGAGCTAGACTCCCGACATTTGGCACGAACATGTCTTATGTTCCTAGGCAGCTTAAGTTCGTAAATGAGCAAAATCGGATAAGGGGGAAAAAGTTCCCCCTTGAAGAACTAAACCAACCTCTGAAAAATATCATTTTTTTACATGATTTTTTGTGTTTTTGTTTAACAACTGCAACATTTTTATGCTGCAAGAAGTTCAAAGTCCTGTATTTGGACCAAAAGAATTAGAAAATGTTATGGGCGTGGAATAAAAAAAATTAAATAGTGATAAACTTGTATTTCTTTAGAGCAAGAAGCATAAGAATGAATTTTTAAACCCATATTCGAGAGGAAATTTGCCCCCCCCCAATCACCACTACCGACCCCCCACAAAAAATGAGAAAACGCCCCTGATTTTTTTTTTATTTTTTTGCATGTTGGAGGGTATAAAAGATTCGGCACAGCCGAATTTAACACTCTTGTTTTTGTTAAAATACGGATTTTACAAAAAAGCTTTGGATTTTATAAAAATACTTTGTTTTTTTCTCGTAACCAAAATACTAAATTTTATTAGTAATTTTACTTATTGCTCTGTAAAAATAAAAATCACTTCCAAAAAACTTCCAAATATGACCGATAAACCCCTCTTTAAAAAGTGTCTCAAATTACATAAAATCTGGTAAATTTTACGAGGATGACGTGTAAAATTGGAGTTACTTGTTAAAAACTTTTAAAAATAAAAAATTGAATTTACAATTTGGAAGCATTAAAGCAAGCAAATTTAACAAAATTTTAAATTTAATTAATTTAATTTTTTTAATTTTAATTAATGTTTTGAAGCAGAGAAGTTTTACTCATAAAATGGATTTAACTAAAACTTTTTAAATTTACAGAGTTTTCTTTGTAAAATTTTGACATAAAAAGCATTTAACTAAAACTTTGTAAATTTACAGAGTTTTTTTTGGTAAAATTCTTTTCGGTTTTATCAATATTTTACAGATAATTCTGTAAATTTACAGTTTTTTTTATCGAAATCATTTTACAGAGTTTTCTTCGTACAATAACAAAAAATCTTGCTGGTTGGAAATCTATGGTATTTTCTGCTGGCTCAGCAGAGTATCTCTGTAATTTAACAGAGTGATTATTTTGAGTGTAGGGTTGTGGAGAACACTCCTCCCACTCGAGATAGTGTTTACTAACTCATTTACTATGCTTTTTAGTAAAGTTATACAATTTTATTATTATTTATTCCATTTTTTTTATACAAAGAGGGACGGGCCGAAAAAATAAATTCTCTAATCCTCCGGGAAGGACTTTGAAGTCTTCTTCTTGAATAAAAATGTT
This sequence comes from Pegoplata infirma, assembly GCA_963921195.1. NCBI lineage: Eukaryota > Metazoa > Arthropoda > Insecta > Diptera > Anthomyiidae > Pegoplata > Pegoplata infirma. The sequence continues at coordinate 129,390,185 of OY992539.1, read as the reverse complement.
TCATTTGTCTAACAAAAATAACAAAAAGAACACGTAAAAATTGTGTTTTTCAGAGGTTGGTTTAGTTCTTCAAGGGGGAAATTTTCCCCCCTGGCTAGCTCTTTACTTTGGACTGCATCGTGTCTTATGCAAACGGACGGAAATGTCTAAGAATCGATCATAGATCAATAATATATTTACTTTATGGAGCCCCGACCGATATTTCGATGCGTTACACACGGAATGACAAAGTGAGTACTGTACCCCCATTAGGGTGGGTCGATGAAATGCATATTTGCGAATCTCGACGCGCATTTTCGAGCTGATAACGGGAAAAATCATGAAAAAATTTTAGGAGGGTACTTTTAGGCCTCTACAAGCGGTTTTAGTTCGCGGTTTTTGGAAAAAAAATATTTTTTTTAATTTTTTAAAAATATTTTAAAAATTAAGTAAAATAATGCTTATTACGAAACAAGTTCCCAAAAAAATTTATCTCGCCAATTGTAGCCCGTGGATGCATTTTTATACCCAGGAAAGTTCGATTTATATATGGGGCATTCCATGTGAAATCGGACACTTTGAAAAACTTTTTTTTTAGATTTTCCCAATTTGTTCAGAGAAAATGTTTGTACTAAAAAAATATTGTGGGTCGGTCATACATTTTGTTGCTCTAAGGGTACTATTAGGGCAGTTAGAGCGGTTGGAACAAATTTTAAAAAATGTCGTTTTGTGTGGGAGCCCCCTTGGAAATTGGAGATAGGGTATTAGTTTGTTCCAATGAAATGTTAAGACGTAAAAATTAATGGGGGTCGGTCTTATAAAGGACCCCTCTATGACGCACCATTGGAGCAGTAGAAATGATTTAAAGATTGGAAAATTACAATAAAATTTTTTAAAAAAATTTTACAAAATAGTAGTAATCATTATCCCACGATCTGCCTGGGCAAAAAATTTGTAGAATTGATAGAAGTTTTACACAAAAAAATTTCAAAAAAATCGAAGAGTACAAACATTTTCAAAAATGAGATTTTAATTTTAAAACTTAAAAATCGCATACTAGAGCGCTTTTAAGAATTTTTTGGGATTTTTTTTAGAAAGAACTTAAAAAAACAAACATTTTGAAAAAAAAAATTTGAAATTTGGACCTTTATTGAAGAATTTATGATTAAAAGAAGTTTGAGTAAAGGAACAAACTACCAATTTTTAAAAATTCGATATCTTTTGAACGGGTCATCAAAAAAATCTGAAAATTTACCACGAAGGAGTTTTCGAAGAGAACTAAAAACTGTAAACAAATTGGGAAAATCTAAAAAAAAGTTTTTCCAAGTGTCCGATTTCACATGGAATGCCCCATATATAAAAAAAAATATTTTTTATTTCACAATAGCACTCAAATGGTGCATAATGCCGATTTAAGAACATGAATGATAAAAATTAAAAAATTGCAGGTATTTATAGCAATCCACAAGTGCAAAAAATTATTCGAAGTAATTATCACTTATTTTTTGACATTTAAAAATTAAAATCGACTTTTTGAAAAAGTCCGAAACCTTCGATTTTTTTGTAAAAAACTATAAGAATTCTACTCTAAATTATGCAACTTCTAAGCCATAACTCGAGATGTGATCACAATTCTTTCTATTTTTTTTTTAATTTTTAAAATTGCACCTTTTATGTTTTGGCTCTGATTTATTTTATATGGAGCTCCAAAAAAAAAAAAAAATGGTAGATACTGACCCTAACTTACCCTAAATATATTCATTTGGAGGTAAATATACGTCTCACAAAAATTTGGGACGATCGGACATGTGTAAGGCGCTTAGCATGGTCCCTGAAGTTTAAAAAACGGATTACAAGGAAAAATATGAATTTTTTTCTGTTTTCGCAATTTCTTTGGTATTTTAAGTTAAGTTTTAATTCAAGTGATTATAGAATTATGATGTGGAGTGAAATGCCTTTCTAATAAGGTACTAAAAACTAAAATCGGTTGAAAATCAGCCAAGTTTTTACAACTTCCCCAGGCATCTAGCGTGTGCTATACAACTTGATTAAAAAATACGAGGCCCTTTTTTTAAATTTATTGAAATTTTCTACTGTAAAAACATTTTTTCATTATTCATGTTTCAGTGTAATATTTTTTTGACTTTTCCAAATTTTAAAACAAAAAAAATATTTTTTTTTTTTAGCACTAATTTAAAAAATGTTAGCAAAACACAATATGAAAAATACTTGTCATCTAATAACATTTGAACTTGAAGAATAAAAAAATGTTATTACAGTAGAAAATTTCAATGAATTTCAAAAATCGGATTGTATTGATTAATCAAGTTGTCTGCCACACGTTAGATGCCTGGGGAAGTTGTAATAACTTGGCTGATTTTAAACCGATTTCGGTTTTTATGACCTTAATAGAGAGACATTTTACTCTACATTTCAATTCTGTAACCATTTGAATTCAAAATTAACTTAAAATACCAAAAAAATTAAGAAAACAGAAAAAAATGCATATTTTCCCTTGTAATCCGATTTTCAAACTTCAAAGCCGATGCGGCACGCCTTACCCATGTCCGATCATCCTAAAATTTTCTGAGACGTATTTTTACACCCAAGTTAATATATCTAGGGGAAGTTACGGTCAATATTTACCAAATTATTTTTTTTGGAGCACCATATAAAATAAACCAGAGTCAAAAAAAAATAAGTGCAATTTTCAAAATTTGAATAAAAATAGAACGAATTACGATCACATCTCGAATTATGACTTAAAAGTTGCGTAATTAAGAGTAGAATTTTTTGACATTTTTTAAAAAAAATCGAAGGTTTCGGACTTTTTCAAAAAGTCGATTTTAATTTTTATACGATAAAAAACAAGTGATAATTACTTCGAATAATTTTTCATATTTTTTTTCTAAAACTACATTTAACTACCAACAAAATGTTGTCCATCTTTTTTTAATATATCTATATTTTTTACTGGTCAAAATTGATTGAAAATTTAATTTTTTTCATTTTTTGGAAAAAATCGCCATTTTGAAAAATTGATTACTCAACACCACCTTGGTATAAAAGGCTGAAAATTTGGCTGGAAGTTGCATTTAATACGTACTAAAACATATCCAAAAATAAAATTAATCGAAGGGGGTCGGGCCTAAAAGTGAGTGATTTGGCATGGAATGCCCCATATATATTCATGATCCTTGATCGATTTTAAGTCGATCTAGCGATGTCCGTCTGTCTGTCTGTCTGTCTGTCCGTCCGTCTGTCTGTCTGTCTGTTGAAATCACGTTTTTGGCAATACTCCGAAACCGATTTAAACGCTTGGGGTACCAAAAGTTGAGTAATTTTCCCAGGCAAAAACTGATGTATTTTTTTTTAAATCGGTTAAGTATTTTAAAAGTTATGAGCGAATTACTAAAAACATATCGTTTTTTTTCAACATAACCCTTAATTAACTCATATTTTGCGTGATACATAAGAAAGAAAACGGAAATGAAAAAAAAAAAACTGAGAAAAAGAAAAAAAATCTTTACAAAAAAGCTTTAAAATATGTAAAACAAAATCTAAATTTAATTAAAAAAAGTTCGTTAAGTAATAATAAAAAAATTAATGGTTATTTTTATATAGCATGTGTGTGTGTGTGTCCATTTTTTGCTTCGTCATATTAACGGGGTTGCCAGACTTTTTTTTGGCTTTGTCGCCAAATCGGATGTAAAATATCGCCAAAATTCAATTTTGTTCAGATTTCTTAAAAAAAAAAAATATTTTCATTTAAAAAAATAAATTTTGTTAAATAATAAAAGACAGAAATAAACTTTATGGCAAAAATCGCCCAAATCCGGAAAATCTATATATATAAAAGAGTAATGTGACTGACTGACTGACTGACTGACTGACTGACATACTCATTCATCATCGCCCAGCCCAAACCGCTGAAGCTAGAGACTTTAAATTTGGACTGTAGGTCCACCTCCCGGAATATAGATCCACTAAGGCTGGATTTTTGCCAGTGTTGATTCTAAGGGGACAAAAAGGGTAAAAAACTGAACTTTTGGTACTTTTTATATCTCCTGAAATAATAGTCATAGAGACTTGAAATTTGGACTGTATGTTCACCTCCCGGAATACAGATCCACTATGGCTGGATTTTTGCCAATGTTGATTCTAAGGGGACAAAAAGGGTAAAAAACTGTACTTTTGGTACTTTTTATATCTCCTGAAATAATAGTCATAGAGACTTGAAATTTGGACTGTATGTTCACCTCCCGGAATACAGATTCACTATGGCTGGATTTTTGCCAATGTTGATTCTAAGGGGACAAAAAGGGTAAAAAACTGTACTTTTGGTACTTTTTATATCTCCTGAAATAATAGTCATAGAGACTTGAAATTTGGACTGTATGTTCACCTCCCGGAATACAGATCCACTATGGCTGGATTTTTGCCAATGTTGATTCTAAGGGGACAAAAAGGGTAAAAAACTGTACTTTTGGTACTTTTTATATCTCCTGAAATAATAGTCATAGAGACTTGAAATTTGGACTGTATGTTCACCTCCCGGAATACAGATCCACTATGGCAGGATTTTTGCCAGTGTTGATTCTAAGGGGGTAAAAAGGGTAAAAAACTGTACTTTTGATACTTCTTATATCTCCTGAAATAATGGTCATAGAAAATTAAAATTTGCAATGTAGGTTCACCTCCCGGAAAAAATATTCACCAATGCTGGGTTTTTGCCAATGTTGACTCTACGGGGGTAAAATGGAAAAAAGTGTAACTTTGGTACTTTTTTTAATTTACTGAAATAATGGTACCTTTTATAAAAAGTACATTTTATAAAAAGTACCTTTTATAAAAGTACCTTTTATAAAAGTACCTTTTATAAAAAGTACTTTTTATAAAAAGTACCTTTTATAAAAAGTACCTTTTATAAAAAGTACCTTTTATAAAAAGTACCTTTTATAAAAAGTACCTTTTATAAAAAGTACCTTTTATAAAAAGTACCTTTTATAAAAAGTACCTTTTATAAAAAGTACCTTTTATAAAAAGTACCTTTTATAAAAAGTACCTTTTATAAAAAGTACCTTTTATAAAAAGTACCTTTTATAAAAAGTACCTTTTATAAAAAGTACCTTTTATAAAAAGTACCTTTTATAAAAAGTACCTTTTATAAAAAGTACCTTTTATAAAAAGTACCTTTTATAAAAAGTACCTTTTATAAAAATTACCTTTTATAAAAAGTACCTTTTAATAAAAGTACCTTTTATAAAAAGTACCTTTTATAAAAAGTACCTTTTATAAAAAGTACCTTTTATAAAAAGTACCTTTTATAAAAAGTACCTTTTATAAAAAGTACCTTTTATAAAAAGTACCTTTTATAAAAAGTACCATTTATAAAAAGTACCTTTTATAAAAAGTACCTTTTATAAAAAGTACCTTTTTTAAAAAGTGCCTTTTATAAAAAGTACCTTTAATAAAAAGTACCTTTTATAAAAAGTACCTTTTATAAAAAGTACCTTTTATAAAAAGTACCTTTTATAAAAAGTACCTTTTATAAGAAGTACCTTTTATAAAAAGTACCTTTTATAAAAAGTACCTTTTATAAAAAGTACCTTTTATAAGTACCCTTTATAAAAAGTACCTTTTATAAAAAGTACCTTTTATAAAAAGTACCTTTTATAAAAAGTACCTTTTATAAAAAGTACCTTTTATAAAAAGTACCTTTTATAAAAAATACCTTTTATAAAAAATACCTTTTATAAAAAGTACCTTTTATAAAAAGTACCTTTTATAAAAAGTACCTTTTATAAAAAGTACCTTTTATAAAAAGTACCTTTTATAAAAAGTACCTTTTATAAAATGTACCTTTTATAAAAAGTACCTTTTATAAAAAGTACCTTTTATAAAAAGTACCTTTTATAAAAAGTACCTTTTATAAAAAGTTCCTTTTATAAAAAGTACCTTTTATAAAAAGTACCTTTTATAAAAAGTACCTTTTATAAAAAGTACCTTTTATAAAAAGTACCTTTTATAAAAAGTACCTTTTATAAAAAGTACCTTTTATAAAAAGTACCTTTTATAAAAAGTACCTTTTATAAAAAGTACCTTTATAAAAAGTACCTTTTATAAAAAGTAACTTTTATATAAAGTACCTTTTATAAAAAGTACCTTTTATAAAAAGTACCCTTTATAAAAAGTAACTTTTATTAAAAGTACCTTTTATAAAAAGTGCCCTTTATAAAAAGTACCTTTATAAAAAGTACCCTTTATAAAAAGTGCCTTTTATAAAATGTACGTTTTGTTAAAAGTACCGAAAGTACACTTTTTGGTACTTTTTTATATCCTGAAATAATAATCATAGAAACTTGAAATTGGAAAAGGTTCGCCTCTCGGAATATAAAGGGGTTAAAAGGGGTAAAAAAGTGTACTTATTTATTTTCTGATATAATGGTCACAGAAACTTAAAATTTGGAATGTAAAATCCTTCGGTGAAAAAAAAGATTGGGAAAAGTACTTTTTGGGAATTTCGTTTCTTAACGGGGATAAAAAGTTCTTTTAATATTCTCTGAAACAATGATCCTAGATAATTGAAATATGGATTATAGGATCCTTCGGTGAAGAAAAAACATTCTGGAAGAGGTACTTTTTGGAAATTCCGTTTTTAATGGGAGGTAATACAGTGTACTTTTGGTACTTTTTTTGTTTCTATAATAATGACTTTAGAAGAAGGAGATGGAAATGGAAATGAAATGGAGTAGAACGGGGAGCAAAATGGAATAGAGCAGGGAACAATATGGAATGATAATTTTTTCTCAAATTTTTCGTGTTTAGCTTTTTTTATTCCATATTTTTTCCCTCTATATATTTAAAGCTCATTACCCTCTATTACCCTCTAATGAGCATTACCCTCTATATATTTAAAGCTCATTGAGCATGTATGAACATGTATGAGCATACATGGTCATTTTCACCCGGGTTTATAAAAAGTACCTTTTATAAAAAGTACCTTTTAAAAAAAGTACCTTTTATAAAAAGAACCTTTTATAAAAAGTACCTTTTATAAAAAGTACCTTTTATAAAAAGTGCCTTTTATTAAAAGTACCTTTTTTAAAAAGTACCTTTTATAAAAAGTACCTTTTATAACAAGTACCTTTTATAAAAAGTACCTTTTATAAAAAGTATCTTTTTTAAAAAGTACCTTTTATTCAAAGTACCTTTTATAAAAAGTACCTTTAATAAAAAGTATCTTTTATCAAAAGTACCTTTTATTCAAAGTACCTTTATAAAAAGTACCTTTTATAAAAAGTACCTTTTATAAAAAGTACCTTTTATAAAAAGTACCTTTTATATTTATTTATTTTATTTTATTTGTTCTTCCCATACAACAAGCTAAAATCTTTTAAATTAAAGTATGGGAATTTTCAATGAAAAACACATATAATAGTAAAAAAAAAAACATTTAAATTTAAATATAGGTATAAATATAAATATAAATAAATGAATGGTATAAGAATAATACGAAAATAAATTTTAGTTAAAAAAAAAAAAAATATATATAAAAATTGGTTGATTGAATCAAAAACAATTTACGACAAACAATTAAAGTTTACGATCCAAAAGTAGTTGTTATTTTGTTTTTAAACTGTATTGCGTTGCTGATTTTCTGGGTTTTATTTGGTAGTAAGTTCCAGAGATATATAACATAAAAAAAGAACTGCCATTCAGAAATTTTACTGCGATATCTAATTGGTACAAGTTTTCTTCCTCTATTTGATCTGGCAAAGGTTAAGCGATTGTATAGGTATGATGGTTCCTTCAGGTATATAATTTTGTGTAAAAATACTAGTACCTTTAATTTTAAAATATTGTCAAACGACATTCCATAAAGTTTTGTTGAAAATGAAGTGATACGATCAAGTCTCTTTAATCCATAAACATATCTTATGATACTATTGAAGGCCACATTTAGTTTCCTTTTACTTGTTGAGTCACATGAGGCAAACATTTCACACCCGTATAATAATACTGGCATTAGGTATGATTTGGCAAGGAGTATTCTTATATGCAATGGAGTACAAGATTGGGTCGCCCAGAGCGTTCGGAGCATACCATACGTTCTCCCTACCACAACGTTTACATGATTGTGCCAACTTAATGTGTCATTGAAAACTACTCCTAGATTCTTTGACGAAGTTACAATTTCCAGCTTCTGGTTGTTAAGAATTACTTCAAAATTTAAATTATGACGCAGAGATTTTTTGTGCATAATAAGACATTTGGACTTGAGGGCATTCAGACTAAGTCCATTAATAGTTACCCAGTGATGGATATTGCTTAAATCTTCATTAAGTTTTCCTAAGTTTGCGCTGGAAGATTTTATTGGGCTGCAAAGATACAATTGGACGTCGTCGGCGTACATGTGTACTTTACAATATTTAACATGCTGTGGCAAGTCGTTGGCGTACATTGAAAATAGCAGAGGACCTAGAATTGAGCCTTGTGGAACTCCTTTAGGTACGTGAAGTGGTCTCGAGTATTGGTCATTTAGGAACACAGACTGAACACGGTTTACCAAGTAAGATTCAATAAGATTCCTTGAGCACGTTGAGAAGTTAAAAAGGCGATTAAGTTTAAGCAAAAGAATAGAGTGGTCGACTATGTCGAAGGCTTTTGAATGATCAAGAAGGACTAGAAAACAAATATTTCCACCATCAATGGCATCACGAATATCATCTGAAACATCTATTAAGGTAGTGGTGCAACTATGTTTTTGTCTAAAGCCTGACTGCTTGTGAGTTAATAGCCCAAATTGTTTTAAGTATTCGTTTATTTGATTATGCATTATCCTCTCCAGAGCCTTATATAGGAATGGTAGGATTGATATGGGTCTAAATTCAGAGTTCGTCTTAGGCACAGGAATAACCTTTGCATGCTTCCATTCTGATGGAAAGACGCTGGTGGTAAGGATTGTATTAAAAAGATATGTTATATATTTTTATAAAAAGTACCTTTTATAAAAAAAAAACTTTTATAAAAAATACCTTTTATAAAAAGTACATTTTATAAAAAGTACCTTTTATAAAAACTACCTTTTATAAAAAGTACCTTTTATAAAAAGTACCTTTTATAAAAAGTACCTTTTATAAAAAGTACCTTTTATAAAAAGTACCTTTTATAAAAAGTACCTTTTATAAAAAGTACTTTTTATAAAAAGTACCTTTTATAAAAACTACCTTTTATAAAAAGTACCTTTTATAAAAAGTACCTTTTATAAAAAGTACCTTTTATAAAAAGTACCTTTTATAAAAAGTACCTTTTATAAAAAGTACCTTTTATAAAAAGTACCTTTTATAAAAAGTACCTTTTATAAAAAGTACCTTTTGTAAAAAGTACCTTTTATAAAAAGTACCTTTTATAAAAAGTACCTTTTATAAAAAGTACCTTTTATAAAAAGTACCTTTTATAAAAAGTACCTTTTATAAAAAGTACCTTTTATAAAAAGTACCTTTTATAAAAAGTACCTTTTATAAAAAGTACCTTTTATAAAAAGTACCTTTTATAAAAAGTACCTTTTATAAAAAGTACGTTTTATAAAAAGTACCTTTTATAAAAAGTACCTTTTATAAAAAGTACCTTTTATAAAAAGTACCTTTTATAAGAAGTACCTTTTATAAAAAGTACCTTCTATAAAAAGTACCTTTAATAAAAAGTGCCTTTTATTAAAGGTACCGAAAGTATACTTTTTGGTACTTTTTTATTTCCTGAGGTATAAATAAAACATCCTTTTTTGTTTTTTAAATCATCACATTGGTGGAGGGTATTTAAAGATTCGGCACAGCCGAATATAGCTTTCTTACTTGTTTTAATTTAAGTTTGAATTAGAATGGTTACAGAATTGTGGTTTGAAATAAAGTAACTCTATAATAAGGTACTAAAAACTTAAATCGGTTGAAAATCAGCCAAGTTATTCCCTAGGCAACTTGTGGCAGACCACTTGATTAAGGAATACGATACACATTATTGAAATTTATTAAAATTATTTATTAGAAAAAAATTTTTTTATTTTTCAAGTTGATTTAATTATATGACAAGTATTTTTCATGTTCTGTTTTGCTAACATGTTTTTAAATAATGCTAAAAATGCTTGAATTTTTCAACACTCTCCAATTTTAAAATTTAATATTTTGTAAAAACAAGAAAAATCAAAAACTATAACATTGGAACTTGTAGAATAAAAAAATGTTATAACAGTAGATAATTCTAATAAATTTCAAAAATGGGACTCGGTGTCCTTAATCAAGAGGTCTGCCACACATAAGATGCCTGGGGAAGTTGTAATAACTTGGCCATTTGAATTCAAGCTTTAATAAAAATAATCGAAAAAATTTAGAAAAAAAAAAAAATAAAAAGACAAATTTTCCTCATGTCCGATTATCCTAAAATTATACGCATATTTGTAATTATACTCAAAATAATACATTAGTAGATTTACTAATTTTTTTTTTTGCTAATGCTGGTTAGCTAACTTTTAGCAAATTTTTAGTTGAGATTAGCATGTTAGCAAAAATATCTTGTAAACTTCATTTAGCGCATTAGCAATTTTAAACAAAATTTGAACTAATTTTTTTTGCTAGATTTAAAATTGAGTTGACCAAATTTTTACAAGTTTTTTGCTAATATTAGCAAAACAAATGGTAAATTTTTTTTATTTTCAGAAAACTTAAAATGGCGCTATCTCGGAAATTAAGCCAGATAGAGCAAAATGGAGGCCATTTTTGGTTCTCGGGCTCTCCATAGTATCGCCGGTCCTCTTCACATATGTGGACCCTAACGGGCCCTAACTTTGGATCCAAAAAAGTTAGCATTCATGAAAATTTTAAAATGCTCATATCTTGGTAAATATTGCCGACACAACAAAAAATCCAAAAGCATTTTTGTAGCCCTCAACACGTAGAACAAGACCGCAAAATAGTCAAAAGCTCTCCGAGTAATATTTTTGAAGTTATCGAGTTTTTTAATTCTCAAGACCCCAGTGGACCTCTATAATCACGTATCTCAAAAACTAAGCAAGGTAGAGCGAAACGGACACAAATTTTGGATCAAAAACTATGACGATTTTTAAGGAACCCAACTAGGTCTAGGCCCATCGGGATCTGGACCTATCGGGTCCGAACCCAATGGGGTCCTCAGATGTGTATAAACTAAGTTCAAAAAAAAAATATTTAGTCAACTAATTATTGGCAAAACATTTTTGCTAACTTTAGCAAAAAAATTGTGGGTTCAAAATCAGCAAATTTTCTTGTAGGTTTACAAGCTTTTTTGCTAACATTACAGTTTTTTTTTTTTGAGTGTATGATTGATTTAACGAATGAATTGCAAGCTTATGACAAAACTATGAAAAATTTCGTTTTTTTTTTGCTTTCCAATATGTTTCCAACAATAAAAATGTAAAATCCGATCGTTTTGTATATTTTTGAATTAATGTATTTAAATAAATTAATGCGAAAAAAAAAAAATTGGTAAGTTGAAAATTTGTAACTCGGCAGTTAAAATATATTTTTGAAAAATTTTTTACCATAGGACCCCAACGGCTCTAAATTTTTTTTAGAGCTGAAAGCCTAATCTCACCAAAATCAAATTTTTTGTCGTAAATAAGCTAACCAAGTAATATAATAAATAATAACAAAAAAATTTAAAATCAAAAAAAAATTTTTGGTTTGTATGGAATAATGATTTTTAAGGCCCCGCTCTTTAAGGCCCCGTCGCGTAGGGAAGGCGTGGTCGTAGGGTCGTAAAATTTTTCCTGAGTTATTTTTAAGTCAAATGGAAAAAAATTAGCGGGTACCGTCTCAACATTTCCAAAATAAGGGACACTCTAATGCTCTGCCACACTCAAAAAAATGAGATTAGCTGTTAGCAAAAAATTCTTGTAAACTTCATTTAGCACATTAGCAATTTTAAACAAACTTTGAACTAATTTCTTTTGCTAAATTTGAAATTGAGTTGACAACATTTTTACAAGATTTTTTGCTAATATTAGCAAAATAAATGGTAAATTTTTTTTTATTTTCAGAAAACTTAAAATGGCGCTATCTCGGAAACTAAGCCAGATAGAGCAAAATGGAGGCCATTTTTGGTTCTTAGAATCTCCATAGTATCGCCGGTCCTCTTAACATATGTGGACCCTAATGGGCCCTAACTTTGGATCCAAAAAAGTTAGCATTCCCGAAAATTTTAAAATGCTCATATCTCGGTAAATATTGCCGACACAACAAAAAGTCCAAAAGCATTTTTGTAGTTCTCAACACGTAGAACAAGATCGTAAAATAGTCAAAAGCTCTCCGAGTAATATTTTTGAAGTTATCGAGTTTTGTAATTCTCAAGACCCCAGTGGTCCCCTATAATCACGTATCTCAAAAACTAAGCAAGGTAGAGCGAAACGGACACAAATTTTGGATCAAAAACTATGAAGATTTTAAAGGAACCCAACTAGGTCTAGGGCCATCGGGGTCTGGACCTATCGGGTCCGAACCCAATGGGATCCTCAAATGTGTATGAACTAAGTGGAAATAAAAAAATAATCAGTTAACTAATTTTTAGCAAAACATTTCTGCTAACTTTACCAAAAACATTGTGGGTTCAAAATCAGCAAATTTTCTTGTAGGTTTACAAGCTTTTTTTGCTAACATTACAGTTTTTTTTTTTTGAGTGCAAAAGCTGTGAGTGTGTTTGTAGAAAACAAAATTTTTGTGTATTTACAAAAAAACGTTATAAAACTAAGTGTTAGTTGGCGAGATTTTCCTCTTTTGGTGGCACTGATAGCTAAGGCGTCGACAAAAACCACTTCAGCCGGTAGGTCTTGGGTTCGAGCCCCGGTCAGGGCTGCAATGATATATTTCTTTTTAATGTTTTTTATTTTTTTAATATATTTTTTTTAACTATTTTAATTATTGTAACATTATTTTAATTATTAAAAAATTAAAATGCATATTGAAGACATTTTCTTCTATTAATGGACATTCATTAATTCTATATTTTTTTTCTATGAATTTAATAAAATCTATGAATTAAATTCTCTGAAATATTTCACAATACTAATGAATATTCATTCAGGCAATGAATTGTTTCATAGATTCTATAACTTTTGTTTTATGAAATTTGTTCATAGATATTATGAACAATAATTCTTTCAGTGTACCAATTCCAGGGAGATCGGAGGATGACACTAGGAAAACTTCCCTTGTAATTCGTGCAAAAATTATCAACATAAATAAATTTGAAAAAGAAAAAGAATTTTCTTGAAAGTTATTCAATGAGAATACTGTAATTAGTAAAGAAAATTTACCTCGAGCCACAATAAATCTACTCAAAATATAATATTTTAATGGTAGAATAAAACAATTTTAGTATTTTTAATAAATATGAATTTTTAATAAATATGAATCATAATTAATTATTTTTTTTTATTTTTACCATGTTGGCGAATATAAAAGATTCGTCATATCCAAATTTATCACTCTCGCTTGTTTTTAATTGAATGCCGAATAACAATTTTGGCATGTTAGCAAGTATGTAATTTTTTTGATTGACTTAATAACCATAAACTTTTATTATATGTTTTTTTTTTGTTGGAAAAGAAATCAAATTATGTATTTATTTTTATTAGAAATATGCTTGTATTGACTTTTTATTTTTCCTTAGAAATATTTAATTGGAGTCATTAAAATTTTTATGTTTAACGGACAAATAAGAAAAACAAAAAAGCAAAAGAAACCAAGTAAAATACTTTTGGCAGTGGCGTAGCTGGATGTGTAGTTTTTTTTGGGTGAACGTAAACAGATTAATATACGAATACGTTAATCCCTACACTCAAAAAAAAGGGAGGTAAAAAAATTAATATTAAATAAATTTTGTGACAAAATGGAAATGATTAAGTGCCAAAGGTTTTTTCATTTGACTTAAGTATAATTAGTTCATATTTTTCTTAAAAATAAGGAAGACGTGGTATCACAATGGACCTCAGAGTCTACACTCAAAATAATCACTCTGTTAAATTACAGAGATACTCTGCTGAGCCAGCAGAAAATACCATAGATTTCCAACCAGCAAGATTTTTTGTTATTTTACGAAGAAAACTCTGTAAAATGATTTCGATAAAAAAAACTGTTAATTTACAGAATTATCTGTAAAATATTGATAAAACCGGAAAGAATTTTACCAAAAAACTGTGTAAATTTACAAAGTTTTAGTTAAATGCATTTTATGAGTTCAAAATTTTACAAAAAAAAACTGTAAATTTACGAAGTTTTAGTTAAATCCATTTTATGAGTTAAACTTCTCTGCATCAAAAACATTAATTAAAATTAAAAAAAATAAATTAACAATTAAAATTTTGTTAAATTTGCCCGCTTCTAAATTGTAAACTTACTTTTTTTTATTTTTGCTATTATTATGAGTTTTTAACAAGTAACTCCAATTTTACACGTCATCCTCGTAAAATTTACAAGTTTTTATTGTAATTTAAGACACTTTTTAAGAAGGGGTTTATCGGTCATATTTAGAAGTTTTTAAAGTGATTTTTATTTTTACAGAGCAATGATTAAAATTACAAATGAAATTTAGTATTTTGGTTACGTGAAAAAACAAAGTATTTTTCTGAAATCCGTATTTTAACAAAAAACTCGTGTTTATTATCTGTAAAATAGAGAATACAAAGTAAAGTTACAGATAAAATTTTGTTTTTCGGTCACAAGAAAATACAAAGTATTTTCTTAAAATCTGTATTTCGACAGATAACTTTGTCAAATATCTGTCGAATTGAGATTACAGTCATTTTACAGAGGATTTAACAGAGTAATTATTTTGAGTGTACGTGTGTTGACGTAAAACGTCAGCAGCCACTTACAACCTAACCTACAACCTAAGGAAGACAGAACTAAATTAATTTTATGACAATTTTAACTAGCAAATAGGAACATTTTTATTATATTTTATTTCATACACATTTGAGGACTAGATTGGGTCCAGACCCCATTGGAATCGGATTCCATGGGTCCAAGCCTGTTTGCTCAAGATAGAGGTGAGTCCTTTTAGGGTAATCATAGATTTTGATTCAAAACTTTTGTCCGTTTCGCACTACCTTGCTCAGTTTTTGAGATACGAAAATTAGGAGCCTTATAGGGTCTTGAGAATCTTATAAACTGGATAACTCAAACAATATTACTAGGAAGGCTTTCGAGTAAAAAAAAAAATTAGATAAAAAAAAAATGATAGAAAAAAAAGTTTGATGAAAAAAAAAAATTTGATAAAAAAAAAGTTTGATGAAAAAAAAAAAAAAAAAAATTGATGAAAAAAAAAATTTGATGGCAAAAAAAATTTGATGGAAAAAAATTGATAAAACAAAAAAAAAATTGATGAAAAAAAAAATTTAGGAAAAAAAAATTTTGATGAAAAAAAAAAAAAATTTTTTGTTGAAAAATATTTATGTTACTTTTTATTCACCAGCTGGTGAAAACGGTTTTATTCACCACGTGGTGAATTATTATACAAGTTACAAACCCAAGTTATTAAAATTTTTGGTTTTAAGAAAATGAAAATAGTAATTCTTGTTTTCTTTTTCGTTAATTGTTAGCTTATATAGTCAAACTGAGGTGGCGTCCTGAAACTTTTGTAAAATTAGACACCAGCCTAAAAACATTATCATGTTAAAAATATTCCCTAAAATAAGAAGACCCCAGCTTTCACGTGAGCCAAAACTTGTTAAAATCGGGCTATTTATTAAAAAGTTACCGCTATTTTAACGTGATGTAATTTTCTCACTTTTGCTAAAAAGGTCAAACTTTGACACGCCATGATTCTGTAAATACACCAAATTTTAAGAGGCGATACATGGTACATATATCGTATTTATGTAGATTATCTATGTGTCAATGTTCAATTTAATCAGAAACACCATTTCCAAAAATTAGTAAAAATTGAGCTTAATTTTTTGGAGCAGTTATATTTTTTTTCAGAATTTTAAAATTCTACAAAAATCCGAAAAAGGTAATGAGGATTAAAAAAAATGTTTCTTTGTAAAAATTTTTCTAAGAAAAAATTTTTCAGAATTTGAGAATTATTCTATAGGAAAAATGTCTCTGTATCTGAGACTTTTTCAATACCAAAAAGGTCATATAATCTGAGACTTTTTTATAGGGAAAATGTCTCAGAATCTGAAACTTTTGCGGATGGAAAAGGTGTCAGAATCTGGAATTTTTGTATAGGAAAAAGGCCTCAAAATTTGAGGCTTTTTCTGTAGAAAAAAAATCAATAGGAAAGGGTCCGAGAATCTCAGAATTTTTCTATAGGCTAAAGGTCTCAGAGTCTGACATGTTTTCTATAGAAAAAATGTCTAAGAATCTGAGTTTTTCTATGGGAAAAATATATAAGAATCTGAGACTTTTTTTCTATAATGTCTAAGAATGTGAGATTTTTTCTATAGGAAACAAAGTCTTAGAGTCTGAGACGTTTCTATAGAAAAAGGATCTCAAAATAATAGACTTGTTTGATAGGAAAAATGCCTTGCATACCGGGTATCCCGGTTTTTGGTAGTCCAACAATGGTAAATTGACGATTTTTTTTAATCGAAGTAATGGAAAAGTGTGATAGTGTAAAGTAGGTATAACTTTTTACACACTCAAAAACTTTTAAAGCAGAAAATTGTCCAATTTGTATAATATTATTTCCCCCAATCAAGTTCGACGTCAGTGTTCTTCAAGTACTTAACAGAATATGAACCACAATTTTTTTGTATTTGACTTTTAATTACTTTTATTTCTTTACAAAAATTAAACAACAAAGTTTTATATACAAGGACACACACCATCTCTTTATGAACAGGGATTTTTTTATACAAAAAAAAAACAAAATTAAATAATTTTTTTCATTATACAAGTGCACGTAAGATGAATATTTTCTTAACGGTAACCAAGAGACTCATACCAAAAAAAAAATGTTAATGAAAAGAATATATGGAAAAATTAAATAAATATTTAAAATTAGTTCATATGGTAAAAATGGTTCATATGGTCTATGGGAAATTTAATTACTGATTTTGTATTTAATTTTTAAATTAAGTATTTGAGAGATAAATAATAATTTAATTTAATAATTTAAGTATTTGATAGATAAATGAAGAAAACTATAATTTTTTCATCAATATTTTGGAAGAAATAAACGTTTAAAAAGCGCTTATTTGGCAAAATTGTCTTTGAAACGATGTTTTATAATTTTTATACACGAAAACCGTAAGTTGTACAATAAACATTTTGTGATTTTTGGTAAAAATATTTATATTTTTTTTTTTTTTGTAAATTTTGAAAAAAAAAATAGTCGAATGTCTTTTTTTCGACAGCACCATCATGAATTTCCTAAACATAATTTTTTAATCAAGTCTATTTTGTTATTTTAAAGCTGTTTAAATTTCGGAGAGTTATTTTATCGTATTGTCAAGCGAATATAACAAAAAAAAGAAGATCCCCGGTCATGAAATGCGCTTTTTTTTAATGATTTCTAATGGAACTGATTCTCATCAATTCCACTAGAAACCAAAAAAAAATACCAAGGGTCATTTAGTTTGTCCAATATTTTGCAAATACAATAAAAAAAAACTTGTAAAACGACAACAAAAGTTTGTAATTTTTTTTTTTTGCTATTTCCTATTTGACAACAATTCTTGTAATTTTACAAGCTTTTTAACAATAATTTTGTAATTTTACAAACTTTTTACCAATAAAATTGTAAATTTCCAAGTTTTTTGACGTGATAAAACTTACAAGGAGGTTTCGTGTTTTTACTAGATTTTTTGCTACCTCCTATTTTACGAGAATTCCTAGTAAAAATTATGAACTTTTTCGTAATTATACAAGAGTTTTACCAAAAAATTGTAAATTTACAACTTTTTTAGCGCAATAAAACTTACAAGGAAATCTCGTGAATTTACTAAATTTTTTTTTTGTAAAAAAATGTTGAAAAATTGTAAAATTGCAAAAAAAAATGTAAAATTCCAAAAAAAGATTGTAAAATTACAAAAAAATGTAAATTTTGATCAATAATTTGTTCTTAAAAAACAAGGAAAACTGTCAAATATTGGTAAAATACGATTACGAGACTTTTTCTAGTAGTAGGCTCTATAGCCCCATTTAACCCTCCGATGAGTGAGAAGGTCCCTAGGGACCTTTTTGCCTTTTCAAACTGAAATTACTCCTACATCGGCCACTACAAACCCCCCTGTATTCCAAGAGTATTTTGTTGCGCATCTTTTGGAAAAAAAATCAAGACGATCGCATCATTACTTTAGGAGTTATTGAGGTTTTAGTGAGAATAGTACGCGGACGTGTGAATAGGTCCGTATGGACCTTGTACTGAATTTCACTAATAAATGCATGTTTTTGGGCATCATTATAATTTTTTTATTGTTTCAACACATAATTTACTTGTTCTGAACACAAAGACCTAAACTCAAAGACATTAGGGATGATGATAAAAACAAAAAATTCTAAGAAAAATTCGAAGACATGAACTTTATTGCTTTCAAGGAAAGGCACAATATTCTAATTTTATACTACTAGCAATAAACCAGTTCTTAGAATTTTTTGTTCTTAGTATTTTGTTCTTAGTATTTTGTTCTTAGTATTTTTTGTTCTTAGTATTTTTGTTCTTAGAATTTTTTGTTTTTATCATAATCCCTAATGTCTTTGAGTTTAGGTAGACGTACGAAAGAGTCTAAAAGAAGTTGTAGTTTCGTAAACCAAATCAGTCAAAGTTTAGAAAGCGAAGAGTAAAATCGTGTCTGATAGAAACAAAAATATAAATATGGCGATGCAGTAATTTGGACGTTGCTGAAATTGTTGTACGCCGTAGTACACGTTACCAGCAAATGACTGCGGATAAAAGGCGTGCAGCTGATAGTAGATTTGCTGATTTTATGGACGAAGACATGGATGAAGAAATTGATATTGCTGCAATTGATAATTATGAAGTTGAGGATGATGAAGATCGCACATACCAACCTGCTGAAGAGTCAGATGCCGAAACTGAAGGATACGTCGAGCTAAATGAAGATACTGATGACGACGATGATGAAGAGGAAGAAAATGATGGACAGGAAACGAATGAAAGTTACTATATTGGTAAAGATGGCACCCAATGGAGTAAAAAAGCACCACCAACATCACGCACTCGTAATCATAATGTGGTCGACTTCACAAGAAAGAAACCAGGACCAACAGGAAATATACACGACCCCTATACAATAATGCGTTCAATCATGACAGAGGAAATAATACACTTAGTGCTACGTGAAACAAATCGTAAGGGCAGGGAGGTTACAGCTGCATGGAATTTGGCGAATCCCACGAAGAAAAAGGAGTGAAAGCCAGTGACAGTGAAAGAGTTTGACGCCTTTGTAGCTATTCTTTTGTATGCTGGACTTACAAGATCAAACCATGAACCAGCTATGGAATTATGGGGCGCGACGCGTTGCCCAATATACAAAGCTGCGTTGTCGTACGATCGCTTCATGTGTATAAAGCAATTTATTCGATTCGACAATGGAAATACTCGACAACAGCGACTCATCAACAGCAAAACTGCGGCTATTGACGTTATTTGGCAAATGTTGCAACATAACTTGGCAGCAGCTTACACTCCTCATGAAGCACTAACAGTTGATGAGCAGTTGTTCCCTTACAGATGCCGCACCCGCTTCACACTATATATTCCGTCAAAGCCAGCTAAGTATGGTTTGAAAGTATGGTGGTTATGCGACTCACAGAGTTATTATCCTGTGAAGGGAAAGATATATTCTGGAAAACTGCCAAACCAACAACGGGAGATAAACCAAGGCACAGTGCCACATTTGGCCAATCTAGCACGACAAAAATCAAAAAAAAAAGTTCCCCGATTTTCATGATATGTTTGTATGTATTATAGAACATTCCTAATAGCACGGAAATAATCATATAAGATCGATAATTCTGTTCGTTACTAACAGGTGGGTGCATAAAGTTGCATCTTCTAAAATCCTGTAACTAGTGCACATTATTTCGCATAAATTAAGTCGAGTTTAAACTGTTGTAACTTTTGAACAAAAAGAGATATTTATCCACTCTTTTTTTGGTAATTTTAAAGGATATTTTAATGCTTTAGGTCATATCTTTTCTTTTTTTTTTTAAACAAATTTTTCTATTTTTTATTAAATTTTTAACAAAATACAAATTTTTGAAAAGAAAATTATATATTTATTTTCTTTGATGGAGTATAACTTTTGTGTTTGGTCCGTATTGGTCGCCGGACTTTTTCAGATATATTGACCAATATCCATAGTACTTATTTCAACGGCTAACTTTTGCGACCGTCTGCGACGCCGACTACAGTGGGGCGATGTGTAAACCTTGTTTTTAAATATTTTTTAAACATATTTTAAAAAAGTGGGCGTGGCAGTTGTCTGACCGCCCCCTTTTTTTGTGATATTATTTCTACAGTCATTGAGAGTATATATATCAAATTTAAAGAAATTATAACCAAAATTACAAATTTTAAAAAAAAGTGGGCGTGGCCCTTAACCGGCCTCCCACATTTTTCATAATGTTATTTTCGAAGTCAAAACGAACATTTATACCGAATTTCAAGTCAATATAATAAAAATTGGATTTTTGTCGTCCTAGATTGGCCAAATGTGGCACTGTGCAAGGGCAGAACGTAGTGCTGGATCTTGTGGAAAAATATTTAGATGCTGGCCGTACTATATACGCGGATAATTTCTTTACCACTCTTGACTTGGCGCGTATTTTGTTGAGGAGGAAGACCGCATATGTTGGTACAGTCCCAGCAAAATTTTTTGGAATCGTTTCTTTGGCAATGTATTCTAGAATAGATTCCCCAGTAATGTTACTCCATTCCTCTACTGTTTCCACGGAATCGATAAAAAAACTTATCATTTTTGGAAAAAATGTCAAACTGAAAATAAAATTTATAAAAAAAAAAAACAATTTATTTGTTATTTTTTTGGTGACAAAATTATGGATTTTCGCAGCACTGATTGTGCTTTTAAATACATTCTCGATACATATGGCAGAAAAACCCTAAGTACACATCTTAATTTGGTATATCTACGTGGTACTTACAATTTGTTTCATGGTTTCTTTCAGATTGTAAAAATTTATGTACATTTATGCTGTCGGCTGTACTGATGGATATATTAAGAAGCATATTCTATTTTTTCAAAACCAAAAGCGTGGGATATTATATTCATTGTTAATACCCACTTTACACTATTATACTTTTCCATTATACAAGCATAATTTCACCATGTTAGAAAAATATTTTATAAAATTTTTTTGACAGAAATTGTTCAGTTATTAAGTACGACCAGGTTTCTATCAAAAAAGAATACAAAAATCTTTTAGAAAGTGGTCAATTTCGATGTGTATAATGGAAAAGTGTGATAGTGTAAAATAGGTATAAGGAATGATCAGGGTTGTACCATGTATGTATCCACAGTTTAAGATAATTTTTGATAGGTACAAAAAGTTTTAGTTTTTCTTAAGGGAAAATGTGGCTAATTTTATAGCAAAAATGTGTCAAAATCTAAGCCTTTTCTGTAGAAAAAATTATATTTTTCCTATAAAAAAAAGTCCCGGATTCTGAGACA
This sequence comes from Pegoplata infirma, assembly GCA_963921195.1. Classification (NCBI taxonomy): domain Eukaryota; kingdom Metazoa; phylum Arthropoda; class Insecta; order Diptera; family Anthomyiidae; genus Pegoplata; species Pegoplata infirma. The sequence goes on along the minus strand of OY992539.1, from coordinate 129,368,518 downwards.
TTTTGCCAATAGAAAAAGTATCACATTCTAAGACATTTTTTCTATAGAAAAAGTCTCAGATTCTGAGACATTTTTCTATAGGAAAAATGTCTCAGAATCTGAGACTTTTTCTGAAGGAAAAATGTCTCAGAATCTGAGACTTTTTCTGAAGGAAAAATGTCTCAGAATCTGAGACTTTTTCTATAGGAAAAATGTCTCAGAATCTGTACCTTTTTCAATAGGCAAAATGTCTCAGAATCACCTTTTTCTATAGGAAAAATGTCTCAGAATCTGAGACTTTTTCTATAGGAAAAATGTCTCAGAATCTGAGACTTTTTCTATAGGAAAAATGTCTCAGAATCTGAGACTTTTTCTATAGGAAAAATGTCTCAGAATCTGAGACTTTTTCTATAGGAAAAATGTCTCAGAATCTGAGACTTTTTCTATAAGAAAAATGTCTCAGAATCTGAGACTTTTTCTATAAGAAAAATGTCTCAGAATCTGAGACTTTTTCTATAGGAAAAATGTCTCAGAATCTGAGACTTTTTCTATAGGAAAAATGTCTCAGAATCTGAGACTTTTTCTATAGGAAAAATGTCTCAGAATCTGAGACTTTTTCTATAGGAAAAATGTCTCAGAATCTGAGACTTTTTCTATAGGAAAAATGTCTCAGAATCTGAGACTTTTTCTATAGGAAAAATGTCTCAGAATCTGAGACTTTTTCTATAGGAAAAATGTCTCAGAATCTGAGACTTTTTCTATAGGAAAAATGTCTCAGAATCTGAGACTTTTTCTATAGGAAAAATGTCTCAGAATCTGAGACGTTTTCTATAGGAAAAATGTCTCAGAATCTGAGACTTTTTCTATAGGAAAAATGTCTCAGAATCTGAGACTTTTTCTATAGGAAAAATGTCTCAGAATCTGAGACTTTTTCTATAGGAAAAATGTCTCAGAATCTGAGACTTTTTCTATAGGAAAAATGTCTCAGAATCTGAGACTTTTTCTATAGGAAAAATGTCTCAGAATCTGAGACTTTTTCTATAGGAAAAATGTCTCAGAATCTGAGACTTTTTCTATAGGAAAAATGTCTCAGAATCTGAGGCTTTTTCTATAGGAAAAATATCTCAGAATCTGAGATTTTTTCTAAGGAAAAATGTCTCAGAATCTGAGACTTTTTCTATTGGAAAAATGTCTCAGAATCTGAGACTTTTTCTTTAGGAAAAATGTCTCAGAATCTGAGACTTTTTCTATAGGAAAAATGTCTCAGAATCTGAGACTTTTTCTATAGGAAAAATGTCTCAGAATCTGAAACTTTTTCTATAGGAAAAATGTCTCAGAATCTGAGACTTTTTCTATAGGAAAAATGTCTCAGAATCTGAGACTTTTTCTATAGGAAAAATGTCTCAGAATCTGAGACTTTTTCTATAGGAAAAATGTCTCAGAATCTGAGACTTTTTCTATAGGAAAAATGTCTCAGAATCTGAGACTTTTTCTATAGGAAAAATGTCTCAGAATCTGAGACTTTTTCTATAGGAAAAATGTCTCAGAATCTGAGACTTTTTCTATAGGAAAAATGTCTCAGAATCTGAGACTTTTTCTATAGGAAAAATGTCTCAGAATCTGAGACTTTTTCTATAGGAAAAATGTCTCAGAATCTGAGGCTTTTTCTATAGGAAAAATATCTCAGAATCTGAGATTTTTTCTAAGGAAAAATGTCTCAGAATCAGAGACTTTTTCTATTGGAAAAATGTCTCAGAATCTGAGACTTTTTCTTTAGGAAAAATGCCTCAGAATCTGAGACTCTTTCTATAGGAAAAATGTCTCAGAATCTAAGACTTTTTCTATAGGAAAAATGTCTCAGAATCTGAGACTTTTTCTATAGGAAAAATGTCTCAGAATCTGAGACTTTTTCTATAGGAAAAATGTCTCAGAATCTGAGACTTTTTCTATAGGAAAAATGTCTCAGAATCTGAGACTTTTTCTATAGGAAAAATGTCTCAGAATCTGAGACTTTTTCTATAGGAAAAATGTCTCAGAATCTGAGACTTTTTCTATAGGAAAAATGTCTCAGAATCTGAGACTTTTTCTATAGGAAAAATGTCTCAGAATCTGAGACTTTTTCTATAGGAAAAATGTCTCAGAATCTGAGACTTTTTCTATAGGAAAAATGTCTCAGAATCTGAGACTTTTTCTATAGGAAAAATGTCTCAGAATCTGAGACTTTTTCTATAGGAAAAATGTCTCAGAATCTGAGACTTTTTCTATAGGAAAAATGTTTCAGAATCTGAGACTTTTTCTATAGGAAAAATGTCTCAGAATCTGAGACTTTTTCTATAGGAAAAATGTCTCAGAATCTGAGACTTTTTCTATAGGAAAAATGTCTCAGAATCTGAGACTTTTTCTATAGGAAAAATGTCTCAGAATCTGAAACTTTTTCTATAGGAAAAATGTCTCAGAATCTGAGACTTTTTCTATAGGAAAAATGTCTCAGAATCTGAGACTTTTTCTATAGGAAAAATGTATCAGAATCTGAGACTTTTTCTATAGGAAAAATGTCTCAGAATCTGAGACTTTTTCTATAGGAAAAATGTCTCAGAATCTGAGACTTTTTCTATAGGAAAAATGTCTCGGAATCTGAGACTTTTTCTATAGGAAAAATGGTTCAGAATCTGAGACTTTTTCTATAGGAAAAATGTCTCAGAATCTGAGGCTTTTTCTATAGGAAAAATATCTCAGAATCTGAGATTTTTTCTAAGGAAAAATGTCTCAGAATCTGAGACTTTTTCTGTTGGAAAAATGTCTCAGAATCTGAGACTTTTTCTTTAGGAAAAATGTCTCAGAATCTGAGACTTTTTCTATAGGAAAAATGTCTCAGAATCTAAGACTTTTTCTATAGGAAAAATGTCTCAGAATCTGAGACTTTTTCTATAGGAAAAATGTCTCAGAATCTGAGACTTTTTCTATAGGAAAAATGTCTCAGAATCTGAGACTTTTTCTATAGGAAAAATGTCTCAGAATCTGAGACTTTTTCTATAGGAAAAATGTCTCAGAATCTGAGACTTTTTCTATAGGAAAAATGTCTCAGAATCTGAGACTTTTTCTATAGGAAAAATGTCTCAGAATCTGAGACTTTTTCTATAGGAAAAATGTCTCAGAATCTGAGACTTTTTCTATAGGAAAAATGTCTCAGAATCTGAGACTTTTTCTATAGGAAAAATGTCTCAGAATCTAAGACTTTTTCTATAGGAAAAATGTCTCAGAATCTGAGACTTTTTCTATAGGAAAAATGTCTCAGAATCTGAGACTTTTTCTATAGGAAAAATGTCTCAGAATCTGAGACTTTTTCTATAGGAAAAATGTCTCAGAATCTGAGACTTTTTCTATAGGAAAAATGTCTCAGAATCTGAGACTTTTTCTATAGGAAAAATGTCTCAGAATCTGAGACTTTTTCTATAGGAAAAATGTCTCAGAATCTGAGACTTTTTCTATAGGAAAAATGTCTCAGAATCTGAGACTTTTTCTATAGGAAAAATGTCTCAGAATCTGAGACTTTTTCTATAGGAAAAATGTCTCAGAATCTGAGACTTTTTCTATAGGAAAAATGTCTCAGAATCTAAGACTTTTTCTATAGGAAAAATGTCTCAGAATCTGTGACTTTTTCTATAGGAAAAATGTCTCAGAATCTGAGACTTTTTCTATAGGAAAAATGTCTCAGAATCTGAGACTTTTTCTATAGGAAAAATGTCTCAGAATCTGAGACTTTTTCTATAGGAAAATGTCTCAGAATCTGAGACTTTTTCTATAGGAAAAATGTCTCAGAATCTGAGACTTTTTCTATAGGAAAAATGTCTCAGAATCTGAGGCTTTTTCTATAGGAAAAATATCTCAGAATCTGAGATTTTTTCTAAGGAAAAATGTCTCAGAATCTGAGACTTTTTCTATTGGAAAAATGTCTCAGAATCTGAGACTTTTTCTTTAGGAAAAATGTCTCAGAATCTGAGACTTTTTCTATAGGAAAAATGTCTCAGAATCTAAGACTTTTTCTATAGGAAAAATGTCTCAGAATCTGAGACTTTTTCTATAGGAAAAATGTCTCAGAATCTGAGACTTTTTCTATAGGAAAAATATCTCAGAATCTGAGACTTTTTCTATAGGAAAAATGTCTCAGAATCTGAGACTTTTTCTATAGGAAAAATGTCTCAGAATCTGAGACTTTTTCTATAGGAAAAATGTCTCAGAATCTGAGGCTTTTTCTATAGGAAAAATATCTCAGAATCTGAGATTTTTTCTAAGGAAAAATGTCTCAGAATCTGAGACTTTTTCTATTGGAAAAATGTCTCAGAATCTGAGACTTTTTCTTTAGGAAAAATGTCTCAGAATCTGAGACTTTTTCTATAGGAAAAATGTCTCAGAATCTGAGACTTTTTCTATAGGAAAAATGTCTCAGAATCTGAGACTTTTTCTATAGGAAAAATGTCTCAGAATCTGAAACTTTTTCTATAGGAAAAATGTCTCAGAATCTGAGACTTTTTCTATAGGAAAAATGTCTCAGAATCTGAGACTTTTTCTATAGGAAAAATGTCTCAGAATCTGTGACTTTTTCTATAGGAAAAATGTCTCAGAATCTGAGACTTTTTCTATAGGAAAAATGTCTGAGAATCTGAGACTTTTTCTATAGGAAAAATGTCTCAGAATCTGGGACTTTTTTTATAGGAAGAATGTCTCAGAATCTGATACTTTTTCTATAGGAAAAATGTTTTATAGTCTGAGACTTTTTCTATAGAAAAAATGTCTAAGAATGTGAGACTTTTTCTATAGAAAAATGTCTCAGAATCTGAAACTTTTTTATAGGAAAAATGCCTCAGAATCTGAGACTTTTTCTATAGGAAAAATTGTCTCAGAATCTGAGACTTTTTCTACAGGAAGAATGTTGCAGAAAAATTTTTCAGAATCTGAGAATTTTTTTTTTTTATAAAATAAAAATAGAAAAAAATTCTTAGAATCCAAAATTTTTTCAGTACAAAAAAACTCTCAGAATCTCAGACTTTTTCCATAGCAAAAATGTTTTAGAAGCTGACACATTTTACTTTTTACTACAAAATTTCTCAGAATTTGAGACTTTTTCTATTGAAAAAATTTCTCAGAATCTTACAATTTCTCTGTAGAAAAAATTTGCCTTCTTTTTTATTGGTTGTTTTAATCCTTAATACATAAGTCCATAGATTTTCTCTTGATAAGATTATTGTGATAAAATAATTGTTAATTTATACTACAGTGACTCAAAGTAATAATGGAACAGCATATATTTGTTAGAAGTTCTTTAAAGGAAAAGCTATCAATACTAAACCTGATTATTATCAATCGACTATTTTTGAAAAAAGTACTATATAGGAAATTTTCCAAGCTTTAATTTAAGCTTGATATCGTCCAGATTGAGCAAATATTAAATGAGATACGAGGGTCGCACTGGAAAATGAAATTATTTGTAGATGTTTTTTTGAAATTTTTTAAAAAATATTTCTAAGTCGATTTCTTCCAAGTTCAAACATTAAAAATTTAAAAATTTTCCAATAATTTTTATTTAGTTATTACCCAGCAGAAATAAATCGAGATTTTGGCGACACAGCATCTGTTTATAGCATACCGTAGCGCATCCAAAGAGCGCTCTTAGGGATGCAGTAAAAGGAAGGGGAAAAAATTTGAATTTTTTTTTAAGATTTTTTATATAAAACTTATAATGTGTAATTATTTTTTGATAAAATTTCACACTTGCTTTCCTTTTTAATATTTTTAACACTTTTTAAATAAAAAACAAGTAAGAAAATTATAGTCGGTCAAGACCGACCATATAATACCCTACACCAGAGTTTCCCGGAAAATGGGTCCCAAGTTCAAACATGGACTGATTAGATCTATATTTTGTCAAATCTTTAATAAGTGTAAAAAGCACTCACTAATAAAATTTGAGTGGAATAGGCTTCTTTTTGTTGACAATAAATCGCATCAACTGAATATCGGGGGAAATTTCCACATGGGACCTAAGTCCAAAAATGGTCCGATGATAATCAGATTTGATAAGGTTATTAAAGAACGCGTTTAACATACACAAACAGAATTTTTATTAAATATTTTCTATTTTCATGAAATTTGAGAGATTTATGTGAAAATCGGGAAGGTGGTTTGTATGGGGGCTACAAGAAGAACTAGTCCGATTTCTTTAAAATTCGGAATGTTGATTTGTGTGGATAAAACATGATTATCTGGCAAATTTCGAAAAGATACCTATTGAAATGCGGCTATTAGAGTCATTTGAGCCAAAACTAAAGAGGACCTTTGTATGGGGGCTAGGTCTAAATATGGACCAATTTTTTCCAATTTCAATAGGCTTCGTCCTTGGGCCAAAAGAGGCTTAAGTTTCAAATTTTAAGTCAATTGATTAAGAATTGCGACCTGTATCGTGTTTACACCGTTTACATGGACAGACAGACGGACGGACGGACGGACGGACGGACGGACATCGCTAAATCGACTCAAAAAGTGATTCTAAGTCGATCGGTATACTTAAAAGTGGGTCTAGGACCAATATTTCGGGTAGTTACAAACATCAGCACAAACTCATTATACCCTGTACCACAGTGTGGTGTAGGGTATAAACATGAGTTTTAGACAAAGACACATGATTTGACTGCATCATTATTGCGCATTAATTAGCGCTGCAAAGAGCGCTTCAATCATAGCTAGTTCCCAAAAAAAATCCCATAAAAAATGTGAAAATGAAAATTTCCGATATTTTTTTGATGTTCACTTCCGATTTTTTTTTTTCATTTTGTTTCACATAAATAAAGTTTTGTAAAGTAAAACGAATGAATTTTTTTGTTATATTTTTTTGAATTTTAGTTATTTGATTTAAACTTTGAACAGACAAGGAAAAAATTCGAATTTTATTTAAAATTCATAAGGTATTTGAAATAAAATTTTTGTTTAAATAAAATTCTCAAAAACATTTGAATTTTATTATTTCCAAAAATAAAATTCTCAAAAAAAAAAAAGAATTTTATTTTTATATTTTGTTAATGACCAATATTTTGTTAATTATTAAGTTTGAGATTATCTCACGGGCTACTAATGGTCACGCATTAATTAACTGATGTAAATAAAAACAATTATTTTATCATTTTCCTCAACGTTTCGTCGGCTTTATTCCAACATCATCAGGAGATTGTTTATTAAATTCTAACAAATTCTGAGAGTACGGCCGAAAATAAAATGCACGTGTCTCCCAGTTTTTCTAGATCAATTCGTGTTTTCGCGAAAAACGCCAATAAAAAAAGTGGTATTTTTCCAAAGTAGTGTGAAATAAATCGAAAAATTTATTAAATCTACTTGTGAGCTAAATAATGTTTGAACATATCTTTAGTAAAATTTAAAGACGGTTCTTTTCGTGGAATATATTAACCCTCTATCTCCCATTTTTGGGGGTCATTTATGTCCTCATTTCTAACGTTCTTCTAAAAAAACATTAAATCATCCATTTAAAGGGTTAAAATGTTCTACAAAAATGTTCTGCATCAAATTTCACTAGGAGTTGTCAAAGGCCAATAATTTGTGCGATGTAAGCAAAATGCTCAAAAAAGTAAAATCGTAAATATGTGTGGTGTAACACAATTTAATAAAATATGATTCTTTACAATTTACTTTTTTAAGCATTTTGCTAACATCTTACGAACTTTTGGCCTTTGACAACCCCTAGTGAATTTTAATGCAAAAGATTTTTGTGGAACATTTTAACCCTTTAAACGCACGATTTAATGCTTTTCTAGGTGAGTATTTGAAATAAGAACAAAAATTAACCCTAAAAATTGCAGATAGAGGGTTAATATATTCCAAGAAAAGAACCATCATTAAATTCTACTGAACTTATCTGTTAACACTATTTTTCTCAGAAGTAAATTTTCCATATTTTTTCGACTTATTTCACACTTCTTTTGTGAAACACAATTTAACATTATATTTTTTTTTGCATTTTCGCGAAAAAACGCGAATTGATTTAAAAAACCTGAGAGATACGGGAATGTTATTTTTATAGCCACTTTCTGACTGTAGTGAATTTTTTCTATAGCGCGAAATTTTTTTTTTTTTTTGCATTTTTCGCGAAATCGCGAATTGATCTAAAAAAACTGGGAGACACGGGTATTTTATTTTCGGCCGTACTCTCAGAATTTTTTAGTCCGGTTCATGTGTACAGCCAAAATTTGAAATTTGTCGGACGGTGTTATTAATAAAATTCTTTAAAGAATTTTAAATAAATTTTTTTTGAATTTTATTTCTTCTAAGAATTTAAAATAAAATGTTTAAGAATTATATTTAAAATTCTTTCTTGAATTTTTAGAAAAATTCAAAATTGAATTTTATCAATAACGAATTTTAAATTTTATTGTTTTTCCTTGTCTGACTTTGAATGAACCCGTAAACAAACACCAAACTCGATTTCATGTGATTCGGAAAATATCATGTGATTTGAAAAGTTTTGAAAGACATAACGAGGCCTTTAACACATTTTAAATGATGATAAATAGGCCAACCAAAAAACAGCCAATGCTTATTTGTTATTTCGATGAATAAACCGATTTGGATTAAATACAAACTCTAATCACGAAAAAACAGAAAAACTAAGATACATTTGTTATAACTTCTTTTGAATATTTTTTCATTTATTGGTAAATTTTTTGTTTTTTATCTCATTTTTACATTTTAATTTTAGAACTTTAATTTTAGAAAATACAAATTTTATTACAAAATCAGCGCTAAAAAGATACATGAATTTACAGCATCTTTATTCTGCTTAAATCAGCGCTCTAAAGACACGTGAATTCAGTGCATCTAAAGAGCGCTGTTTCTGTGTATCCAACTAGCGCTCTAAAGTGGGACATCGCCTTAGAGAATCATGCATGAATTCAGCGCAATTGGATGCGCTCCTTTACTCAAGTTCCCCTTCCAAAAGCTGCTGAACGTTCAGCAAAATTTCTGCTGGGTAGCTAGTTTTTACAATAACCCAAACAAAAAATGAAATTTTTTAAACACAGTGGAAGAAATCCGCATTTTTTGACCTCCAACTCGTTTGACCACCAATTTTTTGTAAACAAAGAACAATTTTAATTATTCTTATATCTCATTACTATATACTTAGATGTACTCAAATTAATAAACAATAAAATATTTTCTTTGTTTACAACAAATTGGTGGTCGAAAGAGTTGGAGGTAAAAAAATGCGGATTTCTTCTATTGTATTTAAAAAATTTAATTTTTTGTTTGGATTGTTGGAAAAACAAGCTGATGACTAAATAAAAATTATTGGATAATTTTTTAAATTTTTAATGTTTGAACTTGGAAAAAATCGACTTAGAAATATTTTTAAAAAAATTTCAAAAAAATATCTACAAATAATTTCATTTTCCATTGCGACCCTCGTATCTCATTTAATATTTGCTCAATCTGGACGCTATCAAGCTTAAATTCAAGCTTTGAAAATTTACTATGTAGCACTTTTTTCAAAAATAGTCGATTGATAACAATCAGGTTTAGTATTTAAAACTTTGTCTTTAAAGAACTGCTAACAAATATACGCTGTTCCATTATTACTTTGAGCCACTGTATATACTTGTGTATTTAGTTTTAAAATGTTTTTATGGAAGAAAAATAAATAAAAAAAAAACTGCTAACAAATATACGCTGTTCCATTATTACTTTGAGCCACTGTATATACTTGTGTATTTAGTTTTAAAATGTTTTTATGGAAGAAAAATAAATAAAAAAATGTAAAAAAAAATCATTTAATTACTTATTCAGAACCAATCCATAATGCATTACATGGAACAGATATGTAACCGTTAAAAAATCGCGGAATCCATTCATGTGCTACTACATGCAATATATTCTAGAATAGATTCCGTAGAACAGATAAGTGTTCTAGTTTAGAGGAAAAGGATGTATTGCTTTCGTGACAATCTCAAACAAAAATCATCGATGATGCAATGCATAGTAGAATCGATTGCAGGGTAGTATAGTTGATTCCACAACCGATTCTTTGGAATCGAACATTTTGCTGGGGTGCGCTACAACAAAACATTCATTCCACAGGAGTTCAAGAAGAACCCGAAGCGCACCATCAATAGTACATTATTTGGGTTCAACGAAGGGGATATTGCGTTATGCTCATACGTGCCGAAAAAAAAAAAAATAAAGTGGTGAACTTGCTCTCCACAATGCACAATGCCTCGTTGACGAGCAAACCGAGAAGCGGAAGCCCTATGCCATATTAGATTACAACGCCAACAAATGCGGCGTTGATACCATGGATCAAATGCTAGACACTTACAGCTGCAAAAGAGCAACACAACGATGGCCGTTGGCCATGTTTTATAATATGCTGAACGTCGCTGCATTGGCTGCTTTTACGATTTACAACGAAATGAAGCCTATAAAAAGTAGTGACAGACGGCGGTCATTCTTGTTACTGCTAACGAAACAATTGGCCACACCAAATATCGAAGAACGTGCCCTGAACAACCATATAACCTCATATCCAAGGATACGCAATGCGATGGAAGCATTCTATGTCAGGGTAAGAAAAACATCTTCAAATTCAAGAATAGAATATATAGTTATTTGTTTTTTAGTTTTATTTTCATTTCAGGTATTACCAAGACCGATGGAAGGCAATGCACCGTCGTTTGCGGCTAGGTCAAGTAGACCGTCATGTCGCCTTTGCCGTTCTGAGTACGGGCGGCAGCGGAAAACGCGGGCATACTGCTTCGGCTGCGGCAACGCTGTTTGCGGAGAACATAGCACACTTTTACATTGATGCAACACTTGCGCACAGGGCGGGGGACAAGAAGTACACGCTCAACAACAAAAAGTTTTAAACTTTTTTATAATACTCTTAAGAAAATTCAAGCAAAAAAAAAAAATTGAAAAAATTATTTTTGTATGTAGAATTTAGTTATAAACAATAAAAATAAAAAAAAAAAATTTATATGAAAAAAACATGATTTACAAAAAAGGTCCGTAGGGACCTTTTCACACGGCCGTGAAGTTCAGAACTGTCACTCATCGGAGGGTTAGAGATTTTATTTATCAGATCCAAGGAATTAAAAAAATTTACGATTTCCGATTTTTCATTTTTAAAAAGCAAAAAATATGCTAAACTTAAGAGGTATATTTTTTCGAGTGCTTAGAGTACGGTAATTTTATAAAGTGCAATAATATTGGTAAGTAAATATACTACTACACAGAAAAAAATATGGAGGAAAAAAATTGGAGTAGTCACTTGTTTAAATTTAAAAACAAAAATTGAGTAATTTTTTAATTGACGCAATTAAAAATTTACTTAAAAATTTTAAAAACAATTTAAGTAAATAATTTAATAAAAAATTAATAGTTTTTTTAATTTTTTTTTAACTTCTCATAGTTTTTTGAATTCTCGTTCAGTATATAGTTTTATGTGTATGTATATGAAGGCTGTAGGCAAAATCGCCCAAAGAAAAATGGCCCAAAAAAGAAAACGAAAATTCGCCCAAAAATTGTTCATACAAATTTGGGTCACATTTCATATGAAAAGTTACCCAACATTTTTGGGCAAATTTTCATAGTTTTTGGGCAAAATTTCGAAATAAAAAATTGGGTGATTTTTCATTACGAAAAATTACCCAAAAATTATATATGAAAAATTGCCCAATTTTATTTTGGTTTTATTTTTTGTTAGAATCTTTAAATTTCAAAACTGAAATATGTATGTCATGTCACAATAAATCAGTATATTATTATTTTTAGAAACATAAAACGCATATCGTGTTTTTTTTTTTGTAAATTATATATTGAACTAACCAAGAATAAGCTGAAGCAAAACCGTTCCGTTGTTGCTAACATACAAAGGCTTTGGTGGGAATCGAACCCAAAACCCCTGCTCTTACTTGCAGATTACCACGCTATCTATCGCAGCGCAGTAGAAAATCAAAAGTAATGAATTTAAAAACAGTATGCAACTCCGATGAAAGCTCCGATCGCGCGATTTTTTGTTAAAATTTGTTGGTAAAATTTTTCGCCTGCGGCGCTTTGATCGAAGTTAATTACAATTTTTTTTTATTTCGTTAAAATTTAAGTTTCACACTTAAAACTTTTACATCAATTACTTATGCATTTTACGGGCTGTATTCTCAAAACAACGATCTATAAAAATAAATAATAAACACGTAACCTATAGTCTTATTCTTTATAAATAAAAATCAATTGTCGTTCGTTGGTAACCGCATCAGTTGAGAACGGCTGGACCGATTTGGACAATTTTTTTTTTTGAAATGTTCGTCATAGTCCAACTTAGGTTTTTACGTAAAGAAAAATTGACCACGCCCCCTTTTACGCCCATTTTTTTCGATTTATCTAAAATCGGAAAACAGCTACACAAAATTCGACCACGCCTACTTCTACGCCCACTTTTTCAATTTATCTAAAATCCGAGAATGGCTGGACCGATTTGACTAAATTTTTTTAAATGAATTTTCATCATATTCCAACTTTGGTTTTTACGAAAAAAGAAATTGACCACGCCCACTTTGGCTAATTTTTGTTGAAAATGTTCGTTGTAATTCAACTAAGGTTTTTACGGATAGTAATGCCCATGCACACGTTTTCTATGTAGCAAAAGAACTATAACGGCTAGACCGATTTGGTTATAGTCCGCAAAAGATTTTTAAGGAAATAAAAATTGTTCACGTCTACTATTACGCTCACTTTTCCCGATATATATATTTTAAATCATTTTGTTTTCAATGTTTGTCATAGTCCTACTAAGGTTTTTCGAAAAGAAGAATTTTCCATTTCTACGCTCAATTTTGAATTAATGGACCGAGTTGGTTAAGTTCAAATAAGATTTTTACGGTACGAAAAGTTGTCCACCCACTCTTTTTTCGATATAAATAAAATTTTCTCTATAAAAAAATAAAATAAAGAATATTAAAATATAATTAAAATCAAATGTAGTTCGTTGGTAATCGCATCACTTGAGAACTGACCGATTTGGATAATATTTTTTTTAATGTTCGTCTTATTTTTTTAAAATGTTCGTCTTAGGTTTTTCGGAAAAGAAATTAATCACGCCCACTTTTAGGCTTCCTTTTTTGATATATCTAAAATCGGAGAACAGCTGGATTGGTTTGACTAATCTTTTTTTTTGAATGTTCGTCATAGTCCAACTTAGGTTAGAAAATAAAATTTTTTCACGTCCACTTTTTTTCGATATATCTTAAATAGAAGAACGGCAGGGCCGATTTGGCTATTAGTAGTATTTTTTGACGTTCGTGATTGTACAACTTAGGTTTTTACGGAAAGAAAAATTGTACACTCCAACTTTTTTCAATACATCTAAAATCGGAGAGCGACTGGCCTGATTCGGTAAATAATTATTGTCCTCCAACACTCCAAAGCCCATATTTTTCAATATCCTTAAAATTTGCAACACTTAAGAACGCCTAGACCGATTTGGGAATTTTTTTTGTATTAAATGTTCGTAATAGTCCCTATAATTGTTCGAAAAGAAAAATTGTCCTCGCCCATCGATATATCTTAAATTAATTTTTACTCTAATTTGATCAATTAAAAAAAATATTCCTTAATAAATTCCGCTTAAAATTGGTACAAATGATTTTAAATCCTTGGGAATTGTTAACGTATGTGCAAGTTTAACTTCCACAAAAATTTAACGCCCACTTTTGTCTAAATATGTCGACTACTAATGACCGGACTGATTTATTATAGTTCTAATTTTTAAGGAAATATAAATAAGAAGTGTCCCGGAAAAATAAGAAATTCGGGAAAATTATAAAGGTTTGTTTGAACTCAACACAGAAATAAATAAAAAAAAAATTTGAGTAAATTTTTAATACTATTGAGTAAAAAATTACTCAATTTTCCACCAGTAAACGATTTAATAGTATTGAGTAAATTTTTAATAAAAATTTATTAAATGTTTGCCAAAAAAATTTGAGTAAATTTTTAATTGACACTATTAAGTGCAGGAACACAACAAGAATCACCACCTTTTAAAAACAGAACAAGTTTTATTTCACATCGGCGCCGGCCACCGGTTTAATCTGCCAAACCGTATGGAAAAAGTCGTGCCGGGCTTATTCTGTTTCTACTCTAAAAAAAACAAAGTTTAAAAAAATTTCATATTTTTTTACAAAGAAAAAAAACATGTTTTTTCAAACTTTACCAAATATATTTTTGTCTTAAAGACATAAAAAAATTTTATAAATATGATTACAAACTTTCATGTATATATACAAAAAACTATAAACTAAACGAGAATTAAAAAAACTAAGAAAATTCCAAAAAAAAATTAAAAAAGCTATTAAATTCTTATTAAATTATTTACTCAATTTGTTTTTAAATTTTTGAGTAAATTTTTAATTGTGTCAATTAAAAAATTACTCAAAACTTTTTTTAAATTTAAACAAGTGATTACTCAAATTGTTTTTCCCCATATTTTTTTCTGTGAAGACAATAGCTCACGATAAAAACGAAAGATATGCATAATTTATTTTTGTGTAGTTCGTAATGAGTAGGGATGAGATTTTCATGCACTAAAAAATTGAAAATATGCGCTTAAAATATGCGCTAAAAAATCCAAAATATGCACTAAAAAACCTAAAAATATGCACTAAAAAATAAAATGTGTGCAATAAAAATCTTGTTTTCACAGGAACAACTTCTTAAAAAGCAAAAAATAACGCCGTGTTAAATAGTAATATTTAAAACTTTATATAAGCAAGAGTTTTTGAGAAATTAAGAATATCTATAAAAAAAATTAAAAAGAAAAAAAAAATAATTTTTATTATTTTCAAAATAAATTTTTAAAATTTAAAATAGTTTTTGAAACAAATAAATTTCAATTTGTGTTTTTGCTAATTTATGCCAAAATATGCAAAAATATGCACTTAAAATTTTGAAATATGCACAAAATATGCATTTAAAACCAAAATATGTAAAAATATGCATTTTCACCCAAATATGCAAAAATATGCAAAAACAAATCGATGCCATTTTAACGCAAATTTCTTGATTCGGAAATATAATTGGTCGATATCGTTTTTAGACTATCGACAAAAAACATGCATTTGCATGGAAATCTCATCCCTAGTAATGAGACTAAAGAAGTTTTAAATTTGTACAGTTCACAAAGTCGAAGACATGGTATTTTTTTTTTAGTTCCTCAAATATAATTTGAAGATGATTATCTGCCTAATTGGGTCTTTAAAACCACGCCCACAAATTTTTCTAAGCCAAGAAATTCATTACATTTTTTGCAAGGCTATATATTTGAAGCGAGACGAAATATAACAATGATCTTATATTTGGGCCAGCAACGCGGACCGGGCCAGCTAGTCTTAAAAGTTTTACAAACTCCATGCCTTAGACCCACCCTCTCCACAAAAGAAAGTTTTCTGTGCAGTATGTGCTTTGAAAAAATGTGTTAGAAAAAATATTTTTTTATTTTGGGCCATTTTTCATACATAAATATGTTTGGTAAAGTTTGAAAAAACAAGTTTTTTGTTTTTTTTTTGTAAAAAGATTTAAACTTTTTTAAACTTAAAAAAAAAAAAAAATCGATCAACTTTAGGTAAATTTTTAATTGTGTCAATTAAAAATTTACTCATTTTTTTTTTAAACATTTAATAAATTTTTATTTTACATTATTGTATAATTTTGTATGGGCTATCGACTATTTTTTGTTTTTTTAATTTTCAGAACCTGTTCTGAAATTTTCCATTATTTAAAAAAGTAAATTTACCAAAAATTCGGCCACTTTTTTTTTAAACTTAAGACGTTTGTCTATCCACGCAAAAAATTCAGACATGTGTTTTTCCTTTTTTCGAGAAAACGCATTTAAATTTCATAACAATTTTGTAATTTGCTTGTATTTTCTTGTTTCAATATAGTGTATGAATAATATTTATGCAAATATTTAATACTCATTCGCCATGTTAAAAAAAGAAAATTCAAGCAAATTACAAAGTTGTTATAAAATTTAATATTCAAATGCGATTTTCTCAAAAAAAAAAAACGTAAAACAAATGTCTGATTTTTTTGGGTGGATAGACAAACATCTAAACTTAAATAAAAAAAAAAAAAAAAAAAAAATTTAATTCGGCTGTGCCGAATCTTTAATTACCCTTCACAAGGTTAACCAATGTAAAGATTTAAAAACATTAATTTTTGTTTTATTTAATACCTTTTCTTTTTTGGATTTGTTAAGTTTTTAGATTTTATAGTAGTTTTATTATAATCAAATTTATTTTCTTCATAGTTTGAAATAATTGGCTAATTTATTTCAAACCCACTGAAATAAGAACACATGTGAATAATCTCATCCTATCGATTCGATTCGTACACAAGGAATGACCAAGGTGATCCCATACTGGGTTTACCAACTATTTTCGAGTTTTTAAGTTTTATATTTATAAGTTCACCATAGCGTATGAGAAATAAAAATTCCCGTAATTAATATTACTCATACGCTATGGGCAACTTAAATAACACAAAATCTCTTTAAATTTCAACTAATTATAAGCGAAACTGTCATAATTGTTTAATAAAACGTGCATTTTTTGGAATTTAAGAAAACTACAAATGCAGTTGGGTAAACAACAAGGAATAAGACCTCTTTATCCGCTAAATTGACACAGGGATAAATTTGACAAATTGAGAAAAATGGCTTGAAATAATCCAAAGGTTTTTCCTTCTTTCGCTTTTTTCGTTAAATTCGCCTTATTTTTCTACATCATTTCCGACGTAAGAAAAATTCAGTACACATATTTTATTACACTGTGCTACAGTGAAAAATACTTCTGATGTGACATGGTATAGGTTGTTGTTTTTTTGTCGAGTAGATCACGAAAATGCCCATTAAACCCTCAAATTTTAGAGTTATTGTCAAAAAACGTTTTTTTTTTGGGAATTTGCTCACTTAATCTTGTGTAATTTAGAAAATTTCCAACCGATTTTAAATTTTTTATCTGTTTTGGATAGAAAAAGGCTAGGGCTTTCCATGTGTGTGAATTGGTCTAGACATATAAGAAAGATATCTATTGATTTTTTCTATAATATCAATTTTTTTTATTTTTTTTGAAAATTTTTCAAGTTTATCTATTTTTTCTGCTATAGTTCGTTTAACAACCTTTATAATATATTATAAATTTAAATATTATTTATAAACGTGTTTTTAAAGAAAATTTAATTCTGAATACGATGAGCTATATTCTGAAAAAATCAGATAACAATTGAGAGAGTTGTGATAACTTTTCTAAAAACGAAAATTATGATTTTACAGGAAATCGCCGTCCAGATAACACAGACGAAAAAAAATAGATTTATGATAAGAGGTTATATACAATATTTATAAGTTTTTTGGACCGCTGAATCCGAATCTGGCCTTTATCGCATCAGGTTTTTGAGATATTTAACATAAATTGATATATCAAAAACTTAATAAGATAGCGCAATTTCAACGTCAAATTCGAATTCATGGAACCAAAAACCTTTAAAATAATGATACGCGACCTCTCAGTATGTTCGTTTATTTCGTTATTTTTTTTTTTGCCTGGGTTATCCGAATGGCAATTTCAAGCAAAATCTTAATTTTCTTTTTCAGAAAAATTATCACAACTCTGTCAATTGTTATCCGAATTTTTTGGCATAAAGCTCATCGTATTCACAATTAAATTTTCTTTAAGAATACGATTATAAATATAAATCTTGTTGAACGAACTATAGCAGAAAAAAATCGATAAACTCAAAAAATTTTCAAACAATTACAACAAAAAAATTAGATATTGTTGAAAAAATCAACACATATCTTTCTTATATGTTTAGACCAATTCACACACATAAAAAGCCCTATCCTTTTTCTATCCAAAACAGTTAAAAAATTGAAAATCGGTTGAAAAATGTTTAAGTTACACGTGGTTTAGTGAGAAAAGTCGCAAAAAAAAGTTTTTTTACAATAACTTTAAAATTTGAGGGTGTCTGGCAAGTTTGATGGGATTTTTTGTAATCTTTTCGACGAGACCTCCAACCTTAACTACCTCATTTCAAAAGTATATTCGATTTTGTGTTTTTTGTAGCACAGTGTTATTATAATGATGGATTGATAAATGCTACATTGTTTGGTAAGAAGTTATCTTAAATTTTCGTGTTTTTTTGATCAGGAATATCGGCCCCCTCTATAAAATGAAAAATGTTGAACTAGAGTTTGTAGATGTTGCAATTCCTAACAGTTTGGAAATTATCAGGTTATTGAACCACGAATAGTTGGAGTATCAGCAGCTCAAATTTGTATAGAAAAATCGTAATTTTTCAAAAATTTTTGCGAGGCACATTTGCGGTTTTCATCGAAATATGATGTTTAAAAAAAATAAGATGCAAAACTTTGAAAAAAAAACAAAACCCAAGAAAGTTTTCTTAAAAAAAGGATGACAGCAAACTATTTCTGTAAAATTACATAATAATCTGCTAAAAAAATATGTTCAAAAATATGTTAAAAAATGTGTTTTGATTGCATAAAAAAACAAAAAAAAAATAACACTTTGAAAAAGAAAAATTTCTTGAAATAAGAATGATAGAAAACTATTAAAATTAAAAAGTAATCTGCTTAAAATATGTTAAAAAATATTTTGAAATTCAGCAAACAGAATCAGTTAAAATGAAGCAAAATTTCTGTTATTTTGTAAAACTGAATAACAAAGATTTTAATAAAAATATTAATTTTAGCAGAAAAATCTGCTGAAAGTTTGCTTTATCAAATTATAGTTTGAAACCAGTATGTTAATACCAGAAATGTTTATAATTTTTAGAAAATAAATTTTTATTCTGCATTTTTTCAATTTGAACTTGTGCCTACGCACAGAGGGCCAGACAGATCGATTTCCGGCCAAAAGTCCTTATTTGTAAATTCTCAAAAAAATGTTTACCAGTTTGTTGGGTATATATAGAAGCAGGTTTTCTGAACTTATCTTTATGATCCAATTACACCCTTTCCTTTGACAGGTCTTCAAAGTTAAAAAAGTTGGTAAAAAATTTTTAAAAGTTGAGATACTTTTTTAATTTTTTTTCCAGACTTCTATTGCTAATGTTTAACTTTTTGTTTGAGTGGATCAACCTTATATATAAGCCTTTGTAACGAAAATAACATGGACAAATTTAACTCATCTGCCTGGCAGCAATTCGCGTTTTTTGTGAAAAAAGTTATAATTTTTTTGCTATTTACCTCGCGCCGAAAAAATCCTCAGCGATCCTCAGTTCGATACAATCGGTCTATATTTTTTTTGATATAGAATGGATCCATATCTTTCGAAAAAAGTTGCCCAAACTTGCTCGAAATGATAAATGGCGAAATTACAGCTATATATGCAGTGGTCCGAGATTCGTTTTTAAAAAAATAATTTAACCCAAAATAATGTTTTACGGCTTGAATAGTTTTTTTATCGTCAGAGAGTGCCGTAAGTGTAGGAAAAAAATATCTACATTTCTAGTTTTTTTTGTAGAATAATGGAAAATATCAGTTACACCATTTCCAATTAAATTCAAAGATTTTTTATTGAATTTCCAAAATAAAGAAAAAAAGTGAATAATTTGTCGTCACTATTTCCAAAAGCTTTCCTGAAACTAAGTAAGTCATTTACACCATTTCCATATTTATATCAAAAATAAAAAAAAATATATTTAAAAATTATGTGCGAAGATTTAACTTCAGACACTCTTAATACTCTTAAAATTAATTTTTAATTAGATCAGACAACGTTAAAAAATCTAGCCGCCATATTGTTTCCGCCATATTGAATTTTATCAGTTTAATTTTAAGATAACAGACCCGGAAATTTACTACGCCACACTTTCAGCTAGCTTCAACAAAGAAAAGGAATATAACTGTTTTTTAATTACTTGTAACAAACTTTACTAAGCATATTTAGTCCGCCATTTTGTTTTTCAAAATTCACGCCAGTAATTCATATTCAGTAACTCCAAGGCCCCCTTAAAACAAAATTTGAGTTAAATCGGACAATTATTAAAAAAATTTGTCCGCCATATTGGATGCGCCATTTTGATTTTTTTAGTTTTTAGTTAAATTTTGAAATCAGCGACCCCGAAATACTCTAGAAGCACATTTTCAGCCGGATCCAACAACGATGAAGACTTTTGGCCGAAGTTGGATCATTCTTTAAACTTTAAGAAGCATATTTAGTCCGCCATTTTGTTTTTCAAAATTCGGAGTAGCAATT
Source organism: Pegoplata infirma (assembly GCA_963921195.1). Classification (NCBI taxonomy): domain Eukaryota; kingdom Metazoa; phylum Arthropoda; class Insecta; order Diptera; family Anthomyiidae; genus Pegoplata; species Pegoplata infirma. The sequence goes on along the minus strand of OY992539.1, from coordinate 129,348,209 downwards.
CTTATTCAGTAACTCCAAGACCCGCATAAAACAAAACTTGAGTTCAATCGGACGATTTAAAAAAAAAATTGTCCGCCATATTGGATCCGCCATTTTGATTTTTTTGGTTTTTAGCTAAATTTTGAAATCAGCGACCTTGAATTCCTCTAGAAGCCCATTTTCAGACGGATCCAACAACGATAAAGACTTTTGGCCGGAATTGGATCATGCTGGCCCTGTGTGCTACGGTCAGTACCGTAGTACCGGGAATACCGTTATTCCCGGTTCTCGGAATTACCAGGAAATGGTACCGGTTTCCCGGTTCTTAATTTATTCCCGGTATTCCCGGGAATACCGGTATTCCCTGTTCCGGTTCTGACGGTATTAGCGGGACTACCGGTATGTAAATTTTGTACAATTAAAATTTCTTCTTTGCTTTTACCAAAAAAAAATCAAAACATGTGAAAAACACCATTTCCATTTTATTTTTTGAATTTAAGAAAAAAAAAGTTACATGATTTTTAAATAATTTTAAAAACACAACTAAATGTTTCTGAAATACTGATTGAATAGTGTAATTAAAATATTTTATGGTGTAGTATTTTTTTGGTTTTTGAGAACCGGTACCAGGATCAGAACCGGAAATACCGGTATTCCCGGGAATATATCTAGAACCGGGAAAACGGTACCAGAACCGTGAATTCCGGTATTCCCGGGAATACCGAGAACCGGGAAATGGGGGCACTAATTTGAACCCTTATAACCAAGGAGAGGACTTTCATGCAAATGCATGTTTTTTCCTTTTGGTCATAGAATGGCATAAACAAAATATCTTTGCGATTCAAAGAATTTGCTTTAAAATGGCATCGATTCGTTAGTGCATATTTTTGCATATTTAGCTTAAAATGCATATTTTTGCATATTTTGCTATTATTTCGCTATAAATGCATATTTTTAGGTCATATTTTGTATAAATTTTAGTTTTTTAGCTATTTTATATTCTTTTTTTATCTATTTTTATTGATATTTTTTTTGTATTAAAGCAATTATTAACTTTTTTTTATTGTTTTAATAACAATTTATACACACTGTATATATGTGTGTATATCCAATTTCACAATGCGAGACTGAATTTAAACGTGTTTTTTTTAATTAAAAAACAGGTTGATATTTTATGGTTTTTAGTGCATATCTTAAGATTTTTAGTGCATATTTCACGACTCTTTAGTGCATATTTTAGGCGCCTAAAACATAGTTTTTTAGTGCATGAAGGTCCTGTCACTGCTTATAACAAATATAATTAGAGCCCGAGCTCGATCTGTACTTACAAAAAAAAAAAACAAATAAAATTACTAACAAAATATGTCGCCATTAGGCACGTTTCCAAAACAGAAAATGAAAATTCCTTCATGTGTGTCTACAATTCCGGATCATGTTGGTAACCCTTGCGAAATAATGTAAGAGACAAAAAAGTTGAAAGAGAGTATGAGGTGAGGTTGAGATTGCTAGAAATAGAATTGTAGTGTTGGAAACTGTTAAAATTTATTCTGTAGAAACTAAAAATATTCACACATATAAAAAACAACTTTCATTAACAAGACAAACCGACATTTAAAATCCTACTGATGATAACAATAACTGGAGTGTGTGAAACCGGTACACTCAAAAAAGTATGTCGGTAAAATCTACTACAAAAGACAGTTGTTTTGACTACATTTTGTTGTTGAAAAGGCTACACATTACGGTAAAAACAACTGAATATGTTGTTGTTTTTAACTATTGATTTTCAACTACAAAATGTAGTAAAAACTACTACAAAAGACGGTATACAGTTGTTTTTTTTACACTTGCCTGAAATTTTATTTAAAAAATTTTTTAAACGTTTAAGTGACTGATTTTTATTTATTTAAAAAGCAATACATTTCAGTTGGTTGTATAGAATTTCGACATGGAATTAAAATTTTTTGGTGTATTTATCTGGAATTATAGAAGAAAAAAATGATATTAATAAAATGTTAAACGAAATAAATTGATTGTATTTACCTTTGTTTTTTTAATAGTTCATTTCAAATTTTCACCGCTACTGATCAAAATTTGTCTGGAATAAAAAAAACGAAATGCTTTGGCAAAATTGATTTATATAAAAAAAGAATTAATTTGCAATGTTTTAAAAAAGTATGTACCTGTTCTGTTGTGTATACAAAGAAAAGAAAGATGGCACGCTCATAAGAAAACAAGACACTGCATACATTGTATTTTGGTTTTTTTCCGATTGGTTTTTACACACGCTTATGTGAGCGCTATATTATACACACTTGTTTTCTCTATTTTATCCTCTTATTTTCATTCGCTCAAGAATATTTTTCCAAAAACATATTTTTTGTTATAATTAAATTTAATAAATTGTAATTTAATTTATTTAGATATTATTTATTTGGTATAAAAATAATACCTTCCGCATCCCGCACGACCAACTCGTTCGACACATTCGTTTGCAATAAAAATTTCTAAAAAAAAACGAGTTTTTAGAAAAAAAACTAAAAACAACTACATAAATCAACTATTACTACAGTGTAGTATATTTTTTGTATTTATTTTTTGAAACTACTACAAAAAAAAGTTGTTTGAGATTTTTTCACACAAAAACGACCGAAATTGTAGTTAAAAACAAGTGAAAGTGTTAAATTCGGCTGTGCCGAATCTTTTATACCCTCCAAAATGTAAAAAAAAATTGACAGGAGCGTTCTTTTTTTTTTTTTGGGGGGGGGGGAAGTTGATAGGGTCAGTGGGGCACGTTGAGAGCACCTTCCCATCGCGATAAATATACCAAATGTTTCATTTATTTAACAAAATTACAAAAAAACATGTAAAAACGTGTATTTTTTTAGAGGTTGGTTTAGTTCTTCAAGGGGGAACTTTTTTCCCCCTGGTCCGATTTGGCCAATTACCGAACTTAACCTGCCTAGGAACATAAGACATATTTGTGCCAAACTTGAGGTTCCTAGCTCTTTTATTTTGGACTGCATCGTGTTAACTACAGACGGACGGACGGACGGACGGACAGACGGACGGACGGACGGACGGACGGACATCGCTAAAATGTCTTAGAATCGATCACTGATCAATAATATATATACTTTATGGGGTCCCCGACCGATATTTCAATGCGTTACACACGGAATGACAAAGTGAGTATACCCCCATACTGTAGTTGGAGGGTATAACAACAGCTACAACTTACTACACAAACAACCGTCATGTAGTAACTGCAATAATTTTCTGAGTGTATGGGAATACCAGAAATGTCTATAAGTTTTAGAAATTCAATTTTTCTTCTGCATTTTTTCAACTTGAACCCTTGTAACAAATATAATTAGAGTCCGAGCTCGATCTGTACTTACAGAAAAAAAGAAATCAAATTAAAATCGTTTTCCCGATTTTTTTGATAGAGTTTTTCTTTTGAGTGTAAGAACTTTCAAGTCAAAAAAAGCCACCCAAAGACGTTGCCCTATAGGTCCAATGATTTTTGTGTTAATATTAACCCTAAAGGGCAAATTTCGCTATCCCGATGAGTTTGAATTTCGAAAAAATCTAAATTTGTTCTACCCTTGTATTCATGGATTCTGCCAAGTCTTTTTTTAAGAATTCATCTACCCATCATAACAAAGTTGATAGAATTTTAAACAGGTACAACATGGATTCTGTTTAGTGCATCATCTACTTCTTTAAACATTCATCTCAAAAATGACCTTTATTATCATCTACTGCGGTGGCTACAATAAATAAGGTATTGACGCCAAAACTTTACACTTAAGTACTGGTAATTGCAAACACCAGTCAACGAGTTCAGTGAGATGCAGAGATAGTTTGTAATTTATAGCACATCGTTAAGATTTTCCCATTGCAGAGAGATAACCACAGCCACAATATTACAAAGAATTTATCTTAAATCCATATAATTGATGACACTAAACTTTTGTCATGAAAATATTTTAATTTTAGTAATTTTGTGCTTGATGTTTTTTTTTTTTTTTTTAATTATACTTAAAGAAAAACCGCAAACAATTTCTTAATAAGAAAACTAAAAGGAATTTCGTATTTTGGTTGTTTTGTAAGAAAGTTTCTTGAAAAATTACTTACACAAATTCTTCTTAAATATTTATGTCTTCTTATAAGTTAAAAAGGGAATTTGTTTAAAAATAGTTAAAGGGCAATCAATATTTTTTCTTGTGAACTTCCTACTTTCATAAAGATTTATGTCAGTATTATAGTCAAGGGACACATAAGTAACATAAGTTTATATGAATCTAAAGTGTGAATGTACTATTGTATATGTACGTATTCGTATCTTGTACACCGAAAAAAATCCATGCAACATTTTACGAAAAAAAGTTTCGTACTTTTTATTTTCGTAAAATACACGAAAGTTGACTACATATTACGAAAAACTTTAGTACTGAATTTCGTATTTTTACGAAAGTAACGAAAATGATTAGTAAATATTTTTTTCGTAATATTTACGAATGTTGACTACATATTACGAAAAAAAATGTTGTAAAAACTTTTGTAATTTTACGAAAGTAACGAAAAAAAAGAATGTAAATGATTCTTTCGTAAAATATACGAATGTTGACTGCATATTACAAAAAAAGTGTACAAACTTTCGTATTTTTACGAAAATAATTCGTAAAAACTTCTTTCGTAAAATATACGAAAGTGGACTTTATATTACGAAAAAAAATAGTCAAGAATTTTGTAATATTACGAAACTAATGAAAAAAGAAAAAATCTTTAAATGCATGCTTAAATGGTGTTTTTATGCCCTTCAACTACAGTATTGGGGTATAATAAAAAATATCGGTCGGGGACGCCATAAAGTATATGTATTATTGATTCATGATAAATTCTAAGGCATTCTATTAATGTCCGTCTATATAAAACACGGATACCACGAAACAAGTCTTTTGGTCATCAGCAGGTTAAGTTCGTATGTGGGCAAAAAGTTTTATTTCTTTAAACCAACCTCTGGAAAACTCAATTTTTTTAAAGTGTTTTTTGTTTATTTGTTAAACAAATGAAACATTTTTATGTCAAAAAAATTTAAAGTAATGAGCTTCGACCCAGGGGATTAGAAAATGTCTTGTGGTCGTGGGTATAAAGAATTAATTTCAATGATGATAACTCTGATATTTTTTTTACATATTTGGGGTAATAAAAATTCGGCACAGCCGACTTAAAAGCTCTCTCTTGGTTTTTATTTATTTTAAGGATCAATTAAAATTTGAGGCTAATTGGATCAAATAAAATTTGAGGCTTGATGATATAAGTTTTTTTTTTTACATTAATTGCTTGAAAATGTTGCTGTCAAAACGTTGAAAACGTTGTTCTTATTATTATTCTCAAAAAGGAATTTTTACATGTAATTTCGTTAATTAAACGATTTTTTTTATTTACCAAAAAATTTTCGTAAAAATAAAAATATTTCGTTTATTTTACGAAATAATTTCGTAAAACAAAAAAAAATATTTCGTTTATTTTACGAAAATTTTCGTAAATCACAAAAATTTATTGCGTTTATTTTACGATTTTTTTTTGTAAAATACAAAAACAATTTCGTTTATTTTACGAAACAATTTCGTGCATTTCGTACATTGTACGCAAGAATTTCGTGGTGCGAAACAACGAAATTTTTCGTACAATGTACGAACGTTTTCGTACATATAAGGCAGGAATTTTTTTCGGTGTAGATATGAAATGTGTTTTTTTTTTTTATTTGTTCCATAGCTGTATGCTATGATTGAAATAACGAAATGAATAAATAACAATATTTTTTCAAAAATAATCAAATAACAGATTATTTAAATATTTGAAAATGATTAATATTTATTTTGATTTTATTTGAATAACGAAAAATCGAATAATTTTTTCTGATTTTTTTTATTCAAACAAACAAAATAAAATTTTTCAAAATAATCAACAAAAATTTTTGATTTTTTTTGGTTATTCACAAAAATTCAAATAAATAACGTATTATTCAAACAACAAAAAATAAATATTCTTGAAAATTTTGTGTTTGAAAAAAAATCTATTTCATTTATTTTGTACAGAGAAACACAAAATTATTCTTACAACACAGTTTTGTTTTGATGTCAGGTTCTTATAAATTGTAATTTAATAAAGTCCATTGAAATTCAGAAAAGTTAAGTTCTAATTTAGGAAATTCCAAGTGCAGATATAAAAACATTTATTTTTTTAACAAAAGTATAAAAATCTGAAAAAAGGCGATTTTTAGAGGTTGGTTTAAAAGGACTATACTCACTTTGTCATTCCGTGTGTAATGAATCGAAATATCCATCTAACAGACTATACAATATATGTTATTGATTAGAGATAGATTGTAACACATTCTACAGATGTCCGTCCGTTTGTTTGTGGAAGACATGATGCAGTCCCAACTAAAAGAGCTAGACTGCGGAAATTTGTCAGAAATATGTCTTATGGTCTGAGGCTGGTTATGTACGAACATGGGCCAAATCGGATCATATTTCAACATCTGAACAAATGCAAAATTAAATAAAATATTTCTGTCAGAAGAAGTTCTTGCGAAATTGAATGATATCTGATAATTATTCAAATTTTTTTCTTAATTCACTTACATATAAAAAAACAAAGTTTTGGGTGACGATATCTTTAATCTAAAGACCCTTACGAAATTTTAAAACCCGGTTTTCGAATAGTTCGAAAATCAGCGTTTTTTTAAATTGACAAAAAACCGAATGAACCCGTTTTTTTCGGTTTTTTGCAAAATAAGGCAAAAAATATTTATTACGGCCAATATAAAGCAGAGATTTGTCGGTGTTTCAAAAAAATTGGTACTTTATATCACCATTTCCAATATTACTTCAGAAAATACTATTTGTATTTAAGAAATTTGCAATTATATTTCAGAAATTTTTAAATACGTTTTAGAAATGTTCAATTTTATTTATATGTATTTCAAAAATTTTCATTTATGTTTCGGAAATTCATTAAGTTTCAAAAATTACCAGTTGTATTTTAGAGGTTTTCATTTCTACAAATGTAATGCAAATGAAAATTTTTGATATAAAAATGAAAATTTCTTAAAAGCGTTTAGAGAATTTGGAATATCAATGAAAAATTTTGAAAACAAAAGGAATCTTTGAAAAGCATAGAAATTTTTGAAATACAAAAGAAAAATTTAAAAAACCAATGGAAATTTTGAAATACAAACCGAAATTTTTTAAATACAATTGAAATTTTATAAAAAGCATTTAAAAAATGTTCAAACTTCAATGGAATATTTTTTACTGCAAACATTTTTTATTAAAAAAAAAAAAATAACTAGCAAACATTAAAAAATTACTTAAAATAAAATTTTGATAGTCGACAAAATGTTCATTAAAAATTTTTGCTTATTTTTTTTTTATATGTAAAGATTTGCCACATCCAGAAATGATTTGCACTCAAATTTATGGATTCAGCCAAGGCGAAATTATTTTTTTTACTTGGTATTCATTCATTTGGGATTTTTTTTAACACCTTTACACTAAAAAAATCGAGTTTAACTGCTTTTAAAGGTTGATTTATAAAAACCGGGGTTCGACAGTAAACCAACCGGTCTAACCGGTTTTCAAATAGTTAAGATTTTAAAAATTCGGAAGTTGCAAGCCACATAAAACCGGTCTAAACCGGTTTCGAAAAACCGGTCTAATCACCCTAGTAAATATACATCCTTTCAGGACTGTCTATTGTTTTAAAAAAATATCGAAAAGTTTATTCAAGTAGTGTATTTTCAATAGCAAAACGTTTTAACAGTATTTTTTAAACATTAAAAATCAATTTGCGAAAAAATTAAAAAAATATTCTAATTAATAGCCTTGTTTTTTGCATTAAATCAATATTGGAGTAACTTTATTTTACTTTAAAAAGGTTCAAATCTGGCCAAACAATTTTTTTTTTAATTTTTTTCTGAATCTACATCCTATTATCAATAATAAAAGAAAAACATAAGGTAAAAATTTGAAGTATAAAAACTAAATTTAGTTAAATCCTAGGATTAAATTGGATTTATTTATACCATTTTACATTATGGACACCGCTTAGTTTCTTACCTGTTTATATGTATTTACCAGAGACCAAATAAAACAGTTATATGTGTTATTTTGCTTTAAAAAAATCATTAAACGAATGTTGTCCAAAATATGCATTATATATATGGAAGGACTTCTAGAGATATCCCGTGTTAAAATTTGCAATAACTTTTATTTTTTGATTTTTATCAATAAAAGTATAAAATAACAGTAATTAAAAACTTTTTGTTCAAAAAGTTTAAAATAACATTTATTTATTTTAAATAACTGTTATAACAGTTATTTGTATTCAAATCAATCAAAGTTTTAATGTTCAAATCAATAATTGAGGTATTAGCTATCAATAGGATTCTTTTGTATGCGTTTATTTTAGTTTTACTTAAATATATCAAATTTTATAAGGCTCAAAGAGTATTTGATAACAGTTAAAAAAATAAAAGTTTTTTATTTCTGTTATTTTGGACAGATATATATATAAATTTTTTGAAACTGTTTTTTTAAATTTCTATTTCAAAATAATATTTTTGAACAGTTTAATTTGAGTTTTTTCAATAAATCTCATAACGGTTATGGTCTCTGGTATTTACTAATTGTATGTAGATTTAGAAAAAAAATATAAAAAAAATTCTGGACTTGATTTGACACATTTTTACAATAAATAAAGTAAATCCCAATCTTAATCCGGTCTGAAAAAAAAACAAGCCTAATGTTTTAGTAAAGAAAACCTTTAATAACAAGCTAACAATAAAACAATAGTGGTTTGTAAGAATAATTGTGTGTTTTACTGTATAATAAAATGCAAAATAAATAAAAACAAAATTATTTTTCAAACACAAAATTTTCAAGAATATTTCTTTTTTTTGTTTAAATAATACGTTATTCATTTGAATTTTTGTGAATAACCAAAAAAAATCACAAATTTTTGTTGATTACATAGAGAAACATAGAGGCGAAGGTGAAAGAAAAAACAATATTGCTATCTTTTTCTAATTTCTCACACGTACGTTGTCGATGTGAATTCACCACACAATACATGTTTACAAGTCGTACTTTGTCAACAAATACATGTAAACAAAATGTACTCTGACAACTCAATTTTTGACGCCTTCGCCTCTATGTTTCTCTATGGTTGATTATTTTGAAAAAATCTATTTTGTTTGTTTGAATAAGCAATCAGAAAAAATTATTTGATTTTTTTGGAAAGAAATATTATTTCATTTTTATGAATTTGAATAAAATAAAATTTTATTTTATTCAAACCAAAATAAATAAAATAACAAAACATTTTATTTTTTGATAGCCAACTAAAATATCAAAGTATTTTATTTATTTCCAAAAAATCCAAATAAAAAAAATCAATAATACAGCTATGATTTGTTCATTTCCAATGTATATTAGAGTGGCATGAATAACGAATTTTTCATTTAAAATTTTAGCCAAATCGAAAAATTTTATCCCGTTGAATGGTTAAATTCGGGCAACGAAAGAAAAATAATTTTTCGATGAAAATTTAGATTTTTACATTTTTTTTTTATTACACTGTCATCACGTGTAACACATTTCTTTTTTAACAAGCAGGTCACCCTCCTGGTAAAATTAATTCTAGTACGATAAATTCAATGGTGCTAGCCATTATTCGAAGTTAGTGCTCGTATTCTTGATATTCGCGATTTATTGATGCTCAAGTACAATAAGAACAATATTTTTAATTTTTTGCGATAATTTTTAAATTTAAAACCGCTCAACTCTGTTAAATTCATACAAAAAACCATAATACCGTGAATTTTTCGCGAAAAACATTTCTTGTTTGCGAAAAATCTTTTTATTTTCGTGAAAAAAATTGGTTCGTGAAAAATTGGTTAGTTTGATTTGAATTTGCGACACTCATCTGATAACGTTAGTTCGTGTTCACTAAATCCCATTGTAATATCAGTTTTTTTTTTTCAAAGTTACCGTACACTCAAAAAATTATGTCATTAACTGTTTGTAGTTTATTTAAAAAGTTTTCCGTTTAGTCGTTTTTAAAAGAAAAAACATTTGTTTGATGTTCAGGTTTTATTAATGACCACTTCAGTCCTTTGTTTCAAAAATAACACACTAAAAAATAAAGACTTTCATTAACATTTAATTTTTAAAGTCATTTATTTTTGTTCTGTAAGTAAAAACTACTGATTATTCTTTTGATTTTTAATGATTTGTGTAAGTAATTTTTTTAAATTGTTGGTATTTTTTAATGAAATATCATTAGTTTTTACCTACACAAGTCAGTTATTTTTTTGTAGAAATAAAAATCAAAAAATTATTTATAGAAATATAAAAACATGTTTGTATCAAGTGACTTTGGCACGATGGGTAGAGTGTCTGGCCAGAATGTAGTTGAATGCGGGATCGATTCCCCAAAAATTTTATTAAAATTTTTAAAAAAATATTTCAATAAAAAATTGTAATAAATTACCTACGAAATCAGTAATTTTTATTGTTTTCGTAGGTTATATTTTTGAAATTTGTTGGTAAAAATAACAGAACTATCATTAATTTTTAATGTTTTCCTTGGTTATTTTTTTCGAATTTGTTGGTAAAAAAGAGTAAAAAAAAAACGTAATTTTTTAATGTTTAATGTTATTTATTTTAGAAAATTTTGTCAACAGTAAAAAATAAACGTTGATGTTTTTAAAACAAATGAATAATTACTGGGATGGTTTTCAATTGTTTATTCACTGGTTTTAAGTGTGTTTTTCAATTGTTTTTGCCTACAAAATATTTTGAGTGTATGTATTGGCGATATTCGCAACTAAAAACTAAAACAATTTTTTTATATTATTAAAACAATTGCAAAATTTCTATCAGCTAAACTCAATTGAATATAAAAAAAGAACTCTGTAAATTTTATTATCAAAAATTTTTTCGCAAAATTTTTTTTTCCACTTTTTTTTTATATTAATATTAATTTATACTAATATGTAGAATTCAATGCATTACAGACACAAAATTTTTCGAACAAAAATTTTATTCGCGGAAAAAATCATGCATTTTCTAAATTAATATTTAAAAACTATCCCAAAAACATAAAAAAGTTAATTTTATTAGTCTTTTAGCTGTACAATTTTAAACCGCGAATATTGCGAATACCAGCGCAAACAAAACCATTTTAGAGGGGTACAGCTTTCAGCATCAAAATTGACTTTTACAAACGGCTTTTAACGGCTGTTATGGTCTTCCTCCTAAAAATTATTTTACGATTTACATTTCGTATGATAAAATCAAATTTGCAATATATCTAGCGACTTTTTTCTGCAGAAAAGTAAGCTCAAAATCCGCGTTTTCAGATGCGTTGAATCATACTTTATTTCAGCTCCCCTATATCCTTAAAACAAATGATGATACCCGATACTCAGATAAAGTGACGTAGTCAACTAAACGAACCCTAATACATACATTAGGTCGTCGTGTCAGAACTAAACTTTCGAACTTCGTGTCGTAATACTACAAAATAGCTGATTGTGGGAAAATTTATGAAAAGATTTTGCACGAGCATCTTCAGGCGGCAACCAGCGGTCAAAGTTTGAAAAAATTATGTTTTTGGACCGAATATGGAATTGATTTGGTCAAAAAATTCGGAGATGAATTTTGGTTGAAAAATTTAATTTTTTCAAACTTTTACTGCTGGTTGCCGACTGAAGATGCCCTTGCAAAATTTTTTCATAAATCTTCCCACAATCACCTTTTCCATAGGTCTTTCCCCCCCCCAATTTGTTCCATTTGATAAAAAAACAAGTAGAAAAATTAAATTCGGCTTGGTCGAATCTATGAATACCCTCCACAATGTTATCTGATAGTAATTTTCTAAAAAAAAATTCAAAAAATTGCATTAAAAATTTTTTATTAGAAATATGTATATAATTTTGAGTCAAACTTTCTTTTAATCAATAAAATTTTTTTGAGTGTAAAATTTTTTTGACTGTCAACATTTTTTTGAGTCTGCCATTTCATTCAAAAAAAAAAATAATAATGTGTACATTTTTTTTTTGAGTGTAACATTTTTTTTGAGTGTAAATATTTTTTTAGTGTACAATTTCTTTGAGTTACAAATTACTTTGTAAAATTTTTGTTGTTTTATACCTATGTATATGTAATACAAAAAAAAAACTATTTCACATACCTATTTTCCTCTTTTTATATTACCATCCTCTTCTTAAAAAACCAAAAACAAATTAACATTCAATCATACACATACTTTATTTGATTTTTCCCCGTTACATACAGTTACACTAACAATAACAAAACAAATATTAACTTGTCTAACAACTAAACTACACCCCACGACAATAAAACGAACAACAACAAGTTTTACAAAACTGGTATTTCACCATGCTTTTAAAACTTGTTTATCGAGTTTAAGGTGAAACAAATCTGAAATTCAGTGCTTTGCTTATAACTTTTGAACCACTGAACCGATTTTGCTGAAATTCAAAACCAAACAGCCTTGGGGAACGACAAATATATTTTCTAAGCTTCAGCCCCTCAGAATTGGCTTTCGAAAGTTATAGTGGTTTTAATCTTGTAAATTCGAAAAATACCCTTGCCGAAATTTACTCTTTTGCTCATAACTTTTGAACCACTGGACCGATTTCGCTGGATTGCAATACCAACCTGACCCGGTAAATGGAGAACATATATGCCAAACTTCAGGAGCCTCTGTAAAGTCTTTCAAAAGTTAGCGTGTTTTCAACGGACAGACAGACAGACAGACGGACGGACGGACGGACGGACGGACGGACATCGCTAGATCGACTTAAAATCGGTCAAGGATCATGAATATATATACTTTATGGGGTCCTAGACCAATATTACGATGTGTTACAAACGGAATGACAAACTTATATATACCCTCTATCACTAGAGTGGAGGGTATAAAAAAATATGTCGCGTTTGCGGCTTTTTTACGAAAACATACGACTTTAAGATTTTTAAATTATTTAAATTGTTAAAATGCTTAAAACTGGTAAAAAAAAATTTCAACAAAAAGGAGACTTACGCAAAAAATATGTATCGTTTTTACTAAGGTATTTCCTATTCCATGACATATATGGCATTCTTTAGGTAATTTTACTAATGCCATTGAATATTGCATGGAAGTGAAGATAGGTTGTTGGTATGTTCAGAAAAGATGTTGGGGGGGGGGGGGGTAAAAGTTCAGGGGTTCGGTCTAACTTTGTATTACATATGAGGCATTCCACACCAAGCGTCCAGCGAAATAAAACACGTGTACCATAAACTTCTGAATAGCTTGTATGGATAGCCCTATATGGAACTTAGAAAATTGCGTTTTTAGTTTTTCAATTTTACAAAAACTGGGCTTAGGAGGCGTGGTCAAATATTGGATAAATAGTCAAATTTGTGGCGAGTTGCCATGATTAAATATTTATCACATTAAAACGGAATGCACCACAATCTTAAACATTTACATTCTTATATAGTTTTGTATGGGCTATCGACTAAAATTTTTTTTGGAAAATTTTCAGACCCCGTTCTGAAATTTTCCATTTTTTAAAAAAGTCAATTTATCAAAAATCCGGCCACTTTTTTTTTCTTTTTTTACATTTTTTTTTAAACTTTAGATGTTTGTCCATCCGCACAAAAAAAAAATCAGAAAAACATTTTTCGTTTTTTTTCGAGAAAATCGCATTTGAATTTTAAATTTCATCACAATTTTGTAATTTGCTTGTATTTTCTTGTATTAACGTTGCGAATGAGTAATATTCATGCAATTAATAATACTCATTCGCAACGTTAATAAAATTTCATAACAATTACAAAATTGTTATGAAATTTAAAATTCAAATGCGATTTTCTCGAAAAAAAAGAAAAATACTTTTCTGATTTTTTTTGTGTGGATGGAAAAACTTAAAAAAAATAAAATAAAAAAAAGTGGCCGGATTTTTGATAAATGGACATTTTTTAAAAATGGAAAATTTCAAAAAAAAAAATTTAATCGATAGCCCATACAAAACTATATAAGAATGTAAATTTTTGAGATTGTGGTGCATTCCGTTTAAATGTGATAAATATTTAATCAAGGCAACTCGCCACAAATTTGACCATTTTTCTAATATTTGACCATAGGGCTATCCAAACAACCTATTCAGAAATTTACGGGACACATGTTTTTCTGTAGCGGGACATTTGGTGTGTACATAATTCTATTGCTATTGCTATAAACTACCATAGCAAACGATTACTCAGAACAGATAGAATCGGTGCGATACACTACGTTTACTATTAAGCTTGTACTAACAAAACTATGAATTCAATGCGTATTATGAATTTTTAGTTTTAATTTGTTTGATATAAATTTCATGTCAGTTTTCAATTCCCTTTGATGTAGAAATATATTATTTCAATTTATTACATTTCGTGTTAAATGAAAAGCTGCACATTAGGGAAAGCAAACAAATTAGTGCTATTAACTATTCAACTTTGTCCAAAGAGGGAACATCTTCTGAAGCATACGATTAAAGAAAATGCGATATTGAGTTTTAAAAAAATTGTAAATTTGCTGAAATAAGTAGGTGGTAAATTTTAAATAAAAATTGTAAATTTACAAGTTATATTGCAAAATTGCAACTTTATCTTAGTTTATTTAATATTTTTTTTGCGTTTAACCATAAAAAATATTAATTTACAAGAGTTTGACGCGATTAAGCTAATAAGGAATTCTCACAACACCTACTTAACGAGAATTCCGAAAAATAATTACGTGCTTTCTTTGTCATTTACAAGATTTTTGCCTCATTAATACTTTTTTTATTTTATTTTAGTTTATTTTATTTTATTTTATTTTATTTTATTTTATTTTATTTTATTTTATTTTATTTTATTTTATTTTATTTTATTTTATATAAAGCCCAATAATTTAAAATAAACCATTGTGCTTCGTTGCGTATGCTTGTTATTTAATGGTAATTACAAAATTAATCATACGCCTCTTTTACAGTTTGCAAGCAATTATTAGTATAATTATAATAAAAGTTCACCAACTTGAAATGCGTGTAAAAAAATCTAGCGGTGTTCTAAAAAAAAATCATTGAAGAATTTTGTTATGGAACTTGTCAACTTTTTTAACATGATAATGTTTTTAGGCTGGTGTCTAATTTTAAAAAAGTTGCAGGACGCCACCTCAGTTTGACTATATAAGCTAACAATTAAAGAAAAAGAAAACAAGGATTACTATTTTCATTTTCTTAAAATCAAAAATTTTTATAACTTGGGTTTGTAACTTGGATAATAATTCACCTCGTGGTGAATAACCCCGTTTTTCACCAGCTGGTGAATAAAAAGTAACATAATTATTTTTCAACAAAAAAAAAATTTTTTTGCATCAAAATTTTTTTTTTTCTTTAATTTTTTTTTTTTTTTTTTCATAATTTTTTTTTTTTTTCATCAATTTTTTTTCCATCAATTTTTTTTTTTCATAAAATTTTTCTTTTCATCTTTTTTTTTTTTCTTCATCAAACTTTTTTTTTATCAAACTTTTTTTTTCATAATTTTTTTTTTTTTATCAAACTTTTTTTTTTTTATTTTTTTTTTTTATCAAATTTTTTTTTTCATAAATTTTTTTTTTTTATCAAATTTTTTTTTTTCATCAATTTTTTTTTTCATCAATTTTTTTTTTATTAATTTTTTTTTTAATAAATTTTTTTTTTTTTTCTTTATCAAATTTTTTTTTTCATCAATTTTTTTTATTAATTTTTTTCATCAATTTTTTTTTATAAATTTTTTTTTTTCATCAAACTTTTTTCCTTTTAATTTTTTTTTTCATCAAACTTTTTTTTCATCAATTTTTTTTTTCATAAATTTTTTTTTCATCAAATTTTTTTTTAACAATTTTTTTTATTAATTTTTTTCATAAAATTTTTAATTTTTCCATCATTTTTTTTTTCATCAATTTTTTTTTTTCATCAAACTTATTTTTTCATCAATTTTTTTTTATCAAATTTTTATACCCTCCAACCACAGTATGGGGGGTATACTCACTTTGTCATTCCGTTTGTAACGCATCGAAATATCGATCGGGGACCCCATAAAGTATATATATTATTGATCTATGATGGATTCTAAGACTTTTCTAGAATGTCCGTATGTCCGTCCGTCCGTCTGTATAAGACACGATGGAGTCCAAAATAAAAGAGCTAGACTTCCGAAGTTTGGCACGAATATGTCTTTTGGTCCTAGGCAGTTTAAGTTCGTAAATGGGCAAAATCGGACCAGGGGGAAAAAAGTTCCCCTCTGAACAACTTAACTAAACTCTAAAAAACGCCATATTTTCTCAGTTTTTTTTGTATTTTTGTTAAGCAAATGAAACAATTTGATGCCAGAAAAAGTTCAGGGTCCTGCACTTGGACTTGGGAAATAAGAAAAATATTTTTTTTTTTGCCCGCCCCCCTTTTGTGGGCGTGGATTTTAAAAATGTTTTTAAATAATGATAAAATTGTATTACTTAAGCTCAAAAAGCATAATTAATCAATTTTTAAACATTTATCGCATTGGTTTATGTGTCCCCAAATGACCCCTTCTGACCCCCCCCCCAAAAAAAAAGCTCCCCTGCAATTTTTTTTTTTTTAATTTTTTTTATCTGTTGGAGGGTATTATAGATTCGGCACAGCCGAATTTAACACTCTCACTTGTTTTTTCATCAATTTTTTTTTCATTAATTTTTTTTCGTAAATTTTTTTTTTTTCATTAAATTTTTTTTACATCAAAAAAATTTTCTTCTCATCAAAAACTTTTTTTCATCAAAATTTTTTTTCACCAAAAATTTTTTTTAACATAATTTTGGTTTTCGTGAAAATAAAATCGTTTTTTTTTACCAAAACTACTTTTTCACCAAGTCTAAGCTTTTCGCATAAAAATTGTCCACTCATTCTAATTTTGTTTTTTGTGAAAAAAAAAAATCATTTTTTTTACCAAAACTACTTTTTCACCAAGTCAAACCTTTCGCATAATTTTCCACTCTTTCTAATTTTGTTTTTCGTGAAAAAAAATCATTTTTTTTACCAAAACTACTTTTTCACCAAGTCTAAGCTTTTCACATAAAACAAGTGAGAGTGTTATATTCTTTGGTGCCGAATCTTTTATACTCTCCAAAATGTAAAAACACTTTTTTGCACTTATTTTTGCACTCACTTACGAAATGGTTTTTTAATGGGGTCCTCGACTGATATTTCAATTCGTTTTGCATGGAATTGCAAAGTAATATAACATTATTTTTCTAAAAAAAACTTTGCTTTGGCAAGTACACCCAAATCTTCCGAAAAACATTATCATGATTTAATATTTTGGGCAAGAGTACAAAATTCGCAGGCATTTTTTCTTTTAGTTTCGTCCCATTTTGATTTTGGTTGTTGCACTGTGTTATTATTAATTTTCTTTAAATTTAGTTATTGACATAAATTTAGGGATTGACATGTACATGACTGTCCTTAAGAGAAAACGAAGCCCTAGATCTTCGAAGTCCGTGAAACCTGCAAAGCAGGTCAGAGAACAGGAAGCAGGCAATGAAGCAGGTAATCGGTTTGCGATCTTAGATTCTGACTCAAATGAACCCGAACCGACAGGTAAGTCGTTTAAACCACCCCCTATTTATCTTAGAGAGCAAAGTTCTAGCGATCTTGTAAATAGCCTCGTTACCGTTCTCGGTGAAAAATCTTTTTACATTATTCCTATTAGAAAAGGTAATATTCACGAGACTAAGATTCAAATATATAGTGAACAAGATTATCGGAAGCTAGTTTCCCATTTCGAATCCCAGGAAAAAAGTTATTATACTTACCAATTGAAAAGCAGCAAAGGACTGCAAGCAGTTATTAAGGGAGTTGACTCCAGCGTTGATCCTACTGAGATAAAAGATGCGCTTACTATAGAGGGCTTTAAAGTTAAAACTGTTGTCAATATCAGAAATAGGGAAAAAATACCCCAACCTTTATTTCGTATTGAATTTGAACCCAATGACATCAAACTAAAGCGAAACGAAGTTCACCCAATTTATAAATTAAAATATTTACTTTATCGTAAGATAACAGTTGAAGAACCCCACAAAAGAAATGGACCCGTACAATGTAATAATTGCCAAGAGTTTGGCCACACGAAGGCATATTGTAAACACCCTACCGTTTGCGTCATTTGCGGAGATCTGCATAATTCGAAAGACTGCCATAAATCCAAAACTGACTCCGGAGTTAAAAAGTGTAGCAATTGTGGTGAAAATCACACTGCTAACTATAGAGGTTGCCCTGCGTATACCATGGAAAAGCGCTTCCACAATAGTCGGCCAAAAGTTACCCACATGGACGCTCAAAATGCCCGAGAATTCAGCTCTCAGCAACAACCCCCGTTAAGCGTTCAGAATCACGGACAAAATACTCAATCCTTTGTTCGAGAATTCTGTACCCAACAACAACCCCCGGTAAATGTTCCGAATCTCGTACAAAATACACAATCCTTTGCATCTGTTTTGAGAAGCCGACCCACAGCTCCCAACCCAAGAATCGGTAACCCGACTCCCAATTATCAATCAGGATTAAATAGAGAGAATCCTCAAACTCGACCATCCGGCCAGAATCAAGATTTTATTAGACTTGAAAAATCTATTGATACGCTTGTCCAGGGAATTTCAAATTTTACGGATAGAATGGGTTATATGTTGCAGGAGATGCTGAGTATGCAGTCGATGTTGCTGCAGACTCTGCTAAACAAACCATGAACGGTCTGAAAATATGTTTCTGGAACGCAAACGGCTTACGCCAACACAAGGACGAACTCGAATATTTTCTTAGAAACAAGCAGATAGATATAATGCTTGTTTCTGAGACTCATTTAACACACCGTAGCTTATTTTCAATCCGAGGTTACACATTATATGATACTAAAGACCCCAGAGGTAGGGCATGTGGAGGATCAGGCATTCTAATTAAAACTCGACTGAGACACTATCTCATGTGTGATCTTTGCGAAGATTTTCTTCAAGCAACTACAATATGTGTAGAGGAATTTGGTATGAACCTAGTAATTTCGTCTATTTATGCTCCCCCCAGATTTAGGATCACTGAGAATCAGTTCAGAACATTTTACGAATCACTAGGTTCACGCTTTCTGGCAGCTGGCGACTATAATGCCAAGCATACATTCTGGGGGTCACGCCTCATTACCCCGAGAGGACGTGTGTTGTATGATACAGTTTGTAAAATGGGTATGGATGTGATTTCAAGCGGAGAACCGACATACTGGCCTTCGGACCAAAATAAGATTCCAGACCTTATAGATTTTGGATTGTCTAAGAATATTTCGAAAAACGTATTATCTGTTGAATCTTCTTTGGAGCTCTCTTCAGATCACACACCCACTATTGTTACCCTTTCAAACCCCAGAGAAATTGTATCCCCTTCTGGTGGCTTAGCACTGACAGGCAAAGGAACAAATTGGCTAAAGTATAAAAAATTTCTCAGTACTCATTGCTCGGAAAACATTTTGCTAAGCAACCCAGATCAAATTGACCTCTCGCTTAAGAATTTCGAATCTAATCTCAAACTAGCTGCTCTAATTGCTACTAAACCCCAGCGACAATCTAGACAAAACCCAGTTTTTTCTGTTGATGTCGAACGACTCTTAAATGAAAAAAGAAGAGCTCGTAGAGAGTGGCAACTGCACAGATCTCCACAACTCAAATCACGATTAAAGGTATGCACAAACAACTTGCGAAGATTGCTAGAATCACAGAGAGCTGACTCGTTAAATAGATTTCTTGAAAATTTGGAGCCTACATCAAAAACGGATTATTCGTTATGGCGTGCTACTAAAAACATGAAAAGACCTGTCATATGTAAGCCTCCTTTGCGAAAACAAAATGGAGGTTGGGCTAGAAATGATACTGAAAAAGGAAATCTGTTTGTTGAGCACTTGAAAAATGTATTCACTCCAAATGAATCAAGTGTTATAGTAGAGTTGCCACCAATTTTACCCCAGCGCAGAGCAGTACCCATCCGGTTTGAGATGCGAGAGGTCGAAAAGGCAGTTTTTGATTTAAACCCCAAAAAAGCATTTGGTATTGATAAGATCAGTAATAAAATGCTTTTGGAGTTACCCCGGATAGCATTAAGAATAATTCTTTTTATTTTTAATGCTATATTACGCCTTCAACATTTTCCCCCAGAATGGAAAATTTCTCTTGTTAAAATGATACCCAAGCCAGGTAAAGATCACACAAAAGTGGAATCGTATAGGCCTATCAGTCTGTTATCCAATTTATCCAAACTTTTTGAAAAACTGTTAGTGAACAGATTAACAACTTATGTCACTCAAAACAACTCTATCCCCGATCACCAGTTTGGATTCAGAAAAAAACACGGCACAATTGAGCAAGTTCATAGACTGGTAGATGAAATTAGAAGAGCCTATGAGGAAAAGAAATATTGTTCTGCACTTTTTATTGATGTGTCGCAGGCGTTCGATAAGGTTTGGCACGAGGGTTTACTCTATAAGATAAAGAATATGTTACCACCAGATACACATAAGTTACTCGAAAATTACATTACAGATCGTAAGTTTACAGTAAAGGAAAACGATTTTGTTAGTACCCCACAAATCATACAAGCTGGAGTTCCACAAGGTAGTATTTTGGGACCGCTTTTGTATATTTTGTACACCTCTGATATGCCAACTAATCGAAATACGCATACTTCCACATTTGCAGATGATACAGCTATTTTGAGCTCTCATAATAACCCACTTGAAGCAACTCGTATTTTGCAAAGTCACATTCTTGAATTAGAAGACTGGTTGAAAAAGTGGAAGATTAAAGTTAATGAGCAGAAATGCATCCACATAACTTTCACGTTGAGACGAGAAACATGTCCCCAAATTCAGATTAATAATCACATCGTACCTCAACACACAACAGTTAAGTACCTCGGAATTCATCTGGATCGTCGTCTTACGTGGAAAAACCATATAGATGCAAAATTAACCCAGATAAAATTAAAAACTATTGCAGTAAATTGGCTAATTGGGAGAAACTCGAAACTTTTGTTAGACTGTAAACTATTGATCTACAGCTCTATTATAAAACCTATATGGTGCTATGGTATTCAGTTATGGGGCACTGCCTCTGCGTCTAATGTGGAAAGAATACAGAGAAAACAGAACAACATTTTAAGAATGATTACTGATGCCCCCTGGTACGTTAGAAACTCAAACATACACAGAGATCTAAATGTATCATTTGTTAAAGATGAAATTGTGAGACATACCCAGAACTACCTACGGAGACTAGAATCACATCCAAACAATTTAGCGCGTAATCTTCTAAATAATAGTGGTCACCAACGCCTAAGAAGGAGGGCCACTACTGACCTGGTACTATAAAATGAAGGATGATGCTTTTGAAAACATTGGATAATTTATGAGCAAGTGAAATTTTGTCTGGCACTGGCCGGACTTAATATTAAGCTATTTATATTAGTTTTAAGATTTGAAAACTTATTGTTAGTTCACATAGTTTTAGTGAAGATTCAATAAAAAAAATTAATGAGGAAAAAAAAAAAAAAAAAAAAAAAAAAAAAAAAATTTAGTTAGTTTTTTAGTTTTTTTTTAAACATATCACATCTTGTGAAAAGGCAGATATCCTTAAATTTCTTTCTGAAAGCCTTACTTTCTCTTTAAATAGCTTCAACCATTTTTATAAATTAGACAATCTGGTGTTATTACCAATTATTTTTCGCACACCCCATTGTGCGCTGTTACCATTATCCGCTCAAATCTAATTAAATTTATAAAGTTTTAGCCATACGATTATTGTATGATAAATTGCTGTCTTTGAATACACAAATTTAGGAAAAAGAGTCGGGAAATATGACAGAAATTCTTCGAAATCGGCCGATCAATTGGCTGGGGGCCGGTGCTTGCTTTAAATATTTCTTAAATGTTAGACTGTGTAAAGCTAATGACTTTTGGTGTCTGTAGTGAAATCACACAATTTTTTTTTTGGAGTTTCTTAAAGATTGCACTTTACTTGGTTCCAGCCGCGGATCCACGGTGGGGGGGGGGAAGGAAATTCCCCCCCCCCCCCCCCAAACCGAATTCTAAAAAAAAGGAAGAAAAGAAAAAGAAAGGACAAAAGGAAAGGAAAAAAAAAAAAGGGTATTAATCTGAAAAAAAATAAAAAATTCTATGTCCAAGAATCTGCAAAAATTTTCTATGAAAAATGTTAAAGAATCTTAAAATTTTTATAGAGGAAAAATTTGAGAATTTTTTTAAGGAAAAAATTTAGACTATATAAAATAGGAATAATATTTGAATATTTCTATAGGAAATTCCTTAAATGTTTTCTATAGGAAAAATCTGGAAATTTTTCTATAGAGGAATTTTTTTCTATAGAAATTCTTCTACGAAAAATGTCTAAGAATATTAAAATGTTTCTGAATGTTAAAATTTTTCTATGTAGTAAAACTTTTCTTTATAAAAAATACAAGAATTTTTCTAGACGAAATATATGGGAATTTTTCTACACGAAAATTTTTTTATAAGGGTTCAAGTTGAAAAAATGCAGAAGAAAAATTGAATTTCTAAAAATTATAGACATTTCTGGTATTCCCTTTATCGGTTTCAAACACCCCAGTTAGTGTCATCATCAGTAGGATTTTAAATGTCGGTTTGTCTTGTTAATAAAAACTGTTTTTTATATATGTGAATATTTATAGTTTCTACAGAATAAATTTTGACAGTTTCCAACACTACAATTCTATTTCTGGCAATCTCAACCTCACTTTATACTTTCTTTCAACTTTTTTGTCTCTTACATTATTTCGCAAGGGTTACCAACATGATCTGGAATTGCAGACACAAATGAAGGAATTTGCATTTTCTGTTTCGGAGACGTGCCTAATGGCGACATATTTTGTCACTAATTTTATTTGATTTTTTCTGTAAGTACAGATCGAGCACGGGCTCTAATTATATTTGTTATAAGGGTTCAAGTTGAAAAAATGCAGAAGAAAAATTGAATTTCTAAAAATTATAGACATTTCTGGAATTTCCTATACCGGTTTCAAACACCCCAGTTAGTGTCATCATCAGTAGGATTTTAAATGTCAGTTTGTCTTGTTAATAAAAACTGTTTTTTATATATGTGAATATTTATAGTTTCTACAGAATAAATTTTGACAGTTTCCAACACTACAATTCTATTTCTAGCAATTTTAACCTCACTTCATACTTTCTTTCAACTTTTTTGTCTCTTACATTATTTCGCAAGGGTTACCAACATGATCTGGAATTGCAGACACAAATGAAGGAGTTTGCCTAATGGCGATATATTTTGTCAGTAATTTTATTTGATTTTTTCTGTAAGTACAGATCGAGCACGGGCTCAAATTATGTTAATATTATTTTTTTAATTTTTTTAAAAATTTGGAAATTTTTCTATAGAAAAAACTTGAGAATTTTTCTTAGGAGTTTTTTATACAAAAGATCTTAAAATTTTGACAATTTTTATATGAAAAATCTAACAGTTTTTCTATAGGAAAAATCTGATAGTTTTTTTATATGAAAAATCGGAGAATTTTCTATATTGTAAATTTGACAATTTAAAAAGAAAAGAGGAAATGAAATCGTGAGTGAGCATTTTTTCTAGAATTTTCAAGAATCTCAAAGTTTTCTTTAAACAAAATGTTTTTAAATCTTAAATTTTTTTACAGAAAAAAATTAAAATTAAAATTAAAATTAATTTTTTCTGTAGGAAAAATAAGAAAATTTTCTTCAGGGAAAAATTGAGAATTTTTTATACACTGACTTGACTTTTTCTTAAAGGAAAAATTATATAGAATCTGGGACTTTTATTGGAAAAATGTCTCGGAATCTAAGTATTTTTCCTTAAGAAAAATGTCTCAGAATCTGAGATTATTTTCCTTAGGAAAAATGCATCATAATCTGAGATTATTTTTATTAGAAAGATGTCTCAGAATCTAAGACTTTTTAATAGGAAAAGCTGTGCCCTTTTCTAAAGGAAAAAAGTCCTAGAATACTAGATAAAAATTTCAGATTTTTTTTTTGATAGGAAAAATATCTCAGAATTTTGGAGTTTTATTATTAAAAAAATATCCTAAAATCTATCATTTTTTCGATAGGAAAAATAACTCAGAATCCAAGTACATAATTTTCTATAAAAAATGCCTTAGATTCTGAGAATTTTAGAAAAAACATTTTTAGAATTTTAGAAAAAAATATATCAGAATCTAAAAAACGTGTTTGATTCCGATTTTTTTTTATTTGAAAAATGTTTCAGAATCCAAGACTTTTTTGTAGGAAAAATTTCAAAGACTTAGACTTTGGGGAAAAATGACTCAGAAAATAAATCATTTTTTGGGGAAAAAAATTTCTTAATTTATCTTATGAAAATATTTCTCACAAAATGCTTGACTATCTTAGACTTTTTCTAGGGAAAAGTTTCTCAGAAAACAAAACTTTTTTTAATAGAAAAATGTCACAGAATCAGCGATGCCAACTCAGCGCGTTTCGCGCTAGATTTAGCGCTTTCTGACCACCCAAAAAGCGCATTTTTTAAATCTAGCGCGTTTTTAAAAAAGGCGCTAAACTGGCGCGTTTTCACTTTTTAATTTAGCGCCTTTGGCGCTTTCTTTCTACAACTAATCACTACATGAAAAAATTAACATTTTACAACAGAAACGTCATAATAACAGTATTAAATCCATATTTTTCACATAGATGCTGTAGCACAACCATAGAAATGTGAAACTTTATTGAAAATTAAAAAAAAATGTGGCTTTTATAATAAAAACAGAAAAAAAAAATATTTTGAAAATTATATTTAGCCATTTTTTAGACTTATTCTGCGAATATGCCTGATGATTTTACAAAAATTTATATTAAAACCGTTAAATTAAACATAGTTTTTTAGCGCTTTTTACTTTATTCAAATTTAGCGCTTTTTAGCGCTTTTTGAGTCACTGTTTTGCGCGTTTTGCCTGTAAAAAGTTGGCATCACTGCACAGAATCTAGATCTATAATCTCAGGTACTTTCAATGGAATATTTTTTCAAAAATGTAGGTATCTTAAAACTTTTTTGTAGAAAAATAGAATAGAAAAAAATATTTCAGAACCTAAAAAGTTTTCAATTGGATAAAACTCACTAAATCTGAGAATTTTTCTTTACGAAATTTTTTTCTAAATATAGAATTTTTTTGGCATGAGAATTGCATAAGTATTTGAGAATTTTCTATATGAAGGAATTTAAAAATTTTTGTATAAATTAAGATTAATTTTTATTCAAAAATAAATATTATATTTTTATTAGTTTTTGATATCGACCTTTTTCAATTTTAAACGTTATATGTTTTAGGAATTTCCTAAATGGGCTTTTAAGGTCATGTGTTTTTTATTTAAATAAAAGACTATTTATTTAATTTTTAATTTTATCCGACGTTTCGCTGGTTTATTTTCAGCATCATCAGGGAATGATTTTTATTTAATCTGGCAACCATATATTTAAACAAAAAAGAAAAAACATAAAAGAAAAAATAATTTTGTATAAACAACAACAAAATACTCAGTATTGTACTAAATTAATTAACTTACAAATAATCTTCAGTCAAATTTTACACTTAATTTTCAAACACAATATTAGTTTTACACCGTACATACGACATGACATAAAACACATAATTAATTTAAAAAATAATTGTAAAAATAAATAATTAAAATATCACAGTTAAACTAATAAAAATAAATTATCGGAGGGCCCGCCGAATATTGGATTATTTAATCTGAAGTAAAATGACGAACTTTTTTACACAAATCAAGCTTAAATACAACACCGAAACCTGTGTATTACTCAAAAAATATTGCAGGACAACGAAAAGGTTAGCAAAACAAGTAGAGAGACTGAAATTTTTACTTACATGCAGAAAAAACGGACTCACGCCAAACCACATAAAAAACACCACTTGTCACGCAAGACAATTGTTTACATCTACGAAGATATCACAAGAACTTGACAAAATTGAACAGAAATTACACAATAAAATACTAAATCTAGAAATAAAAGAGACTAATATACTAATTAAGGAGATAAAAAAAGGAAGTAAGTAACACGAAATGGTTACTTAAATCAACTCTAAATGGAGAAGAATATGATAAATTCATCAAAAGTCAAAATGGTAGATATAAAAAGATTATACTATCCGATAGACAGACTCATTTAGCAAAAATACAAAATTTAAAAAGTTTGCAATTAGCTAAATACAATCTTAAATTTGACGCATCATGGTTTGTAAACAAAACTACATTAGAATTCACAGAGGAAAGCAAATGGCTTCTTTCCTTGGGACAAAAATTTGCGCTCCCTGTAAATACTGACAATTTTTCAGCTATAAATTTAATAGCTGATTTGGAACAATGGGTTCAATCATTAACAGATGAAAAGGAAAAGGAAATAACTAGAACTATAATAGCCAACAGAATTTTAACATATAAAAGAACAAACAAGAACAATCTCAAAGAAAAATTTATTCTCAACATTTACGAAGAAACCAAACAATTTCTAAAAAGATATAAACACGAAATAGTTGTAACAAAATCGGATAAAGGGAACAAGACAGTTATAATGTACAAAAAAGATTACGAGAAGGAAATGAACAAATTACTTGGGGATAAGAAAACATACAAAACCATACAGACTGACCCAACTCAAAAATTACAAAGACTAAATAATAAGTTAGTAATGGATATTTTCAAAAAGGAATATATATCACCATACGAAAAAATGAGATTAACATCAAATGCAGCCACAGCACCCAGACTTTACGGACTTCCCAAAATACACAAGCCTAACATGCCTTTACGTCCTATATCATCCTCGGTAGAAGTCCCATGTTATAATCTCTCAAAATACATTGGTAACATTTTGAAAAATATTATTTTAGACAAATACAATATTAAAAACTCAGTTGAGCTTAAAAGAAAATTGGAAAAAGTACAGATTGATGAAAATGAGATACTTATATCTTTAGATGTGGTATCACTCTTCACCAACATACCAATACATCTGGCAATTAAAAATATCATGGATCAGTGGAATACAATTCAACAACACACCAAAATACCGAGGTCAGAATTTTTAACGATACTCAAGTTTTGTTTAAATGACAATAATTACTTTATGTACGGAAATACATACTACAATCAGACATATGGCATGCCAATGGGAAATCCCCTTTCACCCACAATTGCTGACATTGTCCTGGACGCTTTACTGGAACAAACAACGGAAGAACTAACTAAAGAAAATATACAAATCAAACTAATGACAAAGTATGTAGACGATTTATTTGCAATTATAAAAAGAGAAGATGAGGAAAAGATTTTGAAAACTTTTAACAACTACCACACAAAATTAAAATTCACTATAGAAAAGGAGATAAATAATTCAATTCCATATTTAGATTTGAAAATATACAGGGAAAATAACAATATTATAACGGATTGGTACACAAAACCCATCGCCTCAGGGCGCCTAATAAATTTCAATTCTACTCAGCCCATGAGACAGAAAATAAACACGGCAACTAACCTCATCAAAAAGGCAATTGAACTAAGTGATACGAAATTCAAAACAAAAAACATCAATATAACAAAGGACATATTAAACAAAAACGGTTATCCAACTTATATCATAAACAATTTAATAAACAAAATAACAAATAACCCTACTGGGGAAATAATAAAAAACACATCTGGTAACCCCAAATATTACAGTTTGTCTTTTATACCAAAACTCACAGAAAATACACAACTTGCTGAAATAATAAATAACGAAGATGTAACAATAGCACACAGATCTAATAAAACAATAAATTCATTATTCACAAACACAAAAACAAAAATTGATAAAACACAACAGAGTAATGTCGTTTATGAAATAACATGTGAGGGTAAAACAGACGAAGAGTGTGGTAAAATTTACATAGGGACAACAAAGAGAAGCGCTGGTACGAGGATGAGTGAGCATGCAGCTGATATTAGAAACAGCAAAATAACGACAGGTTTATCTCAACACTGTATAGAGACGGGACACAAACCAAACTTGGAGGAATTTAAAATATTAAATAAAGAGAGAAACCAAAACAAACGACTAACTATTGAAAGCTTGAGGATCCAGCAGAAAATGAAATGTGCAATAAACATAAAGGAAGACAAAGACAACACCAACGCAAACTACTCAATTGCAATAATTTAGTATTAAACAAAAACTGTGATACAAAGTATTCGAAAAAAACATTTTTTAACTGTGATATTTTAATTATTTATTTTTACAATTATTTTTTAAATTAATTATGTGTTTTATGTCATGTCGTATGTACGGTGTAAAACTAATATTGTGTTTGAAAATTAAGTGTAAAATTTGACTGAAGATTATTTGTAAGTTAATTAATTTAGTACAATACTGAGTATTTTGTTGTTGTTTATACAAAATTATTTTTTCTTTTATGTTTTTTCTTTTTTGTTTAAATATATGGTTGCCAGATTAAATAAAAATCATTCCCTGATGATGCTGAAAATAAACCAGCGAAACGTCGGATAAAATTAAAAATTAAATAAATAGTCTTTTATTTAAATAAAAAACACATGACCTTAAAAGCCCATTTAGGAAATTCCTAAAACATATAACGTAAATATTATATATTTAGTAGGTTTATTCTAGCTCGAGGTCGGTATTTCCTTTACTTATTTAGACTTTGACACACAGTTTTAATAAATAATGGCCTCGAGCTAGAATAAACCTACTCAAAATATTTTTGTATATATTTTTCATTAAAGGAATTTGAGCATTTTTCATAATGCTATAAAATAAAAATATTAAGTTAATGGAATTATTTTTTTTATTATTAAATTCACTTTTCTGGCCAATGCCAACAAATTGTCAGATTACCCTCGTATTGTATACATCATAGCAACCACTTTGTGGTTTTTGTTCTAATGCACTGTTTGGAAACAAACTTTAAACTAAATAAATTAGTAAATAACTAGATGCACTCGTATTTTATAATGCACTTAAATGAAAACGATTAGAATTTCACAGCTGCAAAACATTTCTCATGAGAACTTTTGTAAAGAATTAACTGCTTGTTTTTATTTGATAAAAGACAACAAGTACTAAGATAAAGGTCAAGCAACAACGAAAATAAAATTAATAACAGCTTTAAATAAGTGGGTCTTTCGAGGTTCCATGAAATAAATTCTAAGAAAAATATTAACTAACGGGAGAGGTCTTTCAAAGGACACACTTCGATTGTCCTGAAACTTGCATGTATGGGAATGAGGGGAGAAAAATAAGATTTACCTATTTTTTTAATCTTGCCAGTCTCAAATTTATGAAAGGGTTGCCACCTTAAAAGAAAATCGAAGTAAAACCTGATTTGTTTGAAATTTTTATTCAAGATAGCGAAAAAAAAAGTTGACCAATCTGCGCATATTTGCCTACTTTTAAATAACAGGGGATCAAAAATTTTTCAAATTGTCCGATTTGGAAAATAAATAAATTTAGTAAAGGCAAGTGTATTTTGATTTTGTAATAATTATATTTGAAAAATGGCAACACCTAACATTTGTGTCTAAAATATAGACCATGTCTGGCAATGTTTGCAAAAATAAGTACTTAGATCAGAATTGATGAAGGAGAGGAAGAAGAATAATGATTACTAAAAATAAGTTTGTTTACACATAATTACAATAACAAAGTCTTCTGTTAGAAAAAACAACAGCAACAACCACACTCGAATTGAAAAAATCAGATTTAGTTGATACTTGCTTAAAAGCCTACTTGGCGTATCGGTCTAGAGTGATTGTACGTTACAAGCAGTTAATAGCAAAGTATTACAGACTAGCAGGCCCGCCCGGAACTTTGTCACCGGTAATAATTAATAGGGTATTAAAGAAGGAATAGGATTTGAGTCCCAATTAATAAAATTGTTCCCTGCAGAATCTTTATTTTATTAAATCTTTATCATTGAAGTCTTTCATAAAAACTATTTAGAACAAACAATAAAATTCAAACAGCTCCGCTTAGCCCGGAATCATGTTCGATCCGGTAAAAAAATTTCTTGAAAATAATCGAGCCCTTATATCGTTATTATTGAAATCATTTCATTCCCCGTATCATTCCATTTTGTTCCCCGTTCTATTCCCCTATTCTATTCATTTCAATTCATTGAATTCCATTTCATTTCTTTCCATGTAGGCTTCATTCCTTTCTGTATAACATGTGTTAAAAAAATAAAAACATATTAGGGTCGTTATCTCAATTGATGTAAAAAGTTCCATATTACCGTGCGTTAACCGATTGTTTACTCCTTTTAACCCTTAAAAACTTTAATTTCAAAATATGTCCTTCTCTTCATTGTTAATTATTGTACTGTGGTAAAATCTAAATTTCCAGAAGGTACTTTTTTAGAATGATTTCTTGGGCTGGAGGATCCCACATTTCAAGTTTCTATGACAAATTTTTCAGAAGATAGAAAAGGTTACAAAGTTCATTACTTTGCCTCTATTTGCTCCATTACATCCGAATATCCAAAAAGGACATTTTTGAGAATGTTTTGAAATCGGATGAGTAGTCTCGGAGGTTTTTAAGTTTGAAGTATTTTAAGGGTTTGTGATTGAAGAAGAAAACATTGTATTTCTAAAGATTATTTTTAATGTGGATTTATTCCAGACCATGGTTTCTGTAGCCACCTCTACGTCATCAGTGGAGAAAATTACATTAGATAAATTGTTTGATTATTTGTAAGACTGTTTTTTCTATATGTTTTTTCATCAACAGACTTAACGCTGAGTGGAATAGAACCCACGTTCTTCAAATTTTTCATCAGTTTGCAAAGCAAGTACTCTACCATCTGAGCTATCGCCCTGCTTGACAAACTAACAGCAGAAGTTGGTTTGTTCGTATTTCATTACAGATGTTAAGTGTGTGACGTCAACAGAAGATTTTTATTTTACACCAACAATTACGATCCTTAGAAACAACAACATTTCTTAATCTCTCTTTGTCTTGTTTTTGCACATAACAATTGACCCAAAGTGATCTTTAAAATGGTTGCGGTCGATCCACCCTGAAGGACTATTCTTAATAGGATTTTTGAAATCGGATGAGTATATTCATAATATTTAAATTTTACGTTTTTCTTCCCAAAGTAGGCGTAGAAATGGGCGTGGTCTATGACATTTCCACTCTGAAGGACCATACCAAGCATTGGTGGACAAATTTTGGAAATCGGATGAGTAATTTTGGAGATTCTTAAATTTTAAGTTTTTTGCCAAAAGTAGGCGTAGAAGTGGGCGTGGTCAATTAAACCCAGAATATGTCCATCATGAAGGACTATCCAAAGTATGTATTGGTAAAAAAAAATTTAAATCGGTTTAGTAGTTTTAGAGATTTTTAAATTTTACGTTTTTTGGCAATGTCCGTCCGGGAGGAACACTCTAAATATTGCTGAAAACTTTTTTGAAATCGGATAAGTAGTTCCGGAGATTACTTTCTACAAACAAACAAACAAAAAAACATACAAACATTACCTCTTTATAATATTAGTATAGATATAGATATAGATGATGATGAGTTCAATCCTTGTCGGCTGCGATCTGTTAATAATTTTCACATATAGAGTTTTATTGACTATTAACTAAATAAACTTGACATTAAAAGTTTTTCTGAAGATTATTAAAACTGGATAATATGAAACTAGTAAGAAACAAACCAGTATGTCTAAATTTTTAGAAAAATTAAAAATTTTTCTTTCACACTTTTCTCAATTCAAAAACCATATATAACAAATCAAAAAATTATAATACATAGTTATAATTAGAGCCTGAGCTCGACTGTCTTTACAGAAACAATAATATTTGTTTTCATTTATCTAAATAGTGCAATAAAATAAACAATTCTCAGTTTTGTGTAAAATCACTAATTAATTATCATTTATCTTTTTGGTTACCTTTATATTAGATCAATTTCTTGGCGCCAAGTTTCCTCTATATTTATTATTTAAGATTTTCATTCAAATAAATATCTTTCATGCGCATGTCTTTTTACATTTAAACCATAAAGTTTACTAAAAAATTGTATTCCTTTTTTATATTATAACCTTTGTTGGCAGGATACTTTGCAACATACAACAATTACTTGTTAAGCAACAAAAGCAACATGATGTGGTGCAATTTGTTTAGCAATGTTTAGCATCAATGATTAGACACATTAAATGTTTTATTGTTATGAGCCTTGTTGCCAGGATAGTTTTTATAAAATATAAGATTTACTTGCCAAGAACTGCTAAGGGGTTTTCAGTTTATGCTTAGCAACAACTAATGGACCCCAAAAATGTAAATAATATTACCAATCTGTACTACACTTGCAACATATGAAAGTGTTTGCAACTTTTATAAATGTTAGTAACAGTTTTTTTGAATATTGGACTTTTAGTATACAAAATTTATTAAAAAAAAAAAAATAAGTTTTTTATATAAAAGTTTACGTTTCCATCAAACTTTATTGCTTTTCGATTGCATAGGTAATATTTTTTTACTAAACAACTCTTTATTTCCAGCTTAACAAAAAGGTACCGAATTTCCGTTCTATTACAACACATTAAAAAGTTAAAAGCTCTCAAAAATGGCCAAAAACACGTTTTTTGAGAATTTTGACCTCAATATTCTCATAAACA
Organism: Pegoplata infirma; assembly: GCA_963921195.1. NCBI lineage: Eukaryota > Metazoa > Arthropoda > Insecta > Diptera > Anthomyiidae > Pegoplata > Pegoplata infirma. The sequence continues at coordinate 129,315,337 of OY992539.1, read as the reverse complement.
CGACGTGATAGAAAAATTTGAAAACCATATTTAGAATAAGCATCGAAATGAAATGTTAATCAAAAACGAGTGGTACGATCCCAGAACATCATCCAAAAATATCACAAAAAATGCTGTGAATAATGCATAAAAATGCGTTTCTTTTAAACTTTCACCTAAATTTTCTCAAAAACCTGTCGTTTTGGAAAATTTAGGAAACCAGATTTGAAATCAGCATTGAAAGGTTAATAAAATGAATGTTCAGACCGCAGACCCATCCAAAAATTGTTTACATGTTGGTCAGCGTTGTATAATTTTTTCATTATAAAAGTGCCTTTTGTACTAAATTTCTAAGCAAAATCCGCCTCTTCATCGTGCACACACTCAAAGAAAAATGCTTCATCATATTGATGATACGGTTTTATCACTTGCTGTCATCAATTTTGATGACAAATTTCTTCATATTGATGAAGCTTTTCTTCAATATGATGAAAAATGTCATCGAAATTGAAAATAGCAAGTGATGACACATTTCATCATGTCATCAAAAAGTTATAATAAAAATAAAATAATCAAATAAATAAAACTATTGAATATAAAAATATATTAAAAAATAAAAAAAATATTAAAAAAAAAAAAAATTAAAAAAAATCCTGCCATGGCGGGGACTTGAATAGTATTTATTGTCGACGCCTTAGCTAGTTCAGCTATCTATGTATTGATGAAAATCTAGCACCACTACTTACAATGGAAGTATCTCAACCCTTATGAACCGATTTGCCTGAAACTTAAAATATATATAAAAGAGACGCTTTTAAGGTTGGGGTGTCTCGGCTTATCGGCCATATCAGTGTTTAAAAATTTCGTTGTCCCCTTATGAAACAATGTGGGCCTTCGGGAAAATTTCGATAACTCCCGAACTAACAGGAATATCGTCTAGAGCAAAAATACGTGTCGACTTAAATTTAATAGAGATTATTTCGTATTCATATGGATATCGTAGGTCTATGTCTTCATATTAATACCCCCCAAAATTTATAAATTTTTAAGAAAAAAAGGTTATTCCCCCGTTGGATGGGCATTAAAAAACCCTTTCTTCTCATATGTAAACATCATATAGTTTCTTTGAGTGAAATGGCTGAAAAATCGAAAAAACGATTTTTTTTGCCATTTTTGGACCCATGTTTTGAAGCCCTAAATCCCTGATATGGCCGATATGCTGAGACGCCCCAACCTTAGAATTTTCGCCTTTATATATATGGGGGTTTTCGTGTCAACTGACACAACTTTTGAAACCGATGTCTTCCGATCGGGATGAAATTTGCACCAAGGTTAGTCCTATTGGATAGTAGTTCAGGCACAACTTTTCAGCGAGATCGGTCAAGGACTCTCTGAGTTAGAGGGGGTCGAAATTTGACATTTTGGCCAAAGAGGTGTTTATTCTCATCCATGTAACTTCTTACCTAATGTTTTTAGCAAAATGTGTCCCAAAGAGTTTAGATAGCTATTTCGTCAGTCTTTCGAAAAAAAATTATAAAAAAAATAAAAAAAAAATTTAGATTTTTTTTACTAAAAATCTAAAACTTTTTTGACTTTTTCCTCAAATTGGGCCCTTTTTTTTTTTTTTTTTTTTGATTCAAAATAAAGCTTAGGTATTTTCCTTTAAGAGCTATGGGGTCGCTTAGTGGGATGCGAGTGGGATATCTATGAAAAAATTATTTTTTTAACTTTGGAACACAAAAAACGGTTCTTCAATTTGCACTATTAGGCGTGGGATAGCTAACCAGTTTTCGATTTCGATCCGCGATACCCTCTAATTTTTATAGGTTCGAAAAAGAAAGCACGAGCCAAAAAATAAGGGCGGTGGGGTTGGGCCATATGGCCCCTCATGGGGGTCAAAATTGGGCGTAAAGAGGTAAAATCCTCAAAAAGCCACAAAACTGCCCTAGAAACACCCCTGGAGGGGTGCAATGTGAGACGAACCTCCAATAATTTTCTGCCCCCAACATTTTTCTTAAACATACCTTACCCCTATTTCCACTTCCTATGGGGGCTCCCATACAAAACATTTTTCAAAAATTTGATCCTACCATTCTAACTTACCCTAAAGTGCCCCAAGTGGAGCCAAATGTATGACCGACCCCCATTATTTTATTAATTCCAACATTTTTTGCGAACACACCTACAATGTATCTTTAACCCTTAAGGTGGTCCCCATACATTTCTTTTATTTTTTATAAATTTGTTTTATTAAACCAGCTCCTACCGCCCCTACCGTGCCTCCTAGAGAGGCCTAAATTATGATCAACCCCCATTATTTTTTAGTTACCAACATTTTGTCCGAACATAATAACACCCTATCTCCACTCCTTAAGGAGCTCCCATACGTTATAAAAACATGTATTTTTAAAAACTAATAAAAAAATAAAAAAATGTATGGGGACCCCCTTAAGAGTTGAAAATAAAGGGTAGGTATATTCTGAGAAAATGTTGGACATGAAAAAATATTGGGGGTCGGTCATATATTTTACTTCTCTAGGGGCACCCTATGGACAGTTAGAGCGGTAGGAGCAAATTTTATAAAAATGTCGTTTTGTATGGGAGCCCCCTTAGGAAGTGGAAATAGAGGTTAGGTATATTCAAGAAAAATGTTGGGGGCAGAAAATTAATAGAGGTCGGTCTCACATTGCACCCCTCCGTGGGCAGTTCTAGGGCAGTTGTGGGGCTTTTTGAGGATTGTAACCTCTTTACGCCCTATTTTGACCCCGATGAGGAGCCATATGGCCCAACCCCACCACCCTTATTTTTTGGCTCGTGCTTTCTTTTTCGAACCTATAAAAATTAGAGGGTATCGCGGATCGAAATCGAAAACTGGTTAGCTATCCCACGCCTAATAGTGCAAATTGAAGAACCGTTTTTTGTGTTCCAAAGTTACAAAAATAATTTTTTCATAGATATCCCACTCGCATCCCACTAAGTGACCCCATAGCTCTTAAAGGAAAAGACCTAAGCTTTCTTTTGAATCAAAAAAAAAAAAAAAAAAAAGGGCCCAATTTGAGGAAAAAGTCAAAAAAGTTTTAGATTTTTAAGAAAAAAAATCAAAAATTTTTTTTTTTATTTTTTTTATAATTTTTTTTCGAAAGACTGAAGAAATAGCTATCTAAACTCTTTGGGACACATTTTGCTAAAAACAATAGGTAAGAAGTTACATGGATCAGAATAAACACCTCTTCGGCCAAAATGTCAAATTTCGACCCCCTCTAACTCAGAGAGTCTTTGACCGATCTCGCTGAAAAATTGTGTCTGAACTACTATCCAATAGGACTAACCTTGGTGCAAATTTCATCCCGATCGGAAGACATCGGTTTCAAAAGTTGTGTCAGTTGACACGAAAACCCCCATATATATTTCAAGTTTCATGCAAATCGGTTCATATGGGTTGAGATACTTCCCTTGTTAGATAGATAACGTTAAACGCTTGCTAATGTGTATATGTAAAACTAGGGTATTCAATCGATTAACCGTTAATCGGTTAACCGATTAATTTTGGTCGATTAACTGTTCGAATAATTTAAAATTGTCAATTTTCAAATAACAAATTAACCGATTAATTTGTGTCGATTAACCGATTAACTGAAGTTTCTTTTTTTAGTACTTTTACCAATTTTTTTGCTTTATTTTGTGTTTTGATGTTTTATTTTTAAATTACGGTTCTGAGTTTAAAAAAAAAGGTTAAAAAAAGTTATCAAACTCTCTGTAAACAATGTGTCAAAAAGGTCGTCAAGAAAATATTTTATCAAGGTCCTAAAACGATATTTCGGTTAAAAAAAAACAAACTTAGTAACCCTAGTCAATTTTTTTTACATTGCCAAACAGTAGATCCGAATCTGGCCTTAGAACTGATCTATCTTATCTTGAGATATTCAGATTTATGATTGACAAAACTGAATAAACTTAGATTTTCGCAATGTTCGTGACCCTATAAAACCGCAAATTATTTTATGATGTATAAATACTAGTTCAGCACATCTGAAAATACTACTATTTTTCTGAAAAATACTTTTGGAAACACTTATTGTTAGATATCTTTTTTCATTACGGAGATATCGACCGATGAAATTATTGCAATAAAATAAAAGAAAACAAATTTGGAAAGCAAAAAAATTTTTTTTGTTGATGTTTTTTGTACCGAATTCGAAACTCTTTTACATCAAAATCCGGCAGCAATTTGGGTCAGTTTTTCCTTTTTATAAAAATTGCTTTGTTTTTCTTTTGACATTTTTTTTCTATTGAATTGAGCCCAATTTAAATTGGGCAAATTTTTCAGGGTGCCATACAAAAATTCTTTATTTGAGCTAACATTATAGAGGGTATTTAAAGCTTCGCCATAGCGGGTATAGAATTCTTATTAATTAAGTTCTTAAAAGTATATACAATTCGTGGTTTCATATTAAATTTAAATTTTAAATTGATATTATTCGATTAACCGAATAATTCAAATTTAACCGAATATTAACCGATTAAATCTCAACCCCGATTAATTATTTGCTCGATTAACCGATTAAACCAAAACCTCGATTAATTGAATACCCTAGTAAAGACTCAACATTTTTTGTTATATACATTAGAGTTCGTTTTCAATTTTTTTTTTTGATTTCGATTTCTGGATATTATCACTTTTTAGAAGGTTTTTGTATCAATAAAAATAATGACGTACTTTTTTTGTTTAAATTCCAACTCCTTCCCGTGCCTATAGGCGTCTCAAATCGCGGATTTTTGGTCCCTTTTCCCATACAACAAAAACGGCTAAATACAAGTCAAATCTGACTTCAGTATTCGATTCTACGGGAAAACTCAGGCCCAAAAGCTTTTTTTTAGTTTTTGGAATGCACCAGAATACATAATTAGAGTGGTCCAAAAAAATTATTAAAAAAAAAAAAATTTTAATATTTTTTTTTGTTAATATAGTACAATGAAAAAATACTTACATCTTAGAAAAATGGTCCAAAATTTTTGATTTTGTAGTTACCCGTTCAAAAGTTATTAAAGTTTAAAAATTTATTTTTTTAGTGAATACAAAATAATTTATTGGTTTTGTGATTTCTATTTAACAACAATTCTAATTAATTATATTCCTTTCCACAGCAGATAAAGCAAATACACAATTTAAATTATCTTTATTTTTAACTAAACACGAGTTGTTCAGGCGCGAAATTTTACCAACAAGTTGTTCGGTGTAAATACTTGTTGATTGTATATTTTTAGCTTGTTCGATTGCATTAAGAAAACCTTTCTGGGCTGGCCACTCAACAGCGTTGTAAAGCATAAAGGATATGTTAATTCCAAAATTAACCAGAGTTTTTAAACTTTGAAGAGAAATAAAATCAAACGGTGACTTACTAATAGCGGAATCAAAATATGCCAACTTGTTAGCTGCAACAACAACATTATTAAGCACTTCTTCTCCCTCTTCTACTTCTATAAAATCTTTTTTAAATAGCATTTGGTCGGTTGTATTAATTAACTGTACAAAATCTCTTGTGTTTTCGTCCACTATAGACATCGTGCATAGATTATTATGTTCTTCTAAGTCGTTTGCAAAAATACTTACATTTGGATCAATTGTTTGCAGTTGTGAAAATTGATCTTGACTGTTACTGCCTAACAATTTGATACGTAAATTTTCTTTTTTTTCTATCGAAATTCTTTCATCAAATATTGAAAATATGGCATATTCTTCAGTTACGTAGTCCACATGTCGTAGTTGAGTAGATTTTGCACTACTTGCAATTAAGGGAAAATATTCTCCACTAATATATGAAAACTCTTCAAGTTCCAGCAAGAAATCCAAATCATTTTTTGGCGCATGTATTGTGGACTCGCACGTAAACCAATATTTTAAATACACCGTGAGAAAATATAAAAGCATTGATTTAAATTCCTCAACTAAGGCTTCTGAGAATTTGAAACGTTCTTTATATAACATAATTTTAAAGATGTATACCACCTAGCATTGTGATCTGCTCCACAAGATTTAATTTTGAAGTGAGTGTTTGAATTTAAATGTACAAGGGCCAATTCTGCCACTTCCCGGTGATCCGCTCTGCGATGATTAATTTTGGTTTGTCCTTCATAAAAATCTATTAATGTGTGGTGATTTTTTTCAAGAATCGGTTTCGCTGTTTTCGAATGGAACGACGGTGTTATTTTTAAATCGCGGTTTTGATTGAACCATTTTCGAAATTGGCCAAATATTGGAATTCCGGCACCAACACTTTTCATGACAACTTCTTTAAAAGGATTTGCCACACATAGTTCCTTCTGATGAAGACGACATGGTCGACGATTCAAATTTTTCGGTATTGCTTCGAAACTTATTAACTTTTCAAACAACACAGCTGCACCACCTTTTATACCGGAATTTGCAGCTGTTGTATCATATGTAGAGTTTTTATTTTCCCGGACTTTTTCATTTCCCGGGAAAGCGGGATTCATTTTTAAATTTTCCCGGGAATTCCCCAAAAACTAAAAACCCAAATTTTTTGTAAAAAAAAATATAAAAACCTTATGAATGCGATTACACTATTTATAATGTTTATTAACACCATAAAAATCTTCTTTAGTACCTTTAAAACAAAAAAAAATGTAAGGCTCGAGAAAAAAAAGAACAATTTTTGTTACACAGTTTTTATAAAAAACGGCTAAATAAGTCTTTTAAAAGTTTTTTTTAACGGAATATGTTATTTCACATCGCTTTATCTGTTTTAATAATAAAACTTCATTATTTATTCTAATTAATCTCAGTTCATTTTTACAATTGTTTCTTAACGCTTTGCCTCTAAAACACAATGAAACTGATTCAGAGGAATTTCTCAATTATGTCTCTGAAACTGAATGTAACTATTTCAGAGAAATTAAATTATCAGAAAATTTACCACAAAAAAGTTATTAAAAAAATTTAAAAATTCTGGTTTCTAAAAGAAAACCCCGTTAATTTCAGAGTCATTCTTTAATCAGATTTTATATCAATTTATCGATTTAAAAAAAATCATGTCCAGAGACATAAATATTTTTTATAGAAACAAATAATAATACTGCAAATTTTTCTAATGCAGGTCTCAGAAAGAAAATTCCTCAGCTTCTGAAAAAAAGTATCAAGTTCTGATAATTATATCCTATCGAAGATTTAGATATTGTGAGACTTTTTAAATTTCGTAAGTCTCAGATTTTATAAAATTTTTTAGTTAGAAGGTCTCTCTTGGAATATTTTTGGACCCTCCTGGTCCCTGCGTACGTTTCTGCCATCATTTATTAAGAATTTTAATAAAATCTCTAAAAAATCACATGCAAAATAATCAATAAAAGTCAAAAAACCAACAATTTCAAAGGAACGAAAATTCCCGGGAATTCCCACTATATTTCCCGGGATTTCGGGATCGAAAATTAACGGGAATTCCCGGGAAATCCCGTCCCGGGAATTCCCGTGAAAAACTCTAATCATATGATAAACCGAAAAATTTTTGTGTAATGTTTAATTCATCGCATTGCTTCTTCAATTCATTTGCGATAGATTTACCTGAACCATTTTCGAAATCAAGAAATCAATTTTTGTAGTCCGTTTGGTCCAGATACACTTATAACCAATCTCTCCACCATATCTCGATTATTATTCTCCATACGTTTACCATCCCAATGCAAGATTAAGTAACTGGGGAATTCGAATTGCTTCATCCTTTTCAGAGATTCTTGACGTTCCTTATTACGACTTTTCAAAACAAAGGAACAAGACGTGTTAGCTTCCACATTATTTAGACGTTTTAGGTCTAGGAAAAGACTCGCCATTGAATTTGAAGAAATTTCCAAACTGTCCAATAAGCCGCAAATATTCGGACTTATAAAAACAAACTTCGAAACATTGGATTTTGCTTCATCAAGTAACCAATTCGGATCTTTTGATTCGTTGTCCGATTCCACTTGCAGTTCTTCTAGATCCATTTCACTGTCAATAAATTTTTCACCTTTTTTTTGAGCTGCTCTCTCAAATTTCTGAGTACAAGGAAATGGATCAGAGAGCTGGTCGTAGAATCTTTGAACGTGTGGGTATTGAATCAACCAGCTTGGTTGGAAGTTCTTTTTAACACTTAGAAAGTTTTTATAAAGTTCCAGAATTTTATTACGCTGGTAATAACGCTGCTTAGGAAACAGACTTAACTTTTAAACGTCGGCCTCAATTTCAGATACAACAGTAGAAGCTGCTACATAAATATCCTTTTTTGGATTTAGATTAAGGACAGTAAGAAACCTACACAAAACTTCTAGTTTGGTACACGATTTTACATCTATTCAATACGTTAACAATTTGATGAATCCATTAAAATAAAATATAAGAAGATCACCCCTTTAATTTTTAGTATTATTAATATTAGAAGATCACCCATTTCAATAAAACAATATTAATATTATTAATTGCACAGTGCAACACCCAAAATCGGAATGGGATGAAACCAAAAGCAAATGAAAGTTGACATATTCCATAACAAACCCATCAAGGCTTTTTTCTAGTTCAGAGCTAGATTTTGTTTTACACGCATTTGAAGTTAGTGCACTTTTATTATAATTATAATAATAAATGCTTGAAAACTGTATCAGTGGCGAATGATTAATATTGTAATTGCCTTTAAATAACAATCATACGCAACGGTGTCCAGTGATTTATATTAATAATTGCCTTTAAATAACAATCATACGCAACGGTGTATAGTGATTTATTTTAATAATTTGGCTATTCAGTAAATAGGTACTGGACCGATTGCAGCAAAATTCATACCAGTCATAGCTGAAGTAATTTTGAGCTTAAGTTTGGAAACTGGACCCTACATGTCCAATAAGGGCACCACCAGGGGCCTTTAAAGTAGGACATGTTTAGTACACAAAAACTTTAAATGCTTTAAAATCACCAACTTTAAATGCGTGTAAAATAAAATCTAGCTCTGACCTAAAAAAAAGGCCTTGAGGGTTTTGTTATGGAAAACGTCAGCTTTCATTTGCTTTTGGTTTAATCCCATTCCTATTCCGAAAGTTCGATTTTGTATCACTGTGTTGTTGGAACTCAGAATCAAATACTTTGAAAATTAAAATAAAACTTGACAAATCCAAATCCAAAAAAAAAAAAAAAAAAAAAAAAATTTTAAAATTTAATAACTTTTGAATGGGTTGCTATAAAATAAATATGTTTGCATACTTTTTCTCAGCTAGGAGCACTTTTTCATTGTATATATAAAGAAAAATTCTCTTATATTTTTTTAATTACTATTTTGGACCACACTCCGAACAACTTGTTGGTAAAATTTCGCGTCTGAACAACTCGTGTTTAGTTAAAAATAAAGATAATTTAAATTATTTAGCTTTGTCTGCTGTGGAAAGGAACATAATTGATTAAAATTATTGTTGTTGAAAAGAAATAACAAAACCAATAAATTATTTTGTATTCACTAAAAAATTAAATTTTTAAACTTTAATAGCTTTTGAACGGGTAACAACAAAACTAAATTTTTGGACCATTTTTCTCAGATGTAAGTATTTTTTCATTGTATAGTAACAAATAAATATTTTAATTTTTTTTTTTTTTTTTTTTTTAATTAGTTTTTTGGACCACTCTAATAATGCATTCTGGTGCATTCCAAAAACTAAAAAAAAACTTATGGGCCTAAGTTTTCCTGCAGAATCGAATAGTGAAGTCAGATTTGACATACATATATTCAGCCGTTTTTGATGTATGGGAAAAGGGACCCAAAATCAAAAATAAGTTAAATAAAATCAAATAACAAAAAAAAATATTTTTTTATTTTTTTTTTCTTATTTTTCAAATAAAACAATTAAGAAAGCTGTATTCGGCTGTGCCGAATCTTTAAATACCCTCCACAATGTTAACCAATGCACAAGCAGCAGACGACCTTTCTTGGCCAAAATTGATTTTATAGAAAATCATAAACTCGATTAGAGTTTTATTCTAGTTCGAGGCCCAAAAATATTTCTATTTATGATATTGTCATAATAGAGTATTTTTAATTTATCGTTTTAAAAAAGTTACTATCTCATAGTATGTCTGTACTGATCAGTTTCATCCCCACTAAAGGAATCTTCAGCAGACTTTAGAGAATCATCGTTGGTCAATCAAACATCAAACCAGACATAATATTTGATATATTTCCCAAGTTATATGAGAAGTACTATTATGAAGGTCCGAAATCTGTTTTCCAACAAAAATAACTCTTTTAAAGCAAAAATTGTATATATTAAATCACCGTCGGTAACTATTAATATATGTGTTGCTGTTATTTTACAATAACAACAGTGCCTAACCAAACAATAGTGTTGGTAGGATAAGTCGTACTAAACTTTGTGTTAAATGTTGTTTTTTTATTTTTAGTACCAAAAGGTACATAAAAATAAAATGTATTTATTCGGCCTTTATATATGTATATATATTCGATTAGAGTTTTATTCTAGTTCGAGGCCCAAAAATATTTCTATTTATGATATTGTCATAATAGAGTATTTTTAATTTATTGCTTTAAAAAAGTTACTATCTCATAGTATGTCTGTACTGATCAGTTTCATCAGATCAGTACAGACATACTATGAGATAGTAACTTTTTTAAAGCAATAAATTAAAAATACTCTATTATGACAATATCATAAATAGAAATATTTTTGGGCCTCGAACTAGAATAAAACTCTAATCGAATATATATACATATATAAAGGCCGAATAAATACATTTTATTTTTATGTACCTTTTGGTACTAAAAATAAAAAAACAACATTGAAAATCATAAACACTTACAAACAACAGAAAACATATTTTGTTTTTGTATATGCTATGTTTAGACCAAACAAAAACTAAGTTGTTTTTGGCAAAAAAGCATTTTGGAAAACCAAACTGTTTACACCAAATAAAAAGAGTTTTTGTTTGTCAAATCAAATTAATTATTTTCTAAATTCACTAAAAAACACAAAATTACAATAGCCACACGTTATTAAAAAAAATAAATTACACATTTATTTACTTTTTTAAAAGATTTGAATATTAATTTCACAAAAAAACAAATATTTTAATTTTGACATTCGTTTTTACCAAAAGAAAATTGAAAAAATCATTCACACTGAATTAATAGTAGCATTGACCAGAACCTAAATTCTAGTTTTTGTTCAGTTTTAGTTGGCAACGCAGTTTTTAAATTGTGTGGAAAATTTATGTAGTTTTTGCCAAAAACCAAAAAAATATTCAAAAACAAGTTGTTTTCGTTGGTGTAAATACCGTAATGCACTTATTTACCGTTCAAAAACAAATTTAGATAAAAAATAAAAAAAAAAAACGTATTTTTTTAAATTTTTTCAATTATTTTTTGAGTTTAAATATAGAAAAATTTCTTATTATAGGTATATTAAATTACCTAAATTTATATTTTTTACTACTACTGGAAAGTCTTGTTTACTTTTTGTATTGAAAAATTCCAGCTGTAGTAAAATGAGTAAAACTTAGTAGATTGTAATAAGGTAATCGAATTGACCAAATACTCTACATGGAAAACAAAAAAATTATAACAATTTTACCACAAAACCTATTTCAAACCAGAAGTTTTTCCAGTTTTGTAATTTTGGCCAAGAAAAGTGATGACCGGATCCATAGTGCAATGTAAATATTTAAAAAACAAAAAAAAAAAATATTTTATAAGTATGTATGTATGAAAAAAAAAAAAGCAACCACGTGTATGACACATACTACGTATTTTTTACTTCTATTGATACAAATAACTACTAACAAGCCAAATAAGCATCAACAACTACAAAGTGGCGCGCAGCCACGTCATATCATGGAGGTTTATATTGAAACTCATATCAATTGCTCATAGCTTCTTAACCCCTTGACCGATTTTGCCATAATTGGTACCAAAATAACCAGAAAAACGTTGAGAACAATAACATATGAACCCATTTAAAATTTTATTTGAATATGTCAACCATGAGCCAAGATAAATCATTTTAAAATTTTGGGTTAAATTTTTGGTGCCTCTCCCAATTGTGCGATTCCGCCCAAATTTTTCGTGAGTGTTAGGAATGATAAAATTACATTAAATTCCAAGTTTCGTTCTCATTCATTGAACAGGTGTCAAGTTATAGCATTTTTTTGTGTAAAATTGACCATTATTTTTGAGGTACCTTTACATTTTCACTCATATCTTTTAAAATACTTAACCGATTAAAAAAAAAATACATCAGTTTCTGCCTAGGAGAATTACGCAACTTTTGGTACCCCAAGCGTTTAAATCGGTTCCGGATTATTGCCAAAAACGTGATTTCAACAGACAGACAGACAGACGGACGGACAGACAGACAGACGGATATCGCTAGATCGACTTAAAATCGATCAAGGATCATGAATATATATACTTTATGGGGTCCTAAACCAATATTTCAATGTGTTACATACGGAATGACAAATTTATATATGGGGCAAAACGCGTCAACGGTCCACACCAAAAAACAAATGTTGTCCGATTTAAGTATAATTTTGACAAAATATCAGGTTAATGATAGGTAGTTTAAATTACAAATATAAAATTTTTTGATGAAATATTGGCAGAGTTACAGGGTTGGGAAGTTTTTATGTTTTTGAAAAGAATATATTTTGGTGAATTTTAATTAACACTTTGATGAAACAAAAATTTTAATTTAAAAAACGAATTGTAAAGTATTTTTGACGGCCTTTAAAATGGCATTTGTGTTTTTTTTTGAAAAAAATAAATTTGACCTCAAAATTCAAGGACAAAATATTAAATTGTAATTATCTTATAAGGGTCGCACTTTTAAATTTTTTTCACTAAGCCCATTAGAAACCTTGACATCTTTTCTAATTTCGGTTTTTTTTTTTTTTTAAATGGTATGTATGATACTTTATGAGAAATCAATTTTTTAGGAATATATAACAATCAAATTGTACTGAAATCGCTTTAATCTGTATATAATAACAACAACAAAAATCAATGCTTAGATAAAGTGTGCGTTGTAAACACACACAACAAACGTTGCACGCATAAAAAATAAAGAAATTAGTACAGTTTGAGGGCTATGTACTTCTTAAAAAATTGATTTCTCATAAAGTATTATACATACCATTTTAAAAAAAAAAAAACCGAAATAAAAAAAAATGTCCATCTTTCTAGTGGGCTTAGTGAAAAATATCTAAAAGTGCGACCCTTATAAGATTATTACAATTTAATATTTTGACCTTGAATTTTAAGGTCAAATTTATTTTTCTCAAAAAAAACTCGAATGCCATTTTAAAGGCCGTCAAAAATACTTTAAAAATCTTTTTTGAAATTATAATTTTTGTTTCATCAAAATGTTAATTAAAATTCACCAAAATATGGTCTTTTCAGAAACATCAAAACTTTCCAACCCTGTAACTCTGCCAATATTTTATCAAAAAATTTTATATTTGTAATTTAGAATACTTATCATCAACCTAATATTTTACCAAAATTATACCTAAATCGGACAACATTTGTTTTTTGGTGTGGACCTTTGACGCGTTTTGCCCCATATACCCTCTATCACTAGAGTGGAGGGTATAAAAATGTTATTGATGACACCGCTTCATCATATTGATGACAAGTTACATTGGACGAAAAATGATGTAACTTTTCATCAATATGAAGAAGCTTTTTCTTTAAGTGCAGCTAAAAAAATAATTTTATTTTTTATTTTTTTTTTAAATCGATATCTCCGCAGTTTGTTGTGGGTTTTCGGAACTCTTTTTAAGAGTTAAAAAACTGCCATTGTAATTATTATATATTTTATTAACGATTAAAACGCACGTTTTCACTTTCTGTTTCTAACTGATTTATTAAATTCTTAAGACATTAAACCAGTGGTGCCCAAAAAGAGAAACGATAATATAATGGTAATTTTTAACAAATATGAGAGTGTATTAGTACTATTGCTCTGAAAGAAATCTACGCTTTGTTATAACAACAATAAATATTATTTTTGTATTTTTTATCAAACAAAGCGACATCGACCTGCTTCTTTGAATGATGGCAAACAACTAAGGATTTTTTTTTGTTTTTTACGCTCTCTGTTGTTAGTTTCGTTGTCGTCACTGTTGCCAACTATTTTTAACCAAAAACCTCTAAATTTCACGAAAAAAGCGCTAGAAACCTAATTTTTGTGAAATCTAATATTCGAATGCTATTTTCTCGAAAAATACGAAAAATGCCCTCCTGAATTTTTTAGGTGGATAGACAAATGGCTAAACTAAAAAAAAAATAAAAAAAAAAATTTGGCCAATTTTTGATAAATTGTTAAGGGGTAAAACTTGGAATACAGGATCCTTTAGTAAAAAAAAACGTCTGAAAAAAGTACTTGTTGTAAATTTAATTTCTAAGGTCGTAAAATTTAAAAAAAAGTGTACTTTTTGTTCTTTTCATATTTTATGAAATAACGAATCTAGACTCTTTAAATTTGTAATGAAGGATCCTTTTGTAAAAAAAACATTACACAAAAATTACTTTTATGTGTATATATTTTGGCGTCCCGAAAATTACAATCTTTCGAATTCCATGTCAGAATACCTGCTAATGGCCACTGAAGAGCTGATTGTGTAAATTTTTACGGAAATTTAGAAATCCAGTCTGCAACCAGAAAAAAATTACGTTTTTTGATAAAACTTCATGCCCGAATTTTTTGACCAAATCCAGCCAAATCCTTTTGGATTATTTTTAAAACAAAATTGTGGGGTTACTAAGAAATTTAAATTTTACTTTAAATTTTACAAGAAAAAAGGAAAGAGAAAATGCTAATAAGTTAAATGAATCGTAGGTCAATATAATATATTTTAAAATCGTTAAAAACACAGTGTATTTTATAGAAAATGATTAAGCGTAATCGCATGATTTTTTTGTCGATTACGATTACGATTAACTGGTGCTTGATGCGATTAATCGCGATTACGATTTTAATCGTTTTGCAAACTTAATTAATCGTAATCGCATGATTTTTTTTTGCCGATTACGATTACGATTAATTGGTGCTTGGTTTTGCAAACTCTAATTGGGCCTTAAAAACTCTTATTTATGATATAATTTGTTTTACCCGTACAACGCCGGGCATTTTGATAAGTTACACACGGAATGTCAAAGTGAGTTTACCTTCATACTGTGGTGGATTATAAAAAACATTAAAGAACGCGTGCTTATAATATGCAAACAATAACAAACGAACCTGCAAATATTTTATTTCATATCACAGAATTTTTCTTACTCTCGAATAAATTTAAATTGATATTATTTGCAGATGTTGTATTGTGTTAACAACTAGACAAATGTAATGTCATGAAAACAATTTGGAATATTAAAAACATTTGTGCATAAAATGTATAATAAATTGTGGTTTGGGAACATTGTATTGAATTGAAAGTGTAAATTAATTCAGTTGAAAACAATAGGGTTATGGTAAAATGTGACAAGTATGTTTGCTATTCTACAGGAAAATTAAATAAATGTGACTTATGTGTATTTCAAAAACTCAAAATTAATAACACGGTGCACAGTGGAAAAAAAACTTTTGATTGGATCAATATTTTTGTATGCCGTTTTTTTTGTTGAATAGGTGAGACTTTAGGCTTTAATTTGTGAATTTTATTATAAAAGTAAAATGTTAGGACAAGTTAAATAGGTATTTTTTATATTTTCTAGTTATTTTTAGTTGAATTTTGCAACAGATATTTATAATAAGTAATTTTGTAGATAAATTTTTCAGCAAAGGTCAACATTTTGCCCCATAGACTTTTAAGGGCCAAATGTTGCAATTTTTAAAAAAATTACCGGATTCATATAGATTTTCATTGGTGTCAAATATAAAATTTACTTGATATTTTATTGTAATACGACAAAAATAAGGAAGTTATAATAAAAAAATCGTATGAAGGTTGCCAAGATAAAAAAATAGTGAGTGTTAAATTCGGTTGTTGCCAAATCTTTCCAGAACCCTCCAAAAAGAGAAAAAAATAAATAAAGTGTCTTTTTTTTGGGAAATGGAGTAAAGGGAGGGAGGTTTGTCGGCGGGGGACTACCTCTACCTTTTTGCGATAAATGTCTACAAACTCATTAATTATAATACGCAAAAAAAACACAATTTTAGCAATTATTGTAGCCACGCCTCCAAACGGGGGCGGACAAAAAGAAAATACGTTTCTCAGTCTTTTTGACAAGCGCAGGTTTTTTAATTCTTATAGTAATCAACATATTGTACAATTGTTGAACAAATACGCAAAAAATGTTTTTTGGGGTTGTTTTTGTTTTTTTTTTTAAGGGGAAATTGTTTAACTCGAGGTCCGATTTTGCTCATTTACAAACTTAGCCAGTTATAAGTAATTTTTTTTGTCAAACTTCCGGGGTCTAGCTCTTTTGGTTTGGACTACATCGTGCTTTCCACAGACAGACGGACAGACATCGCTAGAATATCTTAAAATTGTTACACACGGAATGGCAAATTGTGTAGGGCATAGTGAGCGAAATTAATTCATAATTAAATTTTTATGTATTATTAATTTGTGAGTTCGTCAACATTTTTCCATGCCATTTGTTTAAAGGCACGAAAAGGCAGCTGGTTTTAGATATATCTTTGAGATAATAAGTTTAACTTTAATTCTATGTTATAACTAGATTGGAGGAAAACGGCGCTTACAGTTAAAATCCTATTCAAAGTTGCGTAGGTTAGCAAAAAAATATTATATACTTCAAATGAATAAATTTCAAACCTGCTAACAATATATACAAAGCTCAAAACAAAATTGAATCTGGACAAGTTACCCTTTCCAACATGGTATTACAATCCTAAAAAAAATAATTAGTAATATTAAAAATACGCACTTGGAAATGGTATAATTTTATCTCCCCAAATCCTTACAGTCGAAAGTAGTGTTTTCGGTCGCCATTTTCTTATAGTTCTGTTGACACAATAACTATAATTTCTGAAAATAATTATTGTTTGACATCTTAGCTTTACGATAGATCTTGTTTTATGGTTAATTTCAAACATTTGCAAAAATCAATTACGAGATGCATTCACCTTATATAATCCACTGTGCGGTGCAACAACCAAAATCGGAATTGTATGAAACCAAAAGCAAATGAAAGTTGACATTTTCCAAAACAAAACACTCTATCCTTTTTTTTGTAGTTTAGTGCTAGATTTTTTTTACACACATTTGAAGTTGGTAAACTTTTATTATAATTCTAATAAGAACACTGTGTCCGAATTCGACACTTTTTTTTAAAGCTAGGCACCCTACTGGTAAAGATAATTCGAGTTCGCTGAATTCAATGGTGCTATCCGTTTTTCAAAGTTAGCGCTCGTATTTGCGATATTTTCAATTTAAAATTTTGATGTTCAAGTACAACAAAAACGACATTTTTAAATTTGGTGATAATTTTTAAATTTAAAACCATTCAAGTCTGTTCAAATAACAAACAAACCGTGAACTTTTTTCACGAAAAACATTTTATGTTCACGAAAAATTTTCGTGAAAAAATTGGTTTAATACAAATATTTTTAGTTTGATTTGAATTTACGACAGCCATCTGGTAAAGCTAGTTCGTGTACATGAAATTCCATTGTAATTAGAGATTCAAGCGTGACACAAATCTTTCGTGATTCTCGTGATTTACACGTGAATCACGCGTGACCGTGAGTGAATTAGTTTTTTATCAACTCTAAGATATTCTTTGATTGTCCGTCAGTGGAAACCAAAAGAGGAAGACCCCTGAAGCTTAGCACAAATAATTCTTATAGTTATAGGCTGCTTAAAATCGTAAATGGGCGATTCTGTACAAGGGAGGAAACTACATTTTTATATGGTCTTATTACGAGTGAACTAAAACAACCTTTGCAAATTAATGAAAGAGACAAAAAAAGTTGAAAGAAAGTAAGAGGTGAGATTGAGATTGCCAGAAATAGAATTGTAGTGTTGGAAACTGTCAAAATTTATTCTGTAGAAACTATAAATATTCACATATGGGGCAAAACGCGTCAACGGTCCACACCAAAAAACAAATGTTGTCCGATTCAAGTATAATTTTTGCAAAATATTAGGTTAATGATAGGTAGTATAAATTACAAATATAAAATTTTTTGATGAAATATTGGCAGAGTTATAGGGTTGGGAAGTTTTGATGTTTTTATAAAGAACATATTTTGGTCAATTTTAATTAACGTTTCGATGAAAGAAAAATTATAATTTAAAATCAAATTTTAAAGTATTTCTGACGGACTTTAAAATGGCAATTCCCGAGTAAAAATAATTTAATGTGATCTTATATAATTTTATATAGTCATATCTATATATATAAAAGAGTGTGGTGACTGACTGACTGACTGACTGACTGACTGATTGGCAATAATCATCGCCCAGCCCAAACCGCTGAAGCTAGAGACTTGAAATTTGGAATGTAGGTTCGGCTCCCGACAAAACCACCCACTAAGAAGGGATTTTTGGAAATTCCGATTCTAAGGGGGGCAAAAGGGGGAAAATAGGGCCCTTTGGGGGAATTTGTATCTTTTGAACTAATAGTCCTAGAAACTTCAAATTTGAACTCTAGGATCCTCTCGCGAAAATAAAATTTCGGAAAATTTTTTTTTGGAAAATTCCGCCTCCAAGGGGCAAAAAAGGGGAAAATAGGGCAAATTGGTACATTTTTTATATTCTAAACAAATGGTCACAGAAACTTGAAATTTGAACTCTAGGACCCTCTCGCGGAAATAACATTTTGGAAAAAGTAATATTTTGAAAATTCCGTTTCTAAGGTGGGGGGAGGGGGAAAATAGGGCAAGGTGGTATTTTTTGTATCTTCTGAACTCAAGGTCCTACAATCTTGAAATTTTGAATATAGGATACTCTCGCGGAAATAACATTTTGGAAAAAGTACTTTTTTAAAAATTCCAGTTTTAAGGGGGACAAAAAGGGGGAAAATAGGGCAATTTGGTGAATTTTGAACTAATGGTCCTAGAAACTAGATATTTGAACTATAGTATCCTCTCGGGGAAAAAACATTTTTTTACTAAAATTTTTTCACTCAAAATTTTTTTTCACTCAAAATTTTTTTTTACAATTTTTTTTTTTTTTACAAATTTTTTTTTTTTACAAATTTTTTTTCTACAAATTTTTTTTCACTCAAAATTTTTTTTACTCAAAACTTTTTTCACTCAAATTTTTTTTACTCAAAATTTTTTTTCACTCAAAAATTTTTTTTTTACAAATTTTTTTTCACTCAAATTTTTTTTTTTCAATAAAATTTTTTTTTCACTCAAAATTTTTTTTCACTCAAAAATTTTTTTTTTTACAATTTTTACTCAATTTTTTTTTTTACTCAAAATTTAACTAAAATTTTTTAACTCAAAAATTTTTTTAACTCAAAAATTTTTTTCACTCAAAAATTTTTTTTTTACAAATTTTTTTTCACTCAAAATTTTTTTTACTCAAAACTTTTTTTCACTCAAAATTTTTTTTTACTCAAAAATTTTTTTTCACTTAAAATTTTTTTTTTTACAATTTTTTTTCACTCAAATTTTTTTTTTTCACTAAAATTTTTTTTCACTCAAAATTTTTTTTTCACTCAAAAAAATTTTTTTTTTACAATTTTTTTTACTCAAATTTTTTTTTACTCGAAATGAACTAATGGTCCCAGAAACCTGAAATTTGGACTATAGGATCCTCTCGCGGAAATAATATTCTGAAGAAAGTACTTTTTTAAAAAGGCTTTTCTAAGAAGGGGAAAAGGGTGAAAATTGGGCAATTTGGTACATTTTCTTTTCTCTGACCTTATGGTCATAGAAACTTAAAGTTTAGACTATAAGATCCTCTCGCGGAAAAAACATTCCGAAACAAAGTTTTTTTCAATTCCGCTTCTAGGGTGGTAAAAAGGGGGATAATAGGACAAATTGGTACACTTTGTATGTTCTGAACTAATTTAATTATAATTTTGTGTCTGCTAAGCTAATGGTCGTAGATCCTTGAAATTTGGGCTGTACGATCCTCTCGCGGAAATAACTTTCTGAAAGAAGTACTTTTTGAAAATTCCGGTTTGTTTCTGCACGATCCTCTCGCGTGGACTGCACGATCCTCTCGCGGAAATAACATTCTGAAAAAAGTACTTTATTGAAAATTCCGCTTTAAAGGGGGAAAAAGAGGAAGGTAGGGCAATTTGTATCTGCTGAAAATATGGTCCTAGATACTTGAAATTTTGGAGTGAACGATCATCTCGCGGAAATAACATTCTAAAGGAAGTACTTTTTCAAAATTCTAAGGGAAAATGGGGAAAGAAATGCAATTTTGAATCTGCTGAACTAATGGTCCTTTATACTTGAAATTTCAACTGTACGATCCTTTCCCGAAAATAACATTCTTTAAGAAGATTTTTTTCAAAAATTCCACTTCTACGGGGAAAAAGGGGGAAAGTAGGGCAATTTTGTATCTGCTGAACTAATGGTCCTAGATACTTGAAATTTGAACTGTACAATCCTCTCGCGGAAATAATATTCTAAAGGAAGTACTTTTTGAAAATTCCGGCGGAAAAAGGGGGTGAGTGGGGTAATTTTGAATCTGCTGAACTCATGGTCCTAGATACTTGAAATTTCAACTGTACGATCTTCTCGCGGAAATAAAATAACATTGTTAAAGAAAAACTTTTTTAAAAATTATGCTTCTACGGGGTTTAATAGGGCAATTTTGTATCTTCTGAACAAACTTGAAATTTTGAATCTGGATGCTCTCGCGGAAATAATTTTTTGAAAAATATATTTTTTTGAGAATTTTGGTTTTAAGGAGGCCCAAAAGGGGGAAAATAGGGCAATTTGCTAAACTTTAAATTAATGGTCTTAGAAACATGACATTTGGAATATGGGATCATCGCGGCAATAACATTCTAAAAGAAGTATATTTTTTGAAAATTTCGCTTTTAAGGGGGAGAAAGGGGGAAAGTAGTGCAATTTTGTGTATGCTAAAGTAATGGTCCTAGATACTTGAAAATTGGACTGTACGATCCTCCCGCGGAAATAACATTCGGAAAGACATACTTTTTTTAAAAATTCCTCTTTTACGGGGAAAAAGAGGGAAAATAGAGCAATTTTCAATCTGCTGAACTAATGGTCCTAGATACTTGAAAATTGGACTGTACGATCCTCCCGCGGAAATAACATTCGGAAAGACATACTTTTTTAAAAATTCTTCTTTAAGGGGAAAAACGGGGAAAGTAGGCCAATTTTGTATCTGTTGAACAAATAGTCCTAGATACTTGAAAATTGGACTGCACAATCCTCTCGCGGAAATAAAATTCGAATGGAGGACTTTTTGGAAAATTCCGCCTCTAAGAGGGAAAGTAGGTAATTTTGTATCTGCTGAACTAATGGTCCGGGAGACTTGAAATTTGGACTGTACGATCTTTTCGCGAAAATAACATTCTGAAAGAAGTACTTTTTTAAATATTCCGATTTTGATTGGGGAAAAGTAGGGCAATTTTGTATCTGCTGAAATAATGGTCCTATATACTTGAAATTTGGACTGTACGATCCTCTCGCGGAAATAACATTCTTTTTGAAAAATCTACTTTTAAGGGGGGAAAAAGGGGAAGGTAGGGCAATTTTGTATCTGCTGAGCTAATGGTCCTCGATACTTAAAATTTAACTGTACGATCCTCTCGCGGATATAACATTCTAAAAGAAGTACTTTTTTTTTAAATTCTGCTTCTACGGGGGGAAAAGGGAGAAAGTAGGGCAATTTTAAATCTGCTTAACTAATAGTCCTACATACTTGAAGTTTGGACTGTATGATCCTCTCGCGGAAAGAACATTCTAGAAGAAGTATTTTTTTAAAAGTTCTCCTTCTAAAGGGGGAAAAGGTGGAAAGTAGGGCAATTCTGTATCTGCTGAACTAATGATCCTAGATACTTAAAATTTAAATCTTGCGGAAAAAGTACTTATTGTGGAAAGTTCCGCTTCTAAGGGGGGAAAGGCGTTAAATAGGGCAATTTTGTATCTGCTGAACTAATGGTCCTAGATACTTGAAATTTAGACTGCACGATCCTCTCTCTTGGAATTAACATTCTGAAAGAAGTGCTTTTTTTGAAAATTCCGATTTCAAGGGGGAAAACGGAAAAAGTTCCGCTTCTAAGGGGGGGAAAGGCGTTAAGTAGGGCAATTTTGTATCTGCTGATCTAATGGTCCTAGATACTTGAAATTTAGACTGCACGATCCTCTCTCTTGGAATTAACATTCTGAAAGAAGTACTTCTTTTGAAAATTCCGATTTCAAGGGGGAAAACGGGGAAGGTAGGGCAATTTTGTATCTGCTGAACTAATGGTTCTAGATACTTGAAATTTGGCTGAACGATCCTCTCGCGGAAATAACATTCTTAAGATAGTACTTTTCAAAATTCTGGGGGAAAAAGGGGGAAAGAAGGGCAATTTTGAATCTGCTGAACTAATGGTCCTAGATTCTTGAAATTTGAACTGAACGATCCTTTCGCAAAAATAACATACTTAAAGAACTTTTTTAAAAATTCCACTTCTAAGGGGGGAAATGGGGAAAGTAGGGCCCTTTGGGGGATTTTGTATCTTTTGAACTAATAGTTTTAGAAACTTGAAATTTGGACTCTATAATCCTCTCGCGAAAAACAAAAACTGAAAAAATATTTTTTTGAAAATTCCGCCTCCAAGGTTTGGAAAATAGAGCAAATTGGTACATTTTTTAACTTCTGGACAAATGGTCCCAGAAACTTGAAATTTAGACTCTAGGATCCTCTCGCAGAATTAACATGCGGAAAACAAATTTTTTTGAAAATTCTGCCTCCAAGGGTGGGAAAATAGGGAAAATCGGTGAATTTTTTATCTTCTGAACAAATTGTCCCAGAAACGTGAAGTTTGGTCTTTAGGATCCTCTCGCGGAAACAACATTCCGAAAAAAATATTGTTTGAAAAATTCCTCCCCTACGGTGTGAAGGGGGGGGGGGGGGGGGGGGGAATAGGGAAAATCGGTACATTATTTATCTTTTACACAAATGGTTCCAGAAACTTGAAATTTGAATGAAATTTGAAAAAAGTAGAAGGGGGAAAATAGGGCAATTTTGTATCTTCTGAACTAAAACTTTAAGTTTTGATCCTCTCGCGGAAATAATTTTTTTAAAAACACACTTTTTGAAAATTTTGGTTTTAAGGAGGGCCAAGAGGGGCAAAATAGGGAAATTTGGTAAATTTTAAACTAATGGTCTTAAAAACATGACATTTGCAATATAGGATCATCTCGCGGAATAACATATTGAAAGAAGTACTTTTTTGAAAATTACTTTCTAAAGGGGGAAAGAAGGGCAATTTTGTATTTGCTGAACTAATGGTCCTCTATATTGAAGTTTGGACTGTACGATCCTCTCGCGGAAATTACATTCTGGAAGAAGTACTTTTTTGGAAAAATCTGCTTCTATAGGGGGAAAAAGAAGGAAAGTAGGGCAGATTTGTAATTTGAATCCTCTTGCGGAAACAACATTCTAAGAACTTTTTTTAAAATTTTGCTTCTACGGGGAAAAAGGGAGATGGAAAAGGGGGAAAAGTAGGGCAGTTTTGTATCTGCTGAACTAATGGTCCTAGATACTTGAATTTGAACTGTTTTGTATCTGCTGAACTAATGGTTCTAGATACTTGAATTTTGGACTGTACGATCCTCTAGCGGAAATAACATTCTGGAAGAAGCACTTTTTTATTAAATTCTGCTTCTAAGGGGGAAAATGGGGAAAGTAGAGCAATTTTGTATCTGCTGAATTAATGGTCCTTAATACTTAAAATTTGGACTGTACGATCCTTTCGCGGAAATAACATTCTAAAATAAGTACTTTTATGAAAATTCTGCTTCTAATGGGGAAAAAGGGAGAAAGTAGAGATACTTAAAATTGGCACTTTACGATCCACTCGCGGAAATTACATTCTGGGAAAATAAAATTTTGAATTTTCGCTTCAATTTGGTACATATTTTTCCTTATGCACTAATGTTCCTTGAAAATTAAAGTTTGAAATATGGGATCGTTTGCCAAAATAAAATTTTTTGCAACTTTAAATCTACTCAAAATATAATATTTTAAAGGTCGAAACTAACAATTTTTATGTTTAATTAAAAATTAATAAGAATTTGAAGTAATAAAGTTTTTTTTTTTTTAAAGCTAACCGGTAACGAAGTACCGGGCGAGTTAGCTAGTTATTTCATATATGATCATGTGTGACACTATGTATTGCAAGATAAATTTATATAATAAATTTTGATGTGGGATTTTTTTAAGATATCGCCATACATAACTATATGTTGTAACATCTGGTCCCATGCATCATTTTAAATTTCTAAAAGTTTTACATGAAATTTTATATGCCTCCATTATTTTTTTAATTTTTTTAAGTTTTTTCCAAGAACATATTTTTATCGCAAATATTTTCAAAGTGTTTTATATAAAATTTCATATGACTTCATATTTTTTTAGTTTCTAAGATTTTTCCAAGCACCACTTTTTTATCACGAATATTTTCTAAGTGTTTTATATAAAATTTTATATGACTCCATTTTTTTAATTTTTTCTAAGTTTTTTTTTTAAGAAACATTTTTTATCGCAAATATTTTCTAAGTGTTTTATATAAAATTTTATATGACTCCATTTTTTTAATTTTTCTAAGTGTTTTATATAAAATTTAACATGACTCCATTTTTTGAAATTTTTCTAAGTTTTTTTCAAGAACAACTTATTTTTATTATTTTAATTTTTTAACTTTTTATTAAAAACTAAAAAAAACATCCGATTTATAAAATTGTATAAATTTTAATATAATTGGATATAATTTTATATCATTGGATTAGACCAAAACTCGTATCAAAGTCGATATAAAGTTATATAAACTGATATTATTAGATATTATTCGATCAAATCTTATGAAACCATTTTTCGTATAAGATTATATCAAAATAGACACGAACCCATATTAAATTATATATTGTGTCATATCAATTTTTTTACTCGGGTTGTTGTTTTTTTGAAAAAAATTAATTTGACCTTAAAATTTAAGGTCAAAACATTAAATTGTAATTATCTTAAAAGGGACGTACTTTTAAATTTTTTTCACTAAGCCCATTATAAAGCTTGACATTTTTTTTAATTTCGTTTTTTTTTTTAAAAATGGTATGTATGATACTTTATGAAAAATCAATTTTTTAGGAGCATATTACACTCAAATTGTACTGAAATCGCTTTAATCTGTATATCGTCGAACTATATTCAATAAATGCCAACTCGAAAAAGCTTACTGTTCAGGAGAGCTAAAAAACTAGTTATTTCGCATATTATTGCAAAAATAAACAATGTACCTTCCACAAGATGGTTTAAATATTCTAAACAATTTTTACCTATGCAAAAATTTTCATATTTTGCACTTGTTTGCGTATTTTTCAGAGATGGCATTTATTACCAAGGACGGTCGACTTTATAAGGATGTGCAGAACTCAGAAGTGGGGACATCAGAAAGTTATGCTGCAAAAATGAAAAACAATTATGCTGCAAAAAAAAAAATTATGCTGCAAAAAAAATAAAAATTATGCTGCAAAAAAACAAAAATTTAAAAAAAAAAAGTTTAATGAAAAAATTTGTTTAAAATGCCAAAATGTAAAGAAATTAAAGACAAAAAATACAAAATTAACTAACAAAAAAATAAACTTGTCAAAAATGGTTAAAAAATTTTTTAAAAAAATTTTGATTGAAAAAAAAATTTTTCACCACTTTTCATAAGCTAATTTTTTTAGTAAATATTTTTGTAATTTTTGTCATTAAATTCTTTACATTTTGGCATTTTAAAAAAATTTTTTCATTAAATTTTTTTTTTTTTTAATTTTTGTTTTTTGCAGCATAATTTTTTTTTTTTTTGCAGCATAATTTTTTTTTTTGCAGCATAATTGTTTTTCATTTTTGCAGCATAACTTTCTGATGTCCCCACTTCTGAGTTCTGCACATCCTTATAAAGTCGACCGTCCTTGTTTATTACTATATCAAAAAACCAATATTTTTTTAGAGTTGGCATATTTTGTCGAAAAATAAAAAAACATTTTTTTTTGAAAAATTTAAAAAAATTTTTTTTTTTTTGGTTTTTGTTATCCTTAATACGGTAATTGCAAAAACTGAACAAAAAATTAAAAATCTTTGCATATTTTTAAAAGTTAATTGCTCCGAAAGCCTTTTAATCTCAGGGTGGTCAACTTTGGCACTCTGTAACTCACGCTGTTTTGCAATAGGGTCACTCCAAACTAGCTATTTTGAAAGCTTATATCATTGACTTTATTTGCCCCATTCATAATGTTTCAATCTGATAAATAGTTTGAAAGTTACATAAATATAAGCAATTTTTGTTTTTGCAAACACTATTTACCGATATTTTCAAAATGGCAATATCTCGAGAACCAGTCATTAGATATCAAAATCTTTACAAGATTCGTGTTTAGCATGGCAAATGCAATAAGATATGTGGTCTAATTTTTTTAAAAAAATGTTTGAAAAATTTTTGGAAATTTACAATGGGAGTTGGCATTTATTTCCACCAAAAAAATATGTACTATGAGTTAGTACTATGAGGTAGAAACACGAAGTGACACATTGAAAATACTAGAAATTTCATCAGCTTTCATAATCGCTTTTGAAAATGTCCATATCTTTGTTGGTTGTGGTACAATAGCCAAATACCGTTATTCCAGTTGGGTGTCGGTTGCCAACCCTGATTTATCGCGAAGGTGTTCAACGCAACACCCCCTCCACACCAATTTAATGATCTTTATATATTTTTATCCGTTATAAAATTAATAAGTGATGCCCTCTTAAATGTTTGAACTTTAAAGGCTCATATTTTCGTCAGAAAAACTCGGATAAAAAATGTTATTTGCCTATTAAATTTTTCAGAAAAATTTAATCTGCCACAAAATTTGAAAATGATTGAGTTTGAAGAAGTTGTACAAAAAACTGTTTTAAATTTTTAATATTTTTAATTTTTAATAAATATTTTTATCTACAAAAATTTTTTATTTAAAATTTTAGTCAATGAGATTTTGAATTTGTTCCAATAAATTTTTTTTTTTAAATTATTTGAAACTGTTGTTACATTTTTTGTATATCACAAAATCCAGCAGAAAACACATAAAAAATGCTATTTTCTGACCTTAGGTCTTTCGATTTTCTTTATATTAACGGTATGCACTCTCAATAAAGCCAATAAAACGTATCCATTTTCGGGTTTTTTAATTTCTAAAAAATCGCGATTTTTTCGCGATTTTAATTTTCTTCAAAAATTTAAAAAATCAAAAAAGTATGTTAATTTGAAGAGCCATATCTTCTAAAGTATCTATCGGATTTCTACGATTCAAAAAGCATTTGATTCAAACGTTCGTCCTTTTTATACCAATGCAATAAAAAAAAGTTTTTTCAAAAAAAGTGCATTTTTGATGCAAATGCAATTTTTGGATGCATTTTTCAAAACTTTCTCCCCCTTCAATTTTTTTGAAACCTGCATAAATCGAAAATATGGCATTTTTTACACAAAATTAAGTACCGTTTTTTTTGTGACGGCGCACAGTGATTCGTTCCCATATATCGAGTGGGCAAAAATAGATTATTGGTCGCAGATTTCTGAAATTTGGTACACAAGCATTAAATTATCTAATCAAGAAAAAAACGAGTTTTTGGAAAAATCGGAGCAAGGACACGCCTACCCCCCATATATCCTGAAATTTAAATATGTGATTAAAACTACAAAAATGGTCACAAAATTCCCAAACTTTGTCAATGTTACCAATTTTGATATAGTATTTTATGTGTAAATTTTTTTCTAGATTGAAGCAAGGACTCGTGTGGCTGCCTTTTTCTTAAATATATTGTAAATCGCTCAAAAATTACTCGATACCCTTGAAATTTTTTGTAAAAATTTGAATAAGTGATGGCAAATTTCGCTGAAATCGGTTCTATAAAACAAAAGTTATTTATACTTATATCCTTTTTAAAAACTGCAATAAAGTGTTAATATAGTTTAATCACAAAAATAAAATAGAAAGAGTTGTCAACGATTTTTCAAATTTGGTTTTGCGCACAAAATTAATTAATAGAAAAAAAAATAAAAATTTTTAGCAAATCGGTCGAAGGACATTTGTACCTGCCGTATATCCTGAAATTTAAAAGTGCAGTTTTAGCCACAAAACTTGATATAAAATTACTTAACTTAGTTATTGTCTTAGAAATTTATATAACTATCGACGTACAACATTTGTATTTTAATCTGAGCAAGGACTCGCGTGGCTGCCATATATCCTTTTTCTTGAAATCGCTGTAACTATTTTAAAAATCTTTCAATTGCTATCAAATTTTTAGATCAAATGGCGTTAATAAGTGTGCCAAATTTCGTTGAGTTGCTTGCGGTAACAAAAAAGCTGTTAATATATCCTTTTTTTAAATATAGTCAATAATATAAAAATACATAATAACTGCAAAAACAAAACATTCGCAACACTTACTTCCTATTGCATTACGAAAATAAATTTATTCAAAATAAGTTTTAAGTAAACTCGTTTAATACTTGCTTTATTTCTAAGTACAAACCCCGTTAATAACAAAAAACTTTGAAAAAAAAAATTTTTTTGGGTACTTCAATTTTTTTTTTTTTTTGTTTTTTTCAAAAACTTAGTTATTTTTATTATTTGATCGTATAGAAAACAGTCCAGGATGTTAAAAAAATCAATAAAAAATAATTTTTAAGTACGAACTTTTTTTATGTATCTCAAAAAAAATGTTGGTTTTGATTTGGGATACCAACGAAAATCAAATACTGGTTTTAAAGCAAAACGGCCCACTGTATACTTATTTTATCGAATTATTTACTATAAATTTACGGTATACAATACAATAAATTCCTGTATATAAAAAAACACTAAAATGTTGATGTATTTTTTAAATTTATTTACAGTAAATAAAATAAATAAAAAAAAAAATAATCCAATTTTAGATTTTTTTTAAAATTTTTTTTTTTTATCTTAAAAAAAAAAAAACTTAGTTATTTTTATTTTTTGATCTTATAAAACATAGTTAAAGCTACAAAAAAAATAAAAAACAACAAGTAGAAAAGTTAAATTCGACTTTGCCGAATCTATGAATACCCTCCACAATGCATTTTTTTAAAGGGTACTACATTTTTTAACGTGAAATAATTAACAATTTTGATTAGAAATATTTTATTTTGAGTAAAAAACTCTTTTTTTATAATTAAAAAAAAAAAAAAATATGAAAAAATACTATTTTTTTTGAGTGTAAAATTTTTTTCGAGTGCAATGTTTTTTTACTGTACAAATATTTCTGAGTGAATGCACGAATGTACACATAATATTGTAATTTTTGTAAAAAAAAAACTAAATTTTTTTTTGAGTGTAAAATTTTTTTGGGTGTAAAATTTTTTTTGAGTTTAAAATATTTTTCGAGTGTAATTTTTAAGTTACCAATGCTTTTAAAACTAAACAAGTTTAAAAAGCATTGCTTTAAAATTAAA
Organism: Pegoplata infirma; assembly: GCA_963921195.1. Lineage (NCBI taxonomy): Eukaryota > Metazoa > Arthropoda > Insecta > Diptera > Anthomyiidae > Pegoplata > Pegoplata infirma. Next base: position 129,285,707 of record OY992539.1, on the reverse strand, counting down.
CAAGTTTGAAAAGCATTGTTTAGTTACCACCAATGCCTTTAAAACTTGTTAAAACACGTGGCATTTTAGATGAAACTAATCTGAAATTCAGGGTTTTGCTTATAACTTTTGAACCACTGGACCGATTGAGCTGAAATTTAATACCAAATAGACCCCGGGAACGACAAAGATACATGCCAAGCTTCAGTAGCCTCATTATTGTCTTTCGAAAGTTATCGTGTTTTTTATCTTGGAAATTCGGGAAACACCCTTGCCGAAATTTACTCTTTTGCTCATAACTTTTGAACCACTGGACCGATTTGGCTGGATTGCAATACCAACCTGACCAGATAAATGACAAACATATATGCCAAACTTCAGTAGCCTCTGTAAAGTCTTTCAAAAGTTAGCGTGTTTTCTACGGACAGACAGACAGACGGACGGACGGACGGACGGACGGACATCGCTAGATCGTCTTAAAATCGATCGAGGATCATGAATATATATACTTTATGGGGTCCTAGACCAATATTTCGAGGTGTTACAAACGGAATGACAAACTTATATATACCCTCTATCACTAGAGTGGAGGGTATAAAAAAATTTTATTCACGAACTTTTTTTATGAAGGCCATTAAAATTTGGTGATTTTGGGGATTTTAGTAAAAGTCATAGATAACTTTTAAAGCAAAACGGCCCACGTACTGCATAATTTTTTTCTGATTTTTTATTATATTTTTACAGAATACTATATAATATATCAATGTGCAAAGAAAAAATACTTAATATTGGATTTTTTTTCTAATATTTTTTCCATTAATTATATAGCTTTTAAAAAAATTTTATAAAGACACATAAAAACCCTACCTTTTTCCAACTTCAAACAAAAACTTAGTTATTTTTATTGTTTTGCCTTATAAACCATAGTCCAAAGTATCGAAAAAGAAAAAAAAATAATTTTTTGACTCACGAACTTTTTTTATGGACTCCATCAAAATTTGTCAATTTTTAGGGATTCTGTAGAAAAAATACAGATTTCAAAGCAATACAAAAATGTATTTTAAGATTAATTCAAAAAAAATTGAAAATACAACTGTTAGCAAATATATTTAAGTAACTTTTGCAAAAAAAAGTTCGTTGATTTTTTTAAAATTCGATTTTTTATAATTATTTTAGTAAACCTATAAAATTAAATTTTTTTGTTTACACACAATAGCGTAAAATTTCCATACTTTAGCGCCCTCTTGTGGCAACATATGACTTCTTAAAAATCAGAAAAGCACATATTTTTTTTAGTTTACTATTAAACTACAAAAATACAAAAAATCATCAACATTGAAGACATACTTCTTTTTTTGATTTTTGGCAATGAAACGAATCACTGTGCGGCGTTTCAAAAAATTTTCGTGATTTTTTAAAAACTACTTATTTGATTTTTTCCATACAAAAAATTAATTTTATGTTTATTTTGCAATTTTATCAAAAAAGTGTGTAACTTTGAAAAGCCATTTCTTCGAAAGTATCTATCGGATTTCTACGACTCAAAAAGCATTCGATTTAACTGATTATCCGTTTTTAAACCAATGCACTAACAAAAAATATTTTTTTTTAAAAATGCATTTTTGATGCAAATGCAATTTTTGATTGCATTTTTTAAAACTTTCTCCCCCTTCAATTGGTTTGAAACCTGCATAAATCGAAAATATAGCATTTTTTTCATAAAATTGGGTGCAGTTTCTTTTGTGACGGCGTTTCACAAAATGTTTGTTACTTTTTTAAATTTCGGAGATATGGATTTTCAAAGTGACAGACTTTTTTAATAATTTAAAAAAAAAATTGTATGGAAAAACCAATAAGGTATTTTTAAAAAAATTACGAAAATTTTACGAAACTCCGTCACAAAAAAAGCAGTACGCAATTTTGTGTAAAAAATGCTATATTTTCGATTTATGTAGGTTTAAAAAAAATTGAAGGGGGAGAAAGTTTTAAAAAATGCATCCAAAAAATGCATTTGCATCAAAAATGCACTTTTTTAAAAAAAAAAATTAATATTATTACATTAATATAAAGTAAGACTATCGTCTGAATCGAATGCTTTTTGAGTTGAAGAAATCGGATAAATACTTCCGAAGATATGGCTATTCAAAGTAGCATACTATTTTAATTTTTTCAATTTTTGAAGAAAACTAAATTCGCGAAAAAATCGCGATTTTTTTTAAATATAAAAAACTGAAAATGGATATGTTTTATTGGCTCTATAGAGCAAATGTGTACCAAAAATTAGATAAATTTGAAGACCCTCGGTCAGATTTTATAAAATCTTTGCTGGATTTCATGATATATTTAGTAACAGACAAATTTACTTTAAAAAAAAACTCATAACAGTTATCTTCTCTGGTAGAAAATATCTGATTTTCAATATTTTTTTTAATATCGATTCATATTTTCAAAATAAGAATGGAAAATGTTGCTTCTGTTTCTTTTAAACTTTTCTCTATTAAAAATTTATAAAAATTTGAACTTTAACATCTTTGTTGCTATGCAGTTTCATCTTAAATTTAAATTAAATATTTTTTTTTTTTTAATATTTCGTATACTTATATTTTGTATATATTTCTTATAGTACAAAAATTTTCACTTGAGTAAATGTGAGTTGTAATAAATACTGATTAATTTTGATTAATGTCATTTGTAATTTGTAAGGACTACATACAGTGGCGGACATGAATATAGAATATTGAACAAATTTTTAATACCTAATTAAAGATATTACATTATAAATATAGCTAAAACCAACAAAATTATGAGTTTAACTAGTAAAGGCTTCGACACAATATCGGAGTACTCTATACTACAGAGTACCATCTCCAAAAATAGAGACGACATTATACAAAAAACGTGTAAGTGCGAAAGATAAAGGAACAAAATCCACTCTCTGGCACAGAAAACTCCGTCATTGTGAATTCAGCTTAATTCCAAAAAAATAATGCTAGCCTTATATCTGCCACTGTACGTTTACGTAAGTAAACACATAATGAAATTGTTCATTGTGTATAATGTTTCAACAAGAAAAAAAGCATTTTGTACTAAAGAAAAACATAGACAGCATATCGATCAATCACTAAAGGAATAGATGGAAAACAAATTAAAAGGTGTTAATGCGAATTTTCCAATAAGCTGAAAGAAAATATCAACAGTTCTCCAAAAATGTTTTATTACTTTAAGCGTAATTTGGGTATGGGAAGGTATGTTGTCGTTTTTGTTATTAGTAAGAATATGCTGGTGAAAATGTATTTGTTTTAATAGACATTACCTCAGGTTAAGGATGAGTAAGTAGCAGATACGAATAGGGCGTTACTGATTAATGTAATGTTTTAAAAAGACTATTGACACGTGGAAGTTCTTAATATAAATGACATTAAGAAACATGAACCTGCGACAGAAAATAAAAATATGTAAAATTTGTTCATTAATATTATGAAGGATATTTTTTCTATTTTCATTACATTACCCTATACAGCTGATTTACATATGAGATGAGACTCCAAATATTGGTTAAAAAAAAATACCAAGACAAAAAATAGTTTTCTGGAGTATAATAATAACACGTATCGAAATATAAATCTAATAACACTAGTTTACAAATTAAAAAATATTTTGCGATCCACGACATTTCTCATTTATTTTTCGTGTAAAATCTTACGCTGAATCCGAAAATCCACTCCATATTTTAGGTAGAACAGTTATCGAGATATAAATTAAAGGTAATTAAATGATCTATCAACCCTACATACAACATTTTGCAATCAGATTATCACATTAGAATCTATTAATCGATATATAAGCAATTTTGCTTCAATTATACCTTAATTTGGCAAAAAAAAAAATGTAATGTAAATTTCACAAAAAAAATCGTTTCTCTATTTAACGTTCAATTCTGATAAAAACAAAAACGTTGAAAATTGTAAAAGTTTTATGCATTTAAGTAAAAATGCAGATATTCAGATTTTATACAAATACAGTTATATTTGTGTGTTTTTATATTTGCCACACACGAAATAAACAAATAAGCTGATTTTGTATAAAGAGTTAAAACACCTCAATTCAACCGAAAAATGTAGTATTTTTGACCTTACCCCTTACGAATTTGATGAAACTTTGAATATAGTTGGGCCCTTACAAAAATAATCATCGTGTCAAAATTTTGGACTTCTGGTATTTTTTCTGCTTATTAACAAAATTGTTCTGAAATAAATAAAGATAACTCGAAAAGTAATAATAATACAGGTGTCAGTCAGGTATTGAGACAGCCTTTAAAATGGCATTCCCCAAGATTTTTTTTTGAAAAAGGTCAAAGGTAATTGGTTTTAACCTTAGTTTTTGGAGAGCTCACAAAATTATATTTTTAAAATTTTGGAAAAAATATATGTTATTAACCCATTCCTGCCTAATGGGTATTTAAATACCCAAAAAAGTGTTGATACTTAAAAAAATTTAGCGCGGGCTAGATGGAAGATATCGGGCTAATTCTTTTTTCATAAAAAAGAGAAGAGATTGGGCTAAATGTGAACATTTAACAAGATTTTTTTTTTGTTTTGTTTAACTTTTGTTTTTCACTGACAAAAATCTAAGATTTTTCTTAATCGAAAATACTCAGGAAAAGTGCACCTAAAACGTGATGCGGGGGGGTAAGGGCAATTTTGGTTTTCACGAAAATTTATTGGAGTTATTTTGACACCCAATAGAAACTTTTTAGAACCCTTTCAGCTCAAACAAAAAATAAAAGTAAAAAATTAAACGGCCTAATACCCATGTCATATCTCAGGTCGGAGATGAGGTAAATTTTTTTTATTTTTTCTAGCAACTTCTGTGGTCTTCCAGGTACACATGTCAAAATTTCATCAAAATCGTACGAGCCGATCTATGGGCAGGCAGTAATGGGTTAAGGGTCACCTATAGTACATAAGTTTAAATTTTCAGGATGGAGACTTCATTGGAACTTTTAATATTAATAGAAACATAGTGACAGGAAAAAAGGGGTGTATTTTCCCTTAATTTTTTTTTTTTTTTGTATTTGAGATTCTGGTATCAAAATAACTTTTCTGAATGTTTTTGACGTGCTGAGTCCATATTTGGCGTTTGACCTTGCATATCGCTATTAGTTTTCGAGATATCTGCATATAAATGTGTGAAAATTGCTAAAATGCTATTGCTGTGTTTTTTGAACATTTAAGGTGAATATATCTTGAAAAGTAATCGCGAAAGGCCAGTTCAATGGTCATATTTGGACTCAGCACGTCAAGAACATTCAGAAAATTGAATTTTGGTACCAGAGTTTCATTTTTTTTTTCTTAGGGAAATTACACCGCTTTTTCTTTCCTGTCACAATGTTTCTATTAATATTAAAAGTTCCCATGAAGTCTCCACCCTCAAAATTTAAACTTATGTAGTATAGGTGATTCTTAACAAGATATATTTTTTACAAAATTTTAAAAATATCGTTTTTTGAGATAGAGCTCTCCAAAAATTAAGGTTATAACCAATGAACTTTGACCTTTTTCAAAAAAAAATCTTGGGGAAAGCCTTTTTAAAGGCTGTCTCATTATCTATTATTTGAAACCTAAATGAGACCTGTGTTATTATTACTTTTCGAGATATCTTTATTTATGTCAGAACACTTTTGTCAAATATTTACGATTTTGTTTGTTTTTTGTCCCTTCTAAAATCAAAAATTAAAAATGGACTTGACAGGTTTGCCGACTAAGCCAACGATATATTTTTTACGATTTTGTTAATTTTCAAGACCGCATATCTCGAATACTGGAAGGACCAGACGCACAGTGATTCGTTCCCATATATCGAGTGGGCAAAAATAGAATATTGGTCGCAGATTTCTGAAATTTTGTACACAAGCATTAAATTATCTAATCAAGAAAAAAACGAGTTTTTGGAAAAATCGGAGCAAGGACACGCCTACCCCCCATATATCCTGAAATTTAAATATGTGATTAAAACTACAAAAATGGTCACAAAATTCCCAAACTTTGTCAATGTTACCAATTTTGATATAGTATTTGATGTGTAAATTTTTTTCTAGATTGAAGCAAGGACTCGTGTGGCTGCCATATATCCTTTTTCTTAAAAATATTGTAAATCGCTTAAAAATTACTCGATACCCTTGAAATTTTTTGTAAAAATAAAAATGAATAAGTGATGACAATGTGTGTGCCAAATTTCGCTGAAATCGGTTCTGTAAAGCAAAAGTTATTTATATATCCTTTTTAAAAACTGCAATAAAGTGTTAATATAGTTTAATCACAAAAATAAAATAGAAAGAGTTGTCAACGATTTTCCAAATTTGGTACGCAAGCACAAAATTAATTAATAGGAAAAAAAAAAAAATTTGAGCAAGTCGGTCGAAGGACATTTGTACCTGTCGTATATCCTGAAATTTAAAAGTGCAGTTTTATCCACAAAACTTGATATAAAATTACTTTACTTAGTTATTGTCTTAGAAATTTAGATAACTATCGACGTACAACATTTGTATTTTAATCTGAGCAAGGACTCGCGTGGCTGCCATATATCCTTTTTCTTGAAATAGACTAGATCAAGTGGCGTTAATAAGTGTGCCAAATTTCGTTGAGTTGCTTGCGGTAACAAAAAAGCTGTTAATATATCCTTTTTTAAATAAAGTCAAAAATATAAAAATACATAATAACTGCAAAAACAAAACATTCGCAATACTTTTTTCCTATTGCATTACGAAAATAAATTTATTCAAAATAAGTTTTAAGTAAACTCGTTTAATACTTGGTTTATTTCTAAGTACATACCCCGTTAATAACAAAATACTTTAAAAATTTTTTTTTTTTTGGGTACTTAATTTTTTTTTTTTCGTTTTTTTCAAAAACTTAGTTATTTTTATTATTTGATCGTATAGAAAACAGTCCAGGATGTTAAAAAAATCAATAAAAAATAATTTTTAAGTACGAACTTTTTTTATGTATCTAAAAAAAAAATTTGGTTTTGATTTGGGATACCAACGAAAATCAAATACTGGTTTTAAAGCAAAATGGCCCACTGTATACTTATTTTATCGAATTATTTACTATAAATATATGGTATACAATGCAATAGATCCTTTTATATAAAAAAACACTAAAATGTTGATGTATTTTTTAAATTTATTTACAGTAAATAAAATAAAAAATAAAAAAAAAAATAATCCAATTTTTGATTTTTTTAAAAAAAAATTTTTTCAACTTAAAAAAAAACTTAGTTATTTTTATTCTTTGATCTTATAAAACATAGTTAAAGGTGCAAAAAAAATAAAAAACAAAAAAATTTTATTTACGAACTTTTTTTATGAAGGCCATTAAAATTAGGTGATTTTGGGGATTTTAGTAAAAGTCGTAGATAACTTTTAAAGCAAAACGGCCCACGTACTGCATAATTTTTTTCTGATTTTTTATTATATTTTTACAGAATACTATATAATATATCAACGTGTAAAGAAAAAATACTTAATATTGGATTTGTTTTCTAATATTTTTTCCATTAATAATATAGCTTTTGAAAAAAATTAAATAAAGACACAAAAAAAACCTAACTTTTTTTCTAACTTCAGACAAAAACTTAGTTATTTTTATTGTTTTCCCTTATAAGCCATAGTCCGAGCTATCGAAAAAGCGAAAAAAATAATTTTTTGTCTCACGAACTTTTTTTATGCATTCCATCAAAATTTGTCATTTTTTGGGGATTCGGTAGAAAAAATATAGATTTCAGAACATTACAAAAATGTATTTTAAGATTAATTCTAAAAAATTGCAAATACAACTTTTAGCAAATATATTTAAGTAACTTTTGCCAAAAAAAGTTCATTGATTTCTTTAAAATTCGATTTTTAATAATAATTTTAGTAAACCTATAAAAATCAATTTTTAGGTTTTAACACAATAGCGTTGAATTTCCATACTTTAGCGCCCTCTTGTGGCAACATATGACTTCTTAAAAATAAGAAAAGTACATATTTCTTTTAGTTTACTATTAAACTGTAAAAATACAAAAAATCATCAACATTGAAGACATACTTTTTTTTTTGATTTTTGCCAATGAAACGAATCACTGTGAGACGCCTGGAAAATTGGCAAAATCTATTTTTTGTTAAAGTAAACACCAACTTGTCGATTGATTTGAGGTGTTTTAGCTCTAAAACTGAATTTATGCTTTATTGTTCAAAAGAAAATTTTTCATTTTTAAATTTTACTAACAATAAGTTAAATTTACAATAGAATTTATTTTTTTTTTCTAAATTTCGTTTAAATTGAAGTAAATTGTCGATATATCGATGAATAGATTCAAAGTCAATTATCAGATTGAAAAATATTGTATAGATAACACAGTGCAACAGCACATTTGGGGCCTCAACCAAACCAAGACAGTTTGAAAGTACTTATGTATAGTAGTAAAAATCCCAAAGGGTTTAGCTCTGTAACGTCTCAAATTTTTTTTATAGCCCACTGAATTTTTCAGTTTTTTTTCATTGGCATTGGAAAAAAGTCGAAAAAACTAATGTTAATCTTCTTTTGAACTTAAAATTCTGTTTGGATGTCTTTAATAGAATTTTATGGGGAACATTTTTCTAGATTACGCTAAAACTATATCTCCCGTTTTAATGGGTCATTTACGCCATTTTTTTAAGAAATGGCTCAGAAACCTACTAAGACTTGCGTTTAAAGGGTTAAATTGTTCTACGATTATTTTCAGCATCAAATTTTACTGGGGGTAACTGAAGACAGAAAGTTCGACCGGTATACGAAAAATGCATAAAACAGATTAATTGTAAAGTATTATTAACTTTTTATATTTTTTCCTTAATTTGTTAGTCACAATTGTATACAAATTCTGGCAAAAATATAAAAAAATTAATGACACTTTACAATTTATCTATTTTCTGCATTTTCTTTATACCAGTCGAACTTTCTGCCTCCAGTAACCCCTAGTGAAATTTGATGCATAACATATTTGTAAAACATTTTAACCCTTTAAACGCAAGTCTTAGTAGGTTTCTGAGCTATTCCTTAAGAAAAGTACTTAAATTACCAATAAATACGGCAGATAGAGGGTTAATATATTCTAGAAAAAAGTTCCCCATCAAATTCTATTGAAGACATCCTAACACTATTTTAAGCTCAAAAGAACAGTTACATTATTTTTTCGACTTTTTTCAAACGCATTAAAAAAAAAAAATGAAAAATTCAGTGGGCTATAAAAAAACTTTGAGACGTTACAGGGCAAACTCCATTGGGGGTTTTACTACTACACACAAGTACTTTCAAACTGTCTTGGTTTGGTTGAGGCCCTAAGAAATGACCCTTCAATTGTGTCACAGTGTAATTGTTAAAGTATTTATAAAACTTTAATTTAAAAGTAAAAAAATCAAATCCTACGATTTTGTCCGGAGATATTTTTGTTTAATTAAACCACTTTTTTAAATGTGGAATTTGGCAATATCTTAAAAACTTTTCTACTTTTTGACTTCTGGCGTTACATTCAATAAACTAGAAAATGTATAAAAACTGAATTTCGCATTTTTACTCAAATGCATGTAACTTATACAATTTTTAACGGATTTTCTTAAGAAGCAACTTATTTTCTTCATATTAGATCAGACTTCAACTGTAAAGAGAAATAATTTTTTTTTTTGTTTTTTATTTCTAAAATTTACAATAAAATTTACTTTTTTCCCCAAATTTCGCTAAAATTGAAGTAAAATTGTGGAATGTATATCGATTAATATCTCTTAGGCGATAATAAGATTGAACAATTTTGTATGTAGGCTTGTTAGATAACTAAATTACCTTTAATTTAAAACCAAAAACAATCAAATCCATCAATTTGTTTCGAAGATATTTTAATTTAAGTAAAACCACTTTTTTAAAAGGATGAAAATTTGAAAAGTTGGCAATGTCTCGAAAAACTTTTGAAACTTTGGAGTGGATTTTCAGATTCAGCGTTAGATTTTACATGGAAAATAAATGCAACGTGATGTGGATCAAAATATCTGTAAACTAGTGTTACCAATTCCTGAAATAGTTCATTAGTTAATTTTTTAGTATTTAATACCAAAAAATTTTTTTTTAGTGAAGTATAATTACGACCCGTATCGTGACATAGCAAAAATCGACTGAAAAAGTGGTTCTGAGTCAATTGGTTAACTTGAGTGTGGGTATCTGCACAAACTCATTGTACCGTACTCTGTACAACAGAGTATAAAAGCAGAAAGCAAACCAAAAAAAAAAATTCTGAAAATCGCAGGAGAATTAAGAAAAAATCTGGAAAATTTAAAAAAATATCAGAAAAATTACAACAATTACTTACTTACTTATTTTCTCTCTGATTATTTGATATCCTTAATTTGTAAAAAAGAAGAATCCCTAAATAGTTAAAATTCCTTAGAGATTACAAACAAACATTACACTGTACAACACAAAAAAAAATTACAAGGTCAGACCAAAAAATTTTGATAGAAGAGACAAAAAAAAAATACACGTGTATCGGCGTTTTGAAAGTTTACATCTGGGTTTCATTTTAGGGGGAGGTAAAGTTTCCCCCAAATGCAGATGTTGTATTGTCAATCGTCATTGAATATCGAGTGAAGCTTACGTGTAAAGTATATGGTGTGTTCAGCAAATTTATGTAAAATGTTACGGGGAACATTTTTGTGGAACATTTTAACCCTCTAACTCCCCAAGATAGGGGTCGTTTTTGTCCTTCTTTTCAAAAAAAGCAAAAAACACCATTAAAACAGGGATTTAAGGGGTTTAAATGTTCCGCAAAAATATTCGCCGTGAAATTTTACTATAAGTCCTTGAATACACCAAAACTGAAAACTCAACCAGAAAGTCAGAAATAAGACACAACAAAAGACAGTTTAGGGTTAATTTCGCATTTATTAAGAAAATCGAGTAAGGCTTACGTTTAAAGTATATGGTGTGTTCAGCAAATTTATGTAAAATGTTACGGAGAACATTTTTGTAGAATATATTAACCCTCTAGCTCCTCAAAGTAAGGGTATTTTTTGTCTTTCATTTCAAAAAGAGCAAAAAACACCATTAAAACAGGGATTTAAGGGGTTAAAATGTTCCGCAAAAATGTTCGCCGTGAAATTTAACTATAAGTTCTTTCACGGAAAATATTTTTGCGGACCATTTTAACCCCTTAAATACCTGTTTTAATGGTGGTTTTGTTTTTTTTTTTAAGAAGGACAAAAAAGACCCTTACCCTAAGGAGTTAGAGGGTTAATATATTCTACAAAACTGTTCTCTGTAACATTTTACATAAATTTGCTGAACTCACCATACACTTTAAACGTAAGCTTTACTCGATTTTCCTAATAAATGCGAAATTAACCCTTAACTGTCTTTTGTTGTGTCTTATTTCTGACTTTCTGGTTGAGTTTTCAGGTTTGGTGTATTGTGGGACTTATAGTAAAATTTCACGGCGAATATTTTTGCGGAACATTTAAACCCCTTAAATCCCTGTTTTAATGGTGTTTTTTGCTCTTTTTGAAAAGTTGGTCATAAAAGACCCCTATCTGGAGCAGTTAGAGGGTTAACATATTCTACAAAAATGTTCTCCGTAACATTTTACATAAATTTGCTAAACACACCATATACTTTAAACGTAAGCTTTACTCGATTTTCTTAATAAATGCGAAATTAACCCTAAACTGTCTTTTGTTGTGTCTTATTTCTGACTTTCTGGTTGAGTTTTCAGTTTTGGTGTATTCAGGGACTTATAGTAAAATTTCACGGCGAATATTTTTGCGGAACATTTAAACCCCTTAAATCCCTGTTTTAATGTTGTTTTTAGCTTTTTTTGAAAAGAAGGACAAAAAAGACCCCTATCTTGGGGAGTTAGAGGGTTAACATGTTCCACAAAAATGTTCCCCGTAACATTTTACATAAATTTGCTGAACACACCATATACTTTACACGTAAGCTTCACTCGATATTCAATGACGATTGACAATACAACATCTGCATTTGGGGGACACTTTACCTCCCCCTAATATGAAACCCAGATGTAAACTTTCAAAACGCCGACACACGTGTATTTTTTTTTTGTCTCTTCTATCAAAATTTTTTGGTCTGACCTTGTAATTTTGGAAAAAATTGGATTTTGTTGTGCAGTGTTATTTTCAAACACATACACACAATAGATTTATTTAAAAACTTTCATAAACAAAGTAAGAACAACTCAACAACAAAAAAAAACTAATTAAATTGTTTTTCGTATTATATTTTGTTCAATATTTTTTTGTGTATAATCGATTTACACATTGCCCAGTGATACTTCAGAACTAAAAATTTAAAAGTGTGATTACACTACACTCAAAAAAAAAATATTGTAAAACTAGCAAAAAAAATGGTTAAAATTAGCAAAAAAAAACTGTAGTTTTGGACGTTGCAAAAATTATGGTAATATTAGCAAAACCATTTTGCTAATCAAAAAATTAGGAAAAAAAAATGGTCAAATTACAAGAATACCATTTTATTTTTGTAAAAAATCAACCTTGTAAAATTATCAAAAAATATGGTAAAATTACAAAAAAAAATGGTAAAATTGAAATAAATGAAAAAATTTGTAATTTGGTAAAAAAAACTGTTTTATTTAGTATTTTTTTTCTCTGATTAGTAGTTGAATTAAAATTTGGTGAATATTCTACAAAATTTTTGCCTGTTTTTTAGCACCACGTTCTTGTATTAATAGCAGCATCAACTATTACTTCAGTTGTTGGATGGTTTCTTCGGATTGATGGTGGCAGCATCTTCTTTTGCCTTCTTCTCAGCAGCTGTAGTTGCAGTAACTGGACTTCCAACAACATCAAAATCCAAAATTATTTTTTCACTTAAACACTTTGAACAAAAAATTTAAAGAACAACACTTCACTTTTTTTATTTTTTTTGCGTCTTTTTTTAGCTTAAGTAGAACAAATGAGAATTGCGTAGTAGTCTACACAAGAAATTTCTTACATTTTCAGGTAAAATTTGTAAAAAATTAACAATTTTTTTTCGAATTTTTAATTTTTTTCACATGTATTTAAAAAAAAATAAAAAAAAAACTTTTGGATATTGAAGATTAGATATCTAACTATGTGTTAAAATTTTAAAAAAATAATTTTTCAAAATGATCAATTTTTTATTAACAATTTAGGTGGCAAATTTGAAAAGATTTTCATATAAAATTAGCAAAAAATATGTAAAATATATAACTATGTGTTAAAATTTTAAAAAAATAATTTTTCAAAATGATCAATTTTTTATTAACAATTTAGGTGGCAAATTTGAAAAGATTTTCATATAAAATTAGCAAAAAATATGGTAAAATTAGCAAAAAATATGGTAAAAAAATACTAAAAATTGTGTAGCCTATTTTTGAGCGCACATGCAGTTGATGGATGGCTACTTTGCTATGGTGTTGGCAGCATCATCAATCTGCAATGATTTTTTTTACACTAGAACACTTGAAACAATTTTTTTTTTTAACTAAAGCTAAGTTGTTCACCGGTGAAAAAAAATGTTTCGAAACATCAATTAATTTGTAGCGAAAATTTGACAGTCATATGTTTGGTTATGTTTTGCGCGTCAGAATACATAAAATAACTTTAAATAATATTTTTTGGTAAGTTATGTGATATTATTAATGTTTACAGTCCCAAACACTTATAATTACTTCATTTTAGATCTGAATGTTAAATTTCACCGCTTTTTAAATGGTCTGTACAATTTAAAAAAATGTTGCTTATAGTGTTGATGCGTATTGATGCAACATATACCGGGTTATTTAGCCGGTTTTTCACCAGTGAACAGAATACCTCTTCAGCGAAATTTTTACGCTTTTGTAAAGCTAGTGTGAAATTTATGTTTTTTTTATATGGAGTTTGACAGATTTTCACGTGAAAACCGAGCAACTTACCCACCTTAAGAAAAAAAATAAAAATAAAAAGTATTACCATTTCTTTAAGGAAAATACTAATATTTTTGCTAAAATTATAGTAAAATAAAAAAAAAAAAACTAGCAAGAAAATATAGTAAAAATACCAAAAAATTTTTGTATTTTACCAATAGTAAATTGCCAAAATAAACTGTAAAAGTTAAATGTTTACAATTTTTTTTGCTAAAGTTTGGTTGAACTAAATTACAACACCTTTTACTAATATTTTGACTAAGTTATTTTTTTGAGTGTAGCTTACAGAGATTTTGATCCACGACTTGCTGCATTCATTTTCAATAAAAAATCAAACGCGAAATCTGAAAACCCACTCCAAAGTTTCAAAAGTTTTTGTGATATTGCCAATTTTTAAATTTTTCATCTTTTTGAAAAGTGGTTTTACTTAAATTAAAATATCTCGGAACTTATTAATGGATTTCATTGGCTTTAAATTAAAGGAAGTTTAGTTATCTATCAACCCTTTATACAACATTTTTCAATCTGATTATCAGCTTAGAAGCTAATAATCGATATATCGACAATTTTACTTCAATTCTATCGAAATTTGGGGAAAAAATTAAATTCTATTGTAAATTTTAGAAATAAAATGTTTATTTCTCTCTTAACAGTTCAGGTCTGATCTATTATTATAAGACTTAAGAAAATCCGTTAAAAATTGTATAAGTTACATGCATTTGAGTAAAATTGTGAAATTCAGTTTTTATACATTTTAAGTTTATTGAGTGTAACACCAGTTTAAAAATTCTGAAATATTTTTCGAGTCAAGATATCTGAAATTCATTTTCCTTGTAAATACACACGCTGAATCCGATAATGAAATCAAAAAGTTAAAAAGTTGAAAAGTTTTTAAGATAAATTAAAATTAAAATGTATATTTTATGTTTTTGTTTTTAATGTAAACATTTTCGAAAATATGCTCTGATGATGCAACACGAAGTGTAGCGAAATATTAGCAATAAAGAATTTTACAAACACTTGACCTCGAGCTCAAAAATTTTATTTTTTATAAACTTTATCAATTCTCTATACAATATTTTTCAATCTGATAATATTCTTAGTATATTTTCATCGATGTATCGACAATTTTACTTCAATTTAAACGAAATTTAGAAAAAAAAATCTATTGTAAATTTAATTTACAAGGATGGTCTTTCACAGGACACCCACCGATTGTCCTAAAACTTGAACATTGGAATAAGGGGAGAAAATTAAAAGTTATCTTTTCTTTTTAACTGCCCAATCGCAAATTTTAAAATGGGTTGCCACCTTATAAAAAAATATGGGCTCTCGGGAAAATCCGAATAAAAGCCTAAATAGCAGGAATTTCGCCAAACGCAAAAATACTGTCCCTACGTTTACATATGTTTGACAATAACGAACTTAAATTGTATTAAATGTTCATATAATTTCTTTTGAAGAAATCGGAAAAATTCTCGAAAAACAGAAAAACCCTGTTTTTCCCCTCCCCGTTGACCCGTTGTGGTAACAGGTAACTCGTATTTTACTCCCCTCTTTCCTATATGAGGCACTCCAAACCAAATGTCCTGCTACAGAAAATTTCTAAGTAGCTTGTATGAATAGCCCCTATATGTACACTCAAAAGAAAAACTCTGTGAAAAAATCGGTAAAACGACTTTTAAGTTGATTTAGCAAACTTTCAGCAAACTTTTCTGCTAAAATGGATATTTTTACAAAATAACAGAAAATATATTTAATTTTTTTTTGTCCCACTCAAGGTACCCTCGTTGATCCCAAATTTGTTGCACAGTGTTATTTCCCTGCAAAAAAAAGTCATTACCACTTCTCAGTGGAGTGCTTTAAAACTATAACAAATGTAATGAAATACAACAAAAATAACAAAAAAACACAAGACTAAAACACACAAACAGTTTTTTCTACTCCAGAATACATAGATATTCAGCACTTAACTCATTACCTATCGCGACACCTCCATACAAATGTTAGTAGATATTCAGTAGATAAGAACTACTCCGTGGAAGTAGTTGGAAGTTGTTTGAAAGCTCGGAGTACTTCTTATCTACTGAATATCTACTTACTTTTGTATGGGAGTGTCGCGGAAGGTAATGAGTTAAGTGCTGAATAACAACTTTTTATGGAGTAGAAAAAAACTGTTTGTGTGTTTTTTGTTATTATACCCTCCACTCTAGTGATAGAGGGTATATATAAGTTTGTCATTCCGTTTGTAACACCTCGAAATATCGGTCTAGGACCCCATAAAGTATATATATTCATGATCCTCGATCGATTTTAAGACGATCTAGCGATGTCCGTCCGTCCGTCCGTCCGTCCGTCTGTCCGTATGTCCGTCTGTCTGCCTGTCTCTCTGTCTGTCTGTTGAAAACACGCTAACTTTTGAAAGACTTTACGGAGGCCCCTGAAGTTTGGCATATATGTTGGACATTTACCTGGTCAGGGTGGTATTGCAATCCAGCGAAGTCGGTCCAGGGGTTCAAAAGTTATAAGCAAATGAGTGAATTTCGGCAAGGGTTTTTCTGGAATTTACGAGATAAAACACACGGTAACTTTCGAACGGCAATTCTGAGGGTGCTAAAGTGTGGCATATATGTTTTCCGTTCCTCTGTTCCGGTTCGTTTTAAATTTTAGCCAAATCGGTCTAGTGGTTCAAAAGTTATTAGCAAAACCGTAAATTTCAGATTAGTTTCACCTTAAATTCAAGTGTTGAAAACCCGTTAAACATGTTTTAAAAACATTTGTAAGTCAGAAAAATATTTTACAATGTATTTTTGTCACACAAAAATATTTTTACACTAAAACAAAAAAAAAAATACACTCAAAAAAAATTTTACACTCAAAAAAAAATTTTACACTCAAAAAAAAATTTGTAAATTATTTTTTTTTTTTTTCAGAAATTAATAAAAAAAAAAAGTTTTTTTACAGAAAATAAAATATTTCTAACCAAAAACGTTATTTTTTTCACGTTAGAAAATTTACTATCACTTAAAAATTAAAAAGGGCATTGTGGAGGGTATTCATAGATTCGGCCAAGTCGAATTTAACTTTTCTACTTGTTTTTGTTGTATTTCATTACATTTGTTATAGTTTTAAAGCACTCTTTTTGCTGGGTTAAGTTATGTCTGTTGCAAGTTTATCAAAATCTTTTAAAGGGTAAATTAATATAAGTTTTCGTGAACTTTAACAAAAGAATTTCATGACTTTTTTTTAAATAAAGAAAAAGAATGTAATGGTCAACAAAAAGGGTTTTTAAATTTTTTCAACGTAGCCGTCTAAAAAAAGGGTAAATTTTAATAAACAAGCTTAACAACAAAAGGATACATGGTCGTTAAGAGGATATAAAGATACATAGACATAAATCGATTTACTCAATAAAATTCTATTAAAAACTAAAGATTTTAATTACAACATTATATTTGAGAATGTAGAGAAACAAAGGAAAAAAGTTAATATAGATTTTGTTACAACCATGATTTAGATATTAGAGGAGTGTTAAAAATAACATAAATTTTAGCATTTTTTTCAGAAAACTATAAAAATTCAACATTTTTAAAGAGCACTAACAAGGGCTAGCCCATACAAAACTATATAAGAATGTAAATTTTTGAGATTGTGGTGCATTCCGTTTTAATGTGATAAATATTTAATCAAGGCAACTCGCCACAAATTTGAACATTTTTCCAATATTTGACCACGCCTTCTAAGCCTAGTTTTTGAAAATTAGAAAAACCAAAAACTCAATTTTCTTAGTTCCATATAGGGCTATCCAAACAACCTATTCAGAATTTTACGGGACACAAGTTTTTCTGTAGCGGGACATTTGGTGTGGAATGCCTCATATGTAGTAGAATAAAAAATTTCCCAGATAATTGGGGGGAAAAATATTGATGAAAAACTGCCACTCTAATGTAGGTGTACTACTAACACAGAATAAATGCAGATTTGATTGATGTTTAACGTTGTTTATTTTCAGGTGTTTTTTGTTGGATTCGGCAGACTAGAATGAAACACTTAATGTGATTCTAAAAATCAATGTTAAAGCTCTTAAGAAAATATGCAAAAAACATAAGCACTGTGAATTGTTAGGAGAGCAAACAAATATATACTTAGATGTTGAAATCCATATACCTACTTTCATTTCAATTTAAAGCAAACTACTTTGGTTTTACCGATTTTGTGAAACTACTAAAAAAAATATGAACAAGAATTTGGCAAACAACAAAGGAATTGCATTTGTTTTGTTAAACAAAATAAAAACCATTATTATTCTTAAGCAATATACAAAAACCATTCAGGTTTGAAATATGAATGACGGTTATATCAGTCTTGATTTATGCATGCCACCGTTACATCACAAAAATTACATTAAAGATATTCAAAAAATTTCTGGCACACTTTTGCCAACGAATGAAGACTATAGTTGATCAAGACCAAACACTTGATAACCTACACTCTGTCTTGTAAAAAATATCTTAGAATCTGAGACTTTTTCTATACAAAAAATGTCTCAGAATCTGTCACATTTTCTATAAAAAAATGTCTCTGAATCTGAGTCTATTCCTATAGAAAAGTGTCTAGACATTTTCAATAGGAACAATAACACAGAATCTGAGATTTTTTCTAAAGGAAAAATTTCTCAGAATCTGAGACTTTTTCAACATGAAAAATGTATCAGAAGTTGAGATTTTTTTATTGACAAAATGTTTCGGAATCTAAGATTTTTTTCTATAGAAAAAGTGTTTTAGAATCTAATACTTTTTCTATAAAAAAATTTTCTTAGAATCTGAGACTTTTTCTATAAGAAAACTATTCAGAATCTGACACATATTTCACATATTTCCACCAGCAGTCGAATTATAGCATTTTGTATATGGGGCATTCCATGTCAAATCGGACACTTTGAAATTTTGTTTTTTTAGATTTTCCCAATTTGTTTACCCTTCGAAAACTCCTTCGTGGCAAATTTTCAGATTTTTTTGATGACCCGTTCAAAAGATATCGAATTTTTAAAAATTGGTAGTTTGTTCCTTTACTCAAACTTCTTTTACTCATAACTTCTTCAATAATGGCCAAATTTTATATTTTTTTTTCAAAATTTTTGTTTTTTTACGTACTTTTAAAATAAATCCAAAAAATTCTTAAAAGCGCTCTAGTATGCGATTTTTAAGTTTTAAAATTCAAATCTCATTTTTGAAAATGTTTGTACTCTTCGATTTTTTTTAAATTTTTTTGAGTAAAACTTCTATCGATTTTACAAATTTTTTGCCCAGTATGATCGATTGATAATGATTATTACTATTTTTTTTTAAATTTTTTGAAAACATTTTATTGTAATTTGCCAATCTTATAATCAATTCTACTGCTCCAATGGTGCGTCATAGAGTGATCATTTCCAAGACCGACCCCCATTAATTTTTACGTCATAACATTTCTTTGGAACAAATTAATACCCTATCTCCAATTTCTAAGGGGGCTCCCACACAAAAAAAAAGAAATTTATTTTAAAATTTGCTCCAACCGCTCTAACTGCCCTAATAGTGCCCTTAGAGCAACAAAATGTATGACGGACCCACAATATTTTTTTAGTCCAAACATTTTCTCTGAACACACTTACCCTCTATCTTTAACTGTTAAGGCAGTCCCCATACAATTTTTTTTATTTTTTGTAAATTTGTTTTATTAAATCAGCTTCTACCGGTCCAATGGTGCGTCCGAGAGGGGTCATTAGTGAGACCGATCCCCATTTATTTTTACCATACACCATTTTTTTAAAACATACCTATGCCCTATCTCCACTCCCTAAGTAGGCTCCCATACAAATAACACTTGGAGGAAATTTTATAAAAATGTAATTTTAAATGGAAGCCTACTTAAGGAGTGGAGATAGGGCGTAGGTATGTTTTACAAAAGTGTTGGAGGGTGAAAATAAATGGGGGTCGGTCTCACTAATGACCCCTCTCGGACGCACCATTGGACCGGTAGAAGCTGATTAAGTAAAACAAATTTCCAAAAAATAAAAAAAATTGTAAGGGGACCGCCCTAATAGTTAAAGATAGGGGTAGGTGTGTTCAGCGAAAATGTTTGGACAAAAAAAAACATTGTGGGTCGGTCATTCATCTTATTGCTCTAAGGGCACTCTTAGCGCAGTTAGAGCGGTTGGAACAAATTTTAAAAAATGTCATTTTGTGTGGGAGCCCCCTTAGAAATCTGAGATAGGGTATTAGTTTGTTCCGAAGAAATGTTTAGACATAAAAATTAATGGGGGTCGGTCTTAGAAATTACCCCTCTATGACGCACCATTGGGGCAGTAGAAATGATTTTAAGATCGGAAAATTACAATAACATTTTTTCAAAAAATTAAAAAAAAAATAGTAATAATCGTTATCCCACGGTCAAAAAAATTGTAGAATCAATAGAAGTTTTACACAAAAAAATTTCAAAAAAATGAAAGAGTATATACATTTTCAAAAATAAGATTTAAATTTTAAGACTTAGAAATCGCATAATAGAGCACATTTAAGAATTTTTTAGATTTTTTTAAAAGTACATAAAAACCTAAAAATTAAAAAAAAAAAAATTGCAATTTGGACCATTATTGAAGAAGTTATGAGTAAAAGAAGTTTGAGTAAAGGAACAAGCTACCAATTTATAAAAATTCGATATCTTTTGAACGGGTCATTAAAAAAATCTGAAAATTTTCCACGAAGGAGTTTTTGGAGGGTACTAAAAACTGTCAACAAATTGGGAAATTCTAAAAAAAAAAATTATTCAAATTGTCCGATTTGACATAAAATGCTCCATATATAGCAATTGTTCCAAACCTTTTTTGGGCCATGCCCCACTTTTAAGTTAAAAAAACTAAAATGTCCCCCCTACACCCAAGAAAAATGTGTAAATTTTTCAAATTTGTTTTAAAATTCAAAATTTACTTGTAGATAAGCAAATTTTTTTTTTTTTAATCATCTTTTAAACAAAGTTTTTAGCAAAAATTTTAACAACCAACTAAATAATTTAACTAAAATAATATTTTTTTTAGTTTTTTAACAAAAAAATCTTTAAAATTTGCTCGTTGCCCCCTGAAACATTCAAATTGCCCCCCAGTGGGGCGAGAATCAAAGGTTGGGAACCATTGATATATAGGTTATGTGTAAAACTGTTTCTGAATATGAATATTCTATAGAAAAACTGTCTTTTTGAAGGTCTGAATTCTCCGTTATAAAATAGTACACAGAAAGAATTGAAAACTGATTTCAATTACTAAAACTGCTGATTCAATTACTTTTGTATTTGAAATTCCTCCGAGCTCGAAAATGGTTGGACAATTACTTAGGGTTTTCACAGTAACGATTAAATTTGCCTTTTTTAGTTTGGTATTTGGCAAATGTGCCAAACGTCAAAAAAAAATGCCAATTTGAATGTGGCATATTTTTCTTAAAATGCCCAACTCAAACCAAAACATAAAAATGACAACAGCTGTGATTGTTTATGCAGAAATTTCGAACGCGGCAACAAAAACATTTATACAAAAAGAAACATACACATTTTTTGTGTTTATTTTAAAATTGTGAATGTAAAAAGTTAATTAAAATTATTTTGTGCAAATCATTAACGAAAACTGCGCTCACGATATGTAAAGAAAAAATGGTGGCAAATGCTTGACGTTTAGTAAAATGGCAAATTTGCCAAATACCAAACTAAAAAAGGCAAATTTAATCGTTACTGTGAAAACCCCAACTAAATTAATAACTGAGTATTTGAATTGTTTTCAAATACTCGTTTTTCGGTATTTGATTACTTTTTAATTTTAGTTTTATATTTTTTTATTTAAAAAAAATGTTCACATAAATGTTGTGAGATTTGAAACAAGGACGGCGGAGTCTAAAGCACAAGACACAACCACCAGGCCACAGCCGTCTTAAATTAATAGCGAACTTTACTGATATTATACAAATGAATAAAATATACAAAAATAAGTAGCGTTTTAACATCTCTGTAAAAAAAGAATCTATTTATAGAATCTGAAGCAACAAGAAGCGTTTTAGCAACTCTGTAAATCTATTTATAGAATCAGACACACATATGCATATAAAAAAAATGTTTTAGGTTTTATTAACAAAAAAAAAAAAAAAATCAAGCATCTGTGGGGAATCGAACCAACGCTACAACGCATTTTAATCTCAACACTCTACCAACAGGCTATCGCCGTACTTGCATGTTTTCGAACTTTATTGTTATTTAAAAACGAATAAGCAAAAGAAAAACAAATATATCAAAAACTTCACACACTCTCACGATATTAGCATCTATTTATTGTATAGATGTTAGTGTCACACATATGGAAAAAAAAAATTGTGGGTATTTATTTCGTTTCTGTTCTTTTTTGAAAGATAAAAAAAATCCAAATTTGAGCATTAAATTAATTAAAACCATTTCTATTTTTTGATTACTATGGGTAATTGAATTTTTGTAGCTGAAAATTTGTTCTGTGTACTTGCTTAAATTTAACTTTTTCATCCAAATTTTGACATAATGCTCCGTTAAATCGACAGATAGCTAAACAAACATTAAGTAATCCGCCCAAGGTTAGGTTAGGTTAGGGTGGCGGTGTACGATTTACGGCGTACGGACATAGCGCCCAAGGTCTTATCGCCCAAAGCCGTAAATGTCATATAGCCCAAGCTGCGACATATAGACCAAAATGATAGGTCTAAAAATGTTATTTCTCCCAAAACAAAATTGTCAAGAAATCCAAAATTTTTTTTTGGGCAAAATGTCGAAATTACGACTTCTATGAGTTTTTTTTTGTAGTAAAGGTGTTCTGCATGGCCGGCCTTCGGCCGGGCTTAGGGATTACAAACTCCAAGCATTAAACCCACCCTCTCTGCAAACCAAAGCTATTTTGGTTATCAGGCCTTTTTGAGGCATAACAAATTTGATAGCGTATAGGCCTGCTACCCTAGAAAACTTTACTTTGCGGAGAGGGTGGGTTTAATGCATGGAGTTTGTAATCTCTAAGCCCGGCCGAAGGCCGGCTACGCATAAAAATTTTAAAATATTAAAAATGTTAAAAAAACAATATTGGTGAGTTTTATGATTATTTTTTTGGGTGCTATGACATTTTATAAATTCAACATTTTGATATTTGGGTAATATGACATTTTTGATAATTTATATTAATTTAAAGAAAATTGTTAAAATACCCAAAAATAATGGCCATATCGTCCAAAAAATTTTGCAACAACAACTAACACACATTTTTTTTGGGTGGAATGACTTTTTTAAATTGGGCGATATGCACTTGGGCGCTATGTCCGTACGCCACGATTTACACCTCGCATAGACCTTTTGGTCCATAGCGATACCACAAAACTTTTTTTTTCGCTAGCGGCGCAAGTTAAACACGTTCAAAGTCATTGCGAATCTCTTTAATATTCTAAGATCCGTTCGCGTTATATCCTCCAAAGTATTTAAGCTTATCTGACCAGTAATCGATCGGCGACTTCTTGCCACCGCTAGACAGTGACAAAGTATGTGTTCTATCGTTTCATCCACTCCTGGTGAGCCGCATCTTTTACAACTGGCGTCCGGGATGAGTCTAATATTCTTAGCATGAATGCCGATGAGACAGTGACCAGTTATTATTCCCGTCAGAGCTCGACATTCCCTTCTCGTAAGTGATAAAAGGTATTCAGTTTTCAGGTATTTTAAAATACATTTGGAAATTTTTAAAATACATTAGGAGAATTTTAAACTACATTTGGACAATTTTAAACTACATTTGACCAATTTTAAAATACATTTGGATAATTTTGAAAATACATTTGGAAAATTTTTTAAAGGCAAAAAATTTTAAAATACATTTGGACAATTTTTAAAATACATTAGGAGAATTTTAAACTACATTTGGACAATTTTAAAATACATTTGGACAAAATTAAAATATATTTGGACAATTTAAAAATACATTTGGACATTTTAAAATACATTTGGAAAATTTTAAAATTCAATTGGAAATGGCGTAGTTCAAATTGGCATAATATTAAATATTTTTTCATGTCCTTATTTTTAATAAAAATATGAATATGAAAAAGAAGAAAAACTTGGCAATGGAGCTAAATCATTGTCAATTTTCCTTAAATTTAGTTAATTTTCCCGTTTATAAAATATTTTTTTTCGGAGTCTACCCTCAAAAATCATTTTTGAAAAATGCCTTTTTAAATGATAGTAACATTAGAGTGGAGGGTATAAAAAAATGTTATTACAGTAAAAAAATTGCAATCAATTTCAAAAATCGAACTCGTATTCCTTAATCAAGAGGTCGGTCATACTTTGGATGCCTGGGGAAGTTGTAATAACTTGGCTGATTTTACACCGATTTTAGTTTTATTGCCCTATTAGAGAGACATTTTACTCCAAATCACAATTCTGTAACCACTTGAATTTAAACTTAACTTATAATACAAAAAAAATTGAGAAAACAGAAAAAACGCTTATTTTCCCTTGAAATCGATTTTTAACATTCAATGCCAATGCGGCACTCATGTCCGATCATCCAAAATTTTTGTGAGACGCAATTTTACAAGCAAATTATAAAATATATCTAGGTAGAGTTACGGTCGATGTCTATAAATTTAATTTGTTTGTAGCACCTTAACCATAAATCAGAGTAAAAAAGGGTGAAACTTTCAAAATTTGACAAAAAAAAATAGAACAAATTGTGGTAAAATCTCGAATTATGGCCAAAAAATGGCGTAATTTAGAGAAAAATTTTTAGAGTTAAAAAAAAAACTTGAAGGTTTCGGACTTTTTCAAAAAGTCGATTTTAATTTTTAAACATTTAGAACTAACTAGGAAGGTCTTTCACAGGGCACCCACCGATTGTCCTGAAACTTGAATATGGGAATGAGGGGGAAAAATAAAAGTAACCTGTTTTTTTTTTAGCTACCCAATCTTAAATTTAACAAGTAGAAAAGTTGAGTTCGACTTTGCAGAATCTATGAATACGCTCCACAATGCACATTTTTAAGGATAGTAAATTTTTTAACGTAAAAAAATTAACAATATTGATTATAAATATTTTATTTTAAGTAAAAAACTCTTTTCTTGTCATTAAAAAAAAAATACTAATTTTTTTTTGAGTGTAAATTTTTTTCGAGTGTAATGTTTTTTTTACAGTAAAAATTTTTTCGAGTGTAATTTGTAAGTTACTAATGCTTTTAAAATTGAAAAAATTTAAAAATCATTGCTTTAAAACTAAACAGTTTAAAAAGCATTGTTAAGTTACCACCAATGCACGGTGGTCAATTCCGGCCAAAAATCATTTTATTTTTTTATTAAATCTCGATGAAATTTTAATGATACTTTAAAACATTCAACTTAAATCTTTTTTTGGGCCTTGTAACACTATATTATTGTCCATAGTGATGCAAAGTAGAGTAATTTTTGCTTCTCATTTCAGCTTTTTTTAAAATGTATATTTTAGTTTTCAATAAAAGTTGGCTATGCATTTTTCTTCACATTATTTTTGTAAGTTCGCACATGGATTTTTAATTCCCATAGTAAATAATCATTCCATGTGGTTTTTACAGATTTTGTGTGCGTTTTTGTCTTAAAGTGATGTGTATGAAAATTAGATAAAAATTAAAAATAAAACTCTAAAAAAAAATAAATTTTGAAAGACAATAAAAATCAATTAGAGGCTATTAGAGGTTAGCTATAAAAAGCAGTTTGTACTTTTAACTATTAAAAGTAAGTATTTTAAATTTCAGCCCCTACTTTTACCGATTCTTTAAACCAGAGCATTTTTAGTGGACTCATTTTTTACAAATGGTGGATTTTTTTAAACCTACAAACTCCACCAAAATAGGGAATGTGAAGAGATACTAACTTAAAACCCATAGATTTGCGTTAAAAAAAACTCAAAAAAAGACGAAATAAAAAAAATGTGGTTTAAGGGGGGTTGGAACTAAAAAACCGCCTTAATGTTAGACATTTTTAAACAGCTAAAAAAATAAATACGTAATATTATTTAATTCTGTTTTTTTCATTTCAAAGATAGAACATTTTAGTGTTTTAAAAATTTCATAACACAAATTTTGTCACCTAGAATTTTCAGGGTTGCCAGTCAATCGTGTGTTTTTTTTTTTTAAAGGGGAAAATTGGCGGGAATTTTACACAAAAACAAATCAAAAAAAATGTCATCAAAATCAGTTCAGTAGTTTTTCCTGTACAACTGCGGCCATTTTGTCCTTTAAAAAAAAGCATCCCACAATTAACTGGAAGCCCTGTCAATTCTTTGTCTTTTAAAATTTTAAAAATATTACGATTGTTAATATTTCAAATAAAAAAACAGAATTAAAAAGTACTGCGTATCTATTTAAACAAAAAAAAATGCTAACACTAAGGCTGTTTCTTTTAGTTCCAACTCCCATCTTAATTAGTTTGATACATTTGACACGTCCATGCTTAGTTGGCCAACCACTATATTTGTATGTCCAACGTTTTGAAAAGAGATCAGATATATTATTCTTAATTCGTATATTAAATTATTGCTGTTTATATGCAGACATGATTGATACATTTGGGGCGTCCATGATTATTTGGCCAACCACTGTATTTGTAGGTCCAACATTTGGGCAAGGTATCAAATATGTTATTCTTAATTCGAATATTAAATTTAAACCATTTAAACGCAGAAATAAAGAAGTTATTGATTTTTGGCCGGAATTGACCACCGTGCAATGCTTTTAAAACTTGTTAAACACGTGGCATTTAAGATGAAACAAATCTGAAATTCAGGGTTTTGCTTATAACTTTTGAACCACTGGACCGATTGAGCTGAAATTCAAAACCAAACAGACTTGGGAAACGACAAAAATATATATCACGTTTCAGTACCCTCAGAATTGTCTTTCGAAAGTAAGAGTGGTTTTAATCTCGTAAATTCGCAAAATACCATTGCCGAAATTTAATCTTTTGCTCATAACTTTTGAACCACTGGACCGATTTCGCTGGATTGCAATACCAACCTGACCCGGTAAATGGCCAACATTTATGTCAAACTTCAGGAGCCTCCATAAAGTCTTTCAAAAGTTAGCGTGTTTTCAACGGACAGACAGACATACGGACGGACGGACAGACGGACATCGCTAGATCGACTTAAAATCGATCAAGGATCATGAATATATATGGGGCATTCCAAGCCAAATCACTCAGTTTTAGACCCGACCCCTTTCGATTTATTTTATTTTTGGATATGTTTTAGTACTTACTAAATGCAACTTGGACACCAATTTTCAGCCTTTTATTCCAAGATGGTGTTGAGTAATCAATTTTTCAAAATGGTGATTTTTTCAAAAAAATGGAAAAATTAAAATTTTCAATTAATTTTGACCAGTTAAAAATATAGATATCTTAAAAAAAGTTGGACAACGTTTTGTTTGTATTTAAATGTAGTTTTAGAAAAAAATATTAAAAAAATTATTCGAAGTAATTATCACTTATTTTTTAACGTTAAAAAATTAAAATCGACTTTTTGAAAAAGTCCGAAACCTTCGATTTTTTTTTTACAAACGTCTAAAAGTTCTACTGTTAATTGCGCAACTTTAAAGTCAAAATTTGAGATGTGATCGCAATTTGTTCTATTTTTTTTTAAATTTTGAAAATTGAACCTCTTATTTTTTGACTCTGATTTATTTTATATGGAGCTCCAAAAAAATTAAATTGGTAGATACTGACCCTAACTTACACTATTTATATTCATTTCGAGGCAAAAATACGCCTCACAAAAATTAAGAACGATCGGACATGGATAAGGTGTTTCGCATAGGCCTTGAAGTTTAGAAAACGGATTACAAGGAAAATATGATTTTTTTCTGTTTTCTCAATTTTTTTGGTATTTTAAGTTAAGTTTTAATTCAAGTGGTTACAGAATTATAATACGGAGTAAAATGCCTCTCTAATAAGGTACCAAAGACGGAAGTCGGTTGAAAATCAGCCAAGTTATTGCAACTTCCCCAGGCATCTAACGTATGGCAGAACACTTAATTAAGCAATATAATACGATTTTGGAAATTCATTGAAATTTTCTACTGTAATAACATTTTTTTATTCTTCAAGTTCAAATGTAATTAGATGACAAGTATTTTTCATATTGTGTTTTGCTAACATTTTTTAAATTAGTGCTAAAAATTCCTGCATTTTCAACACCCTTTTGAAATCTCTATTTTAAAAAAAAAAATTCTTTTTTTTGTTTTAAAATTTGGAAAAACCAAAAAAATATTACACTAAAACATGAATAATGAAAAAATGTTATAACAGCAGAAAATTTCAATAAATTTAAAAAAAGGGACTCGTATTTTTTAATCAAGTGGTATGGCACACGCTAGATGCCTGGGGAAGTTGTAATAACTTGGCTGATTTTCAACCGATTTAAGTTTTTAGTACCTTATTAGAAAGGAATTTTACTCCACATCATAATTCTGTAATCACTTGAATTAAAACTTAACTTGAAATACCAAAAAAATTTCGAAAACAGAAAAAATTAATATTTTCCTTGTAATCCGTTTTTTTAAATTTCAAGGACCATGCTAAACGCCTTACCCATGTCCGATCGTCCTAAATTTTTGTGAGACGTATATTTACCTCCAAATTAATATATTTAGGGTAAGTTAGGGTCAGTATCTACCAATTTTTTTTTTTTTTGGGGCTCCATATAAAATAAATCAGAGCCAAAACATAAAAGGTGCAATTTTAAAAATTAAAAAAAAATAGAAAGAATTGTGATCACATCTCGAGTTGTGGCTTAAAAGTTGCGTAATTTAGAGTAGAATTTTTATGGGTTTTTACAAAAAAATCGAAGGTTTCGGACTTTTTCAAAAAGTCGATTTTAATTTTTGAACATCAAAAAATAAGTGATAGTTACTTAGCATATTTTTTTCATATTTTTTTTTTAAAAACTACATTTAAATACCAACAAAACGTTTTCCAACTTTTTTTAAAATATCTACATTTTTTGATGGTCAAAATTAATTAAAAATTTCAATTTTTTAATTTTTTGGAGAAAATCGCCATTTTGAAAAATTGATTACTCAACACCATCTTGGAATAAAAGGCTGATTGGTGTCCGAGTTGCATTTAATAAGGACTAAAACATATCCAAAAATAAAATAAATCGAAAGGGGTCGGGTCTAAAAGTGAGTGATTTGGCTTGGAATGCCCCATATACTTTATGGGGTCCTAGACCAATATTTCGATGTGTTACAAACGGAATGACAAACTTATATATACCCTCTATCACTAGAATGGAGGGTATAAAAAAGGGTTGCCACCTTATAAAAAAATAAGGGCTTTCGGGAAAATCCGAATAAAAGCCGAACAAGCAGGAATTTCGTCAATCGCAAAAATATGGGTCTGCCTAATTTTGATAGAGATTATTATAAATGATTTTTGTGGTCATATGTATAAACATCTCCATATAAACTACCCCAAAAAATCCTCAAAAAACAAAAAAAAAATCCCGTTTTTCCCCCTCCCCTTTGACCCGCTAAATGTAAGATTGGCCAGCTATAAAAAAACAGGTAATTCTTATTTTGCTCCCCTCTTTCCTATATGCAAGTTTCAGAACAATTGGTGGGTGCCCTGTGAAAGACCTTTCTTGTAAGTGATAATTACTTCGAAAAAGTTTTCGTGTTTTTATACCCTCCAACCACAGTATGGGGGTATACTCACTTTGTCATTCCGTGTGTAACGCATAGAAATATCGGTCTAGGACCCCATAAAGTATATATATTATTGATCAGTGATCCATTCTAAGACATTCTAGCGATGTCCGTCTGTCCGTCCGTCCGTCCGTCCGTCCGTCCGTCCGTCCGTCCGTCTGTGGAAGACACGATACAGTCCAAAGTTAAAGAGCTAGACTCCTGAAATTTGGCACGAATATGTGTTATGGTATTGGGCTGGTTAAGTTCGAACATGGGCAAAATCGGATCAGGGGGAAAAAAGTTCCCCTCTTAAGAACTAAACAAACCTCTAAAAAACCCATTTTTTATAGGTTTTTTGTACTTTTGCTTAGCAAACGAAACATTTTTATGTCAAAAGAAGTTCAAAATCTTGCAGTTGGATCCAGGAAGGTTGCCTCCCACCGACGTTACCCCCCCCCCCCCCCAAAAAAAAAGACGCCCCTGTTTTTTTTTTTTAACGTGTTGGAGGGTATAAAAGATTCGGCACAGCCGAAATTAACACTCTCACTTGTTTTTTCTAAAACTACATTTAAATACCAACAAAATGTTCTCCAACTTTTTTTAAGATATTGATATTTTTACTGGTCAAAATGAATTGAATATTTCAATTACTTAATTTTTAAAAAAATCAGAAATTTGGAATATTTGAATAAAAGGCTGAAAATTGGTGGGCTAGTTGCATTTAATATGAACTAAACCATATGTTAAAATTAAATAAATCAAAGAGGTTCGGATCCGAAAATTTCCGATTTGGCATGGAATGCCCACATATTTTTTCAAGTACACCCATATCATCAGCAAAACGTTATTATGATTTAATGTCTTGGGCAAGATTCCAAAATTCAAAGGCATTTTTTTGTTGGTAGTCGCGACATATTTAAAGTATTGAAAAAGGAGAAATACAAAAAACACGCTGACTCAAATTACTCAGGAACGCAGAAGGTGGAGGCAGTTTTTACTTAATCACAGCTGAATTATAAATTGTTGTTTTGAAGATTTTTTGACACACGAACTTTAAAAAAAAAATAAAAAATTTAAGAAGCCCTGTCGTTTCAGTTACTTCAAAACAAATATTTGGCACTTCCTTACAAACAACAAACGGAAGTATGATTTGTGTTTTTATTTACTGCTTGCCCCCACAATGACTTCATTGTATAACAACACACCCACTTGTCAACCAACCCACACGCTAATACAAAAATATGTTGAATATATTGTTTCTTCATTTTACTCCTTTGACATTTAAGTTTTTATCTCCAATGTCTGACATTGTTTAATTGTAACAATTGTCATTGTTATAGTTGATGTTATAGTTGGATTGTGTTTTTTTTTTCATTTCTCATTGAAATGTGGTCTTAAATCTTTTATAATGGCACTGTAAGGCGCCATTATGCACAAAATACATTTGTTATGCTTGTTTGGTGTATTGAGATGATTTTAAGATATTATTACCAGAATAATGTGTTTCTAGAATTTTATACAGTTTATTCCCAGATGCTTAAAAATTGTTTTAAGTTTTTTTTTTTTTACATAACTTCTGGCAAAACATGAAAAACTTTTAAACATTTGCGGTGTGGTACATATTTTAAAATAATATTTAAGATTTAGTTTACAATTTTGAAGAAAAACCAATTGCGGAAGCAAATATTTATACAATTGCTGTGGTAATATTTGGGAATTGTTTTAAAAAAATTATTACCGATTTATAATTCAATAAAATGGCTTCTTGAAAATTACACTAGTTTACAAACAAAAAATGCCTGCGAATTGCAAAGCTTTTTTAGAAAAAATAATGTTACATTAATTTGCCATTCCATGTAAAGCGAGTTGAAATATCGGTTGAGGACCCCATTAAGTTTATATATTACACCTTCCGACAGCCATATTATATACAAACCGGATGAGAGTAGAGATCATTTGGAGTAAAACTGCATTTATAATTTTTTATTTCGTGATCCTGTTTTCTTTCAAATGGACTTCAAAGTTTTAAAGAATACATTTTGTAAAATATTTTTGAAATATTTGTACTTGTCCTAGGATGACTCTGATGATGGCAAATGAAAGAGGAGGATCTCCCCTAAGTTTCATTTTTTGTTTTACCATATCAGACTAAAAGGATGTGAATTAAGTCATTTGAAAACTTTATAAAAATATTTTATTGAAAATTTTGAATTTGTATCTCCTTTTCCTGATATATATCCTTTTTCCTGATATATAAAAATAATAACATAGGAAAATTAAGCGAGATCCTCCTCTTTAATTTGCTATCACTAGTGGCATCCTAGAGCAAGTACAAATACTAAAAAAATATTTTAAAAAATTTACTCCTCTAAAACTTTGAAGTCCTTTTAAAAGGAAACAGGATCAAGAATAGAAAAACTGTAAATGCAGTTTTATTAACGACTTTTTTTAATCTAAGACACAGCCATTTGGCTGTGGAAAGTAAGATGTAGTTCAAACCAAAGGAGCTGTAAATTTAGTAAATGAGTGTTTACTTAAGCGCAAAAAAGTGTTTCTACATTTTCGAGAGCATAAAAGAAGAATTTAACACTCTCACTTGTTTTTTGTACATTTGTTAAACAAATAGAACATTTTTTCTTAAAAAAAATGGAAAAAAAAAATTTCACGTAAAAAAAAATTATGATAAAAAATATTTGAAGAAAAAAAATGTTTGTTGGCAAAAAATATTAATGAAAAAAAATTAAAAAAAAAAAAAAAAATTTATGAAAAAAAAAATTTTGATATAAAAAAAATTTTGAAGAAAAAAAAATTTTGATATAAAAAAAAATTATGAAAAAAAAAAAAATTGGTGAAAAAAATTGATTAAAAAAAATATGAAAAAAACAAAAATTTTATGAAAAAAAAAATTAATGAAAAAAAAAAAAATTTGATGAAAAAAAAGTAATAACAAAAAAAATTGATAAAAAAAAATTATGAAAAAAAAAAATTATGTAATAAAAAATGCTGAAAAAAAAAATTGATAAACAAAAACAAAATTTTATGAAATAAAAAAAATTGATAAAAAAACAAGTAGAAAAGTTAATTTCGACTTGGCCGAATCTATGAATACCCTCCACAATGCCCTTTTTAAGTAAATTTTTTAACGTGAAAAAATATAATTTTTGATTAGATATATTTTATTTTGTGTTAAACAAGTTTTTTTTTTAGTAATTTAAAAAAAAAAAATAATAATATTTTGTTTGAGTGCATTTTTTTTTGTAAAAATATTTTTGAGTGACAAAAATACGTTGTAAAATATTTTTGTGACTTACCAATGTTTTTAAAACATGTTTAACGGGTTTTCAACTTATGAATTTAAGGTGAAACTAATCTGAAATTCACGGTTTTGCTAATAACTTTTGAATCAATGGACCGATTTGGCCGAAATCCAAAGCCAACTAGGCCAGGGAAACGGCAAATATATATGCCAAGCTTCAGCATCCTCAGAATTGTCTTTCGAATGTTAGCGTGTTTTTTATCTCATAAATTCACGAAAAACCCTTGCCGAAATTCAGTCTTTTGCTCATAACTTTGGAACCACTGGACCGATTTGGCTGGATTGCAACACCAACTTGACCAGGTAAATGCCCAACATATATGCTAAATTTCAGGAGCCTCCGTAAAGTCTTTCAAAAGTTAGCATGTTTTCAACAGGCAGACAGACGGACGGATGGACGGACGGACACCGCTAGATCGTCTTAAAATCGATCGAGGATCATGAATATATATACTTCATAGGGTCCTAGACCAATATTTCGAGGTGTTACAAACGGAATGACAAACCTTTATATACCCTCTATCACTAAAGTGGAGAGTATAAAAAAATGATAAAAAAAAAAATTTTGTAAAAAAAAAAATTTTATGAAAAAAAAAATTATGAAAAAAAATTTGATGAAAAAAAAAAAAATTGATGAAAAAAAAATTTGGTGAAAAAAACTGATAAAAAAAATTTAATGGAAAAAAATTTGATGAAAAAAAAATTATAAAAAAAAATTTGATAAAAAAAAAATTTTTGTTGAAAAATAATTATGTTACGTTTTATTCACCAGCTGGTGAAAACGTTTTTATTCACAAGCAGGTGAATTGTTATCCAAGTTACAAATCGAAGTTACAGACATTTTTGGTTTTAAGAAAATGAAAACAGTAATTCTTATTTTCTTTTTTGTTGGTCGGTAGCTTATATTGTTAAATTGAGCCTAAAAACATTATCATGTTAAACAAATTTTGCTATCCACGACATTTTGCATTTATTTTCCATCTAAAATCTTAAGCTGAATCCGAAAATCCACACAAAAAAAAAGTTCAATGTAGGCTTGATAGAGAATTAAATTAATTTTAATTTAAAACCAAAACCAATGAAATCCATCAATTTGTGTTGCAGATATTTTAATTTAAGTAGAACCACTTTTTTTAAAAAGATGAAAATTTGAAAAGTTGGCAATATCTCAAAAACTGTTCTACTTTGAAGTGGATTTTCGATGTCAGCGCTAGATTTTACACGAAAGAATTAATGCGATATGTCGTGGATCAAAAACTAGTGTTATTAAATGTACCCAGCAAAAAATATTAACGGTTTTAAATTAGTGTATTAATAAATAGGCGTATGATTAATTTTATATTAATCATTCGCACCTTTGTACTACCATTGAGCAAAATATTTACGCTATTGCAATGGACCATTTTCGTTCTTGGAATGTTTTGTTTATATTATTCTCCCAAAAGTCTTGAGCGAATGGTTGAGAAATTCATTAGGTCAGTAGCATTAATCGAATGCCCCCTAAATAGTCAGCAACACGCGTATCAGAGTGGTAGATCTTGTGAGTCGGCACTTCACGATCTTGTGGTCAATATTGAGAAGGGCATTGACAAACAAGACTATACTCTGGGTGTTTTTGTTGATATTGAGGGCGCTTTTGATAATGCTACTATCGACTCTATGAAAACTTCGGCTGAATTGCATGGCGTGGATCCAGTTCTAGTCAAGTGGATTCATTTTATGCTCTCCCGGAGATTGTTGACGGCTGAAGATGAGTGGGGCACAAAAGTAACGGTTGAGGTTAGTAGAGGTTGCCTCCAAGGGGGTGTTCTCTCTCCTTTGCTGTGGTGTTTTGTGATAAACTCACTCTTGGTTGTAATACAAGCTCATGGTGTACACACACAGGCATACGCTGACGATGTGTGCGCATTAGTACCCGGAAAGTCACTTAACTTGATATGCAAGAAAATGCAGACCGTTATTGACTTGATGGATAACTGGTGCAATCGACATGGATTGTCTGTCAATCCAAATAAGACAACACTCGTGTTGTTTCGCGAAGAACCAAACATAAGGGTCTTCAGCTTCCTACGTTGAAGGGCATAACTCTTGAACTGTCCACAGAAGTTAAGTATTTAGGGGTTACCCTAGATAGTAAACTAATGTGGACAAAACATGTTGAACAAAAAGTTTCACGGGCACTTCGGATTTTCTGGCAGTGTCGGCGTGCTTTTGGAAAGACATGGGGTCTAAGACCTGCTAATGTACACTGGATGTACATAGCTGTAATTAGACCTATTGTGACGTATGCGGCGGTAGTCTGGTGGCCGAGAACGATGGTGAAGACTATTCGATCCAAGCTAAACGGACTACAAAGAGCGGCTGCCTTGGGAATTACTGGTGCCATGAGCACCACCCTAGGCGCAGCTCTGGACGCTATGTTAGATATGCTTCCTCTTGGACTTACATATTCAAGGAGAAGCCACGAATGTGGGACATGGTCGTCTGTTCAATAGGCTATCGGAACTTTGTCCGATTTATTCTATGCCTTTGGACAGTACAAACTCTTGCATCAAGTTTGGTAGGAAGTTTACTGTAATATTTCCGAGTAGGGAAGACTGGGGAAACCCAGCAGACCTACTGGAAAATTACACGGATACTTTCTACACGGATGGATCCAGTACCTTAAATGGCTCTGGGTCTGGCTGGTATTTGGACGATGCGACCAAATGCTATATTGCTATGGGAAAAATGGCTACAGTATTTCTGACTGAAATATTTGATATTTTGGACGTAGCGACCTGGATAATTAGGAACAGATGGAGTAATAGGAGAATTAGTATTTGCAGTGACAGCCAGGCTGCTCTCATTGCACTTGAATCTCCAGTCACTTCATCCAAAATTGTCCAGGAATGTAGACGCAGACTCAATGAGGTCTCATGTGGGAATAGCGTCAGTCTTCTGTGGGTTCCGGGTCATAGGGGAATACGGGGAAACGAGATTGCTGACTCTTTGGCAAATCTTGGCTCTGATACAATTCCTTACAATCCGGAACCTCAAATTGGTATTGGCTTGATATGGCTGATGCGTTGGATCAACTCTCATATGAAAGAAACTTTCATGAAAAGATGGTCAAATGAGTTGGCATGCAAGAATACCAAACGTTTTGTGATTAAGCCAGACAAGAAAGCGGCTAACTATCTACTCAGCCTCAGTAGAATAGACTGTCGCAGACTTACTGGCTTAATTACGGGACACAATGCCTGTGCTCGTCATATGACGAAATTAGGTGTCTTATCAGACCCATTATGCGTGGCTTGTCTTAAGGATGATGACACAACTGAACATTATGTATGTTGTTGTCCAGCGTTCTCAAGGGCTGGACTGCGGATATTGGGTTCTGATATTCTGTCTATGGACACGGTCCATGGACTTCCCTTGTCTGATTTTCTCAAGTTTGTGAAAGCAACTGAGAAATTCTGAACAAGCACTTTTCTTTCTTTTTCATCTCAACCTTTTATCACCCTTACTTAATCTTTCTTTTCAGGGTACGGTACAATGGACTATTTTAAGTCTAAGCGCCATGGACTTGCCTAAAAATTTACCTATTTTTAGGTTTGTACAACCCACCCTCAACTCAACTCAACATTCTCCCAAAAGTTTTTTTCATACTTATGAACGTATGATTAACATTGTATTAATCATACGCAATAGAGTACTACCAGAATCAAAAGTAACAAAAACTACTGATCAGCAAAATAGTAACTCTGAAGTGTTAATGGATGAAAAGTGCTGGTCAAAAGTTGTTTATTTAATTTTTGGTATAGTTGACACTTTAAAACTATCCCCCAAAGTTATTTGTTTTGTTTCTAGTTTGTTTTTGGTGCACTTTTTTTTGTTTTTAAACCACTTATTTCTATTTCCTACATATTTAAAAGAACAAATTTAAGCTTATTTTATGTTGTGCGCCACTTTTTGAAAACTCTGTTATCCAAATAATAAATTCTATATAATGGTCTCCAATAGCAAATATTCTCTTATATAATATTAAGCATTATATAATGGTTGCATTTACAAATTGGCTTTTTTACTTCAAAACTGCCAAAACCACAAACTTTACACTACGTTTAGTTGTATCACTGAAAGCAAAACTTTCTTGGGGTCTCTCTAACGCAAAAAGAAGAAAAAAAGAAATTCAGTGGCAAAACGACAAGAAAGCAAAAAACATTTAATGTTGCTGTGCACTAACCATGATAGCAAAACCAAATACAAATGTTGTAAAAATATTTTATTGTAACACAGGACGTGGTAAATTGAAAGTTAAACTTTTCAAATTGTTTACTCTAGTTATTTTTTTTTTTTTCTATTTTTTTTTTATTTCAAATTCAATTTTACTTTCATACAGATTGTATACATTGATCTTTAGACAAGTAGTGGTTGGTTTTTGAAAATTGTTTTTAATTTGTTTAATAATGAATGGGAAAAGTGGTTTTAAAATAATAACACAGTGCAGCAACCATAATCCGAATGGAATGAAACCAAATGCAAATGAAATTTGACATTTTCCATAACAAACATGTTATTTAGTAAAGTGGTAGATTTTTTTACACTTATTTGAGGCTAGTGAAATATTATTATAATTACACTGTACAACAAATTTAAACTTATTTCAAAATATCGGGATTCCGACGATTAAATCTGGTAAAGTAGACAAATATATACACTAGTGTCGGAATTTTATTTGAGAGAATGTTAAATTTTCCCAGCTTTGGCCTGATCTTGCAACATGTCGTATATATAACTACTAGCTTACCATCCCGGTACTTCGGTACCGGTTGTATTGAATACCGGATAATAAAAGTATCAGAATTACTCTACCGATTTAAAGAAAATTCCCCTACGTAGTCTTTGTTTTATTTACTTGTGCAAATTAAAGTCTTTGACAAAAATAATATTTCGATGAATAATTTAAACAAACAATTTTAATAATTTTGGATTTTGACTGAATGAATATTTCAGTGAATAAAAAAATTGGAATAAAAATAAATTTGAGTGAAAAAACATATAGAGAGAAAATATGGAGTTAAACAAGTTAAATACGAAAAATTTCCCTACTCTATTCCATTTCGTTCCCCGTTCCAAAATTTCAAATTTTAAAATATGTCTTTCTCTTGGGTGTTATTTTTGGGGTTTTTAGTTTTTAGGTGAACCTTTATTTTAAATATCAAGTTTCTGAGCCATTATTTCAAGAAATATAAGAATAACCAAAATTTATACTTTTTCATTATTATAGGAACAAAAAAAAGTAACAAAAGTACACTTTCTTACCCACGTTAGAAACGGAATTTCCAAAAAGAATCTCTTCTAGAAAGATTTTTTTTTCACCGAAGGATACTCTTTTCCATATTTCAATTTTCTAGTATCATTGTTTTAGCAAATATTAAAAGTACAAAAAGGATTTTACATTCCAAATTTTAAATTTCTAGAACCATTACGTCAAAAAATATCAAAGGTACCGAAAATACACTTTTTATAAAGGGTACTTTTTATAAAATGTACTTTTTGTAATAGGTACTTTTTATAATAGGTACTTTTTATAAAAGGTACTTTTTATAAAAGGTACTTTTTATAATAGGTACTTTTTAAGGAAATATAAAAGGTACCAAAAGTAAAAATTTTTACCCCCTTTACCCCCTTAGAATCAACATTGGCAAAAATCAATCCTTAGTCGATCTATTTTCCGGGAAGTAAACCTACATTCCAAATTTCAAGTCTCTATGACCATTATTTCAGGAGATAAAAAAGGTACCAAAAGTACGAGTTTTTACCATTTTTACCCACTTAGAATCAATACTGGCAAAAATCCAGCCTTAGGGGATCTATATTCCGGGAGGTGAACATACAGTCCAAATTTTAAGTCTGTGCACTGAAAAAAAGACATAACTAAAATTAAGGAAAAAATGTCTTTGAAAATTTATCATGAATTCTCCTAAAATTTAGTAAAATTTAACTAAAAAATGAGAAATTTTCTTAACTATGAGGAAAAAAGTTTAGTTCATTTACTTATAAGTAGTTCATAGTTTTCTTTAAATGGAATTTTTAAATATTAGGAAAAAAATTCTTACTGCCAAAGAAATTTTCCACAAATCTAAGAAACGTATCTTTATTTTTAAGACATATTTCTTAAAAAACAATTAAGTTCAAGTTTAGTTAAAATTTACCAAAAAAAACATCATCGAATTTCTCTTCTTTGAATTGAGGAAGTGTATTTCTTAGAATTTAGTTAATAACTTCTGAGAATTTAGTAAATAACTTCTTAGAATTTAGTTAAAAATTCAAAATGGCGATATCTTGAAAACTAAGCGAGATAGGGCGAAACGGACGAAATTTTCAAAAGAAAGACTACAAAGAAAGATATTGAATAGCCTAGCGCTGCATATTTGTCGGAGTCTCAAGACCCTAATTTTAGATCTAAAATTTGAATTTCCCGAGATTTTATATATGCACATATCTCGGTAAATACTGCCAACACGAGAAAAGGTCTAACGGCATTTTTGTAGCTCTTGACTCGTAGAACACATCCGCAAAACACCCGAAAGCTCTCCGATTAATATTTTTTGAGATATCCAGTTTTTAAGATTCAAAACCCTATCAGACCCCGTATTACCGTATCTCAAAAACTAAGCAAGTTAGAGCGAAACGGACACAAATTTTGGGTCAAAATCTTTGGAGACCCTTAAAGGACCGGGGTCTTGAGTTAACAAGGGGCTGGACCCATGGGGTCCGAACCCATGGGTCCAGGGTCTAGACCCAATCCAGATTTAAAATGTGAATGAACTAAAGTGTAATATAATTTTTCCCATTTTCTTGTTAAAATTGGCTTAAAATTAATTAACTTTGTTTTCCTTATTTTTGGGAAAATTATGAACTAAAACCAAGAAAAAAAATCTTTGAAGCCAAATCATTCCCTCTTTTTCTTAAAATTAAGTTAATTTTCCAAGATTTTAGTTCACTTTTTTTTGAGTGTGTTTTTTTACATCTATGATGTATGGTATATTCAGCAACTTTGTATAAAATATTATTGCAAATATTTTTGGGGAACATATTAACCTTCTAACTCCCTATTATAACGGTATTTTTTGGCTCTATTGTAACAAATCGTAAAAAACACCCTGAACATTGGGGGCGGGGCTAAAATATTCTACAAAAAGTTGCCCATAAACTTATACTATTTATGTCGGAGCACACCAAAGCCCAAAAATTAAAACAAACACCAAAAATGATTTATGTTCAAGATTGCACATTAAAAAAATTACAAAAACAATTAACCCTTAGTGGACAATAGGATGGCTCGTTTTTGGGATTTTCTCTCTGATCAAATTCTAATACCCGCCAAAAGTGTCGGTCCCCTAAGGGTAACTCACATGCAAAATATCACCCAAATCTTCTGTCTCCACTTTGAGCTTCAAAATTGGGGTTTTCGCAAAAAAGGACTTTAAAAAAAAAAAAAAAAAAAAATTTAGTTTTTTTATTAAAATAATTAAAAAATTATTTTTGTATAATATTTGATCGTAAATACTTAAATATGAAATTTAATGATTTTACGGTATCATTAACCCGTTCAAACTTGATACCAAAAAAAAAATGGCATGATTTTGGGGGCGTTCTCAAAACACCTTTTTTCAAAATTTAAAAATTTTATTAAAAAAAAATTTTAAATATACCATTTTTTCTCTCTGAATTCATTAAAAACACCTTGGAGAAGAAAAATGTGAAATATGGCGGATATCCGTCGAGCCAGTTTTTGGGAATCGCGGGGGGAAGTTAGCGGATTTCAAGGAAATGTTGGTTTTATCAATAATTTGGATTAATAATATCTTATAAATTTAATTTTTGTGCAAATTAACGGTTTTTTGGTGTCGTGGCATTCTATTATATAACTTTAAGTCTGTCATGAAATCTTACCGATCTAGGACGTCTTTAACCCAGATTGGCTGGGGGTCAAAATTGACCCCCGAATAAAATTTGAAGTTTAGAGCTTAAATTTTCTGCTTTAAACAAGTATAAAACGGCTTTTGTGTTTTTTACCCCAACTATTATTTCGTATTATTATATTATCTTTAAAAAAAATCATTAACCCTTCTTAGTAGGGGGTCAAAAATGACCCATTCAATAAAAAATATATATTTTGTTGATATCAAAAAATTCAAACACTATGCCTAAAAGTTTTTGCCGGGGTCATTTTTGACCCCGGCCAATGTGGGTTAAAGATATCTTAAATATGTGAGATTTAAGGGCTGATTTAAAGTTATCTAATAGATTGCCACAAATTAATTTTATATGAAAAAATATATACTATTTATTGAATGGGTCATTTTAGACCCCCTACTAAGAAGGGTTAACGATTTTTTTAAAGATACTATATTAATACGAAATAATAGTTGGGGTAAAAAACATAAAATCCGTTTTATACTTGTTTTTAGCACAAAATTAAAGCTCTAATCTTCAAATTTTGCGCGGGGGTCATTTTTGACCCCCAGCCAATGTGGGTTAAAGACGTCCTAGATCGGTAAGATTTCATGACAGACTTAAAGTTATATAATAGAATGCCACGACACCAAAAAACAGTTAATTTGCCCAAAAATGAAATTTATAAGATTTTATTAATCCAAATTATTGATAAAACCAACATTTCCTTGAAATCCGCTAAATTCCCCCCGCGATTACCAAAAAGTGGCTCGACGGATATCCGCCATATTTCACATTTTTCTTCTCCAAGGTGTTTTTAATGAATTCAGAAAGAAAAAATGGTATATTTAAAAATTTTTTTTAATAAAATTTTGAAATTTTTAAAAAAGGTGTTTTGAGAACGCCCCTAAAATCATGCCATTTTTTTGGTATCAAGTTTGAACGGGTTAATGATACCGTAAAATCTTTAAATTTCATATTTTAGTATTTACGATCAAATATTATACAAAAATATTTTTTTAATTATTTTAATAAAAAACTTATATATTTTTTTTTTTTTTTTTAAGTCCTTTTTTGCGAAAACCCCAATTTTGAGGCTCAAAGTGGAGACAGAAGATAAACTCTGATCGGAGTGATATTTGCATGTGAGTTACCCTTAGGGGACCGACACTTTTGGTGGGTATTAGAATTTGATCAGAGAGAAAAGCCCAAAAACGAGCCACCCTAGTGGACAATCTTGAACTTGACTGATTTGTGATGTTTCTGTTAAGTTTTGGGCTTTGGTGTGTTCTCAAAGATATTGTAAAATTTTATAGCGAATATTTTTGTATTGCCCTTTCCCTTTTTAGGGGTATTTTTTACGATTTGTTAGAACAAAAATTACTGTTATGTGGAGGAGTTAGAAGGTTAATGTGTTCGAAAAAAAATATTTCCCTTAATATTTTATACATGCTGAACTTATC
This sequence comes from Pegoplata infirma, assembly GCA_963921195.1. NCBI lineage: Eukaryota > Metazoa > Arthropoda > Insecta > Diptera > Anthomyiidae > Pegoplata > Pegoplata infirma. Next base: position 129,243,288 of record OY992539.1, on the reverse strand, counting down.
CTAAACATCAGATGTAAATTACACATAGTTTTATAACAAATTCAACATTGTAAATTAAAAAAATTACAAAATATTTGAACCCTTAAGGGGCAACATTGAGTTTAACTGATTTTTGGTGTTTGTGTTAAGTTTTGGGCATTGGTGTGTTCTGACATATATCATGAAATCCAGCAAAGATTTTATAAAATCTGACCGAGGGTCTTCAAATTTATCTAATTTTTTGTACATATGTGCTCTATAGAGCCAATTAAACATATCCATTTTCAGTTTTTTATATTTAAAAAAAAATCGCGATTTTTTCGCGAATTTAATTTTCTTCAAAAATTGAAAAAATCAAAAATGTATGCTACTTTGAATAGCCATATCTTCGGAAGCATCTATCGGATTTCTTCAATTCAAAAAGCATTCGATTCAGACGATAGTCTTACTTTTTATTAATGTAATAAAAAAAAAATATTTAAAAAAAAAGTGCATTTTTGATGCAAATGCATTTTTTGGATGCATTTTTTAAAACTTTCTCCCCCTTCAATTTTTTTTTAACCTACATAAATCGAAAATATGGCATTTTTTACACAAAATTGCGTACCGTTTTTTTTGTGACGGAGTAAAAATTTTGTAATTTTTTTAAAAATACCTTATTGGTTTTTCCATACAATTTTTTCATAAAATTCATAAAATAACAAAAAAAAATTTAGTCTAAGGAAAAACTACATAAGCATTTTTTAAAAAAATCACGAAAATTTTGTGAAACGCCGTCACAAAAAAAAAATGTACCCAATTTTATGTAAAAAATGTTATATTTTCGATTTATGCAGGTTTCAAACAAATTGAAGGGGGAGAAAGTTTTAAAAAATGCATCCAAAAATTGCATTTGCATCAAAAATGCATTTTTTTTTTAAATATTTTTTGTTGGTGCATTGGTATGAAAACGGATAATCAGTTGAATCGAATGCTTTTTGAATCGTAGAAATCCGATAGATACTTTCGAAGAAATGGCTTTTTAAAGTTACCCAGTCAGAAATTGCCAACCGTACCAAAAATTTTGTGTTGGCACAATCTCGGGCTAGCCAAAAACACAACATTGTATAATGTAAAACAGTTTTACTAAAAATATTGTGTTGTCACAACTTTGTGTTTACATAAAACACTACACTATGGATTATAATTGAAAAGTTTTAACATTTTTATTTTTTTAAAAAGTTTTTGATTTACATAGACCTCAACTCTTTAATCTAAGTGAACACTTAAGTAGTTGCTTTTTTAACCAATTTGCACAAAATGGTAACTAAAAAGCACAACATCGAGATTTTCAATATATCCCTAAGCAAAAGATAAATCCAATGTCGTAAATTTGTAAAATCAATGTTAACCCAACGTCAAAACAAAAGTCGAGCGATCGTTGGCCACTGTTATCATTTCAACATCGAAATGACGTCGTAGACTTAGAAACGGGTATGATATGCCAACGTTGGTACCGTCGCCACCAACTTCATTCCAACGTTGGCCCGTTTGTATTTTTCTGACTGGGTATATACTTTTTTGATAAAATTGCAAAATAAATATTAAATTGATTTTTTGTATGGAAAAAATCAAATAAGTAGTTTTAAAAAAATCACGAAAATTTTTTGAAACGCTGTCACAAAAAAAGCGGTACTCAGTTTTGTGTAAAAAATGACATATTTTCGAATTATGAAGGTTTCAAAAAAATTGAAGGGGGAGAAAGTTTTGAAAAATGCATCCAAAAATTGCATTTGCATCAAAAATGCACTTTTTTTGGAAAAACTTTTTTTTTATTCCATTGGTATAAAAAAGAACGAACGTTTGAATCAAATGCTTTCTGAATCGTAGAAATCCGATAGATACTTTAGAAGATATGGCTCTTCAAATTAACATACTTTTTGATTTTTAAAATTTTTGAAGAAAATTAAATTCGCGAAAAAATCGCGATTTTTTTAAAATTAAAAAAACTGAAAATGGATATGTTTTATTGGCTTCATTGAGAATGCATACCGTTAATATAAAGAAAATCGAAGGACCTAAGGTCAGAAAATAGCATTTTTTATGTGTTTTCTGGTGGATTTTGTGATATAGTAAAATTTTATGGACAAAATTTTTTAGAAAATTGTATACCCACCCTCCCCTTCTTTCGGGTTTTTTTGACGATTTGTTAGAGTAGAGAAAAAAAATACCGTTATCAGAAGAAGTTAGAGGGCTAATATATTTACCATAATATTTTCTACAAAGTTGCTTAATGCACCATATACCTCAGATGTACAAATAACATTATTTTACATACACCAATACCCCGGTTTGCGTCGCTTCGGTTTGCGTCCTTTCGAAGCTGCGCCGTTCCAAAAATGTCTGTGACTTCTCTGTTGCGTCGTCTTTGATTCAGTTTGCGTCGTATGCGTTCGAAGTTGCGTCGTTTATGGTTCAGTTTGCGTCGCATGGCTTCGAAGTTGCGTCGCCAGTGCTTCAATTTGCGTCATTAATTTTTATTTTTTAACATTAATATAATGAATGAATGTTCACAGAACAAGGGGATTCCCCATTTTAGTCTAATATATGTGAAGATTGTCTGTTGGTTGCCAGTTGAATGTCATTTAAAGTTAAAAAATTTTTATTTTTGTTAAAAAAATTCCTTTTTTCAGCTTCAATTATGGATTTTGGAACCAATGAAATGAAAATCAATACAAATGTATGCGAAATCGTGCTTCGGTTTGCGTCGTTTCACTTTGCGTCGCATTTCTCCGGTCCCAATTAGCGACGCAAACCGGGGTATTGGTGTACCGATATGTTGCAAGAACAGGCCAAAGCTGGAAAACTTCACCGTCTCTAAAATAAAATTTCGATGTGATCTTTAAAAACGCCGACACACTTGTATCTGTTTTTTGGTTACCTCTGCCAGTTTGAAATTGTTGTACAGTGTTATATTTGTTATAAAGGTTCAAGTTGAAAAAATGCAGAAGAAAAATTGAGTTTATAAAAAATATAGACTTTTCCTTTTCCATACCGGTTTCAAACATTCAAGTTAGCGTTAAATACTTTTATTTCTGAATTTCTATAAACTTTAAGAAAATTGTCGATATATCGATTAATAGCTTCTAAAGTGATATTCAAATTGCAAAATGTAGTATGTTGAATTGGGAAATAATTTAACTACCTTTAATTTAAAATCAAAAAAGTAATAAATTCACGATTTGGTGCGTAGTAAAACTACGTATTTAAAAAGTTGAAAATTTGAAAAAGTAACAAAATCTCAAAAACTGTTGTACTTTTGAAACTTTAGACTTATTTTTCTGATTCAGAGTGAGATTTTAAATTAAAAATAAATGCAAAATGTCGTGGATTGGAACTTTTTTTTATTTGTCAACTAGTTGCTGTACGAAAGGCCAACTGAGCGTATGAGTAATATTTACATTTAACTAAAAAAATAAAGTATACGCGTTGTTGTTTAATATCTAATCAGTGTTGCCATTTTTTTAAAAGACAAAAACCTACACATATTAAAAAAATCCCTTTTCTCCCTACATTTTTCAAAAAAAAATCCCTACATTTATCCCTACGTTTTAGCAGCTAAAATTTTTAAAACAAAACAAAATTTTATTCACTTATTTTATATGAAATTTTAAATTAAAGTTAAAATACTAAGGCTGGATTACTCAATGCTCCGTTATAAAATAACTCTCCGTTAAATTTAACTTTTTCATACAAATTTTGACATAAGGCTCCGTTAAATCGGCAGTTAGCAGCTAACTTTTCATTGAGTAATCCGCCCTAAAGCGAGTTTTTGATAAGTCAATTATATTTGTTTTAAATTTAAACGAAGTTAATACTACAAATTTTGCTCAAATTCTGATTAATTTTTATTAAAAAATAAAAGTTTTTTTATTTGAACATTTAAATATTAGATTGTGAGTAGGGTTATTCTAGCTCGAGGACATTTTTCCTTTTCTAATTAACATAGAATAATTTTCAAATAATAATATATAATAAACCTCAACTACTTAAGGAAAGTAAATTGTTCGGTTTTGATATGAAAATCTGTCAAACTCTGTCAAAAAACATCAAATTTAAACTGGCTTTACAAAAACGTAAAAAATTCTCTAATGAGGTATTCTGTTCAGAACAGAATTTAAAGTTATTGACACAGCATGTAAAAATTTATTATTTCAGATAAATATACAGAAAAAGCTAAATTCAAGTAACTTTTTTTGTATTTAAAAACAGCTGAAGATCAAAACATAACCAAACATGTGACACTCAAATTTTCGCTACAAATTTATATTTTGAAACATTTTTTCACCGGTGAACAACTTACAGGTCTTAAATAATGTTGCCAATTTTAAAAACCAAATTTTTGGTAATATTTTTTCTTTGTCAAAACGTTTAATATTTAAAAATATCATTTCTTTTTTAAAAAGAACCTAAATCATTCAAAATACCTACATTTTGATCAAAAAAGAAAATCTGTCCCTTTTTCCCTACGCTATCGTTTTTTATAAAAAAACCCTATTTGTAGGGATTTCCCCCTACTATTGGCAACACTGTATCTAATTCTGGGATGATAAATTACATTTTCAAGATTGTACTGACTTTACTAAAAAAGTGTATTTTTTGACCTTCATTGTACTTAAAAATTTTTTTTTTTTTTTTAATTTTTATTAAACAAGAATTTAATATTCTACACCAGTGTTTCCCGAAAAATGGGTGCCAAGTCCGATTTGTTAATACAAAATACACTCACCTGCCAAGTTTCGAAAGGATATCTATTATAATACAGCTAAAGTAATTTTAATCAAATTTAAAATGGACGTTTGTATGGGGGATGTGTCTAAACATTGACCGATGTTTTCCAATTTCTATGGAAAAGTGATTCTGAGTCGATCGGTATACAAAAATGTGGTTCTAGGAACAATATTTAGAGTAGTTACAAATATCAGCACAAACTCAATATACCCTGTACCACAGAGTAGATTTACAAAAAACATTGAAAAAATTATTTTGTTGATTTTTTAAAATATTGTTGATTATGAAGATTTTTTTACAAATTTTATAGTTTTTTGCCGATTTTTACTCAAAATTCCATCAACCCCGGTTGACACATTAAAAGAGTCGAAATTAAATTTGTGATTGGGAAAATTTTGAAATTGTACTAAATCAGTCAGAGGAGTACTGCTGTACTTTTGACCTCCGAATTGTACTGAAAAAAGTACTGACTTTATCATCCCTGATCTAATTGTTAGTTAATCGGTTTTTAACTTTGTTTTATAACAAAAAAAATACTTTAAGTCTCAGTCAAATCTGTGTTAAAATTTGGCCGTGATCGTTATTTTTACCAACGGACAGACGAACATCGCTAGAATGTCATAAAATCGATAACTGTAATATAAGACCCGTTTACAATTAAAAAAAAAAAATCCATCCACAACCTTTTGCACTTATTTTCTATGATAAATCTCGCGCTGGATCTAAAAGTGTAGTTTAAAGTTTCAAAAAAAGAACAATTTTTAAAATATAGCTAACATTTAAAAAATTTCAACTTCTTAAAAAAGTCGTTCTACTTAAACAAAATTTACACCACTAATTTATTTTTCTCCAAATTTCGCTAAATTGGAGTAAAATTATCCATATATCGATTAATAGCTCCTAAGGCGAAAAAAGATTAAAAAGTCTTGTACGTAAAATTGATAATGGATTTAATTACCTTTAATTAAAAAAAAAAAAAATCCACCGATTTGGTCCGGAGATATTTATATTTAAGTAAAACCAATTTTATAAAAAGTTGAAAATTTTAAAATATCTTGAAAGCTGTTATACTTTTAAAACTTCGAACTTTGTTTTCGGATTCAGCGCAAGATTTTACAGGAAACTTAATGCAAACTGTCGTGGATAGCATTTTTTTTCAACTTGTAAACCAGAGTTTTAGCTGTAGGACAACTGAGCGTATGAGTAATATTTACATACATTAAAATAAAATAAAAAAATAAGTATACGCGTTGTTGTTTAAAAACTAATATCAAATTTTTTGGGTGTTTATCTGTTCGATTAAATCAAATGAAAAATAAACAAAGAAATCAAAATGATTGATTTTGTTCGATCAATCAAACGATTAAGTTCAACAAATAATTTTATATATCAATTTTTTTTTTAATTCTTAGAGTCCCCGCACAACAATGTCGGAGCAGTTTCCGGTTTTGGTCACGTGAGAGTATAGGCGCAAAACAAAGGCGGCAGCAGTTTTTTGACACTTTTTTATTTAATTTAATTCAATTGTTTTTTTTTTTTTTTTATCAATTTGATTTTCTTATATACACTCAAAAAAAAAAAACTGTAATGTTAGCAAAAAAGCTTGTAAACCTACAAGAAAATTTGCTGATTTTGTACCCACAATTTTTTTTGCTAAAGTTAGCAAAAATGTTTTGCCAATAATTAGTTAACTATTTTTTTTTTTTTTTGAACTTAGTTCATAAACATCTGAGAACCCTATTGGGTTCGGACCCCATAGGTCCTGACCCCGATGGGCCTAGACCTAGTCGGGTTCCTTTAAAATCGTCATAGTTTTTAATCCAAAATTTGTGTCCGTTTCGCTCTACCTTGCTTAGTTTTTGAGATACACTCAAAAAAATAAAACTGTAAAGTTAGCATAAAATTTAGTTAAATTTAACTAAAAAAACACCTGATTTTGAACCTACTAAATTTGTAGTTAATTTAACTAAAAATATTTAGTTAACTTTTCGTAGAATGAATGTAGCAAAAAAAACCGTAACTTTAACTAAAAATTCAGATGAAAATTTCGTAACATTTTTATGTACGTATTAAAAAATTAGTTAAGTTCAGCTTAACTTTTTGTAAAAAAATAGTGAGTTTGTCAAATATTGATTTTATACACTAACACTTCACTTATTTTTTTTTTCTTTTTTTCAGCATTAAGTTCAGCTTAAGTAGAACTTATGAGATTTGCATAGGAGGCTACACAAAAATTTCTAAAATTTTTTCACTTTAAAAATCTGTTACTAGAAATCTGCAAATTAATTAATAAAAATTCGTAAACTCAGTTTTAAAGTCATAAAAAAAATTAATTCAAAATTTGTTCAAAACTAGCATTTTCGTAAATTGAACTTAACTAAAAAAAGTAGTTAAAACGCTGATTTTAACTAAAAATTTGCTAAAAAGCCAGTAAACTAGAGTTAACAAAAAAAAAATTTGTTAACTTTACAGTTTTATTTTTTTGAGTGTACGTGACTATAGGGGACCACTGGGGTCTTGAGAATTAAAAAACTCGATAACTTCAAAAATATTACTCGAAGAGCTTTTGTTTATTTCGCTTTTGTTTATTTTGCTCTATCTGGATTAGTTTCCGTGATAGCGCCATTTTAAGTTTTCTGAAAATAAAAAAAAATTTACCATTTATTTTGCTAATATTAGCAAAAAATCTTGTAAAAATGTTGTCAACTCAATTTCAAATTTAGCAAAAGAAATTAGTTCAAAGTTTGTTTAAAATTGCTAATGTGCTAAATGAAGTTTACAAGAATTTTTTGCTAACATGCTAATCTCAACTAAAAATTTGCTAAAAGTTAGCTAACTAGCGTTAGCAAAAAAAAATAGTAAATCTACTAACGTATTTTTTGAGCGTAGATTTCTTTTTATACCCTACACCACACTGTGGTACAGTGTATAATGAGTTTGTGCTGATGTTTGTAACTACCCGAAATATTGGTCCTAGACCCACTTTTAAGTATACCGATCGACTTAGAATCACTTTTTTTAGTTCGCAATTTTTAATCAATTGACTTGAAATTTGAAACTTTGAAAAAATTAAGCCTCTTTTGGCTCAAGGACGAAGAATTTTGAAATTGGAAAAAATCGGTTCATATTTAGACCTAGCCCCCATACAAAGGTCCTCTTTAGTTTTGGCTTAAATGAAATTTGACAGGTAATCATGTTTCATCCACACAAATCACCATTCCGAATTTAAAAGAAATCGGACCAGTTCTTCTTTTAGCCCCCATACAAACCACCTTCCCGATTTTCACATAAATCTCTCAAATTAATCCGAAAAAATGTATAAAAAAATTCGTGAAAAAAAAATTGTTTTTAAAAAAAAGTATGCTTGTTAGGGCGGGTCGATTTGTATGGATCAAAAAAAACTGAATAATCGTATAGCAAAAACAAAATCTACAAGAAATTCTAAGAAACTTCTCCATAGAAACCATTGCACAGAGGTAAAAACCGGCCAAAACTAAAAAAAAAAATGTTTTTCTTTTTTTTCCAAATTGAAGCCAAATGAGAGCTAATACTTCAAAACATGCTATTACAAAGTTTTGCGTCAATCCCTTGAGTAGTTTGGGTTTTATATCGAAGCAAAGTTGAGTATTTGTATTTATTATTTTTTAAATTTAAAAGTTGTGATTTACAACTTTAAAATCCAAGTAGGCTGTAAACTTAAAAAAAAAATGTTTGCCTTGAAATTGATATATTTTGAAAATTTAGCATTATTTTTGCATGTCATATGCATTTCGGCAATTTCGAGTGCGTGGATCAATTTAAACAGTGATGGTGAAAATAAATCTAAAAAAATAAAAAATTTAAAAAAAATACAAACTTTGGAAAGCCCAAAAAAATACTTTTTGCTCAAAATTGCTCTTAAGTCGCTATACCACAAATTAGTATAAGGGTTCCCAAGTAAGTACGAATTAACATCAGTACCAAGTTTAACCAAGTCTTTCAGTTAGAGCCTTTTAAAGTTTGGTCATTTATATCAAAAAAAAAACTTTTTGAGCTGTGGAAAACACATAAAAAGATAAGATGGATAAAATACTGACGATTAAGAAACAATATCTTAAAACACCTTCAAAATTTTTTTTTTCGCGAAAAAAAAAAAAAAATTTCGCGGAAAAAAATAATTCCGCGGAAATTTTTTTTTTTTTCGCGAAATTGGTTTATTGTTATATTCTTAACCTGCCTACAACATTTTATAAGTTTATATAGAAAATTAAAGAAGTTAGAGGGTTTTGGCCGGAATTTACCACTGTGCATTGGTCTAAAATCAAACCCTATATCGCGCCTAACGACATGAAAATCCGTCCGTCCGTCTGTCTTTCTGTCTGTGTGAAACACGCTAACTTTCAAATGTTAGCGGAAGAATACAAAACATATACGACAAGCTGCTGAAGCGTGGCGTATATATTTGTTATACTTCCGGTCAAATTAATACTAAATTTCAGCGAAATCTGTCCAGTGGTTCATAAGTTATTAGCAAAATGGGAAATTTCAGATGGGTTTTAACCCGAACTCCCGTGTTAAAAAAATCCCTAAACACGCTTTGAAAAGGAATGGTAAGCCAAAAAATATTTTAGAAACAATTTTTGTCACTCAAAAAAACTATTTTTGTCACTCAAAAAAAACTATCTTTGGAAAATTGCAACACCTAACATTTGTGTCTACAAAATATAGACCATGTTCTGGCAAGGTTGCAAAATAAGTACTTAGATCAGAGTTGATGAAGGGGAGGAGGACGAATGATGATTACTAAAAAATTGAATTTATTCACCATAATGCAATTTCACCTTCTTCTGTACGAAAAAACAACAGCAACAACCACACAAGAATTGAAAAACCATGATGTAGTTGATACTTGCTTAACAGCCAACTTAGCGTATCGGTCTAGAGTGATCGTACCTAAGAGGCAGTTAATAGCAAAAACATTACAGATCATGGGTTCAATCCCTGGCGGCTGTGATCTGTTAATAATTTTCACATATAGAATAAAATTGACTATTAACTGAATAAATTTGACATTAAAAGTTTTTCTGATGATTATAATAACTGGATTATATGAAACTAGTAAAAAACGAACCAGGATGTCTTAAATTTTTAGAAAAATAAATTTTTCTTTCACACCTTTCTCAATTCAAACCATATATAAAAAAAAAAAAATATTAAACTCAAAAAAAATTTACACTCGAAAATTTTTTTTACAAAAATTAAAAAAAAAAATTACTCAAAATAAATCAAAATCTGATGTAAAAAAAATATTCAGTTTTCAAAAATTTTTATCGAACACAGCTTTTTTCCTCTCCGATATGCAACTTTCCAATTTCATCCCACAAAAGTATGTGTTTTTTTTTTTACGAAATATCCTTATGATCCTCAATTACATACTTTTATTTACTAAGAAAAATCTGCTGCACCAGCTTCCCTCTGTAATTAACATACAAATGCTTTGGAGGAAATCGAACCCACAACCACTGCACTTACTTTCAGAGTATCACGCTACATGTTAATATACAGCAGCCCAATATAAAATAAATAATGGAGTAAAATTATCATGGATCAACGATAACAGCAGCGATTAATTGTTAAAATTTCATATTATAATTTTTCGTCTGTGGAGTTTTCAATACAAATCAATCTAATTATTTATTTCTCCATTTCATGGATTATGTCTAATATACTTGGTGGTTACCATCCCAAAAATTGTTCGAATTATATCCATCGGCAATTAGTAAAGCACTGCCGCTGGATATCTTCTTACAGCATATCGGTATATAAAACTATGTTTTCTTTACATCTGAGGTGTAGGGTATGTTCAGCAACTTTGTAGAAAATATTATGGCAAATATTTTTGTGAAAGAGTGGGATGGTGGGGATTATATGTTCTACAAAAATGTTGCCAATAAAATTTTACTATATAACTCAGAGCACACCTAAGCCCAAAAATTAACACGAACACCAAAAAAGAGTCAAGTTCTATGTTTTGCTTATGAAAAAAGGACGGACAGACAAATCTTCATGTCGTTAGGCGCGGTATAGGGTTTGATTTTAGAAACATGGTTTCTTTGGTAAATGTTCTTAGAATTTCTTGTAGATTATGTTTTTGCTATACGATTTTTGACAAAAAAAAATCGACCCGCCCTAATGCTTGTACTTGTTTAACTAAGATTCACTAACAAATTTTTTAAAGGTCAAGTAACATTTTTTAGTTATTCAATTTACTTAAAGCTCACTGTGCTTGTATTTAAATCCGTTACATCAAATGGCAAAATGTTTTTATTTACAGTATTCATTGTTGAACCGTAAAAATCCTTACTGCAATGATATTAATGTCAACGATAGAATTTTCTTTGAATTATTCTCGAAATCAAATATCTAAGCACCTTGCCAAAGTAAATACAATAATAAACCCATACAATTTAATTTTAATTGAATTGTGTAAAAAAATATCCTAGAAGGAGGAAGGTGGAAATACAGTTGGATATTAAAATTTTTTTAATCTGCCGACATAAAATTAGCACATGCTTAAAAATGTTTCTATTTATTATTAGACTGATGGTTAAGTTAGAGAATTAAAAAAAACACATAATTTGTTTAAAAATATTAAGAAATATAAAGATTTTTAATTTTTGAAAATTTCATAAAAAAATATATAAGAATTTTATGCATTTAACATCTTTCGTAAAAAATTCGAGCAAAAACTAGCAAAATTGAAAACATTGCCAACATTTTTAGCTGAAAATGTTAATTTTTAATTTTGAATTTACAATTTTTTTTTTTAATTTTTTGCAGCCTAAGTTAATTTTTCGATAGCACACGTAAATAGACATTTTTCGATTTATCTTGAGTTTTGTGATATATTTTAAAAAAAGCGGCTAGAAAAAAAAATATCTAAAACAATTAACCATGATAATGTTTTAAGGCTGGTCTCAAGGTGACTGTTGAAGTTGTGAAATTTAAAAAAATATAAAGATTTCTTTTGGATATGGCCCAAAACCGTAAATGTAATATCGCCCAAGCTGCGACATATAGCCCAAAATGATTGGTCTAAAATTGTTACTTCTCGCAAAACAAAATTGTCAAAAAATCCAAAATATTTTTTTTGGGCGAAATGTCGAACTTACGACTTCTATGATTTGTGTTTTTGTAATAAAGGTTTTCTGCGTAGCCGGCCTTCGGCCGGGCTTAGGAATTACATACTCCATGCATTAAACACACCCTCTCTGCAAACCAAAGCTATTTTGGTTATCAGTCCTTTTTGAGGCATAACAAATTTGATAGCGCAAAAGCCTGCTACCCTAGAAAACTTTACTTTGCGGAGAGGGTGGGTTTAATGCATGGATTTTGTAATCCCTAAGCCCGGCCGAAGGCCGGCTACACAGAAAAACTTTTTTTGTTAAACAATCTTTGAATTTAAAACCCTGCCAATAAAAAATTGGTGCCTCTAGAACCCTCTTAGTTCCGAGGTTCCTGGTATATGAGGCATTCCACACCAAATGTCCCGCTACAGAAAAACATGTGTCCCGTAAATTTCTGAATAGCTTGTTTGGATAGCCCTATATGAAACTAAGAAAATTGCGTTTTTGGTTTTTCAAATTTTCAAAAACTGGACTTAGGAGGCGTGGTCAAATATTGGAAAAATGGTAAAATTTGTGGCGAGTTGCCTTGATTAAATATTTATCACATTAAAACGGAATGCACCACAATGTCAAAAATTTACATTCTTATATAGTTTTATATGGGCTATCGATTAAATTTTTTTTTTTTGCAAAATATTCAGATCCCGTTCTGAAATTTTCCATTTTTTAAAAAAGTCAATTTTTTTTTTCTTTTTTATTTTTTAAAGTTTAGATGTTTGTCCATTAGAGTGGCCATTAGAGGTGTCCTTAAAAACGAAAATCACCTTTTTATACCTGGTAGGGTCCTATATTGTTCTTTAGTATCTAAAAATGAGTGAGCCAAAATTTGGGGACAATCGGCTAAAAATAACTCGTGCCGAAAATGGATTGAAGTTTTGGGACATTCTTATAAGAACGAAAAACTCGTTTTTTCTAGTTTTTGGAAAAACATTGGTATTTGATATTTTTTGTTAAATTTTTTGTGAAATAATATGAAAATGGTACTAAATTACCTTTTCAAAACGACTAATAAAATTAAAATCGGATGAAAAATAAGCATTTTACGCATACATGCCCCAGACCATTGTATGGTTTTTAGAGCCAGAATTTCAAAATTTTCAAAATTTTTAGGCAAAAAAATAGTAAAAATTTAAGTTTACTTTATGATCAAATTGAAAACATGTTTAAGATTAAAAATAGCAGATATGGTAGTCAAGCTTTTTTTTTTATTTGGCGCGGGTAGTGATAAAATTTCCGCGGATTCCAAATAAAATGCGTTTTTCTACAATAATTAATCAAATTTTTGAAAATTTGTGCTCTATTGTGCGGATCGAAGTGTAAAACGTAAATTCTGTAACTTTTGAGAGATCGGATATATGCAGATATTTTGTATTATAGAAATGTATAACGTCTCAAATTTGTCATTTCACCTCGACGAAAAGGGGTTAAAGATGCCCGAATTCTCAAAAAATTTACAGAATTTATGTATTTCACTTTGTATAATACAATACAGAAAATTGTTTCCCATATTTGCTAAATTATTTTAGAAAAACTCATTTTCTTTGGAATCCGCGGAAATTATATCACTACCCACGCCAAATGAAAAAAAAGTTAGACTACCATATCTGTTAGTTTTTATCTATAACATGTATTTAATATAATTATAAAGTAAAATTTAATTTTTTTTATTTTTTTGCCAAAAAATTTTGAGAATTTCAAATTTTGGCTTTAAAAACCATGCAATGGTCTGGGGCATGTATGCGTAAAATGCTTATTTTTCATCCGATTTGAATTTCTTTAAGCTTTTTGGAAAGGTAATTTATTACCATTTTCATATTACTTAACAAAAAAATTAACAAAAAATAGCATATATCAATATTTTTCAAAAAACTAGAAAAAACGTGTTTTTTCATCAGATAAGAGTGTCCAAAAACTTCAATCCATTTTCGGCACGAGTTATTTTTATCCGATTGTCTCCAAATTTTGGCTCACTCATTTTTAGATACAAAACTACAATTTAGGACCCTACCACGTATTAAAATGTGATTTTGAAAAATTACCTTAGTCGTTAGGACACCTTTAGTGGCCATAGTAGAAATTTTTTTGAAAAGTTAAAGTGTTCGCACTGAAAAATGTGAGGTTGGGGATAAAAATAATTATGCATATTTAAAAAAATTTTTTTTTTTGTTCCGAGTACCTCCGGGTTGAGCCAAAAGTTTGAAAAACGGATTACAAGGGAAAAATATGACTTTTTTTCATTTTCTCAATTTTTTTGATATTTTAAGTACAGTTTGAATTCAAATGGTCACTGAATTTTGATTAAGAGTTAATTGTCTATCAAATAAGGTGTTAAAAATTAAAATCGGTTGAAAATTAGCCGAGTTATGACAACTTCCCCCGGCAACTAACGTGTGGCAAACCACCTGATCAAGGAATTCGAGAACCATTTTTGAAATTTATTGAAATTATCTACTGTAATTATTTTTTTTTATTCCTCAAGTTCCAATGTACTAAGAAGATACATATTTTTCATATTGCGTTTTGCTAACTTGTTTTAAATAAATGCTAAACTGGTCTGAATTTTTCAACACTATTTTCAAATCTCAAATTTTAAATTTTTATTTTTTTTGTTAAAGAAATTTTAAAAAATCGGCTATTGGAGTTTAGGGATTTGTTAAGCACATATAAAGGAATAAAAACCCCAAAAATTGTAGGGTTTGTTGTTTTCATTTGGCTATTACAGTGATGTAATTTCGGCGGATTTCGGGAAAGTAGTGATTTTTGGCCCTTTTTTAGCTTTTATTTATTTTTTTTTGGTTTTTTTTACAAACTTGATATGTTTTGGACCGAATTATATCAACACGAGATAGAATACTTCAATTTGCAAAATTAGGGCGAAATTGACACATAAAAAATTGCCCCTGTTAAGGGTCAAAGGTCAAATTTTAGAAAATTTTTAATTTTTAAACATTAACAGATTTTCTGAGTGGAAATATATGAAACTACTTGATGTCATTTTAAAAGGTCTTAACATATGTCTTTTTATTTAAATTCCGAATATTAACCCTTTAGTGATGGTGGGGCCTATTCGACCCTTTGAACAAAATACACTTACATTATCTCCATTAAATTAAAAAAATTATAGGCCCCGACAGCACTTAAGGGTTAAATTTCTAAATTTTAATTATTTGACATTTAGTTTAGACCAATTAAAATAACATCAAGTAGATTCAGAAAAATCCGCCCAGCAAATCTGATAATGTTTAAAAATTAAAAATTCTCTAAAATTTGACCTTTGACCCTTAACAGGGGCAATTTTTTATATCTCAATTTCGCCCTAATTTTGCGAATTGAAGTATTCTATCTCGTGTTGATATAATTCGGTCCAAAACATATCAAGTTTGTAAAAAAAACCAAAAAAAAATAAATAAAAGCTAAAAAAGGGCCAAAAATCACTACTTTCCCGAAATCCGCCGAAATTACATCACTGTAATAGCCAAATGAAAACAGCAAACCCTACAATTTTTGGGGTTTTTATTCCTTTATATGTGCTTAACAAATCCCTAAACTCCAATAGCCGATTTTTTAAAATTTCTTTAACAAAAAAAATAAAAATTTAAAATTGGAGATTTGAAAATAGTGTTGAAAAATTCAGACCACTTTAGCATTTATTTAAAACAAGTTAGCAAAACGCAATATGAAAAATATGTATCTTCTTAATACATTGGAACTTGAGGAATAAAAAAAATTAATTACAGTAGATAATTTCAATAAATTTCAAAAATGGGGCTCGAATTCCTTGATCAGGTGGTTTGCCACACGTTAGTTGCCGGGGGAAGTTGTCATAACTCAGCTAATTTTCAACCGATTTTAATTTTTAACACCTTATTTGATAGACAATTAACTCTTAATCAAAATTCAGTGACCATTTGAATTCAAACTGTACTTAAAATATCAAAAAAATTGAGAAAATGAAAAAAAAGTCATATTTTTCCCTTGTAATCCGTTTTTCAAACTTTAGGCTCAACCCGGAGGTACTCGGAACAAAAAAAATTATTTTTTTAAATATGCATAATTATTTTTATCCCCAACCTCACATTTTTCAGTGCGAACACTTATGGATTTAATATTTTTTAATTTTTCTATATAACGCTATGGCCAGTCTATTGTCCATCCACACAAAAAAATTCAGAAACACGTTCATCTTTTTTTTCGAGAAAATCGCATTTGAACTTTAAATTTCATAACAATTTTGTTATTTGCTTCTATTTCTTTGTTTTAAAGTTGCGAATGAGTAATATTAATTGCATAAATATTCGTCATACGCTCTGTTGACACAAGAAAATACAAGCAAATTACTAAATTGTTATGAAATTTAAAATTCAAATGCGATTTTCTCGAAAAAAACGAAAAATACATTTCTGAATTTTTTTGTATGGATGGACAAACATCTAAACTTAAAAAAAAAAATTAAAAAAGAAAAAAAAAGTGGCCGGATTTTTGATAAATTGACTTTTTTAAAAATGGAAAATTTCAGAACGGGTTCTGAAAATTTTCCAAAAAAAAAAAATTTAATCGATAGCCCATACAAAACTATATAAGAATGTAAATTTTTGAGATTGTGGTGCATTCCGTTTTAATGTGATAAATATTTAACCAAGGCAACTCGCCACTAATTTGACCATTTTTCCAATATTTGACCACGCGTCCTAAGCCCAGTTTTTGAAAAATTGAAAAACCAAAAACGCAATTTTCTAAGTTCCATATAGGGCTATCCATACAACCTATTCAGAAGTTTACGGTACACATGTTTTTTTTCGCTGGACATTTGGTGTGGAATGCCTCATATGTGGTTTTTTAATTAAAAGATAGTCAAAAAAAATTTTTTTTTCTGCGTAGCCGGCCTTTGGCCGTGCTTAGGGATTACAAACTCCATAAATTAATTTAGGGGCTTCGCTAAATAATTTTTTTTTGGGTAGCAGGATTTACTGGGAAATATATTTTCACATTTTCAACTGATATGACTTTATTTC
The DNA here is from genome assembly GCA_963921195.1 of Pegoplata infirma. Classification (NCBI taxonomy): domain Eukaryota; kingdom Metazoa; phylum Arthropoda; class Insecta; order Diptera; family Anthomyiidae; genus Pegoplata; species Pegoplata infirma. Next base: position 129,226,361 of record OY992539.1, on the reverse strand, counting down.
CACTTTGGTTGCAAAATCAATATGACTTTATTGCTCAATCGTGTTGGTAATAAAGCCATAAGGCCATATGGCCTTATTGCCTATGGCTTTATTTCACCCCCCCGTCAACTTTAAGTTGTTTTTCCTCATGAACTAGAGATGGGCGCTGGTGACGTGATTTGCGTGTTTCACGTAAATTAGCTCAAACTCTAGAATTTTTATCAAAAAAAACTATAATCTTTTTTTAAAACCCAAATATTTAGAAACTTATGTATTTTTCTTGAATAATGCATTGTTGTGCGATAAATTTTAAAATTTTTCAAATCGAAAATGATGAAATCTTTTTTTCATTTCTTGCAAAAAAAAATATTTTAAGCAATAGTTTTTTTTTTGGTAAAAAAATTTTTATGGAGTGAGCCGAGTTTGCGTGACTCACGCCTGAGAGTGAATAAATCCGCCGTGAGTCATGCGTACGGTTGTGTAATTTTTTGTTCTTTCTTGTACGCGAATAGTGAGTAAGCGTGCACTCAAAATATTTTGTGGGCAAAAAAATGAAAAAGGCATTTAAAACAAGTTATAAAATACTTGAAAACCATCCAAGTAATTATTCATTTGTTTTAACAAACATCAACATTTATTTTTTACTCTTCATAAAATTTTCTAAAATAACCCAGGAAAATTTTTCAGAACCGATTCTGACAACACTAGTTCTAGAACAGGTTCTTCGGTAACCATACACTATTACACTTCAATTATTCAGAACAAGTTATGTGAAAATTATTGTGAAGCTTGTTCTCTGGAATCAAAGTTTCATTACATTTTGGTTCTCAGGAATTTAAAAAAAATTATGTGTCAAAAAAATTAAAAAATAAATATCAATTTTTTTTGCCAACCAAGAAAAAACACGAATTCTATATTAAAATTGCAGGATATAATGGTGAAAATTGTTGAAACAAAGGTGAGTAAATTAAATTCTCATTGTCTGGGTTGGGTCAAATACTAATAATATTATGTTATTTATTTTTGTTTGCAGAAAATCCATGTTCTGGTATTTCATTTTTGTAAAGCCCTAAATGCAAACTTTTGAGGCGAAAAAGGATAAATCTGTGTTAAAAAATGTAAATATTACATGTAAAATCTGATTTTTTTATCTTTGTTTAATAAATTAATGCAATTAAAAATATTTTTTTAATTCTCGTTTCTATTCCAAATTTCACTTCTAGAACCGATTCCGAGGAACAAAAATATTTTCTAATTTTGCTTACAAACACCTGTTGCTTTTGGGATAATCCCTTTGTAAAAAGAATCGGTGTTGCACAAGAATTAGAACAGGTTCTAGGGAAGTATAAGTTGTTCCACAATCGGTTCTTTGCAACCGAAAATTTTGCTGGGAAATAACATTGAACATTAAAAAATAACGTCACTTATATTTTTTTACCAACAAATTTGGAAAAAATAACCTACGAAAACATTTAAAATTATTGATTGTTGTGTTATTTTTACCAACAAATTAACATTAAAAATTAATGATTTCGTAGGTTATTTTTAAAATTTTTTTATTGAATTTTATTTTAAAAAAATTTTAATAAAATTTTGGAGAATCGATCCCCCAGTCAACTACATTCTGGGCAGACACTCTTCCCATCGCACTATAGGAAATTTTACGCCTTTTTTTGGCCAAAATTATTTACAGCCAAACGGCTGGACCGATTTGAATGATTATTTGGATTTGACTTTTGGAAGACCCTTTCGAGGGAGGGATTGACTCATAAAGTTTTTCACACACTCAAAAAAAAACTTTAGTAAATTTACCTAAAAAAATTAACTAACAATTAGTTCAAAACAGAGTTTCCGGGGTTATAAGTTTTCGCATCTAAGATTTTTTAGATCTTTTATAGATTATTTGGTTTTCTAAACTGTTTTTTACTATTTTTTTTTGAGTGTACACTAACTTTCGAAGATAACAGTAGAAATTTATTTTAACAATTTTATGAAATTTATTTTAACAATCCCTATTCAGATCTTCAGAGCTTTCTGCTGTAACTCGTCTTTTTGTTCTCGCACATTTTGACAAAAAAGTTAATTGCGGTCGCCCAGGTTTCGATTTAGTGGTGGCAGGCTGCATTTTAAATTTTCTTATCCAAGTATTGCCATTAAGCCAAACAGCATGCTGTTTTTCAAAAACTTCCACTCCTACAACTTTTTTAAGCCTTTTCATATTTATATTTGAACAAAATATTCTTGATTGCTCCTTTATATATTTTTTAAAGTTTTCGAAACGATCACTTTCATCAATGTATGAAAATAAATGTGCACAAATAGCGGCTCTTTCGTCATATTCGTTTTGTTTCTGTCGCCATATATTAAATAACTCTGAATTTGGCATTTCCAATTTTTAGTTTTTAAAAATTATTAATTTTTATTATGAAAACTTTTATTCGAAACTATCACAAAATTTACTGCACTCATTCGTTATTTGATAACTAATTTAGAAATTGCAAGAAAAACAGCTGATAAAGTTACAGTAAATGAATTCTGTCAAAAAATTTAAAAAGAGATGTTTACTTTATTGTATTTTTTTATATTAAAGCAAAAAAAATTATGTGCGAAAACGAGACAAAGAGAGATTAAGGAATGTTGTTGTTTCGAAGGATTGTAATAATGTTTGTGTAAAATAAAAATCTTCTGTTGACGTCACACACTTAACATCTGTAATGAAATACGAACCAACTTCTGCTGTTAGTTTGTCAAGCAGGGCGATAGCTCAGCTGGTAGAGCACTTGCTTTGCAAACTGATGGACAATTTCAAGAACGTGGGTTCTATTCCAATCAGAGTTAAGTCTGTTGATGAAAAAACATATTGAAAATACAGTTTTACAAAAATCAAACAATTTAAATCTAATGTAATTTTCTCCACTGATGACGTAGAGATGGCTACAGAAACCATGGTCTAGAATAAATCCACATTAAAGAATGTGGAATAAATCCACATTCTTCTTCAATCACAAACCCTTAATAACAAACAGAAATGGCATGCGCTGATAAAAACCCTTAAAAAAATAAGCTTTGCAAAAATTTTAATTTTGACTTTTGGCCAAAAAAGTGGGTAAAATTTCCTATAGTGAATCGTCCCAAAGTCACTTGATACAAACATGTTTTTATATTTCTAATAATAATTTTTTGAATTTTTTTCTACAAAAAAATAACCCACCCAAGTAGGTAAAAACTAACGATTTCTTCTTAAAAAATGCCAACAATTAAAAAAAAAAAACGCAATCATTAAAAATTAAAGAAAAATCACTTATTTTTACTTACAGAACAAAAATAAATGACTTCAATTGAATGCTAACGAAAGCCTTTTTTTATATTGTTATTTTTGAAACAAAGAACAGAAGTAGTCATTTAAATAAAACTGAACATTAAAGAAATGGGTTTTCTTTAAAAACCTACAAAACGTAAATCTTTTTAAATAAACTACAAACAGTTAATGGCATAATTTTTTGAGTGCGGACTCCAAATAACCCATATTTTTATACGGAAACCTGTGTATATTTTCGTTCTTCACTTTTGAAGTAGTATTAGTTATTCTTAAAATTTAAAAAAAAAAATACAACATAACTTAGAGTTTTTTGTGTTTTTGCGGCTCTTATATTAAAACACATGCCATTTAGATCTCAAAACCTCTTATTAATATCATTCAATTCATGTTTTTAAGACTTTTTCCGATCATTAGTGTAGTGTCAACATATTATCGGTCTTGACTGTCATTAATTAAAACTATTTTAGAGTTACTCAAAGTATAATTACATTGAAGTTTTTTTTCGTTCTCTTTAATAGTCGGCTAGTTGTAAAGTTTTAATTAAAAATTTTTTATGACATTTTCTAAATATGATAATTATGCTGAAAAGATAAAAACCCAGCAAAAATTGGCATTACTAGTAATGGGTTTTGTAATCCGAAACAGATGTTAATCAGTAGTTACTTATTGAATGAAACACTAATTATTTTAACAAGGGCGTGAGACAAAAATAACTAGTGAAGAGTATGGAGATAAATAAGTAGTTACTGCCTCGGATTACAAATAAGGAGTAAAAACCCATTACCAATAAGAAGTAAAATAATTAGTTAATTAAAACTTTTAAAATTTAACTTGTTTTTACTAAAACTTAAAAATTGCGTAATTTTTATTAAGTTTTTAAGTACTTTTTAAGTTAATTAAATTGTAAAGGTTAAAAACTGCAAGTGCAAGAAGATATTATTACTTAGAGGTGCTTTTATAACATATTACTGAGAAGTAGTTACTTTTTGGCTTAAAATAATGTTAATGGTAATGGGTACTCATTATAAATAATGTACTTGGTAATGATTACTTTTCACAACTCATTACCATGTTTTTGCTGGGAAACAACATAATGTTGTTATGACTAAAATATTATAAAAAGCATCTCTATTGTGGTGGCTGTTTAAGTTTTTTGTCCATTAAGAGAAAAACTGGAGATAAACAGCGACGATAGACTAAAAACTGCAAAGTATAAAAAAATGCTTAAATATGCTCTACATTAGAGTGACTCAAAAACAAAAGTTGATGATGTACCCCCCTCAAAATTAACTTTGACATGTTTTATGAAGATTCCCAAAATATTAGGGCTCTAGCGATAATCTCCCGTGAGCTAAACCGCGTCAAAAATGGGTCCAAAAATGGTATTTTTCATGAATAAAAAATTCAGTAAATTTTTTTTAGTCCAATGAATGACCAAATATAATAGATATTTAGAAATTCTTTGATTCTGCATTAAAACATTTTAAAAATCTAACCACGGACTCGAGATAACGGGATGTTTATGTCAGTTTTTTGATGCTTTTCAATTCGATTTTACTGAAAACTTAAATAACTTTGGTATTTTTTGTCCGATTTTCACTTCTAATACATCGTTAGAATGGTGTTGACCACCGCTTGGGATTTTAGTCAAAAATTAACCCTTAACTGCACTGTCTTACTTTTTTTAAAACATTTACTTCGACATCATTAAAAAACCATTTTATAACAACAAAAAACGTATCTTTGTGCAGGAAATACGTTTAATTAATATATTTGGCCACAATTAATTTAACCCATGCATGATCAAAATATTTTGGCAATCATTTTTAAAAAAGTTTTTGCGAAAATTATTGAAAGCTAGTTGTAATACTTCAAAAAAATTAAATAAATAAGGTTTTTGTTTATCTAGACGTGCTTATTAATATCAAATAATTATTACGTGTAACACTTTCCTGGTCAATTTTTTTTTCGGAATTTGTATGTGCAATTTAATTTTAAAAATAAACTATGAACAAATTTTGTCTTAATCGCACATATTCGAGCAAAAAACTCATCTAATAAATGGATCTTAATAGTTTTTATTTAACCCATTCATGACCAATATAAAAAAAAAAATGTGGAAAAAATATTTTAAATAGGCAAATGTGTCAAAAAATATCAATTATATTATTTTTTTTAAGTATTACAAATGGACTTAAATTGTTTCCAAATTTTTTTTTTTAATTGGTCATGAATGGGTTAAATAAAAAACATTAAAATCTATTTACTAGATGCGTGTTTTGCACGAATATATGCGATTAAGAGAAAATTGGTTTATATTTTATTTCTAAAATTTATTTGCACATACAAATTCCGAAAAAAAAATTTTTCAGGGAAAGTGTTACACGTAATAATTATTTGATATTAATAAGCACGTCTATATAAACAAAAACCTTTTTTATTTTATTTTTTTTAAAGTATTACAACAAGATTTCAATAATTTCCGCAAAAACTTTTTTAAAAATGCTAGCCAAAATATTTTGATCATGCATGGGTTAAATTAATTGTGGCCAAATATATTAATTAAACATGTTTCCTGCACAAAGATACACTTTTTGTGGTTATAAAATGTATTTTTAAGATGTCGAAGTAAATGTCTTAAAAAAGTAAGACCGTGCAGTTAAGGGTTAATTTTTTACTAAAATCCCCAGCGGTGGTCAACACCATTCTAACGATGTATTAGAAGTAAAAATCGGACAAAAAATACCAAAGTTATTTAAGTTTTCAGTAAAATCGAATTGAAAAGCATCAAAAATCTGACATAAACATCTCGTTATCTCGAGTCTGTGGTTAGATTTTTAAAATGTTTTAATGCAGAATCAAAGAATTCCTAAATATCTACTATATTTGGTCATTCATTGGACAAAAAAAAATTTACTAAATTTTTTATTCATGAAAAATACCATTTTTGGACCCATTTTTGACGCGGTTTAGCTCACGGGAGATTATCGCTAGATCCCAAATATTTTGGGAATCTTCATAAAACATGTCAAAGTTAATTTTGAGGGGGGTACAACTTTAACTTTTTTTTGGCCCATATAAGGTGAGTCGGTCTACTCTACATACATACCAAAAAAATAACGATTTTTAATACTAACACCAGTTTATAAAAATTTCAACTCACGACATTTTGCATTTTTTTTTGGTTTTAAATTTCGTTGCCTGACATTCAAGAAGGCCTATGTGCAGTTTAAAAAAAACTCGAAAAGGCTTTGTGGGCATTTATATATGCAATATCGGACAACATTGGAATGGTTAAAAAAATATGAAAAAATCTTGCACATAGGCCTTTTTGAAATCCAGCCAATGATATTTAAAAGAGTTGTTTGCACTCAAAAAAAAGTGAACTAAAACCTGGTTTTAGTTCATAATTTTCGCAAAAACAAGGAAAACAAAGTTATTTAATTTTACGCCAATTTTAACTATAAAATGTGAAAAATTATATTACACTTTAGTTCATTCACATTTTAGGACTAGTTTGGGTCCAGAACCTGTTAACTCGAGACCACGTTGGGTCCTGTAAGGGTAGCCATAGATTTTGACCCAAGACTTTTGTCCGTTTCGCTCTAAATTGATTAGTTACGGTAGAGATACGTTAATAAAGGGCCTGATAGGGTCTTGAGAATCTTAAAATCTGGATAACTCAAAAACTATTTGTCGAAGGGCTTTCAGGTATGTTGTGGTAGTGTTCTACTAGCAAAGGGCTACAAAAAAGATATTAGACTTTTTCACGTGTATTTTCCGAGAATAGGCCATATATTAAATCTCGAGAATATGAAATTTTAAATTTAAAATTTGGGGCACGGGACCCCAACAGATGTGTAGAGCTATTTATCTTTCTAGTACTTTCTTTTAAATATTTCATCCATTTCACTCTATCTCGCTTAGTTTTCGAGATATTGCCATTTTGAATTTTTAACTAAATTCTAAGAGGTTATTAATAAATTCTAAGAAGTACACTTCCTTTATTCTGTGAAGAGAAATACGATGATTTTTTAGTAAATATTAACTAAACTTGAACTAAATTGTTTTTTTTTTTAAAGAAATATGTCTTAAAAATAAAGATACGTTTCTTAGATTTGGGGAAAATTTCTTTGGCAGTAAGAATTTTTTTCCTTATATACACTCAAAAAAAAACAAGTAAAAAAGCTATATTCGGCTGTGCCGAATCTTTAAATACCCTCCACCAATGTAATGATTTAAAAAACAAAAAAAAAATGTTTTATTTATACCTATTCTTTTTTTATCCATTTATTTCAAACACACTAAAATGGGAATAATCTCATCCGATCCTACAACTATTTTTATAAATTAGTTTCTTTTTTTTAAGGAAATTAAAACTTTTCTAATAATGTTCTAATATACAAAAAAAAAGAAAATAAAAAATTTTCAAAAGACACATAAAAAGTACTTTTTATACAAGGTACTTTTTTATAAAAGGTACCTTTTATAAAAGGTACTTTTTACAAAAGGTACTTTTTATAAAAGGTATTTTTTATAAAAGGTACTTTTTATAAAAGGTACTTTTTATAAAAGGTACTTTTTATAAAAGGTACTTTTTATAGAAGGTACTTTTTATAAAAGATACTTTTTATAAAATGTACTTTTTGTAAAAGGTACTTTTTATAAAAGGTACTTAAAAAAAAGTACTTTTTATAAAAGGTACTTTTTATAACAGGTACTTTTACTAAAAGGTACTTTTTATAAAAGGTCCTTTTTATAAAAGGTACTTTTTATAAAAGGTACTTTTTATAAAAGGTACTTTTTATAAAAGTTACTTTTTATAAAAGGTACTTTTTATAAAAGGTACTTTTTATAAAAGGTACTTTTTATAAAAGGTACTTTTTATGAAAGGTACTTTTTATAAAAAGTACTTTTTATAAAAGGTACTTTTTATAAAAGGTACTTTTTATAAAAGGTACTTTTTATGAAAAATACTTTTTATAAAAGGTACTTTTTATAAAAGGTACTTTTTATAAAAGGTACTTTTTATAAAAGGTACTTTTTATAAAAGGTACTTTTTATAAAAGGTACTTTTTATAAAAGGTTCTTTTTATAAAAGGTACTTTTTATAAAAGGTACTTTTTATAAAAGGTACTTTTTATAAAAGGTACTTTTTATAAAAGGTACTTTTTATAAAAGGTACTTTTTATAAAAGGTACTTTTTATAAAAGGTACTTTTTATAAAAGGTACTTTTTATAAAAGGTACTTTTTATAAAAGGTACTTTTTATAAAAGGTACTTTTTATAAAAGGTACTTTTTATAAAAGGTACTTTTTATAAAAGTTTCTTTTTGAAACCGGGACAGAATTTTCGGAACGTACACTCTTTTTACAAAAATTGTTGTATAAATAATAAAACGAAAACTACAGTTTGCTTTGTAATTTTACTATTATATGTTGGTAAATTTATTTTACAAATTTTTTAGGTAAATTAACAAAAAAGTGAATTATTTTACAAATTAAAAAAATATTACAAGGTGTTTAGTTTTTTTACACAAGAAAACTGTAATTGTACAAAAAAATTTTACTTGATGTTATTTAGTCTTTCTACAAAAAAAAAATGTTTTATTACAAGCATTTTTTTTAAGATCGTTTACAAGGTTTTCTGTTTGAAATGTTTGTATTAAAAAGTACAAAATTCCAATCTAATTTTATAAAACTTATTTTATTACTAGAATTAATGTTGTTTTACAAAAAAAAAAATAATTATTCAACAATAGGACACGCAAAAATTTTCTAAGTTCAGGATGTTTTTGCGTTTTAGAGTAAAAAATTTAGTTAAAAATTATTTTTTATAAATAAAAAATTTCATGAAAAAAAAATTTGGAAATTTTTTTAAGTTCCGGACACAAAAATTTTAAAACTAATTGTAAACTTTAGAAAAAAATTTAATTTTTACACCATTTTTTGGTAATTTGCGTTAAGTAAAATACCACAATATTTATGTGTTTCTACTATATAATTGTTCTAGTTTTTTTTGTATTTTACCATTTTTTTTGGCAATTTTACCATATTTTTTTGGTATTTTTTTTTTATAATTTTGACACCTAAAATGTCAATAAAAAGCTGCCAATTATGAAAAATTAAGTTTTTCTTATTTTAACTGGTACTTAAACATCCAATCTACAATATCCACAATTTTTTTCCCGATTTTTTAAAAATACTTGTGAAAATAATTAAAAATTCATAAAAAAAAAATTAATTTTTTGACTAATTTTTCCTGAAAATATAAGAAATTTCTTGTGTAGCCTCCTTTGCAATTCTCATATGCTCTACTTAAGAAAAACGAATTTCGAAAAAAATAAAAAAGTGCAGTGTTATACATTAAAAAGTATGTTAAAAGTGTTCAAGTGAAAAAAAAAATCATTTCAGGTTGTTGAAGTGCTACTCCAGCTGCCGAAGAAGGAAAAATAAGATGCACCAATGGAAAAAAAACCTTTAAATTTACAAAACAAATATGTAAATAAACCAAATTTTTTGTAAATTTACAAAACAAATATGAAAATTTAAAAAAACAAAATTGTATACTTACGAAAAAAGTTGTAATTTTACAAAAATTAAGTAGAAAATACAAAAAAAATTTGTAAATTTACAAATTTTTTGGTTAAGCTACTGTTTTTAGGGCAAAAAAATTAGAAAAAATGGTATATATACAATAAAAATTGTAAATTTACCACTTTTTATTGTAAATATACAAGTTTTTTGCCATAAAAAACAGTAGTTTAACCAAACAATTTGTAAATTTACAATTTTGGTTTTTGATTTTCTACTTTATTTTGTAAATTTACAACTTTTTTTGTAAGTTTACAATTTTTTTTGTAAATTTTTTTTTTTTTGCAAATTTACAATTTTTGTTGTAAATATACGTGTTTGTCAATATTTTTTGAGGTAAAAACAGTAGTTTAACCAAATAATTTGTTAATCTACAATTTATTTTTTTCTGTAAGTTTACAATTTTGTTTTGTAAATTTACCAAATTTTTTGTAAATTTACAAAAAAAAATGTTCATCTCGAAGTTAATATTTTACAAAAAAAATTGTAAATTTACATTTTCTTTTGTTAAATCAATTTACAAATTATCCCCGTAACATTACGGGGATTCTTGCTAGTACATATTTTACAAAACCTGCCCCGTAAAATCACGGGGATTTTATGTTATTTGACAAACTTTTTTTTTTTTAGTGTACTTGTTCCAGAATGTTTTATTTCACTAAAAATCCTACATTCTAAATTTTAAGTTTGAATAACCATTATTTCAGTAAATAAAAAAAAGTACCATTTTTACCTCAGTAGAATCAACATTGGCAAAACCCGCGCATTAGTAAATCTTTTTTCCGGGAGGTGAACCGACATTGCAAATTTCAATTTTCTAGTACCATTATTTAAGGAAATATAAAATGTAACAAAATTACATATTTTTACCCTTTTTACCCTATTAGAATCATCATTGGCAAAAACCCAGCCTTATGGGATCTATATTTCGGGACGAATATACAGTCCAAATTTCAAGTCTATGCAATTTTTTAAGGAAATATAAAAGGTACCAAAAGTACAGATTTTTACCCTTTTTACCCCCTTAGAATCAACATTGGCAATAATCCAGCCGTATTGGATCTATATTCCAGGATGTAAACATACTGTCCAAATTTCAAGTTTCTACACTCAAAAAAAAAAAAGTTTGTAAAATGACATAAAATCCCCGTGATTTTACGGGGCAGGTTTTGTAAAATATATACTAGCAAGAATCCCCGTAATGTTACGGGGATAATTTGTAAATTGATTTAACAAAAAAATTACGGGGAGAAAGTGTAAATTTACAATTTTTTTGTAAAATATTATTGTAGACTTACAAAAAAAGTTGTAAATTTACGAAATAAAGTAGAAAATCAAAAAATAAAATTGTAAATTTACAAATTGTTTGGTTTAACTACAGTTTTTTATGGCAAAAAACTTGTATATTTACAGTAAAAAGTGGTAAATTTACAATTTTTATTGTAAATATACCATTTTTTCTTATTTTTTTTGCCGTAAAAACAGTAGTTTAACCAAATAATTTGTAAATTTACAATATTGTTTTTGTATTTTCTACTTCATTTTTGTAAAATTACAACTTTTTCTGTAAGTATACAATTTTGTTTTCTAAACTTTCATATTTGTTTTGTAAATTTACAAAAAATTTGGTATATTTACATATTGGTTTTGTAAATTTAAAGGTTTTTTCCATTGGTGCATCTTATTTTTCCTTCTTCGGCAGCTGGAGTAGCACTTTAACAACCTGAAATGATTTTTTTTTCACTTGAACACTTTTAACAAACTTTTTAGAGTATAACACTGCACTTTTTTATTTTTTTTTCGGAATTTCGTTTTTCTTAAGTAGAACATATGAAAATTGCGAAGGAGGCTACACAAGAAATTTCTTATATTTTCAAGAAAAACTAGTCAAAAAAATTGCCTTTTTTCGAATTTTTAATTATTTTAGCAAGTATTTTTAAAAAATTATAAAAAAAACTTTGGATATTGTAAATTGGACGTTTAAGTACCTGATAAAATAAGAAAAAACTTAATTTTTCATAATTGACAGCTTTTGATTGAGTGCCAGATTTAAAAAAAAGTACCAAAAAAATATGGTAAAATTACCAAAAAATGGTAAAAATACAAACAAAAAAACTAGAAAAATAATATAGTAAAAACATATAAAAATTGTGGTATTTTACTTAAAGCAAGTTACCAAAAAATTGTCTTAATATTAAATTTTTTTGATAAAGCTTACAACTAATTGAAAAATGTTTGTATTCGGAACTTAAAAAGTTTTCAAAATTTTTTTATGAAATTTTTTATTTATAAAAAATAATTTTTAACAAAATGTGGACTTAGAAAATTTTTGCGTCTCCTATTGTTGCATAATTATTTTTCAATACAAATTTTTGTTTAATTACATTTTTTTGTGCCAAAATACAGAAAACCTTGTAAACTAAAAAATCTTGAAAAAAAATTGTTTGTAATAAAACATTTTTTGGTAGAAAGACTAAATACTATCAAATAAAATGTTGTTGTTCAATTACAATTTTCTTGTGTAAAACAACTAAACACCTTGTAATTTTTTTTTAATTTGTAAAATAATTATTTTTTTTTGTTAATTTACCTAAAAAAATTGTTAAATAAATTTACCAACATATTATAGTAAAATTACAAAGCACACGGTAGTTTTTGTTTTATTAAAAATACAAGAATTTTTGTAAATAGACAAAAATATTAGTAAAATAGAATTACCAGACCTTTTGCTTGTAATTTTACAAACTTTTTTTTTTGAGTGTATGACCATTATTTCAGGAGATAAAAAAAGCACCAAAAGTACAGTTTTTTACCCTTTTTACCCCCTTTAAAATCAACACTGGCAAAAATCCAGCCCTAATGGATCTTTATTCCAGGAGGTGAACATACAATCCAAATTTCAAGTCTCTATGATCATTATATCACGAGATTTAAAAAGTACCAAAGTACAGTTTTTTTTTACCCTTTTTACCCCCTTAGAATCAACATTGGCAAAACTCCAGCCATAGTGGATCTTTATTCCGGGAGGTCAACCTACAGTCCAAATTTCAAGTCTCTAGCTTCAGCGATTTGGGCTGGGCGATGATGAATGAGTATGTCAGTCAGTCAGTTACATTACTCTTTTATACATGTATATGTTCCGGATTTGGGCGATTTTTGCCATAAAGTTTATTTCTGTCTTTTATTATTTAACAAAATTTATTTTTTTTAAATGAAAATATTTTTTTATTAAGAAATCTGAACAAAACTGAATTTTGGCGATATTTTACATCCGATTGGGCGACAAAGCCAAAAAAAAAAAGTCTGGCAACACCGTTAATATGACGAAGCAATAAAATGTAAACACACACACACGCTATGCACATAATAAAAATAACTACCAATTTGTTTATTATTACTTAACTAACTTGTTTTTAAATAAATTAAGATTTTGTTTTACATCTTTTAAAGTTTTTTTGTAAAATTTTTTTCCTTTTTGTTATTTTTTTTTTTCATTTCCGTTTTCTTTGTTATGTATCTACACAAAATACGAGTTAATTAAGGGTTATGTTGAAAAGAATAATGACTTTTTCCAGAAAATCACTCATAACTTTTAAACTACTTAACCGATTTCAAAAAAAAAATACATCAGTTTCTTCCTGGGAAAATTCCGCAACTTTTGGTACCCCAAGCGTTTAAAACGGTTCCGGATTATTGCCAAAAACGTGATTTCAACAGACAGACGGACAGACAGACAGACAGACGGACATCGCTAGATCGACTTAAAATTGATCAAGGATCATGAATATATATACTTTATGGGGTCCTAAACCAATATTTCAATGTGTTACATACGGAATGAGAAACTTATATATACCCTCTATCACCAGAGTGGAGGGTATAAAAACTGGTAAAACGCCTGGTAAAATGCCTTGTAATCCCATTCTACCAATATTTAACAATTTTCCTTGTTTTTTTAACAAAAAATCTTGTACTTTGCTCAAACGAGAACTACAGTTTTATTGGTAACTAGCTGTTTTGCACCCGGCGTTGCCCGGGTTGAAAATTGTATAATGAATGAGTTTTTTATGAGCATACTGCTCAATGACTTTTCACTGGGCTTATGGGTTGAGCGATTTTTTGTTTTTTTTATTTCGTTTAGCGTAAATATTAGCACGACAAAATATTGGACGTTTGCCCCTTTTTTTTTTGGGTTCCTTTTTGACTTGAAAGGCGAAAAGCTCCGAACAAAATGAAAAAACGTGTTTTTTTACTGAAGATATTAGTTGTAAATTGTTCATCGGTAAAAAAAATGTTTCGAAATGTCAATTAATTTGTAGCGAAAATTTGACAGTCATAAAACAAAAAATAAACGTTATAATGGAACAGGTAGAAAAAACGTTCAGTACATTGCAAAAGGCGTGGCAGTTAATGCAGACTAAAGTTCCCGCCTCGGTTGTACTATCTGTGGCGAAAGTTTTGTTAAAATCTGTTTAGTCGTTCAAAGCTACGTTCACAATTTCAGAGTCAATCCAATCCGTGGCACAGATTGAAATGTTAACTGTGCAAAATGCAGATTAGAGTTCTGTCAGATTCTAAATGTCATTTTACTTACCCTTCTCAGAATTTCACAAAATCACGAAATTAAAATTGGCGCACTTAATTAATTTATTTAAATCTATTTTTTTTTTAAATATTTTTTTTTATAAAAACTTTATAAAAATTATTTATATATGTTTTTATATTTTTTTAATGAAATTATTAGAGATGGAACTTTCACAGAGCTGTATTTTTTCTCTGTTAACGGTTAACATAGACCAACAGAGCCTAACAAAGCAGATTGGAAACTTCAGAGTAGAACATGTTTGACTCCGAAGTGAATTGAAAAAATATAGTCAAATTCAAAAATATGAAAATGCAAAATATAGATTGGAGTACTGCAACATTGTTATTGCGGCTTAAGAGTGATTACGGAACAGGCAGAAAAAACTATGGCATATAGTTCCGCATCTTATATGGCATATAGTTGCGAAACAGAAAAAAATATTTTTTAATTTAATACAAAGGGTGGCGACATTTTAAGCCCCTTTGCCCGATTGCTTAGGTTAGTACTATCTGTGGTGAAAATTTCATGAAAATCGGTTTAGCCGTTTTCCCCTGATTGCGGAACAGACATGTGTCTGTGATAAAAGTTTTATTAAAATCGGTTTAGTCCTTTATGCTTGATTACGGAACATAAAGAAAAAACTTTCAGTATAGTACAAAGGGAATTATAAATATATCGTCACCCAAAATGCAAAAGGCCCTAACTACCATTTTATTAATTTTACAGGAGAAGCAAAAACCAGTATTGAACGATATTTTAAATTTGTTAATAACTTTGTTGTTTTTTTTTAATGAATTTGGCAAAAATTTATTGAGGACGTTCTTTTAATAAATATGAATTAAAATAAATAAAAAAAATATTTAAAAAAATATTAAAAACTGATTTTGAATTTTTTGCTAGTTAGGGCCTTTTGCATTTTAGGTTACGATATGCCCCTTTGTCCAAACGCGATCTATTGCGGCTCATAGTTTTTGCCTAGGTTAATACTGTCTGTTGTGAAAATATCATAAAAATCGGTTCAGCCGTTTAAGCGTGATTTCGGAAAAGGCAGAATTATTGGTTTATAAAATACAAAGGGGCGTGACATTTTCCGCGCGTTTGTCCAAACGCGATCTATTGTGGTTCATGGTTTGCTCCTCGGTCAGTACTATGTGTGGTAAAAATTTCATTAAAATTAGTTCAGCTGTTTATCCTTAAATACGAAACGGGCAGAAATAAATTTTAATTTAATACAAAGGGGCGTGGCATTTTACGCCCCATTTTTCCATCGCCCTCTATGGTGGCTCAGAGTTTTCGCCTCTGTTAATACTATCTGTTTTGAAAGTTTCATGAAAATCGGTTTAGCCGTTTAAGCGTAATTTCTGAAAATGGAGAAATAACTTTCAATGTAATACAAAGGGGCGTGGCATTTTACGCCCCCTTTTCGATCTCCCTCTATTGGGGCCATAGTATGAGTCTCGGTCAGTGCTATCAGTGGTAAAAATTTCATTAAAATCGGTTTAGCCGTTTATGCGTTATTACGGAAAAGGCAAAATAAAGTTCCATAAAATAAAAAGGGTCGTGGCATTTTACGCCCCTTTATCCGGTCGCGGTCGCTTATGGCTTCCCGCCTCGTTTAGTACTATATGTGGTGAAAATTTCATGAAAATCGGTTCAGCCGTTCTCCCCTGATTGCGGAACAGACAGAATAGTTGATTTGCAAAAAAATCTGTTATTTTACAAAAATTATGTTATACGAGGATTTATGTTGTTTAATAAAAAAAAAACATTTTTTTTTTTGTAAATTTTTCTCTTTTTTTTTAAATTTTCCAAGTCCCGGACAAAATTTTTTTTATTGAAAAATATTTAAAAAAAAAAGTTGACAAAATTTTGAAAAATTTATTACGAGGATAAATTAATTTACAAAAAAAAAAAACAGTTATTTTACAAAAATGATTTTATAACGAGGATTTATGTGGTTTAACAAATTTTTTTTCCTAAATTTAAGTTATGACTTTTTTTCAGTGTCGAATAGTGTTTGGGAATTCCCGGGAAATTCCGGGAATTCCCGGGTCGGATTTCCCGGGAATTCCCGGGAAAAAACTGACGGGAATTCCCGGGAATTTTTTTAATTTTTCCCGGGAATTATATAAAATAAACCATTTTACATAAAAACGTTTATTTTAATTTAATTTTTAATATTTCAAATTTTAATGATTTTAATGATTTATATTAATAATGAAAATTTCCCGGGATTCCCGGGAATCCCGAGAAATATATTATTTTTTTCCCGTTTCCCGGGAAATTGAAAAGTCCTGGAATTCCCAAACACTAGTCTAGCGGGAATAAAGGTAATTTAACTGGTAGCTAGTGTTTGGGGTCCGGGAATTCCCGGGTCGGATTTCCCGGGAATTCCCGGGAAAACACTGACGGGAATTCCCGGGAATTTTTTTAATTAAAAAAAAATTATTTACACAAATCATTAAAAATTTAAAGAATAATTAGTAGTTTTTACTACAGAACAAAATTAAATGACTTTAAAAATTAAATGTTTATGAAAGTCTTTATTTTTAATGTGTTATTTTTGAAACAAAGGATAGAAGTAGTCATGAATAAAAACTGAACATCAAACAAATGTTTTTTCTTTTAAAAACGACTAAACGTAAAATTTTTTAAATAAACTACAAACAGTTAATGACATAATTTTTTAAGTGTACATACAGGTATAATTACATTTGATATTTTTTGTATTTTTTCTATTTGGAAGAACAGTGCAAATATATATTCATATGAAAACTGACCAAGTGTAAAAAGTATGTTAATATCATAAAAAAACTTAAAAAGTCAAAAAATATACGTCGGTTAATGATAATTTTGCTAAGACTGTCAAAAAAATATAAAAATTTTGAACCTAGAATTAACATTTCCAGAATAAATATTAAAAGTGCTGCCAACTATATTAGTTTTTTCTCGAATAACGCAGTTTTAAATTTTTTTGCGATTTTTAGCGATTTTGCGATTTTTTGTGAAGGAAAAAGTTGCAATATTTTTTTGGTTTGTTTTAATTTATTTCAGGATTTTTAACGTTTATGTTTTGATTTTTTATGTTTTAATTAATTGTTTATCTCTAATAAAACTGTTTTTAATAAAAAGATAATCAAATTTTAATGTTTTTTATGATTTACATTAATAATGAAAATTATTTTTTTTTCCCGTTTCCCGGGAAATTGAAAAGTCCGGGAATTCCCAAACACTAGTGTCGAACTATAAATTCGAAAAAATCATGTATATGAAAAATTGTGAACTTTGAAGAGTACATACTATAATCTTCTAATTATTTAATTGCACAAATTCTCCAAATCCATTTACTATGTTTATTAGAAAATGATTTATTATACCATAACACTTCGCTCATTTACTGCAATAGTAACATATCTTAAAAAAACGAGATTTTTGAGTTAATGATTCAAACGAATTTGAACTAATATCTATTTAACTCACCGTTAAACAGAGTATAAGGCAGTATTACATTTTATATGTACCGTGCTTTTTTTTAGGAAAACATTTTAAATTGAGAAGTTTTAACACATTTTCTACAAAACCATTTTTTTTAGTTATATTACTATTGTAGTAAATGAGCAACATGTACTTGTTTATTACTAAAAATAAATTCAAATATTCATACATAATAAACATGCAAATTCATACATGTCTATTAGAACGGCATTTTTTTGTATGGAAAAAAAATGTTTCTCTCGATTTTGATTTTTTTGTTCTAGACGATATTCTTGTTAGTTCGGGAGTTAGCGACATTTTCCCGAAGGTCCACATTGTTTTAGAAGGGGACAACGAAATTTTTAAACACTGATATGGCCGATAAGCCGAGACACCCCAACCTTAAAATCGTCTCTTTTATATATATTTTAAGTTTTTGGGTTGAGATGCTTCCCTTGTAAGTAGATAATAAGATAATGCTTACAATTTTTTTTGTTGTAGAAAAAGTCCAAGGTTTTAAAACATATTTCTAATAGAAATGTTTAAAGTTAATATTTTTCATTGGCAAATAATTTTTAGAATTAAAAATATTTTTCAAAAGAAAAAAAAAAAAGGCGCAGTATCTTAGACATTTTTCTTAGTTTTTAAAACGCTTTCACACATTTCACATTAAAATCTTAGATTTGAAAAAATTTTTCGAATTGAAAATACATATTTCTAAATAGATTTCCCAAAAAGGATAAGATTTTGAGAAATTTTTCATGAACGAAAAGTCTCAAATTCTTACACATAAAGGTCTCAGAATCTAAGAAAATTTTCATTTGTAAAAAGTATCAGATTTTAAGACATTTTTCCTCCAGAAAACTACAACGCGAATGGATCTTAGGATATTGAAAAAAATTCGCAATGACTTTGATCGTGGATATTGCACCGCTAGCGGAAAAAGTTTTGTGGTATCACTATATGGTATCGCTATAAGGGTATGCGAGGTGTCAACTGGACACCTCCATCCTAACCTAATTTAGAAAAATATCTTGGATTCTGAAACATTTTTTACATAGAAATGTTTCAGATTCTGAGTCAGAAAATTTCACATTCTGAGACACTTTTCCAACAAAAAAAGTCTTAGATCCTAAAAAATTTTCCTTAGGAAAAGTCTCAGATTTTCAGGTATTTTTTCCTACTTAAGTAAAAATTTGTATATGATGCCATATATAATGATATGTAACACAGTATATATTTATACGCAATTAAATACGAATAATGGAGGATGTTTTTGGATTCAAAAATATCAAAAAAAAAAATCTAAATTATTGGGGGTCAGTCTGCGTTTCCCGTTTCTAAGAGGCACCATGGCACAGTAGGTAATTTGAACCGAAATCTTGGCCAAAAATCATTTTTCGAACTAACAATAATAAAGTTTTTGTTAATTACGTTCGATTTAGAAAATATTAAAGCAAATACCCAGTCAGAAAAATACAATCGCAAAAGCGCTGTGAAAGCGCTGTAGACTGTTCTACAAGCGTTCCATATACCATCTTCAAAGCGCTTTCAGATCATCCGAATGATAACATCGATCTACGCTAGGTTTAAAGCGTTTTAAAAGCGTTTTAAAAAAGTGCTTTCAGAACGTTTTGTTTAAAGTCATGAAAGCGCTTTAAAAACCAAAAGTAAAGCACTTATAAAGAGCTTAAATACAAAAATTAAAGATATTTTCCAGCGATTGAAATAAGAAAAAACAGTACTTTAAAGGACTTCATATAAAGCTGATATTTTTTTTTATTCGTTAATTGTAGATATTTTTTTTATAAAAGTATTTTAGAAAATAAAAAAAACAAAAATGTATTGATGAAATACTAATTATATTTAGATCTGAAGGCTATACATCACTTCCGAAGTGTTGCAAAACCTTACTTGGAACATCAGGCGTTAGAAGTGACAGTAAAATAATGAGGAGTATGGATGACACATTAGGAGTTTTTAAATTTTTCGGAATAAAGGAAACTCTAAATAAAATAATTCATCCCAATAATTTAACTGAACCAAAAATCGAAATTATTATTCATGTGGATGGCATGGATATATTTAACAAATCAAAAAAAGGTTTTTGGTCAGTAATGGGCAAAGTATTTTCACCATTTTACATGTCGAAACCATTTCTAATTGCGCTATTTTTTGGAAACTCGAAACCTTTTTCAGCAAATGAGGACATTTTTTTCTAGTAAAAATGATGAAGAAAATAATAATGTTAAATAAAAAAAAATCAAAAGGGATAAAAGTTTCGCAAAATGCACTTCAAAACTGCATTTGCATTTAAAATGCACTTTTGAACCACCAACTTTTTCCATCTTTTTAAATGTAAAAATAGACTAACGTACTATCATTTTGCGCTTTATTTCATAAAGATACAATGAGTACTTAAAAATATATAGCTGTTCAAAGTTAAACAGATTTTGCATTTTTTTTTTTAAATCGCGAATAAAATCGCGAAATTTTTAAATTCTTTGGATCTGATAAATGATATCTTTAAATGGTTCCATAGCGCTTGCGTGTACAAAATATTGGAAAACTTCAAAGACCCCTGGTCAGATTTTGTTCGGTCTCTCATGGAATTAATGATATTTAAAAGGCAACATCTTTAATGAAATAAACGATTATTTTGTCTATCTAATTCCATCAAAAGAAATAGGACTTTATAACGTGTGCATATTGTAGAAGTTAAATGCATTATTTGTAAATTTTATAACGAAACAATTGCTATAACTCTTTTGCATAAATGATAATAATAAAACTTAAAATAGATTTACAAATTAAAAAATGTTTTATGTTTTCAAAATTTTGCGTTTTCAATGTGGTGGTATGGAAAAATTATTTAATTTGATTTTGTTAGCAGATTTGTTGCAAAGTGCAATGGAAATATGCGTAAATCCCAGAATTATTTCCTCCAATAAAAGTAAAACGCTGTGCGATTTAATTCAATACAATTTTATTTAAAATATATATGTAAAAAGAATGTTCTGGTTCAAATGAAAGTATAAAAAGGAATGAATAACAAAACTGCAATATTAAACGTTTTAAGTTTGACAATTTAAAAACATAGAATTAAAACAGTGTTGTGTACGCATTTGAATTGTAGTAGAGTTGCAACAATTTTCAACAATCTCCCCCTCAAGTCAAATGCATTTTAAAATTCAAATAAAAAGCAAAAAATTCAAAAAATTACATTTCAATTTTTAAAAGATTACAACCATAAATATGTTTTTGTTTAGTTAGACATTTTGTAAGTATATCTGCCGCATTCTCATCAGATGTAACGTAGTGTATATCGATAGCCTTCTCTTCATATTTTTCTCGGATGTAGTGATAACGTATGTCGATGTGTTTACTCTTCTTCTGAACGGTTGGATTTTTTACCATAAATGCAGCACCCTGATTATCACATAAAATAGGAGTAGGATTCACGATATAGTCATCAAAGCCCATCTCATTTAAAAGACCACGATGAAAAACGACTTCTTTTGTGCCTTGGCGTAAAGCAATATATTCGGCCTCCATTGTACTTAAAGCCACCACAGGTTGTTTACGGGACTCCCATGCAATAGGACCACCTGCCATAAACAGCACATGACCGGAATACGATTTTCTATCAATGGAGTCGCAACCCCAATCTGAGTCTGTGAAACATTCAAAATTTTCAAAATTAGTAGAAAAAGTAATTTTACCTATAGGATTTTTCTTCAAATATCTTAGCACGTATTTTGCAGCTTGAAAATGTTCTTTATGTGGGTGAAAATTAAATTGAGACAATCTCGACACCACATGAATCAAATCAGGCCTAGTGATCACGACCAGGTACATCAAAGCACCAATTAAGCATTGATAATTTTTAGTTTCTAAGTCCGCGCATTGATCTTCACATTTCTTCAAAACGGTACCACTTGACCATGGAGTTGCCGCCGGCTTACAGTCAGTCATACCCCAACGTTCGAGTATTTCTTCGGTATACTTCTTTTGGTGTATAGTAATATCGCCTCTTAAACCATCACGATGAATTTCCATTCCCAGATAGAATGAAATTGGACCACGATCAACGGCTTCAACATATTTGTTTAAAGTTGAAATAATATTTTTCATCTCCATATCACTGGAACACGCTAGTAACATGTCATCGACATATATGGCAATAAGACAAACTTCGCTACCATTTCGTTTCATGTAGACACAAGTATCAGATTTGCACCTCATAAAACCCATTTCCAACAAAATATCGTTCACCTTTTTGTTCCACTCACGTCCGGCTTGTTTTAAACCGTATAAAGCCTTGTTTAATTTACAGACTTTATTTGGATAATTTTTGTCTTCAAACATTTTAGGTTGCACCATGTAAACATCGTCTTCTAAATTACCATTTAAATAAGCTGCCACTATATCAATATGGTTTACCAACAATTTATGTTTGGCTGATAAAGCTAGCAACAATCTTATTGTTGAATGCCGCACCACCGGGGCAAAAGTTTCTTGGTAATCTACGTTGTGTTTCTGCGAACAACCATGCGCCACCAGCCTCGCTTTAAATTTTTCAATGGAACCATCAGGATTTCGTTTTAACGCAAAAACCCACTTACAACCAATTATGTTTTTACCGCTAGGCTTTTCCACCAACTGCCATGTTTTATTTTTTATTAAAGAATTATATTCAATTTGCATTGCCTCTTTCCACTTCTCAGAATTATCAGATTTTAAAGCCTCGGCCACGGTATTGGGATTTTCAATAATTGAATTTATCATTTCGGGTCCATCTTCAGTACAATAAATTTTTCTGGGTCTGCCTTTACCACCAGATCTAACTAATTTGGGTCTGCCACGTTTTCTTTTCTTTTCATGAACAGGAGAATCTTCTCTTTCAATTTCACTGGTATCAGCACTCACCTCTTCTTCTTGTTTTTCATTTTCAGCTTCACTGTCATCATCTGCATCATCATTAAACAGTTGAGCATAAAATATTTCATTTTCATCGTCATCATCATCATCATCACAAGCAAATTTTTCAAAAGATTGTTCAAAAAAGGTAACATCACGAGCGGTTAAAATTTGTCTTGTACTGGGATTGTACAAACGATATCCCTTTGTGTAAAGTTGATAACCAACAAATTTCATTTTTGTACCTTTAGGCAAAAACTTACCACCTTTCGGCTTCGGACCCTTCTTTAGTACTACAGCATCACAACCAAATGTTTTTAAATGCGATACAGACGGTTGTCTACCACACCACCTTTCATAAGGAGTAACATCATCAAGCACTTTTGTTGGAGCTCGATTTCTCAAGTACGTTGCTGTATTTATGGCCTCACCCCATAAACTTTGTGGTAATCCAGACGATTCTAACAAACACCTCGCCATTTCAACAAGGGTTCTATTCGCCCTCTCCGACACACCATTCTGTTGTGGCGAATAGCCAACTGTTGTTTGATGAACAATACCTTTTTCAGCAAAATATTGTTTAAATTTAGAATTAATAAATTCTTTACCATTATCGCTGCGAACGATTTTTATTTGGCGGCCTGTCTGCTTCTCCGCGAGCCCAGCAAAATTTTTAAACGCATCAAAAGCATCACTTTTATTTTTCAAAAAATATGTGGAAATAAAACGAGAATAATCGTCAATAAATGTAATAAAATATGACGATCCACCAACAGATTTCACACCAATTGGTCCGCATAAATCCGTATGCACCAATTCCAAAATATTTTTTGTTTGCACATTCGCATAATTTTTGTAAGGTGTAGCAGAAATTTTATTTACAGCACACGTAACACACTCAATAGTTTTTGGCAATTTCACATCTAAACCTTTTACCATATTCTTGGTCGTTAATTTATTTAAATCGTTTATGTTTAGATGACCGAATCTTTGATGCCATTTTCGAACTACATTTTCATCAATAGCTGCACTAATTATTTCACAACTTTCTATTTTTTCCAAATTTGCAATAAAAATATCATTTACAAGATCAGCTGTTAATATTTTTTCGTTTTGTTTACTTTTCATAACAGCTTTATTCTCAGCGAATTGAACAACATGACCAGCTTTAACTATTTTATTTATTGACAAAAAATTTGAATGTAGTTGTGGTACATACCATACTTTATTTAAAGTTAGAGTACAAAAAGTTGTTTTTATTTTTATTTCACCGATTCCTTCTGCATAAATACTCTCACCAGATGCTAAAACAATTTTTTGTTTTGATTCTGTCAACGTCTTAAAATATTCTTTTGTTCTGCACATATGTGACGTCGCACCGCTGTCCACTATCCATAACTCTTTCAAATTAAGTTTACCTTCATTAAGAGAACAAGCAAAATCATTTTCTCTTTTTTCACTTTCTTTGCATTGAGATTTTATGTGGCCCTTTTTACCACAGCGATAACATTTAATGTTACTGTTGTATGCGTTAACATTTGCATTCTTCTTTTCTTGGTTGTTATATTTTGGTTGCACTTGTTTAACATTATTAACACTTCTGTTACTGTTGCTGTTATTAAAAAGCTTTTTATTTCTTTTGTATTCATTTCTTGAATTCGCCGCAAAAACATTTTCATTTTGTACATTACTTTTGTTACCTTGTCTCATTTCTTCTTCCAATATTTTTGACACCAATTTTTCATACTTTGGCAAAGTATCCCTGCTTTCTATAGCAACAACAAACGATTCCAATTCTTCAGGAAGACTGCATAACAGCAAAATGGACAACAAATCATCATTTAAAGTGATTCCGATTTCTTTCAAATCATCCACCGTACAACAAAATTCATTAATTTGTGGAGAAAATTTTTCACTTGAATTCAATTTAAAACGTACCAATTTTTTAAACAAGTTTACCTTTCTAGATGCGGTGTCTGCCTTGTAAAGTGAACTTAACACATCCCAGGCACTTTTTGCCGAAGCACAATTCTTAATGTGAATCAACTCAGTTGTTCTTACACTTAAGGTTATTGTTGCCAGAGCCTTGCTGTCATCTGTTGACCACTTCAACGCCTCATCTTCAGGACGTTTTCCCAAAATGGTATAATACAGATCCAACGTTATAAGCAAGCTCTTCATCTGTATGCACCATGTTGCATAATTTTCGCCATTTAATTTTTCAATACTCGCGACAGTACCCGCCATTTTCTTGTTTTTTAACACCGGCTAAAACAGAAAACCAAAATCGACACCAATCAAATATAACCGCACTTTTTCCAATTGATTTTTTTTTTTCAATTTAATTAAAACTTTTATTTCATTTCATTTCATTTCATTTCATTTCGTTTATTTCAGTCAATAGAACATAAATTCTTTACAGACTAAGATTTAAATACAAAAATGTACATATGTATAAGTATATATATAAATTAAAATATTTACAAATAATACTTAAAAATCTAATATTTTAAAGATTTTAAAAAGATACAATTTAAAACTTTCTTTTGAAGTGCAAAATTCTATTAGAAGATTAGAATCTATACTAATGGCCATATCATTGATGGCATTTAAATCATTTAAAGCGCAGTTTAAGGTACTGTTTTGGGCATAATTTGTGCGATGCGGAGGCAAGTTAAAAATATATTTATGACGGAGAGATCTAGGTGGAACATTAAACGGTATCAGAGATAGCAAGTCAGGGCAATCAATGCCACCAGCCACTATATCAAAAATCAATAAAGCTGATTGAAATCTTCTTCTTAACTCTAAAGTTTGCAAACCTAAGAGTAAGCATCTGGACTTATAGGGAGGTATAGGTTCAATAAATTCAATGGAAGAAAGCGCCCATTTAATAAAAATTTTCTGAACTCTTTCTATACGCGATATATGTATTCCGCAGTGTGGATTCCAAACTACGGCAGCGTACTCCAACTTAGATCTTACATAAGACGTATATAATAATTTTAACGTATTGGGATCTGAGAAATCAGAACAATTTCTTTTTATAAATGCGAGCAAGGCATAAGCTTTAGGAACAATGTAATTTATATGATTAGTAAAGGACATTGATGAATCAAACATAACGCCCAAATCGATAGTTGATTTAACAGTTTTAAGAATATGATTACCAATTCTAAACACTTGTTGAATTGGGTTTTTAGATCGAGAAAACGAAATATGAATACATTTGTCCAAATTCAAATGGAGTCAATTAAATGTACACCAATTTAGGAAACTATCTAAATCATTTTGAATATGTAGAATATCGGTTAAATTTTTAACTCTAAGAAAAATTTTCAAATCATCAGCATAGAGAAGAAATTTTGAATTCGAAAAACACATTGAGACATCATTGATGAATAAATTAAAGAAAAGTGGGCCCAAAATACTACCTTGGGGGACACCTGAGGTTTGAATATATGTTGAAGATTCAAAGCCTTCAACAACAACTTTACATATTCTATTAGACAAGTATGATCTTATCCATTCTAAAAATTTAGAATGAAAACCCATAGCCTTTAACTTGGAATAGAGTATTGCATGCGACACTTTATCAAAGGCTTTAGAGAAATCAGTGTATACTGACTCAATTTGAAAACCTTGCTCTAAAGATGATATGCAATATTCACTAAAAACAGTCAGATTAGTGGTAGTTGACCTACCAGGAAAGAACCCATGCTGATAGGGAGATATAATTGATTTTGTAATAAAATACAACTTTTTATTAACAATGTGCTCAAAGATTTTCGAGATACTCGTTAACTTAGAAATTGGCCTGTAGCATGTGATGTCATCTTTTCTACCATTCTTAAAAATAGGCGTTATCGAAGACAATTTCCACTTATCAATAAAAACTCCTTCTTCAAGAGACAAGTTAAAAATGTAAGTTAGTGCAAAAGTAATGGAAGGCGCACATTTTTTTAGCAAATGAGGGCAAAGACCATCGGAATCCGATTTAAAATTATTATTAATCTGCATTATACCGTTATAAACATCATCATTTGAGATTTCCATGGCACCAATGTCTAGCATGTCAAACGAATTTGAGTATCTAGCTGTATGGGCCATAGGGATTTCAAAATTTGATTGAAAGAATTGAGCAAACATATCAACAACATCATTACAAGATTCAGAAATACGATTTCCATATCTCATAACTGATGGAATATCAGCAACCTGCCTTTTCGACTTTACAAAAGACCAAAAAGATTTTGGATTGCTTTTTATGTCATTCTCTTTTTGCAAAATATATTGCTTATATAAGAATTTATTTAAAAAATTAAATTCCCTTTCATAATAAATAAACTTTTCGTGACTATCAAGATTTCCTGAATCAATGTAACGCTTATGAAATTTATTACGCAGATTCTTAAGTTTTTTAAGACCTCTGGTATACCACGGCAGTTTGTAAGGCTTTTCCTTTTTCAATGGAATATTATTATTGCATATACCCAAAACAGTATTTAAAAAAATATTGTAACATGACGATGTTATTTGATCCGAAAATAACTCCAACCAATCAACATTACTAATTAAAGAATTAAGCAAATCAAAATTACAAACGTTAAAATTAAAATCAGAGCCTAAGCTCGGTGAATATTTAAACAATTTATACGAATCTATTTCCACGACTAAAGGAGAATGATGAGCATTAGATGGAGAAATCGGCAGCAAACCCTCGTATAATGCGAACTTACATTCAAATGATACAAAAATTAAATCCAAAAAGCGATTTAATCTGTTTGAAATGTGATTAATTTGAACTAAATTTGAACTAAGAAAACTATCAATAAGATTTATTTCATGATTACGATTAACATTGCTAGGCAACAAGTAAGATCCATTATGAATTTGAGACCAGGAGATATCTTTGAGATTAAAATCTCCTAACACGCATAGACGAGAGTTTGCTAACGAGTTTTCATCTACAGATAAAATATTAGAAACATGCGCGTCATACATAGCCTCAGGGCTACCCGGTGGAATGTATGAAACACATATATACATTTGAACACTAAGGCCAGAAAAAGATACAACCAGCTGATCTAACAAACCTTGTTGGTCATTAATTAAGTATAAAAATGATTTATATTCACGCTTTACCGCAATTAAAACACCACCCCCTTTGTCGTGGCCTGTGAGAACAGCACTTCTATCCTTACGATAAACATTATAGAGATTTAGATTAAAAAATTCAGCATCGGAAAAATCAGCATTTAACCACGTTTCCACCAGTACTATGACATCGAAATCACCTTGCGAAGAAAAATCATACACAGTTTTTAATTTAGTTCGCATTCCAGACAGGTTTTGATAATAGATTTTTAAGCAAGATTCAGAACAAGCTAACTGTTCTCTGCAGGTGCGTTTTTTTTTGGAAAATTTACGAAAGGGCGTACCCTAATGTCAGTAGGCCAGACTTCAGGATTGACGACTTTTTCATAAAAACACGGTGATATACCAAGTTTGAAATTTATTTTATTAAGAGCAGTTAAATCAGCATCCTTCTTGACTAATTTGTAACATTCAATAAATTGTTTGTTAATATTAGTACGCTTTTCAACATAATTTATTATCTGATCCACAGAAACGGTTGGTTTAAATGAGGATAGATGTACCCATTTTTTTTGAACAACTACTTCTAGTTCATTAGAAATATTCGTCCCCAAAACCACAGGTTGCCTTCTTTGCCTTTTTTGCCTACGCCTCTGCACACGAACCCAATTATTAGTTGTTTGTAAGGGTTGCGTGTTGTCTTCAAACATTTCATTATTATTTAACTCAACATTAGATGCAGCAGTGGGAATAGAAGAGTAAGAAGAGGCAGCAGATAATGCATTTGATACTGATGCTGCTTGTGTGCTAGTCGATTGACCAGCAACAACACCACTAGCAACAACATCATTATTTAAACGAACATTTTTTTTCTTTTTCGATTTTTGTTGATTTGTTGATGTTTCAAGGTTATTTACAAGTTCGTTAAACTTCAATTTTAACACATGAACGTCTTCACCAATAGAATTTGTTGTAATTATATTTTGTTTTAGCTCCTTTACTTCATTAGACAGAGAAGAAATATGCAAAATTAAATTAGATGAAGCATTTAAACATTCATCACAATTAAACACTATGTTTTTTTTTGCTCTAAATATTTCCCGAACTTTTTCGTCAATATCGGCACATATGTAATGTGTTTTAGCTCTGCATATATGGCAGCACACAAAATTATTAGTAATATGATTAAAACATTTCGCGCACAAAGACTTTGGAGGATCCATAACGTCTAAACAGTTTGATAGTCAGGCGAAGACTGACTGGATACTAGGTGATCTGGGCCCATAACCTTTGTTAGAAGATTTGTTGCAAAGTGCAATGGAAATATGCGTAAATCCCAGAATTATTTCCTCCAATAAAAGTAAAACGCTGTGCGATTTAATTCAATACAATTTTATTTAAAATATATATGTAAAAAGAACAGAAGGTTCTGGTTCAAATGAAAGTATAAAAAGGAATGATGAGTATAAAAAGGAATGAATTGTCAAACAAAAGTTTGACAATTTAAAAACATAGAATTAAAACAGTGTTGTGTACGCATTTGAATTGTAGAAGAGATGCAACAATTTTCAACAGATTTAACAAAATGTTTTTATAACAATTTGTTTAAAATTGAGTATAATCTAAAAAATACTATACTTGTATGTACTACGAAAAAAATTTAAAAACGTTTGCAAAAACTGCTTTAAAACCATTTAATTTTGAAACGAACATGTATTTTGTTAATAAAGTGCTTTCAAAACGGTTTTCGAAAACGCTCTCAAGGTGTTCGAATAAAGCGTTTTGAGAATGCTTTTTTTTTGTTACAGTGCTTTCAGAACGCTTTTCGAAAACGCTCGTAAAGCGTTCGAAAATAACGTTTTGAGAACGTTCTTTTTTTTGTTACAGTGCTTTCAGAACGCTTTTTTTTTATAACCGTCGTCAATTTCTGCTAGGGTAACTGCATATTTGGTTTTTCCAAAAAACAAATATAAACTGATTGACGGGCAGTCGAATTCGGCATTTTCAAGCAACGTGCACAGTGCAATATAAAACGCCTAATTTTGATATAAATTCAAACGATTTTTTCAGCTATTAAACATAAAGAAGGATATCGTGTATAATATGGAGAAGAGATGGGATATTAAGTAATAAAAAAATAGCAAAATATTTTGGTGGTCGTTATTGCTTTTTTTAACAAAACGTGTAATTATAACTTAACCTTAAATAAATGACTTTTCCAATGAATATAAACTTCGCATAAGCTTTTAATAATGTTAGCCGTGGTGTGCCGCGTTTTTGATTGATGAAAAATTTAAAGAAAATAATTCTGAATTAATTTTTTTTTATTTTCCGTTGCACTTTTTTGCACTTTTTGAGATATCAATTTTCTTTCAGACAGCCTCATCTTGCCATATCTTGAACTTTCTAACGTTTGGATTGGGAAAAGAACTAAGAGAAAAAACCCTGTTGCTGTTTATAATTTTGTTGTCAGTAAAATTGATTAAAATAATGTTTTAAACCAATATTTGGCTTCGTTGAAGGAAATAGTACGAACTTTTTTTGAAAATTTTTCGTTAAGGTGGTACAAGGCCCACTCAAAAAATAACAGCTTTTTTCAGCAAAACCAAACAAAATGGTTTATGTGCCATTTTGTTAGCCTTCTTGCGTATTTTCTTCGTGCCGAGTTTCAAAAAAATTAGCCTATTCGTTTTCGAGATATTCAGTATTTTCCCTTTTTTTCGTATGGTGGCAACCCTAAAAATTTCCACGATTACCAAATTCATAAAATCCAGCTGTGCGTGTTCACAAAAAACTCTTAAATTTAAAATTTCAGCCATATCGGTCTAAAACTTTGGCTGTAATTATTTTTGGCCAAAAAATTGGCTCAAATTACCCAGTGTGCATGGGAGCGGTAAGAGCTAATTTTATAAATAAAAATTATAAAAAATGTGTGGGACCCCCTTAAGGCTTAAAAATAAGGGATAGGTTTGTTTGGGGAAAATTTTGGGGCTAAAAAAATATTAGGGTCAGTATAAGATCTGATTTTATAAAAAAATGTGTGGGGACCCCCTTAAGGCTTAAAAGTAGAGTGTAGGTTTGTTTGGGGAAAATGTTGGGGCGGAAAAAATATTGGGGGTCGGTCATACATTTAAATTCTCTAGGATCATCCCTGCGACAGTTAGAGCGGTGGGAGTAAATTTTATAAAAATGTGATTTTGTGTGGGAGACCCCTTAGGAATTGGAGATGGGGAGTTACTATATTCAGATGAAATGTTGGGGGCTAAAAATAAATGTGGGTCGGCATTGCTAATGACCCCTCTAGGAAGCACCGTTGGACCGGTAGGAGCTGATTTAATAAAACAAATTAAGAAAATATAAAAATAATGTATGGGGACCACCCTAACAGTTGAAGATAGAGGCTAGGTATGTTCTAAGAAAATGTTGGGGATGAAAAAATATTTGGGGTCGGTCATACATTTAATTTCTCTAGGGTCAATTCTAGGACAGCTAGAGAGGTAGGAGCAAATATTTTTTAACATTCATCCCTTTTATGGGAGTCCCCTTAAGGAGAGGAGATAGGGCTTAGGTATATTTGACAAAAGTGCTTGGGGAGAAAAAATAATGGGGGTCAGTCTCACATTTGACCCCCCTAGGGGCAAAACCATGGGAGTTGTGGGGCTTTTAGTGTTTTTTTTTTTTTTTCATTTACGCCCAACTTTGACTCCGATGAGCGACCCCTTGATCCTATCCGACCTCCCCACATTTTTTGGCTCATACACTTTTTTTACGAACCTCACAAAATGAGGGGCTCTAGCGTTTCCAAATACTACTGCTTAAAATCTCACACAACACTATCCCACCCTTACTGAACACGAATATCAAAACAATATTAAAATCGGTCGGACAGTTTTCAAAATATCGCTATTTGAAATTGGTATAAAATCTCATAATTTTTTTCCCCTAGAGCTTGACACAAACTTTATTGAAAATTATTGAAAATTTTCAAATAAATATCTAATGGCGTTTTCTTTTCTGGAAAAAAATGTTGCACTTTCTTCACTTTTTTCTTTAATGGCTTTTTGTGTACAGTAATAAACACAAAACAAATGAGTTAATGATAACAAATAAAAGGTATCTATCTTTTTATTCCCAATAAAAAGCTTTTGTGGTTTT
This sequence comes from Pegoplata infirma, assembly GCA_963921195.1. Classification (NCBI taxonomy): domain Eukaryota; kingdom Metazoa; phylum Arthropoda; class Insecta; order Diptera; family Anthomyiidae; genus Pegoplata; species Pegoplata infirma. The sequence continues at coordinate 129,194,239 of OY992539.1, read as the reverse complement.
TGTTCATTACTGTTCATAATAAGCTATTAACGAAAAAAGGGCAGAAAACGCGAAATTTTTTCACAGAGAAAAAAATGCCATAAAAGTTGATCAAAGGGCTCAACAGGTTATAAAACCCGGATTTGGCTGAAATAAATTTCAAATAAAAGTTTGTCTCAAGTTCTGTGAAAGGGTCAATGGAAAAAAGTTTAATTTTTTTTTTAATTTTCAATCATCGGAAAAAACAGCCTTATTTTGAAAATTTCAAATAACAATATCTCAAAAACCGTACACTAAGAATCACATAACTTTAAGGTCAAGTTGAATAAAAATTTGACCGTACATTGTGAAATATCAAAAGTTGGAGAAAAATTTCACCCTAATGTCTATGTAGTATGTACTTTAATGTCACTAAACTCTCTAATTAAATTAATGTAATAGGAAAATAGTTTATGTGCCTGAGGTTCAAATAAGAATTTCAAATGAGTTTCAGCAATTTCTATTGTAATGAACCATTGAAATGAACCAAATAAGGAAGAGATGGAAAACAATTTAGATTTTATCTAAGCAACAGCAACAAGAGCAACCAAAAACAAAAAAATGTCAGCAACAAAATTTGCAAATTAAATAAATTTCTATGAAAAATTAAAATAAATTATCAATTTAAGTTGTCACACACGCCACAATTGTTGAACTTTGGCTGGCTCCACCATTGCCACCACCCAGTTGTTTAAACATTTCCGACTTAAGGACATTTACACTATACAAATACGCTGTGACAATTTGACAAGGGTTCTATTTTAATACATCACGCAACAAATACAACAAACTGTGGTTTAGGCTGTGGTAATAGGATCAGCAATTCGCACACGTACATTTTTCGCAAAAAAACAGCAAAAAAAACAAAACACGAAAACAAACCGCAAATAAATCCAAAAGTCATTCATGCCTTTCGTTTTTGTGGTTACAACAATAAATTGTTGGTTTTTCATTGTTGTTTTTTTTTTTCGTTTTGTTAAATAATTTCTAAGCACAAGCCTAACGGTTATAAATAACATTTGGAGTAAAAAGTTTTGACAAATAAATAAAAAATTATAGAAATTTTTAGGAATGCTTTTGTACAAATGTCAAAGTGTTGATAATTACGTATAGGATTAATATACAATTTGTAAACAATGCACAATGGGTCGAAATATAAAATTTTTAATTTATACTATTTTTGGAAGTGTGTAACTTTGCGGGAGGTGTGTGTTATTATATTTTATGTGTAATGCCATGATTCAAAGTCGTATGAAAGAAGATCATCAATTAGACAAAGTCAGTTCGTATTTCTCTTATATGGCCAACTAAAGTTTTTATTTTTTTTTTTAACAAAGGCGTTTGGAAGTCGTAAAAAAAAACTATAAAAAAACACGTCTGAGCTTCAAAATATTGTTTTAAGTCTTCAGAAAAACTGTATGGCGGTTCTTTTCTTAAAACATATTAACCCTAAATGTCATTTAAGGAGTCATTTTAATTCTTTTTCAAAAACTAAACACAGAAGCCTAATATAATATCCACTTAAGGTGCCAGAATGTTCTACAAATATTTTCCTTGAATAAGACGATATGTGCCTTTTGAGTATTAAAAGTATTCCGATTTTAATTATTTTCAACTTTCAATTTGCAAACAAATATATTGCAACTTTCAATTTGCAAACAAATATATACTGTAAGGACGTTTAAAAATTTTAACATCAGCTTTTAAAAAATTGTTATTGGGGTCACCCTGTTATATCACAGGGTGACTTCTGGCTGCTAAAACAGCCCATCAATAAATTTTAAAAAACTTCGAACCTGAGGAGAATCGAACTCATAATTTCTGGCTGATAGCCCAGCACGCTACCCTCTGTGCCACAAGCTATTTTTATTTTCAGCAACTAAATTTGAAATTAAAAAAAAATCCCTATTAATATTATAAATCTGATTGTTGGTTTGTCTGTCTGTCTGTCTATCTGTCTGTCTGTCTGTTCCTCAATAAGTAAAGAACGGCATAACCGATTTTCATGATATTTTCACCAAAGATAGTACTAACCGAGGCGGGAACTATAGGCCATAAGCGACCGCGATCGGACAAAGGGGCGTAAAATGCCACGCCCCTTTGTACCATGCTAAGGCTATATCTGCATGTACGGCAATAACAGAAAAACGGCTGAACCGGTTTTCATGAAATTTTCACCACAGATAGTACTAACCGAGGCGAGAACTATAGGCCATAAGCGACCGCAATCGGACAAAGGGGCGTAAAATGCCACGCCCCTATGTACCATGCTAAAGCTATATCTGCCTGTCCGGCAATAACGGAAAAACTGCAGAACCGATAGTACTAACCGAGCCGAGAACTATAGGCCAAAAAAATCCGCGATCGGTAAAATAGGCGTAAAATGCCACGCCCCTTTGTTTTGTATTGAAACTATATCTGCCTGTCCTGCAATCACTGAAAAGTGATTTATGCGATTTCACTGACATTTTTACCACAGATAGTGCAACCGAGCCGGAAACTATGATCAACAATAGAGGGCGATCGAAAAAAGGGGCGTAAAATGCCACGCCCCTTTATATTGCACTAAAAGTTATTTCTAAATAACGCTTCAACGGCTGAACTCATTTTCATGTATTGTTCACCACATATAGTATTAACCGAAGCGAAAACTATGAGCCACAATAGAGGGCGATAGAAAAAAGGGTCGTAAAATACCATGCCTCTTTGTATTACATTAAAATTTATTTCTTCCTGTTCCGTTATCGCCCCTTTGTACTATACTGAAAGTTTTTTCTGTATGTTCCGTAATCATGCTTAAACGACTTTACCGATTTTAATAAAAAATAAAATAGCGCTCTCCTCTTTATTTTATTGAACGCTTTTTCTGTCTAAAATTAAATGAAATATTTACCATCGAGGCGGGAACTATAGATTAAAATAGAGCGCGTTTGGACAAAAGGGGCGTAAATTGACACTCGTTTTTGTACTATACTGAAAGTGTTTCTGCATGTTTCTTAATAACGCTTAAACGACTAAACCGGTTTTAACAAAAATTTTTGAATAGATAGTACTAACAGAGGCGGGAACTTTAGTATGGTATCAACTGCCAATCCTTTTGCAATGTACTGAAAGTTCATTCTGCCTTTCCGTAATCACGCTTAAACGGTGAACCTGATGTTATTATTATTTTCACCACAGTAAGTTAGTACTTATTGAGGCGGAAACTATAGACACGACCAGACAAAGGTGTGAATTGCTATGTGTCTTTGTAATACATTGAAATTTATTTCTGTCTGATCCGTACTCACGCGTTAACGGTGAAACCAATTTTAATAAAATTTTCACCACAGATGGTATTTACCATGGCGATCGGGAAAAGGGGCTTAAAATGCCGCACCCCTTTGTATTAAATTAAAAAAAAAATTTTTTCCTGTTCCCGTTGAACGATATGCCATATTAGCCCGCGATTAGACAAATGGAAGTAAATGGCACGTCAATTTGTAATATACATAACGCTATTTCTGGCTTATTTGCTTTCATGCAAAAACGGCTTAACCAACTCCTTTAAATACTACTGTTAGAATTAACTGAGCGCGAACTATTTGCGATATCAGAACCTGAAAACGGTTGAGCCGATGTCAATGAAATCTTCAACATAAATAGTGCTACACTCAAAAAAATAAAACTGTAAAGTTAACAAACTTTTTTTTGTTAACTCGAGTTTACTGGCTTTTTAGCAAATTTTTAGTTAAAATCAGCGTTTTAACTACTTTTTTTAGGTAAGTTCGATTTACGAAAATACTAGTTTTGTACAAATTTGGAATTAATTTTTTTTGTTGACTTTAAAACTGAGTTTACGAATTTTTACTAATTAATTTGCTGATTTTTTGTAACATTTTTGTCAAGTCGAAAATTTTAAACATTTCTTGTGTAGCCTCCTATGCAAATCTCATTAGTCCTACTTAAGCTGAACTTAACGCTGTGAAAAATATTTTTTTTTTTTATTTAAAAAAAAGGTTAGCTGAATTCACATAATAAAAAATGTTACGAAAATTTCAGCTGAATTTTTAGTTAAAATTACTGTTTTTTTGATACATTCATTCTACGAAAAGTTAACTAAATATTTTTTGTTAAATTAACTAGAAATTTAGTAGGTTCAAAATCAGGTGTTTTTTTAGTTAAATTTAACTAAATTTTTTGCCAACTTTACAGTTTTTTTTTTTTGAGTGTATAGACAATATTAAACTGCGATTTATAAAAAGACATATAATGGCAAGCCCCTTTGTACTTTAGTGAGAGTTGAGCAAATTTAATTGCAAATTTCTTCACGTGCTAACCAATAGGAGAACTATAGGTCACACGAGACCAAAATTAAACTAAATGCATTAAATGCCACACCCACTTGAACTACAGTAAAAGTTATGTCTTTATTGATGTTTTCACTACATAAAGTGCTAACCGAGGAGGGAACTATAGGTTCCTTTTAAAAGCCATTTAAGAAATACATTAATATTAGGTTTGTTCCCATGACGGAGGAGCACGTATAACCATGTTCCCGACGCTAAGCAAAATCGAAAAAAAATTTACTAAACCTCATGAATAGGTTTATATTTACCAGTGAAAAGCTACGAAGAAGTAGATAAACTGACTAATAAAAAACTCATTCATTACATAATATTTTTTTCAACCGGGCAACGCCGGGTGCAAAACAGCTAGTTAATTATAATTTTAGAAATTTTCAAATAACTGAGGTTTGTTTTTTAAATAACTGAAAAAATAAACAAACGTTACGGAAAATTTTATTAAAAAGACAGTTATGTATATTAATGAATGTTCAAAAAATGGTTTGGAATTTTTGTATGTGGAAGAAACGAGTTTTATTTTTAAATTAACTTTGTTTGACTGTTAAACAGTAACTGTAATAACTGTTAAACAGTAACTGTAATTTTACTTTTTTAATTTTACTTTTTTCATAAAAAAAAAGTTAAGACTCAAAAAGTTTTTCTTAAAGAAAAATTTCGTTTGTTTTTTCTGTTAGTACAGATCGAGCACGGGCTCTAATTCTTTTTGTTTTAAGGGTTTGAGTTGAAAAATGTAGATGAAATTTTAATTTATAAAAGTAATAGACATTCTTGGTATTCCTATACCGGCTTCAAACAGTTTCAGTTTAACTGTTATCATCAGTATCATGTCGGTTTGTTTTTGTTTTTGTTAATGGTAATTGTTTTTCTAATATGTTTTTTATACCATCCACTTAGTGATAGAGGGTATATATAAGTTTGTCATTCCGTTTGTAACTCATCGAAATATCGATCTGCGACCCCATAAAGTATATATATTCATGATACCCGATCGATTTTAAGACATTCTAGCGATGTCCGTCTGTACGTCTGTCCGTCTGTCTGTCTGTGGAAAATGCTGTCATGGACAATATTGCACAGAGATGACTGAAACTTAACATATTTATTGAAAGTTCTCCCAAGAAGTTTGGTATTGCATTTGAGCGATATCGGTTCAGCGCACAGTGCCACATTTGGCCAATCTAGCACGACAAAAATCAAAAAAAAAAAGTTCCCCGATTTTTATGATTTGTTTGTATGTATTATAAAACATTCCTAATAACACGGAAATACTCATATAAGAACTATAATTCTATTCGTTATTAAGATGTGGGTGCATAAAGTTGCCTCTTGTAAAATCCTGAAAGTAGTGTTCATTATTTCGCATTAATTAAGTCGATTTTAAACGGTTGTAACTTTTTAACAAAAAAAATATATTTATACACTCTTTTTTGGTAATTTTAAAGGATATTTAAAGGCTTTGAGTCATATCTTTTCTTCTTTTTTTAAAAATTTTTTTCTATTTTTTATTAAATTTTTAACATAATAAAAAATTTTGAAAAGAAAATTATATATTTATTTTTTTTGATGGAATAGAACCATTGGCGTAGGAAGCCAACATTTCTGGGGGGGGCTAAAGCCCCCCAGATTTTTTTGAATTTTTTGTTTTTTTTTTAAATAGAAAACCCCAGACCTATTTCTGAAGCGTTCCCTTTATCATGTGTCTAGGTGTCCTAGAAACGAATGCCCTCCGAAAGCGGTTAAAAATTCATATTTTTGTTAAACAAATTTTGATTCTGAAGATTTTTCCGAAATTTAGAACTTCCGGATATGTTATGAAAATGAAAGATTTTTAATGTTTTTCCTATAGTAAAATCATTAGATTACTATGATTTTTTTCAAGAAAAAGTTCTGATGATTGCAAAAGTTGATGATTATTAGTCAAAATTCTCAGATTCTTTCTTACAATAACTTTTGTCTATAAAAAACCACTTAGAATTTATAAATTTTTTTAAATCAAAGAACTTAAAATGTTTTCCTGAAGTTAAAATCCTAAGATTCGGTGAAGTTTTTATTACTGACAAAAACATCAGATTCATATAAAAACTTTTTGCAATAATTCAAATTTTTTTTCAGTGGGAAAAACTATTAGATCTAATATAATAATCATTACGAGTCCTTAAGACTCGTAGAATAATCATAACGAGTCCTAAAGACTCATTATTATTATTTATTGTTGCAAAAATTAATGAAATCATTAAATTATTAAAAACAAAATTGTGAATGATTAAAATTCTGGGGGGGGCTAAAATTATTCTGGGGGGGGCTAAGCCCCCCCCAGACAGGGCTATCTACGCCAATGAATAGAACTTTCGTGTTTGGTCTCTATTGGTCACCGGACTTTTTCAGACATATTAACCAATATCCAAAGTACTTATTTCAACGGCTAACTTTTGCGACCGTTTGCGACGCCGACTACAGTGGAACGATATGTAAACCTTGTTTTTACATATTTTTTAAACATATTTTTAAAAAGTGGGCGTGGCAGTTGTCTGATCGCCCCCTTTTTTTGTGATATTATTTCTACAGTCCTTGAGAGTATATATATGTACCAAGTTTAAAGAAATTACAACCAAAATTACAAATTTTTTAACAAGTGGGCTTGTCCGTTAACTGGCCTCCCATATTTTTCATAATGTCGTTTTTGAAGTCAAAACTAACATTTATACCGAAATTCTAGTAAATATAAAAAAAATTGGATTTTTGTCGTCCTAGATTGTCCAAATGTGGCACTGTGCAGTAGAGCACCCATATGTGCATAATTGTTTTTTTTATCGCTCCCCGCTCATTTTCGGTTGAGTTGGGAGTAAAAAATAATATCTATCCAGAAATTGGACTTCTAGGTTGCAAACAGGCCAAGCGGTTTGAACTTTTGACCTCAAAAATGGGCTAAAAAACCTTTATAGATTAATTTGGCTGTAACTCTTAAAATAAAAGTTTTTCGCAATTAACTTTCATAACAATTTTTTTGTAGAATCAAAATGCAATGATTTTTCTCTCATTCTGTTTTGACCTAAATATGTCCGATCGCGGTGTTTTAAGCGGTTAAAGTCGAAATTTGGGTCAGAACTTTTTTTAAAAAAATTCTCGTAAATTTTTAAATTGGGGAAAATTTTATCTCTTTGCATAATTTAATAGGGTATTGAATGCAGTTTTCCAAAAATTTTTTTTTTGCAAAAATATATCGACCCTTCCATGCAAAATTGCCAAAATCCTAACCTGAACCACAATTTTTTGACCTCCAACCACGTTATGAGGGTGTACTCACTTTGTCATTGCATGTTTTACGCATCGAAAGACGAGTCTAGGATTCCACATAGTATATATGGGGTATTCCATGCAAAATCGGACGCTTGGAAAATTTTTAATTTTATGTTTTTTCAATTTTTTAGTACCCTTCAAAAACCCATTCCAAGTAATCTTTTTTGATAATCCGTTCAAAAAATATCGAATTAAAAAAAAAACACGATTTTTTCTGTCTTCACTTCTTTAAAAATGGTCCAAATTCTAAATAATTTGTTAAAATTTTAGTATTTTCTTCAGTGTTTTAATAAAGATTGGAAAACAACAAAAAAAAAATCAAAAACCGCTGAATATATTAATTACCATAATCCCACGATCTACTTAAGCTTAAAATTTTAAGAAAATATTAAGTTTACCACGAAAAATTAAAAAAAAAATTTAAAAAAAATAAAAAAAATCAAATAAAAAATTTTAGGAAAATATTGAAAAAAATACAAAGATAGCAATCATTTAAAAATTGCAGAACACTTTAAGAAATTTTTAATAAAAATTAAAAAAAAAAAAAAAAAAATGTTGACCATTTTTGAATTTGTTATGATAAAAATACGGAAAACGATAGTTTTTTTTTGAAAATTCCATATCTTTGAAACGGGTAGTTTAAAAAAATTTGAAAACTAACTTGGATGGGGGTTTTAATGGGTTTTAAAAAAATGTAAAAATAATTAAAAAATGTAAAAAAAAAAAAATTTCAAAGTGTCCAATTTGGCACTGAATAGCCCATATATATTTAGGGAAATCCTAGACAGATGTTTTGGTGCGAAACTCACGGAATTACAAAGAGAGTATTCGGCTATATTGAGGATGAATTGTAAAAAAATGGGATTCAGAGTAGAACTTTGGGATTTTTTCATGGAACAGTCGATATATTTTTGCAAAAAAAAATTTTTTGGAAAACTACATTCAATACCCTAGTGAATTGTGCAAAGAGCTCAAATTTTCCCCAATTTAAAAATTTACGAGAATTTTTTTAAAAAAAGTTCTGACCCAAATTTCGACTTTAACCGCTTAAAACACCGCGATCGGACATATTTAGGTCAAAACAGTATGAGAGAAAAATCTTTGCATTTTGATTCTACAAAAAAATTGTTATGCAAGTTAATTGCGAAAAACTTTTATTTTAAGAGTTACAGCCAAATTAATCTATAAAGGTTTTTTAGCCCATTTTTGAGGTCAAAAGTTCAAACCGCTTGGCCTGTTTGCAACCTAGAAGTCGAATTTCTGGATAGATATTATTTTTTAATCCCAACTCAACCGAAAATGAGCGGGGAGCGATAAAAAATACAATTTTGCACATCCCATACATTTTGTGGGTGCTCTACTGTGCAGCGGTTCAAAAGTTATGAACGAAAATGTAAGCACACCTCAAAAATTTCAGTACATTCAACATAACCTAAAAATACAAAATGTTTTAATTCGGCTTCTGGTTGACATATGTGAACATAATTGAACACCAAATGGTATTTAAACAAGTACGAACATATTTTTTGACAAAAAAAGAAAAAAATCGCGGTTTTTTTTTTTACCAAAATTTTTTTTTCGCGGAAATTTTTTTTTTTAATTTTTTTTTTTTTTCAAAAGTAATTTACTTTTAAATAAAGTTTTTTGCAATAATCTTTTTGAAATTGTGGAGGGTATCACTACATTCGGCAAGGCCGAATTTAACTTTTTTACTTGATTTTTATTAATATCTGTACCATAGATGCGAATTTTTAATTACCATTGAAATTTAATTACCATTGGTTGATATCAATGGTAATGAAAAAATTTTCATTGCCATTTAATGGTAATTAAATTTTTTTAATTGAAAAAATAATTACTAATGGTAATGAAATGCACCAATTGTTGAAAAACACCAATTATAATTGGTTTTAAAACCATTGGTTTTCACATTTTTGTTTTTTTGAAAAGTTAAAAATTTACACATCAAAGTATGTTTTTACAAACAAAAAAATGTGAAAATGTTAAATGAAAATGTTGTTATACAAAGGCAATCAACGTGTGTTTGGTTTATAAAATGTGAAAAACTAAAACACCATATAACAAAAAACAACGGATATTTCCAAATATTAACGATTTTGACAATATTGTGACGACTTTTACTAATGGTAATTATTTTTTTTAAATGATGCCATACCAATGGTAATTATTTTTTTTTAATTTTCATTAGTAATTAAATTGATAAGTAATTTAATTGGTACAATTGATACAACCAATGGTAATGAAAAAAATTTCATTACCATTGACATCAATTAAATGGTAATTAAACCATCAATTAATTGGTCCCTTTAATTAATTAGTCCCATCTATGATCTATACCCAGACTGGCATCGAACCACGGAAATTTATTCATACTATTATCAATACTGGCAGGATGTCACTTTAGACCTCACTGCCATTACATTGCTAAGAAATGCTATTGATAAATATTCGTTTTTTATTCATTACTGCTTCAATTACATATTAATTGTTTTCTACGGAGAGATTGACAATTATAACAACAATTGATATTAATTAGAACAAGTGAGAGTGTTAAATTCGGTTGGGCCGAATGTTTTATACACTCCAAAATGTAAAAAAAAAAATTTAAAAAAAAATTGTCAAGGGGCGTTTCCTTTTTTTTGGGGGGGGGGGGTTGATGGGGTCGGTGGGGACGTTGAGAACACCTTCCCATCGTGATAAATATACCAAATGTTTCACTTATTTTACAAAAATACAAAAAAACACGCAAAAAAAGTAAATTTTTTCAGAGGTTGCTTCAGTTCTTTAAGGGGGAACTTTTTCCCCCCTGGCCCGATTTTGTCCATTCACGAACTTAACCTGCCTATGAACATGAGACATATTTTTGCCAAACTTCAGGAGTCTAGCTGTTTTATTATGGACTGCATTGTGTTATCTACAGACAGACGGACGGACGGACAGACGGACATTCATAGAATGTCTTAGAATCGATCATGGATCAATAATATATATGGGGCATTCCAGGCCAAATCACTCACTTTTAGACCCGACCCCTTTCGATTTATTTTATTTTTGGATATGTTCTAGTACTTATTAAATGCAACTTGGACACCGATTTTCAGCCTTTTATTCCAAGATGGTGTTGAGTAATCAATTTTTCAAAATGGCGATTTTTTCAAAAAAAATGGAAAAATTAAAATTTTCAATTAATTTTGACCAGTTAAAACTATAGATATCTTAAAAAAAGTTGGGCAACGTTTTGTTGGTATTTAAATGTAGTTTTAGAAAAAAATATTAAAAAAATTATTCGAAGTTATTATCACTTATTTTTTAACATTTAAAAATTAAAATCGACTTTTTGAAAAAGTCCGAAACCTTCGATTTTTTTTTACAAACGTCTAAAAGTTTTACTCTTAATTACGCAACTTTTAAGCCATAATTCGAGATGTGATCGCAATTTGTTCTATTTTTTTTCAAATTTTGAAAATTGCACCTTTTATTTTTTGACTCTGATTTATTTTATATGATGCTCCAAAAAAATTAAATTGGTAGATACTGACCCTTACTTACCCTAGATATATTCATTTCGAGGCAAAAATACGCCTCACAAAAATTAAGAACGATCGGACATGGATAAGGTGTTCCACATGGGCCTTGAAGTTTAGAACACGGATTACAAGGAAAAATATGAATTTTTTTCTGTTTTCTCAATTTTTTTGGTATTTTAAGTTATGTTTTAATTCAAGTCGTTACAGAATTATAATACGGAGTAAAATGCCTCTCTAATAAGGTACCAAAGACTGAAATCGGTTGAAAATCAGCCAAGTTATTACAACTTCCCCAGGCATCTAACGTAAGGCAGAACACTTTATTAAGCAATATAATACGATTTTGGAAATTCATTGAAATTTTCTACTGTAATAACATTTTTTATTCCTCAAGTTCAAATGTAATTAGATGACAAGTATTTTTCATATTGTGTTTTGCTAACATTTTTTAAATTAGTGCTAAAAATGCCTGCATTTTCAACGCCCTTTTGGAATCTCTATTTTAAAAAAAAATTTCTTTTTTTTGTTTTAAAATTTGAAAAACCAAACAAATATTTCACTGAAACATGAATAATGAAAAAATGTTATTACAGTAGAAAATTTCAATAAATTTAAAAAAAGGGACTCGTATTTTTTAATCAAGTGGTATGGCACACGCTAGATGCCTGGGGAAGTTGTAATAACTTGGCTGATTTTCAACCGATTTTAGTTTTTAGTACCTTATTAGAAAGACATTTTACTCCAGATCATAATTCTGTAATCACTTGAATTAAAAATTAACTTAAAATACCAAAAAAATTTCAAAAACAGAAAAAATTTCATATTTTTCCTTGAAATCCGTTTTTTAAACTTCAAGGACCATGCTAAACACCTTACCCATGTCCGATCGTCCTAAATTTTTGTGAGACGTATATTTACCTCCAAATGAATATATTTAGGGTAAGTTAGGGTCAGTATCTACCAATTTTTTTTTTTGGAGCTCCATATAAAATAAATCAGAGCCAAAACATTAAAGGGGCAATTTTAAAAATTAAAAAAAAATAGAAAGAATTGTGATCACATTTCGAGTTATGGCTTAAAAGTTGCGTAATTTAGAGTAAAATTTTTATGGTTTTTTAGAAAAAAATCGAAGGTTTCGGACTTTTTCAAAAAGTCGATTATAATTTTTAAACGTCAAAAAATAAGTGATAATTACTTCGAATAATTTTTTCATATTTTTTTTCTAAAACTACATTTAAATACCAACAAAACGTTGTCCAACTTTTTTTAAAATATCTATATTTTTTAATGGTCAAAATTAATTAAAAATTTAAATTTTTTAATTTTTTGGAGAAAATCGCCATTTTGAAAAATTGATTACTCAACACCATCTTGGAATAAAAGGCTGAAAATTGTTGTCCAAGTTGCATTTAATAAGGACTAAAACATATCCAAAAATAATCGAAAGGGGTCGGGTCTAAAAGTGAGTGATTTGGCTTGGAATGCCCCATATACTTTATGGGGTCCCCGACCGATATTTCGATGCGTTACAAACGGAATGACAAAGTGAGTATACCCCCATACTGTGGTTGGATGGTATAAAAATTCGCATATGAGGCATTCCACTCCAAATGTCCCGCTGCAAAAAAACATGTGTCCCGTAAATTTCTGAATAGGTTGTTTGGATAGCCCTATATGGAACTAAGAAAATTGCGTTTTTGGTTTTTCTAATTTTCAAAAACTGGACTTAGAAGGCATGGTCAAATGTTGGAAAAATGGTCAAATTTGAGGCGAGTTGCCTTGATTAAATATTTATCACATTAAAACGGAATGCACCACAATCTTAAAAATTTACATTCTTTTATAGTTTTCTATGGGCTATCGAATAAAATTTTTTTCTTTGGAAAATTTTCAGAACCCCTTCTGAAATTTTCCATTTTTTAAAAAAGTCAATTTATCAAAAATCCGGCCACTTTTTTTTAATTTTTTTAAATTTTTTTTTAAAGTTTAGATGTTTGTCCATCCACACATAAAAAATCAGAAATGTATTTTTAGTTTTTTTCGAGAAAATCGCATTTGAATTTTAAATTTCATAACAATTTTGTAATTTGCTTGTATTTTCTTGTTTTAAGGTTGCGAATGAGTAATATTAATTGCATGATTTTTTTTTTGTGTGGATGGACAAACATCTAAACTTTAAAAAAAAAAATTTAAAAAAAAGAAAAAAAGTGGCCGGATTTTTGATAAATTGACTTTTTTAAAAAATGGAAAATTTCAGAACGGGTTCTGAAAATTTTTTAAGGAAAAAAATTTTATTCGATAGCCCATACGAAACTATATAAGAATGTAAATTTTTAAGATTGTGGTGCATTCCGTTTTAATGTGATAAATATTTAATCAAGGCAACTCGCCACAAATTTGACCATTTTTCCAATATTTGACCACGCCTCCAAAGCCCAGTTTTTGAAAAATTGAAAAACCGAAAACGCAATTTTCTAAGTTCCATATAGGGCTATCCATACAAGCTTTTCAGAAGTTTATGGTACACGTGTTTTTTTCGCTGGACATTTGGTGTGGAATGCCTCATATTAGAAAAACAATTACCATTAACAAAAACAAACCGACATTTAAAATCCTACTGATGATACCAGTTAAACTGGCACTGTTTGAAACCGGTATACGAATATTAGGAATGTCTTTAGCTTTCTTCTACATTTTTCAACTCAAACCCTTATGATAAATTTTGAAATTCTTGGACATTTTTCCTAGAAAAAATTCTCACATAACTTATTTTTCTCTTTTTTCCTATAAAAAAATCTCAGGTTTTCCTATAAAAAAAATTCTCAGGTTTTCCTATAAAAAAAATTGTTAGATTTTTCAAATCAAAATTGTCAGATTTTTCCTTTAGAAAAATTATAAGATTTTTCTTACAAAAAATCCACATGTTTCTTTAAAAAAATTAGAAATATTTCGTTTTAAAAAATTCTCGCATTTTTTTTGAACAAAAATTTCAATATTTTGTGACTTTTGACATATACTTAGAAAGATTTTAACATTTAGAAAAATTTTTCTTTTAGAAAAATATTTAAGATTCTTAGACATTTTTCATAGAATTTCTATAAAAAAAATCTCGTATAGAAAATTCTCAGATTTCCATATAGAAAACTTTTGGGGTTTTTCCGATTCTTAATTTATAAATTCTTAAATTTTTTTGATATAGAAAAATTCTTACATTCCGAGATATTTTTCCATTAGAAAAATTTTAAGATTCGTTGATATTTTTCATATAAAAAAATTTCAGATTATTTCCTTTTCTTTTTCCTTTTTTCCCTTTTCCTTTCTTTTTTCTTTTTCCTTTTTTATTCTTTTGAATTCGTTTTGGGAGGGGGGGGGGGGGGATTTCTTTTTTTTTACACCCTGTGGATCCGCGGCTCTCCCATAACGTAGATGGAGGATATAAAAAACCACAACATTCCGTTCAGAATAGAGATGCGCGTGTCACGATTTTTTCGTGATTTACGCGTGAATTACAAGTGATGGTTAATGAAATTTATTTTTACTCACATGATATTGAGTGCCCGTAATTATAAAAAATAGTTTCACGCGAGAGAGTGCGTGAGATTTTTTTTTTCTCGTGAGTTTGCGAGATTTTTTTGTGCTATCTGAAACAGAAAACCAGAGGGTAATTAATACCAAATTGTGATTTAAATAACACAGCTCAACTTGAAAATGCGTATTGGATTCTGGTAAGTTTGTTGCGCTGATTCCAAGTCCGCGACCCAAATGTGTCTATCACGTCAGGATTTTGAGTTATTCGCGGTTAAAGTGCCGAAAAAGGCCATTTTGGGCACTTTTTGAAAGTTTACAACATAAGATCCTGACATGCTATTGACTTGGTATCAAGCTCATTCAAAAGTATGTAATTTTCTCTATAAGACAAGATTAAATGTTCTTGGAGTTTAATTTTCTAAAATGGTACTAAAATTATTAACAAAAAACCTGACATTTTTTTAATATTTAGTTTATTTACACAGTGTTTTTTATCAAATTTCCATACAAATACACACGAAAATATAAGATTTAAAGCACTTGTGTCAAATGACTTTTTCACCATTATAAAAAATTAAATTCCAAGAAAATTTGATTTTGTCTTAAAGAGAAAATTACGCACTTTCGAATGAGCTTGATATCAAGTCATTCGCATGTCAGGATCTTTTTTTATAGGCGCTCAAAAATGGCCAAAATGGGCCTTTTTTGACACTTTAACCGCGATTTTCTCAAAATTGTGACGTGATAGAAAAATTTGAGTGACCGTTTTGGAATCGGGAAACCAAAACCTATAAACTTTTTTTGGTTTCATTCAAAACGCAGCGAAAAACCTCAGATTTGTAGAGCGGTGTAATTTATGATTGTTGTAATGAATATAAATTCTTTTTGTGCAAGAAATCGAAAAAAGTAAAACAAAAATGTTTATATTAATTTCATGAGTCTTCGTGAGCTTGATTTTGTGAGCTTAAGAGAAATTTTAGTTACTCACGTGAGCGTGCGTGAACGTGAGCAGAAAAAAAAGTTTCGTGCGTGATCTTTCGTGAGCAATATTTTTATTTCGTGAGTGTGATCGTGCGTGAGTTCAAATTTACTCACGCGCTCATTTCTAGTTCAGAATTGTGTAACAAACAAATCCATGGACAAGAAAAATTTTAAAACTTTTGCTTGTTGAATACAATTTCCTTTTTGTAATTAATTTTTTTGCATGAACTTTAAGTTTCTGTATTGTTGAACTTATCAATGTTCAATAAAAAACTCAATTAAATGATGAAAACCTACTTCCGCCGGAAATGACTATAGGTAAAGATGCTTCCTATTAACATTTGATGAAACTGTATATTAAGAAAAATTAAATGAAAATAACTAAAATACCTTAACAAAAATACCTTTACAAAAATATTTGTGTTAAAGCAGAATTGATGGCGATTCATGATAAAATTAAATTATTAGTAAAATATAATTTTCAAGAAAATATATAAATAAATACCTTTTTGGAATTCGAATTTATGCAGCATTAGACTGGCATTTTTCTGTATAGCAAAATTTTTTCTTCTCCGATTTTCAAAGTCCGGGCATTTTTTTATTATAATAGGCCTAAACCTCATGTGGTACCAATTTGAGGCCAATCGGATTAAATTAACCCGTGGCGCCCGGCGGTCAAAGTTTTGGATTTTTGAAAAATTAAAGAAAAATAAATAAAAAAATAAATATATCTTTCGACACATCACATTTGTTAATTTTGATGTGCTGAGCACGAATATCAAAAAAAAAATTAAAATCGGTCGAACAGTTCTCGAGATATCGCTATTTGAATTTCGCAAAAAATAGAGCGGTGTAAACGTAGAATAGAGCGGTGTAACGTTCTGGAAATTTTTTAAAAAAAGTCTCAAAATTTCATTCCGCCGATTCTTTTGTAGAGCTTGAGACAATCTTTCATTTAAAACTAATTTGAGCCAAATTCGATCATTTTAACCCGTGGCGCCCTTCGATCAAAGTTTTTGACTTTTGGAAAATTTCCACCTAAATTTTGGATTTTTGAAAATTGAAAAATTAAAAAAAAAATATCTTGCGATACATTATTTTTATTAATTTTAGCATGCTGAATACGAATATCAAAAAATTTAAATTAAATCGGTCGAACGGTTTCCAAAATATCGCCATTTAAAATTGGTCAAAAAATTGCAAAATGGGCGGTTTTTCCTACGTTTAAGAATTTTTTTAAAAAAACTTGATACAATCTTTCATTTAAGCTTAATTTGAGCGAAATCCGATCACTTTAACCCGTGGCACCCTTCGATCAAAGTTTAGGGTTTTTGGTAAAAAGTTTCTAAAAAGCCAAAACTTTAATCGATGGGCGCCACGCATTAAAATGATCGGATTTGGCTCAAATTAGTTTTAAATGAAAGATTGTTACAAGCTCTACAAAAGTGTCGGCGGAATAAATTTTTGAGACTTTTTTTAAAAAAAAATTTTAACGTTGGAAAAACCGCCATTTTTTTCAAATTTGAAATGGCCATATCTCTCGCGTGCCATTTTTGCCATATTCTAATGTTTCCTCTTGTCTGTTCAAAACAAATAGGCAAATGTTTAAAGAGTTCCTTCTTGGATTTAATATGTGCTCCTTAATTAAGTGTTTTCATCGTTCAAAATAAGCAAAACATTTGTTTTACTGTTTCCTAATTACTTAAAAAGTGTTTGCTTGTATAAAAACTCTTCTCAATATTAAATCAATATTCCAAAATAAAACGTTTTATTAATTTCTGCATTTCTATTTTTGCTTTACAATAATGTAATGTAATTTAATTAGCTAGAATGCCAATTAGGGTAATTGCTAAACTGAAGCCCTCATTACATCAAATATTTGTAGGCATTGTTTACGAATTGCATCAATACAATTTGTGTTCAATTGTTGCTATGGGCATATACCAATTAATAAGGGTATTCACATTTAGCAGTTTAATACAGCAAATTTTAAAAATTTCAACTTTGAGTCCCCGCAAAACAATGTCGGTGACGTTTTTTTTTCATAAAAATTTGGCATGAAAAAACGTTCGACCAATAACCGCTAGAATATAATCTATTTTATTTTTGTGTCGGTTTCTCTCTCTCTCTTTTTTTTTTTTTGATATGAAAATGTTGCCACTTTTTTATAAATATTTCGATTATTTTCGATAGTGTAAAAAAAAAAATATGTTAAAATTAAAAAAAAAAACAGAAAAAAATGAAGTAATATTTAAAAACATATTGATATTAAAAATACAATAAATTTAAATAAAAAAGTCAAGAAAAAGTGACGAAAAAGTGGGAAAATAGTGTAAACATGAACATATGGCAGAATTTTCCGCTACCGCCTTTGTTTTGCGCCTATACTCTCTCACGACCGAAAACGTCAATCGCTCCGACATTGTTGTGCAGGGATTCTTTAATGAAATTTATTTACCAAAAAGAAAAATATTTAAGAAATCTAAACACTATATACACTGTGCAACAAATTTTGGGTCATCGCGTTGACTCTTAATTGATTCATATGATAGTAGACCATCTACAACTACACTATTTACCAATGTTGGCAATCGATACCTTTTCAATACCGTTATCCGTTTCAAAACCCTTTAAATTGAATACCGGTACCAATACCAATACCGAAACTCAGTTTTGGTATCGGATACCGGTATCCAAAAACCTTTTCCTTCGGTATCGGTACGTACCGGTATTGAAACGGTTTTTCTTAAAAACCATGTTATTTACAAAAAAAAAAATTAATAGAAAGTTTGTAAGTTTTTTGGATTTTGTAAATGAAAAATCGTATCCCAAATGCCTCACCGAAGTCTCATAAAAATCAAAAAAATCTTTTGGCACCCACATCGTGAATTAAATAAAAATTTAAAAAAAGCCATACATCAACCGCGATGCGAGAGCAAAAGAAAATTATTGATTTTCACGAAATTTTTATGGATTCATTTTGACTCCCAATAGAAACTTTCTGGACCCTTCGTATAGTATAGTTTTTGGGGGTTTTTATTTAATCCGTTATGTGGGTGTCCAAGGATTTTTTGATATTTACAGGACTTCGGGGAAGGCATTTGGAATATTTGCAGGAGTTTTCCACCATAGTATAATTTTTTGAAGTGGCTAACTCGTAGAAATCGTCCATAAAAGTCCCATAATTCGCGAAAAAAAATTGTTTGCAAAATTTTTGAATGTGGTCTTGTCTAGACAGGGAAGACCTATTTTTCCAAATAGATAACACCAACAAAAAAAACTTGGTTGCCTAGAAATAAGATGAAATATGAAATTTGTTGGGGTTTTTACTTTAACCGCGATGCGGAAGGGAAATAAATTTTATGGAGTCATTTTGACACCCAATAGAAACTTATTGGACCCCTTTCAGCTCAAACAAAAAACAAAAGTAAAAATCGATACGGCCTTATATTTATGTACTAGTGCTTCAAAAGTTATGAGTAAAAGACTGAATTTCGGCAACGGTTTTTCGTGAATTTTCGAGATAAAAAACACGCTAACTTTCGCAAGGCAATCCTGAGGATGCTGAAGCTTGGCATATACATTTACCGTTCCTCTGGCCTGGTTCGTATAAAATTTCAGCCAAATTGGTCCAGTGGTTCAAAAGTTATTAAAAAAACGTAAATTTTAGATTGGTTTCACCTTAAATTCACTTGTTGAAAAAACCGTTAAACCAGCTTTAAAAAAATTGATGAGTCAGGAAAATATTTTACAAAGTATTCTTGTCACTCACAAAAATTTGTATACTAAAACAAAAAAAACTTACACTCGAAAAAAAATTTACACTAAAAAAAAAATGTTCATTATTTTTTTTTCAAAAATGACTAAAAAAAGTTTTTTACTCAAAATAAAATATTTTTATATTTGATTCACGTTAGAAAATTAACTATCACTTTAGAAGGGCATTGTGGAGGGTATTGATGGATTCGTCCAAATCGAATTGAACTGTTCTACTTGTTTTTACAAATTTTTTTAAAGTTTTTATACGTTGTTTTTTATATTTTTAGCATTTTTCCGATAATACCGGTACGTACCGGTATTGACGTTTCGGTATCGGTAATACCGTAACCGATTTAACTCAAATACCGTAACCGATACCGATACCGAAATAAATAAAAAAACGATACCAATACCGATATCGATACCGTTATTCGTTTCGATTGCCAACCTTGCTATTTACAAATGTAATTCGTAAAAGATCAATTGTAATTCGAAGATTCTATTTGTAATTCAAAGATTCCATTTGTAATTCGAAAAAGATCAGTTCATTTAATGTTTTTCGAATTACAATTGGAATCTTCGAATTACAATTCGAATCTTCGAATTGCAAATGGAATCTTCGAATTACAAATGGAGTCTTCGAATTACAAGTAGAATCTTCGAATTACAAATGGAATCTTCGAATTACAAGTAGAATCTTCGAATTACAACTGATCATTTACGAATTACATCTGTAAATGGTGTAGTTGTAGATGGTAAAAGAAGAAGAAAAAAGTACTTGACAACACTGATACGAAATCTAATACGAACAATAAACGGCGTTCGGGTTACTGAAGTAATGCAAAGCTACGAAGTGAACACGAACGATAAACGGCGTTCGTGTTAGCAAAATATATTCAAAAACTACAAAGTAAATGCGAAAAATAAGCGGCACTCGTGTAAGTAAATACAGTGACTAATACGAACAATAATCGGCGTTCGGGTAAGTAAGATGCATTCAAAACTATAAAGTAAATACGAACAATAAACGGCGTTCGGATAAGTAAATACTGTGGCTAATACGAACAATAATCGGCTTTTGGGTTAGTAAGATGCATTCAAAACTACAAAGTAAATACAAACAATAAACGGCGCTCGTGTAAGTAAACACGGTGGCTAATACGAACAATAATCGGCGTTCGGGTTAGTAAGATGCATTCAAAACTATAAAGTAAATACGAACAATAAACGGCGATCGTGTAAGTAAATACGGTGGCTAATTCGAACAATAATCGGCGTTCGGGCTAGTAAGACACTTTCAAACTACAAAGTAAATACGAACAATAATCGGCGTTCGGGTTAGTAATATACTAACAAGCTACAAAGTATATTCGAACAATAATCGGCGTTTGTATAATCTACGGACAAACTACGACATACGGCGGAGTCGGAAGCAGGAATCTTGTCGACTTACGGTTATACAACGTCTGCGAAACATCTACGAGATATAACACGAACTCCAACTGGATTCTCGTTGTTGTAGTCAGCCAAACTTTGTCATTATAAGTAGGAATTTGACCAACTCAACGAGAACTACAAGGTATTAATAACTATTTGCTATTAATAACTTTCAAACGGAGAATTTTATATTGGGTATGGGTACAAGTATGGTGATAAGGTATATGGAAAAGTATTTTCCTTGTAACGACACGTTACAACAGACGTTTTATTAGGCTTCTGTGTTCAGTTTTTTTTGAAAATGGACTAAAATTACCCAGTAAGTGGGTATGTTCTAAAAAAACGGCCATACAATTTCACTGCCGACATCAAATTTTCAAATTTTGAAAAAAGGTGTTTTGAGAACGCCCCCAAAATCATGCCATTTTTTTGGTATCAAGTTTGAACGGGTTAATGATACCGTAAAATCTTTAAATTTCATATTTAAGTATTTACGATCAAATATTATACAAAAAATTTTTTTTCATTATTTTAATAAAAAAACTTAAATTTTTTATTTTTTAAAGTCCTTTTTTGCAAAAACCCCAATTTTGAGGCTCACCCTATTGTACACTAGGGTGGCTCGTTTTTGGGCTTTTCTCTCTGATCAAATTCTAATACCCGCCAAAAGTGTCGGTCCTCTAAGGGTAACTCACATGCAAAATATCACTCCGATCGGAGTTTATCTTCTGTCTCCACTTTGAGCCTCAAAATTGGGGTTTTCGCAAAAAAGGACTTTTCAAAAAAAAAAAAAAAAAAATTAAGTTTTTTTATTAAAATAATTAAAAAAAATATTTTTGTATAATATTTGATCGTTAATACTTAAATATGAAATTTAAAAATTTTACGGTATCATTAACCCGTTCAAAGTTGATACCAAAAAAATGGCATGATTTTAGAAGCGTTCTCAAAACACCTTTTTCAAAATTTGAAAATTTTATTAAAAAAAAATTTTAAATATACCATTTTTTCTTTCTGAATTCATTAGGAACACCTTGGAGAAGAAAAATGTGAAATATGGCGGATATCCGTCAAGCCACTTTTCGGGAATCGCGGGGGAAGTTAGCGGATTTCAAGGAAATGTTGGTTTTATCAATAATTTGGATTAATAAAATCTTATAAATTTAATTTTTGTGCAAATTAACGGGTTTTTGGTGTCGTGGCATTCTATTATATAAGTTTAAGTCTGCCATGAAATATTACCGATCTAGGACGTCTTTAACCCACATTGGCTGGGGGTCAAAAATGACCCCCGAATAAAATTTGAAGTTTAGAGCTTAAATTTTGTGCTATAAACAAGTATAAAACAGCTTTTAAGTTTTTTACCCCAACGGCGCCCAAGGTCTTATCGCCCAAAACCGTAAATGTCATATCGCCCAAGCTGTGACATATAGCCCAAAATGATAAGCCTATAAATGTTATTTCTCCCAAAACAAAATTGTCAAAAAATCCAAAATATTTTTTTTTGGGCGAAATGTCGAAATTACGACTACTATGATTTGTTTTTTTGTAACAAAGGTTTTCTGCGTAGCCGGCCTTCGGCCGGGCTTATGGATTACATACTCCATGCATTAAACCCACCCTCTCTGCAAACCAAAGTTATTTTGGTTATCAGGCCTTTGTGATGCATAACAAATTTGATAGTGTAAAGGCCTGCTACCCTAGAAAACTTTACTTTGCGGAGAGGGTGGGCTTAATGCATGGATTATGTAATCCCTAAGCCCGGCCGAAGGCCGGCTACACATAAAAACTTTAAAATATTGTGTTAAAAAAAGAATATTGGTGAGTTTTATGATTATTTTTTTGGGTGCTATGACATTTTATAAACTCAACATTTTTATATTTGGGTAATATGACATTTTTGATAATTTATATTAATTTAAAGAAAATTGTTAAAATACCCAAAAATAATGGCCATATCGTCAAAAAAATTTTGCAACAACAACTAACACACATTTTTTTTGGGTGGAATGACTTTTTTAAGTTGGGCGATATGCACTTGGGCGCTATGTCCGTACGCCACCCCAACTATTATTTCGTATTATTATATTATCTTTAAAAAAATCGTTAACCCTTCTTGATAGGGGATCAAAAATGACCCATTCAATAAAAAATATATATTTTGTTGATATCAAAAAATTCAAGCACTATGCCTAAAAGTTTTTGCCGGGGTCATTTTTGACCCCTGGCCAATGTGGGTTAAAGATATCTTAAATATGTGAGATTTAAGGGCTGATTTAAAGTTATCTAATAGATTGCCACAAATTAATTTTATATGAAAAAATATATACTTTTTATTGAATGGGTCATTTTTGACCCCCTACCAAGAAGGGTTAACGATTTTTTTAAAGATAATATATTAATACGAAATAATAGTTGGGGTAAAAAACATAAAAGCCGTTTTATACTTGTTTATAGCACAAAATTTAAGCTCTAAACTTCAAATTTTCCGCGGGGGTCATTTTTGACCCCCAGCCAATGTGGGTTAAAGAGGTCCTAGATCTGTAAGATTTCATGACATACTTAAAGTTATATAATAGAATGCCACGACACCAAAAAACCGTTAATTTGCACAAAAATGAAATTTATAAGATTTTATTAATCCAAATTATCGATAAAACCAACATTTCCTTGAAATCCGCTAACTTCCCCCCGCGATTCCTGAAAAGTGGCTCTTCGGATATCCGCCATATTTCACATTTTTCTTCTCCAAGGAGTTCTTAATGAATTCAGAAAGAAAAAAATGGTATATTTAAAAATTTTTTTTAATAAAATTTTCAAATTTTGAAAAAAAGGTGTTTTGAGAACGCCCCTAAAATCATTCCATTTTTTTGGTATCAAGTTTGAACGGGTTAACGATACCGTAAAATCTTTAAATTTCATATTTAAGTATTTACGATCAAATATTATACAAAAATATTTTTTTAATTATTTTAATAAAAAAACTTAATTTTTTTTTTTTTAAAGTCCTTTTTTGCAAAAACCCCAATTTTGAGGCTCAAAGTGGAGACAGAAGATAAACTCCGATCGGAGTGATATTTTACATGTGAGTTACCCTTAGGGGACCGACACTTTTGGCGGGTATAAGAATTTGATCAGAGAGAAAAGCCCAAAAACGAGCCACCCTATTGTACACTAGTGCCCTTATATGGAGTTCACACTAGAGAATTTGTACTCGTTTAAGCCACTTGTTTAAAAAAGTAAACAAAATCGTTCACACTACATTTTGCGCGTTTAACGCTGAGTGTTTAACATTTGTAAACAAACCCACATAACCTCATTCTGAAAAAAATTGCAAAAATATTTCTAAAAACCTTTTAAACTTTGGCGGAAGACAAGATATTTAATTTTTTTATAACATTTACATAACACCACTACACGGAACACCTTTTTATTGACTCATTACAAGTAAATAAGAAGATTTTTCTGTTTTTTGTTCCGGACCTGTCCAAAGCTGTTTGCATATTTATACTTCGATGGAAGGCAAAATTCACTACTAGTACAGCTTTTCCAATGTAATTATAAATAAAACACACAATTTTTTCTGATTTTTCAGTAGTTTTTATTAGTTTTTTAAATATTTATAATTTCTCAATTTTCCAATGTTTTGCTACGAAGATGGCGGACCGATACAGAAGCTGGTTGCTATGAAATCTTTTTTTTTGGAATAGAATAAAGAAAAATTAAAAGGAAATATACCGAACCCTGCCTTTGCAATGTTTAGCGAAATGTTCAACAGGGAAACAAGTCGAATTTGATTGTTTAGCTGAACAACCAAATGTATGGGGAAACAAGTCAAATTTTGATCGTTTAGCGCTTGAACACTCATGAGATGTTTAAAGTCGCTAGTGTGAACTCCGTATTACGCATATTTCATTGCTGGGTTTTCTATTTATTTTAACGCGAACAATTTTTAAACAGCTAAAAAAATACATAAGCGCAATATTTTTTAATTCGTTTTATATTTGAAAAATGAATTATTGTAATATTTTAAAAATTTTATAACACAAAATTTGGTCAACAATAAATGCCAGGGTTGCCACTCAATTGTAGAATTCTTTTTTTTAAAAGACAAAATCGGCTGCAGTTGTACAGCAAAAACTACGAAACCGATTTTGATGATTTTTTTTTTGTTGATTTGTAGATTATTAAATTCTCTAGGACTTACCGTGACCATTTTTTTGAAAAATATTGATTTTTGTTGATGTTATGCTAATATCAACTTATTAAATTTAAAAATTTAATTTTCTACTATCATGAAAAAAATAATAAAGTCAAAATTTTTTGAAAAAATGGCCACGATAAGTAATTGAGAATTTAATAATCTACAAATCAAAAAAATCATCAAAATTTGTCCAGTACTTTCAGCTGTACAACTGCAGCCGATTTTGTCCTTAAAAAAAATTAATACAATAACTTATCTTTTAAATAAAACAAATAGAAATAAAAAAATCACATGAATGCTTTTTTTTTAAGTTAAGATGTTTGTCTATTCACAAAAAAAATCAGAAGTTGGTTGTTAGTTTTTTTTTTTTGAGAAAATCGGATATGAATTTTATAACAATTTTGCAATTTCCTTGTTTCAACATCGCGTATAAGTAAAGAAATATACAAGAAAATTACAAAATTTTTGTGAAATTCACTATTCAAATGCGATTTCTCAAAAAAAAAACGAAAACACACTTCTGAACATTTTTGTGTGAACAGAAAAACATCTTAACTTAAAAAAATTAAATGAAAAACAAAAGTGGCCGTGATTTTTTAAATTGACTTTTTCTAGGATTTAAAAATTTCAGAACGGGTTCTGAAAATTGAAAAAAAAAAAAATAATCCATAGCACTTAAAAAATATGCAAAATTCTAAAAGAGAAATTTGTTGCTGGGAGAGTTATTGAATTGATAAAACGCGATTATCTAGAAATCTATCTTGTTCATGTATTTAGGTTGTTGGTATTTGCAATTTTTATGAATTTGTGAACATTGCTAATATTTTAAAATTAACATAAAATTAATAAATATTTTTAGATATGCACACTAAATACTTCACTGTTGAAGCAAAATTAACAATTCAGCAAGCTTCAGAATGTTGTCGATTGTCCTGCTAGAAGTCCTATTTGCACGTTTTTCATTTTTTTAACTTCATTGAGTTCTATTTGCTATGCAATATTCTGTATCTAAATTAATAAGAAACAGTTGGAAACACCTTTTGAGGGTTTCTCATTACCCGGAATACGATAGCAAAAAAACTTTCTTAATAAAAAACGTTAAGGATTGATTTAAAAACTAGTAAAAAAGTTACATTCGACCTTGCCGAAGGTATTGATACCCTCCACAATGTCAAAAAAGTTTATTTGCAAAAAAAAAAAAACAATTTTTTTTTAAAAAATCCACGAAAAAAAAAATTTGGTAAAAAAAATTCTACGAAATTTCTTTCGTACGATTTTGACAATATTGTGACGACTTTTACTAATGGTAATTATTTTTTTTAAGTGATGCCATACCAATGATAATTTTTTTTTTTAATTATCATTAGTAATTAAATTGATTAGTAATTTAATTGGTACAATTGATACAACCAATGGTAATGAAAAAAATTTAATTACCATTGACATCAGTTAAATGGTAATTAAACCATAAATTAATTGGTCCCTTTAATTAATTAGTCCCATCTATGAGACTGACGGACATCGCTAGAATGTTTTATAATCGATCACTGATCAATAATATATATGAGGAGTTCCGGCTAAGACTTAAATTTTGAGGTAAAAAAGATGTGATTTTTGTTTTGATGGCACATCGATAAAAGTTGGCATAAATATTAGAAGCTATTTAAGAATAAGAAATTCGTTCGCGTCAATTAAATCGCGCAAGGGGGTCAAAAGTTATGGCGGTTGTAAGATTCAGCGGTTTAAAAAAATATTAAAAATATTTTAAATATTTTTTTTCTACACATTTGTTGCATACGTTATTAAAACATGCCAGGATATATCATTTCTTCTAAAATATATGAAATAAATTTAACCCTTTAATGACCAAACGATTTAAAAAAATATATCTAAGTACCTAAAATCGCGATTAATTCGCGGTAAAAGAAAAGTTTCACAATTTTTTATAACATATTTAGGCAATGCGCGTTGGTTTTACTGAAAAAAAAATACGGAAAATCGTATCATTGTACCAGTGTTAAAAAAAATCGGTGATGCATTTTTATAACAAGAAAATTTAATATGGTCCAAAAAATCTATAATCATCAAAATTTTTTAACCCGCCTCTGATTTTATGATGACACATCAAGTGGGCTTTCATTTAAAAAAAATTTCATCCGATTTCGTGTAAAGCCTTGGATGTGCCAGATCAAAACACACTCACAGCAAAATACGGTTGTCTCAACCGTACAAGGTTCCAACCTCAGATTGAGGTTGCGGCAACCGGTAAATATACGGTTGTAGCAACCGACAATTTGCAGTTGTGGCAACCGGCAAATTCCGGTTGCAGCAACCTCAAATAACGACATTTGCCGGTTGTAGCAACTGTATTGCCGGTTGCTCCAACCAGAGCTGTGTTTAATATATTTTCGATATTATGCCAAAATACAAAATAAAATTCCAAAAATAAAACACATTTTTTATTTTTTTTTTTGCTTTTTTTTATTGTTTAAAAAAAATTTAGTTATATTAATGACTTATACTAAAAATACTAAACCAAATGTAACATTTTTAGGTGGTTTTAATTCGTTTGCTAAAAATCCGATACAAAGAATTCTTCTTCTCAGAATCTGAGACTTTTTCTAAAGGAAAAATGTCTCAAAATCTGATAATTTTTCTTTAGGAGAAATGTCTCAGAATCTGAGACTTTTTCTAAAGGAAAAGTATTTCAGAATCTGGTTCTTTTTCTATGAGAAAAATAAATCTGAATCTGAAAGTTTTTCTATAGAAAAAATCTGAATCTTTTTCTATAATAAAAATGTTCCAGAAAAAGTCATAGATTCTGAGAAAGTTTTTCTATAGAAAAAGTCGCAGATTCTGAGAAAGTTTTTCTACAGAAAAAGTTTCAGATTCTGAGACAGTTTTTCTGTAGAAAAAGCCTCAGATTCTGAGACAGTTTTTCTACAGAACAAGTCTCAGATTCTGAGACAGTTTTTCTATAGAAAAAGACAGTTTTTCTATAGAAAAAGTCTCAGATTCTGAGACAGTTTTTCTATAGAAAAAGTCTCAGATTCTGAGACAGTTTTTCTATAGAAAAAGTCTCAGATTCTGAGACAGTTTTTCTATAGAAAAAGTCTCAGATTCTGAGACAGTTTTTCTATAGAAAAAGTCTCAGATTCTGAGACAGTTTTTCTATAGAAAAAGTCTCAGATTCTGAGACAGTTTTTCTATAGAAAAAGTCTCAGATTCTGAGACAGTTTTTCTATAGAAAAAGTCTCAGATTCTGAGACAGTTTTTCTATAGAAAAAGTCTCAGATTCTGAGACAGTTTTTCTATAGAAAAAGTCTCAGATTCTGAGACAGTTTTTCTATAGAAAAAGTCTCAGATTCTGAGACAGTTTTTCTATAGAAAAAGTCTCAGATTCTGAGACAGTTTTTCTATAGAAAAAGTCTCAGATTCTGAGACAGTTTTTCTATAGAAAAAGTCTCAGATTCTGAGACAGTTTTTCTATAGAAAAAGTCTCAGATTCTGAGACAGTTTTTCTATAGAAAAAGTCTCAGATTCTGAGACAGTTTTTCTATAGAAAAAGTCTCAGATTCTGAGACAGTTTTTCTATAGAAAAAGCCTCAGATTCTGAGACAGTTTTTCTATAGAAAAAGTCTCAGATTCTGAGACAGTTTTTCTATAGAAAAAGCCTCAGATTCTGAGACAGTTTTTCTATAGAAAAAGCCTCAGATTCTGAGACAGTTTTTCTATAGAAAAAGTCTCAGATTCTGAGACAGTTTTTCTATAGAAAAAGTCTCAGATTCTGAGACAGTTTTTCTATAGAAAAAGTCTCAGATTCTGAGACAGTTTTTCTATAGAAAAAGTCTCAGATTCTGAGACAGTTTTTCTATAGAAAAAGTCTCAGATTCTGAGACAGTTTTTCTATAGAAAAAGTCTCAGATTCTGAGACAGTTTTTCTATAGAAAAAGTCTCAGATTCTGAGACAGTTTTTCTATAGAAAAAGTCTCAGATTCAGAGACAGTTTTTCTATAGAAAAAGTCTCAGATTCTGAGACAGTTTTTCTATAGAAAAAGTCTCAGATTCTGAGACAGTTTTTCTATAGAAAAAGTCTCAGATTCTGAGACAGTTTTTCTATAGAAAAAGTCTCAGATTCTGAGACAGTTTTTCTATAGAAAAAGTCTCAGATTCTGAGACAGTTTTTCTATAGAAAAAGTCTCAGATTCTGAGACAGTTTTTCTATAGAAAAAGTCTCAGATTCTGAGACAGTTTTTCTATAGAAAAAGTCTCAGATTCTGAGACAGTTTTTCTATAGAAAAAGTCTCAGATTCTGAGACAGTTTTTCTATAGAAAAAGTTTCAGATTCTGAGACAGTTTTTCTGTAGAAAAAGTCTCAGATTCTGAGACAGTTTTTCTATAGAAAAAGTCTCAGATTCTGAGACAGTTTTTCTATAGAAAAAGTCTCAGATTCTGAGACAGTTTTTCTATAGAAAAAGTCTCAGATTCTGAGACAGTTTTTCTATAGAAAAAGTCTCAGATTCTGAGACAGTTTTTCTATAGAAAAAGTCTCAGATTCTGAGACAGTTTTTCTATAGAAAAAGTCTCAGATTCTGAGACAGTTTTTCTATAGAAAAAGTCTCAGATTCTGAGACAGTTTTTCTATAGAAAAAGTCTCAGATTCTGAGACAGTTTTTCTATAGAAAAAGTCTCAGATTCTGAGACAGTTTTTCTATAGAAAAAGTCTCAGATTCTGAGACAGTTTTTCTATAGAAAAAGTCTCAGATTCTGAGACTTTTTTTCTATAGAAAAAGTCTCAGATTCTGAGACAGTTTTTCTATAGAAAAAGTCTCAGATTCTGAGACAGTTTTTCTATAGAAAAAGTCTCAGATTCTGAGACAGTTTTTCTATAGAAAAAGTCTCAGATTCTGAGACAGTTTTTCTATAGAAAAAGTCTCAGATTCTGAGACAGTTTTTCTATAGAAAAAGTCTCAGATTCTGAGACAGTTTTTCTATAGAAAAAGTCTCAGATTCTGAGACAGTTTTTCTATAGAAAAAGTCTCAGATTCTGAGACAGTTTTTCTATAGAAAAAGTCTTAGATTCTGAGACAGTTTTTCTATAGAAAAAGTCTCAGATTCTGATACAGATTTTCTATAGAATAGAAAAAGTCTCAGATTCTGAGACAGTTTTTCTATAGAAAAAGTCTCACAATCTTAGACAGTTTTTCTATAGAAAAAGTCTCACATTCTGAGACAGTTTTTCTATAGAAAAAGTCTCAGATTCTGAGATAGTTTTTCTATAGAAAAAGGCTCAGATTCTGATACAGTTTTACTATAGAAAAAGTCTCAGGTTCTAATATAGTTTTTCTATAGAAAAAGTCTCAGATTCTGATACGGTTTTTCTATAGAAAAAGTCTCAGATTTTGAGACAGTTTTTCTATACAAAAAGTCTTAGATTCTGAGACAGTTTTTCTATACAAAAAGTCTCAGATTCTGAGACAGTTTTTCTATTGAAAAAGACTCAGATTCTGAGACAGTTTTCTATTGAAAAAGTCTCAAATTCTGATACATTTTTCTATAGAAAAAGTCTCAGATTCTGAGACAGTTTTTCTATAGAAAAAGTCTCAGATTCTGAGACATTTTTTCTATAGAAAAAGTCTCAGATTCTGAGGCATTTTTTCCATAGAAAAAGTCTCAGATTCTGAGACATTTTCTTAAATATGTTTCTATATATAACAAATGTCCGCGATTTCTATAAATTTTTGAGAGCAAAAAGTATTTTTCTACACAAAAAAAATGTTATCTTATCTTAATTTTATAATATCACCTTTTTCTGCAGAATCCGAATTTGAGGACTTCCATCACAAGGCGTAAATTTTTGGTCCATTTTTTAACTGCTGCTGGAGTTTTAAATATTCCAAAATTCCATTGTTTCTATAAATAAAAAGAAGAAAAAAAGATTAGTTAATCTGTTGTATCCTTCAAAGTATAAAAACTTACCCATTAAAGTTGTATTTTTCCAAGTTTTATCATCAAATGTGTAAATTTTGAAGAAAAACAAATGTTTTCCTCAATATTTTTTTATTTAATGACATTAAATTTTTTGAAGTTTCGTTATTTGAATTATCAGTAGAGGGAACCGGTAATATGAGTTTGTGGCAACCGGCAAATGCGTTATTTGCGGTTGCTACAACCGGGGTTTGCAGTTGTAGCAACTTTTTTTAAATTTTGTGGCAACTGGCACAAAAATATTTAAAAAAAGTTATAACAACCTCAATTTACGGTTGCTGCAACCGCGTACGGTTGGGACAACCGCAAGCCGGTTACCACAACCGTATTGTGGTTGTGGCAACCTCATTCCAACCGATTTTTTATGTGAGTGCAGGTTTAGATAAAATCATCGCGCTTTCCGCTCAGAATGGCTTAAAGTAAAAAGTCAAAAAGCAAATCAGTTCTACTCGTTAAGGCACGTCTTTTGGTATATTAAAATGAACATGAAGCATTAATTGCTACTAAAAAAAATTGGAAACAGATTTGCAAATTTCGCTCAATTTTCAAAAATGCCATAAAATTTTTGCAATTTATTTTTTTGTAAACCCGCCAGTGATTTTTTTATGTAAACTCCTAAAAAACTCGGTTTACGCAAGAGTCCACCAAATTTCGAATGAAACCGCGAATGTGCCTCGCGAAAAACTGGTATTTTAAAAAAAATTACGTTTTTTCTTTCGAACTTTGATCTGCTGAAACTCCTTAACTATTCGTGGCACATTAACGGGATTAATTCCAAAATGTTAAGAATTACAACAGCTACCAACTCTAGTTCAACTTTTTTCATTTTATAGAGGTGGCCGAAATCCATGAGCAAAAAACCCCGAAAATTTAAAAACTCTTAATTTTTGCTTTCAAAACTTTTCCGTCTTATAACTTCTTACCAAGCGATGAAGCATCTATCAAGCCAACATTAAAATAATCTTTTATATGTATTGATTTTGTGTTATGCCGGAAAAGATTGAAATATAAGGAGAACTTAAAAAAAAATGCGAAAGAAGGTAAAAACTATGGATTATTTCAAGCCATTTTTATCGATTTTTCATCTTTAACCCTCCGTAACTTTTACGGATAAAGTGGGGTAATCCTTAAACATTGCTCAGTGATAATTCAAGGTCTTGTTTACACAACTGCATTTACAGTTTTTCTAAATTCCAAAAGCTGCCGGTTTTTTAAACATTTATTTCAGTTTCACTGATTGTGAGTTGAAATTTAAAAAAGATTTCATGATATACATTCTGGGATCCTAGACCGATATTTCGATGAGTTTCAAACGGAATGACAAACTTATATATGAGGCATTCCACACCAAATGTCCAGCGAAAAAAACATGTGTACCATAAACTTCTAAATAGGTTGTATGGATAGCCCTATATGGAACTTAGAAAATTGCATTTTTGGTTTTTCAATTTTTGATAAACTGGGATTATTGGAAAAATTATTTTTGGGAAATATTGATTATTGGGAAATATTGGAAAAATGGTAAAATTTTTGGCGAGTTGACTTGATTAAATATTTATCACATTAAAACGGAATGCATCACAATCTCAAAAATGGAAAATTTCAGAACGGGTTCTGAAAATTTTCCAAAAAAAAATTTATCGATACAAAACTATATAAGACATTAATTTTTTGAGATTGTGGTGCATTCCGTTTTAATGTGATAAAAATTTAATCAATGCAACTCGCTACAAATTTGACCATTTTGCCAATATTTGACCACGCCTCCTTAGCACAGTTTTTGAAAATTTGAAAAACAAAAAACGCAAAAGGGATTTTTTTCGTTTTTTTTAGGATTTTTCCCATATCTTCAAAAAAAAAACTATATAAACATTTTGTACGGGTCGAAAGGTTTTTTGAAGGCTTATCCAATGGTGTATCGGGTGTGTCCAAATTCGGCTTCGTTAAGTTCATTATTGTCAAAAATTAATAATAAAATCATATGTTTTTAAACTGCTATATTTTCTGACGTACTAATCGTATCTTATTGATTTTAAGCACATTAGAAAGGTATTTTGGTCTATTTTTTTTTCATTAAATAAACTTGAGATGGGCGCTGGTCACGTGATCTGCGTGATTCACGTGAATCACACGTGAGTGTGAGTGATTTTCATTTCAATCACGTGATTGTGAGTGAGTGTGAGTTGAAAAAAAATCTTAGTGAGTGATTAGTGAGTGAGTCATTTATTTTTTGCGTGAGTTTGCGTGATTAGATTTTTTGATTTGCCTATTTTTATACCCTCCACTCTAGTGATAGAGGGTACATATAAGTTTGTCATTCCGTTTGTAACTCATCGAAATATCGGTCTGGGACCCCATAAAGTATATATATTCATGATCCCCGATCGATTTTAAGACATTCTAGCGATGTCCGTCTGTCCGTCTGTCCGTCTGTCCGTCTGTCCGTCTGTCCGTCTGTCTGTGGAAATGGTGATCACGGCCAAAATATTACACGGAGATAACTGAAACTTAACATATTTATTGAAAGTTCTCCTGAGAAGTTTGGTATTGCATTTGAGCGATATCGGTTCAGCGGTTCAAAAGTTATGAACGAAAATGTAAGGACACCTCAAAAATTGTAGTACATTCAACATAACCTAAAAATACAAAATGCTTTAATTCGGCTGCTGGTTGACTTATGTGAACATAATTGAACACCAATTGGTATTTAAACAAGTACCAACATATTTTGAGACAAAAAAATAAAAAAATCACGGATTTTTTTTACCAAATTTTTTTTTCGCGGAAATTTTTTTTCGCCAAAAATTTTTTTTTTCAAAAGTGATTTTCCGTTAAATAATGTTTTTGCATTAATCTTTTAGAAATTGTGGAGGGTATCACTACATTCGGCAAGGCCGAATTTAACTTTTTTACTTGTTTTTTTTAATTTTTTGTAAAAAATTTTTTTTTGGATTTTTTTTTTCTTTTTGGTAAGATAATTTTATTGCGTGAGTAGATTTTGCGTGACTCACGCGTGAGCGTGATTGAATCTGATGTGAGTCACGCGTGAGTATGTTTTTTATTACTCACGTGAATGTGAGTGAGCGTGAGTTAAAAAAAAAGTTGCGTGAGTGATTAGTGAGTGATTCGATTATTTTTTGCGTGAGCGTGAGTTAGTGTGAGTCAAAATCCACTCACGCGCCCATCTCTAAAATAAATGCAAAATTATTGGGGATTTAAAAGTGCATTTCAAATGCAGTTTCGAAGTGCAGTTTTCAGAAATTTTACCCCAAATATTTTTTTTATTAAAATATTCGAAAATATTTTAATTAAATATTAAATAACTACAAAAAATTCTTCGTTGCAATGGACCAGCTGTGAGTGCCTTTTGAAATATTTTTTTTTAAAAAATCATGTTATATTAATTTTTTTTTAAATATTAAATTTTTTAAGGAAATTTTTAAAAAATTATTAAAAATATTACACACAGCTGGTCCACTGTAAAGAAGACTTTTTTATAGTAAAAATTATAAGCTTTTTGAATATTCTAATTAAAAAGTTTTAAAAAGTCAAAGTTTTGAAAAATGCACTTCAAAACTTCATTTGGATATAAAATGCACTTTTGAAACACCAGAAACCATCCAAACCATTTCCATTAAATTCAAACATACCCTGGTATATAAAGGCTATTTTACGGACTAGTTCTCTTACGCAAGTAAGATGTTCCCTACTTTTGTATTCCTCTCTTATTCATAATATGAAGAAGGTGAGCCGTGAAAGTCAGTAAAACTGTCATTATATACGAAGTATGTTTGAATTTAATGGAGAATGATTGGTAAGACAATTCGTTTGAAATTTATATCTATATTATGTTGTGTATTTAGTACATAAATTCTTATTATGTCTAATCGTGCCACAATCGATTTCCAATTTGCTAAATACTCTTGACAATGGAATTTTACAAATTTCGAAACACATCCCACCAAAAACTACTGCTTCGCCGTAAGCAGGTTTGTAAGGGAATGTTGAGTTGCCATTCCCTTACAAACCTGCTTACGTATGGCATGATATTTGGTCGCAATGTCCCACTTTAGAGCATTTCATCCGAGCGCTTATTTCAGCGCAATAAAAATGTAATGAAATCATACCTTCTTAGAAGCTTACTAGGTGCATTTTTGTAAGCATATTGGATGCTCAGAAATCATTGCTCCAATAAAGCACAAAAATAATGTATTACCATCACTAAAGTCTTCATGCCTGAAAAGTTTGTATGAAGGAAGTGCTCCTCGTAGGCACACAAATAATACTACAGTTTTAATGTCTGAATAGTGTGTAGTCGAAACTTTTGTTTTCACTTTTGCACATGCGTACACGTCTGTTCACAAAAACACAAAACATCAACTGAATTAAAATTGTATTTTTTTATAGCGTCATCCAAATTTTCGTTTTGCTGTTTGATGCTCGTAAGTCGTCGTATAATTCATAATTTTTCTCTCTGCCTTACGGTAGTGCATACTAGATGCACTACTGTAAGCGAATGTATTTAAAAATGTCTGTTTACATTCGTAATTTACCGAAAAATTTATATTTCTATCTCTGCCTTACAGTAGTGCATCTAGTATGCACTACTGTAAGGCAGAAATATCTATGTGCTGAAGACGAAGCGCTTGTGTATGCCAGAAAAATTATGAACTGCTTCCACAATCTCGATTATTTTTTGCTGGGATGTAGAGTAGGGTGGATCGAATTTGGCTTTTTGGCGAATTTCGTTCCGGCTCACCGACAGATGTGTTGGAATAGACCTAAAAACAATGTGATTAAATTTCCATGCAGATCGGTGATCATCTTCCGCTGCCGAAATGACGTTGAAAATCCGCGATTTCTTAAAAAATAGTATTTATTTAAAAAAATTGCCAAAATTACAAAAACCACTTAATCTTCTTTTTTATTTCAGTCAATCTTTTCAATTTGATCATATTTTCTTAGAAAAAAAATTTCAGCTTAATAGGACATTATTAACCCCTCTAAAACGGTTGCCGAAAATGACCCATTCATTTTGCCCTAAACTCAAAACCACCAAATTTAAAAAATAATTTTTTTTTTCGATTTTAAGTTGCACAATCTAATGTTTTTATTGCATTTATTTCAAGTATATATAAGTTCGTTTGACAAAAAATTTTTTTGAAAAAATACGAGATTCTTAAACAGCGCGTGTAACGGTCTGTTTCCAGGACATTTTGGGAAAATTGCACTTTTTTTTAAAACTCAACATTTTTAGTTAAAAACTTTTCATTTTACACTAGATTTATTATAAATTATAAAACTTAATATAGAAATGTTGGATTTTAAGAAATTTTTTAACCCTAAACAGCTTTGGGCCCTAAATGACCCATGATGAACAAATGCATCTAGCAATAAACCGCTTTTGGCGGGCGACTAACCATTAGGAACATATTTTTTCAATTAAAAATGGGAGCGTGAGTAAAGATGGGAGCGTGAGTAGAGATGAGATCGTGAGCAAATTTGACCAACTCACGCTCACGAAGAAAAAAAATTTTTACACAGGAAATTTTTTAAGTTTGCATACATTTTACGCAGGAAACATATTAAACTCGTTCACGCTGTAACCACGCTCACGAAAACTCAACATAACTATATTTTGACGTGTTTTATTTTTCTGTCACCATAAAAAATCATGCAAACTCTCGAAATTTCACTCACGTTTACTAGTGAATCACGTGAAATTTGTGTCACGTGTGCATTTGTACAAATTATATTTTTAATGCAAAATAAAAATAAGACCCATATATTTTATTTAAACAAGTTTATATATTATTTCCCGTTTAAATGCACCCACCCCGAAAGCATTATCCCCTTAAATGCCAGAATACAGCAAGTAAATATTCTATTGAAATTATTCAGCAATACGCTTGCTTAAATGTGAATTACTTTTTGTGTCAGATATAAATAAATGGTTAATGGTGGGTACGAAAAACGCTTTAAGGGTGGGTGCATTTAAGCGGGAGTACTACTTTTTTTATGACTTATTTATTTAATCGAGCCCACTATGTATGATTAATACATTATTTACATGTCATCAACAGTAAGCTACATCTACATCTATTTGAATGCTATTTGAACTTTTTTGTTTCATTTGCATTAAAAATATAATTTTTAAAAGTGCACTGTTAAACGTGAGTAAAATTTCGTGAGCTTGCATGATTTTTTATGGTGACGGAAAAATGAAACACTTCAAAATTCAGCTTGAATGAGATTAAAATGTAACACTCATGTAACCCTGCGTAAAATGTATGCAAAATTCAAAAATTTCTGGCGTGAGAAATTTTTTTCCTTCGTGAACGTGAGTAGTCGAATTCACTTACGCTCCCATCTCTACTCACGCTCCCATCTTTACTCACGCTCCCATTTTTAATTGAAAAAATATATTCCTTATGGTTAGTCGACCGCCAAAAGCGGTTTATTGCTAGATGCATTTTTTCATCATGGGTCATTTAGGGCCCAAAGCTGTTTAGGGTTAAAGAATTTCTTAAAATCCAACATTTCTATATTAAGTTTTATAATTTATAATAAATCTAGTGTAAAATGAAAAGTTTTTAACTAAAAATGTTGAGTTTTAAAAAAAAAGTGCAATTTTCCCAAAATGTCCTGGAAACAGACCGTTACACGCGCTGTTTAAGAATCTCGTATTTTTTCAAAAAATTTTTTTGTCAAACGAACTTATATATACTTGAAATAAATGCAATAAAAACTTTAGATTGTGCAACTTAAAATCGAAAAAAAATTTATTTTTTAAATTTGGTGGTTTTGAGTTTAGGGCAAAATGAATGGGTCATTTTCGGCAACCGTTTTAGAGGGGTTAATAATGTCCTATTAAGCTGAAATTTTTTTCTAAGAAAATATAATCGAATTGAAAAGATTGACTGAAATAAAAAAGAAGATTAAGTGATTTTTGTAATTTTGGCAATTTTTTGAAATAAATACTATTTTTAAAGAAATCGCGGATTTTCAACGTCATTTCGGCAGCGGAAGATGACCACCGATCTGCATGGAAATTTAATCACATTGTTTTTAGGTCTATTCCAACACATCTGTCGGTGAGCCGGAACGAAATTCGCCAAAAAGCCAAATTCGATCCACCCTAATGTAGAGTAAGTCTTGCAAAATTATCAAACCAATTAAATTCAAACAAACAACTTTATAAATAGTTTCTTGTAAATTTTTACTTTGACAATATCATCGTAATGATTTGTAAAATAAATATGACCTTGAGCTAGAATAATCTTAATAAAAATTGCAAAAAAAAATTAAAATTACCTTACTCTATAAGACTTCAAATTATTCTTGAAAATAAAAAAAAATAAATAAAAGAGGAGTAATTCCAATTCTTAATTTCTTCAAAAGTTTCATTTAAATGGCTAATTTTAATCTGACACACATTAAGTGTGTGGCAATCGAAGGCGTGCTGATAATGGAAGGGTGGCATCTTCCGAAAGCTGTCGACATCTCCACTTACAATTAGCCTGTGTTGTCACTTGATTTTTTTCAGATTTTCTCATTGTACAACAATTATTATTTCTCAGAAATAATTAATATGGACTCAAACCGAACTAAATAAAAATTCAGTTATTAAATAAAAATTATTTTTTTTTAAGCCCTAATGAAGGCATTGGGTGAAAATTACAATTTTCACAATAATTCGAAAACAGGATCAGATAAAATTTTCGTGTTAACGATTTTTAAAGGATTTTTGTAATAACCGATTTAGTCACAATTTTCACTAAACCTAAACTTGTGTATTCAATCATAGAGTTGATTTTTTCTTTAAATCTAGGTGTTTTATCTTTCGTCTAATCGCAACCATTTACATTTTATTAATTAAACTTCTTAAATAGTTATGGTATAACAAGAATTTGTTAACACATATTAAATTTTAATACACTTTTTCCCCGAAAATCCTTAGACTTCTTCTAAATAGTACTTTGTTTATGATTTATGACACTGAATAGATTTACTTAAATGGCTTTTTGTTAAAAACCTTGCTTAGTGAAAATCTAAAATTCTATATACATGTACTTGACAACTTTGAGACACATTATGAATACAAAAAGTTTGACGATAAATTTTCTTATATTACTTCATACATACTTGTACATTAGGCTGGGTCGTATTCCAACAAAGTGCTCAGATCAACTATTAATAGTGAAAAAAAGTTGGTACAAGTAAATACAAGCAATTTAAAACCAAAATGAACAAAATCGGTCCATGGCTTCCGTTCTCGCATCGCGGGTCAAAATTGCGGTTTTTGAAAAAATGGACATAATTTAAAAAAAAAATTAAATATTTAAAAAAAAAAATTATTTAAAAAAAAAAATTTTTTTTGTATCGCATTAATTCAAAGATATTTAGAAAAATTTTGTTTGTTTTTTTCGGATATCGATAACCCACCCAAACGTGAGGCCGAAAAAAAATCACATTTTTAACATGGAGCTCAAAACTACTTTTTTACTATTTTAAAAATTTAGTGAAACAAAATTTTTAAATATATTGGTTTATCCACTTGATATCATTGAATACATCTCAGGGATTGTAGAAAAAAATTCTTAGTTAAATTCCTTCGTCCAGTTGGTGTGTGGAGCGATTTGAATTTAGCGGATTTCCAGAGCATGTGTTTTTATCGACATTTATGACTAATTTGTAGTTGTTAGCAACATTTTACTTAAATTAACCACCTTTTTTTGTTCAAATGGTGGTTTTGGACCATAGTAACTCTGCTTTGAAATAATAGGCTTTTTGAACAACGTTAACCCTTGCCGGCACGGGGTTAAAAAATTCATCCAATGAAATTTTTGAAAATTCCTCACTCTAAAATCGTGTATGTGTTTAAATAATCAACAATTACAAATTTATACAAAGTTTTCTTGAAGGACATCTTTAACCCTTGTTGAACGAACGCCCAATAAATTTCAAACAGCTGTTTTTTTGCTCATAGTCAAATGGACTTTTTTGACATATTAAATAATATGTTTTTCACTTTTAGCTTTACACAGTAAAAACGACGAAGACGTAATGAAATTTCGGATGCCATCTTTTTTTTATTTTATTTAGTTTTAAGCATTTTCCGCTTAAGTGCGCAATTGTTGATTATTTAAACACATACACGATTTTAGAGTGAGGAATTTTCAAAAATTTCATTGGAGGAATTTTTTAACCCCGTGCCGGCAAGGGTTAACGTTGTCCAAAAAGCCTATTATTTCAAAGTAGTAACCCTATGGTCCAGAACAACCATTTGAACAAAAAAAGTTGGTTAATTTAAGTAAAATGTTGCTAACAACTACAAATTAGTCAAAAATGTCGATAAAAACACATGTTCTGGAAATCCGCTAACTTCAAATCGCTCCACACACCAACTGGAAGAAGGAATTTAACTAAGAATTTTTTTCTACAATCCCTGAGATGTATTCAATGATATCAAGTGGATAAACCAATATATTTAAAAATTTTGTTTCACTAAATTTTTAAAATAGTGAAAAAGTAGTTTTGAGCTCCATGTTAAAAATGTGAGTTTTTTTTGGCCTCACGTTTGGGTGGGTTATCGATATCCGAAAAAAACAGACAAAATTTTTCTAAATATCTTTGAATTAATGCAATACAAAAAAAATTTTTTTTTTTTAAATAATTTTTTTTTAATAATAAATTTTTTTTTTTTTAAATTATGTCCATTTTTTCAAAAACCGCAATTTTGACCCGCGATGCGAGAACGGAAGCCATGGACCGATTTTGTTCATTTTGGTTTTAAATTGCTTGTATTTACTTGTACCAACTTTTTTTCACTATTAATAGTTGATCTGAGCACTTTGTTGGAATACGACCCAGCCTATTGTACATACTTAGCAGTTAGCTCTTCCTATGAATACCAGCATTATTGTGGAAACTTTTTAGATAAGTAGTTCGTAGAAGTAATAGTAAATAAAACAAGTAGAAAAGTTAAATTCGACTTGGCCGAATCTATGAATACCCTCCACAATGCCCTTTTTAAGTGATAGTAAGTTTTCTAACGTGAAAAAAATTTCATTTTTAATTAGAATTATTTTATTTTGTGTAAAAAAACTTTTTTTAAATAATTTTTGAAAAGAAAAAAAAAAATAATTTACTAAATTTT
This sequence comes from Pegoplata infirma, assembly GCA_963921195.1. Lineage (NCBI taxonomy): Eukaryota > Metazoa > Arthropoda > Insecta > Diptera > Anthomyiidae > Pegoplata > Pegoplata infirma. The sequence continues at coordinate 129,152,974 of OY992539.1, read as the reverse complement.
TTTTTTAGTGTAAATTTTTTTTTTTGTTTTGGGAAAAAAATATTTTTGAGTCTTTCAAAAGTTAGCGTGTTTTCAAAAGTTTTTCAAAAGTTAGCGTGTTTTCAACAGACGGACAGACGAACAGACGGACAGATGGACAGACGGACAGATGGACAGACGGACAGATGGACAGACGGATAGACAGATAGACGGACAGACGAACAGACGGACGGACGGACATCGCTAGATCGTCTTAGAATCGATCGAGGATCATGAATATATATTCTTTATGGGGTACTAGACCAATATTTCGAGGTGTTACACACGGAATGACAAATTTATATGAGGGAGTTAGAGCACAAGGGGTTCAAGTGCCTTATATTTAATAATGAGAAAAAGGAGGTTAAAGTTAAATTGCAATAAAAAATGTAAGATGATATCTAGAATTTTATTTTTTAGTTAATAGAGATCCTGTGATATATTTTAATCTAACAAGTTAAAAAAATACCATCTTTTGCAAATGCAAGGACCCAAAAATAGCCTTTGAAGTAAGAAAGTCGCATTTATACCCCTTGTGCTCTAACTTTTTTTTTAAATTTCCAAATTTATAAAAAAAAAATAGTTATACGTAAAAGGAAAACTACATTTTATTACGAAAATCTTTAATGGTTCTTTGTTTCATTTATTAGTCGTCATAATCAGATTCCATGACATCATCGGGCTCATCTTCATTCTCATTAGGGCGTCCCGCCAAATCTAAACTTTCGAATTTCGTGCCATAATGTCTGCTGAAGGATGGCCACGGAGTAGCTAATTGTGGGAAAATTTATGAAAAATGTTTGCAAGGTCATCTCAAAGTTAAAGTTAAAAAAAATTGCATTTTTGTACCAAAGTTCATATCCGATTTATTTAACCAAATCATCTGGCTCAAAAATAAGGAACTTTTGGGTACTTTAATAGAAAAATATTTCAAAAATTCCAAAATAGCGATTTTGGTCCACAGATGCTGATTTTCAAACATAAAAAATATTTTTTAACCAAATTTGTCTTAAAAGTCGAAAAATGTTGAGCAGTTTACGTGAAAAATAAATAAAATATAAAAACACGATTTTGGTCCAAAAATGCTGATAAGCATCTGTGGACCAAAATCTTTGATCAGCATTTTTGAACTAAACCCGTCTTTTTATACCCTCCACTCTAGTGATAGAGGGTATATATAAGTTTGTCATTCCGTTTGTAACACATCGAAATATTGGTCTAGGACCCCATATAGTATATATATTCATGATCCTTGATCGATTTTAAGTCGATCTAGCGATGTCCGTCCGTCCGTCCGTCCGTCCGTCCGTCCGTCTGTCTGTCTGTCTGTCTGTCTGTCTGTCTGTCTGTCTGTCTGTCTGTCTGTCTGTCTGTCTGTCTGTCTGTCTGTCTGTCTGTCTGTCTGTCTGTCTGTCTGTCTGTCTGTCTGTCTGTCTGTCTGTCTGTCTGTCTGTCTGTCTGTCTGTCTGTCTGTCTGTCTGTCTGTCTGTCTGTCTGTCTGTCTGTCTGTCTGTCTGTCTGTCTGTCTGTCTGTCTGTCTGTCTGTCTGTCTGTCTGTCTGTCTGTCTGTCTGTCTGTCTGTCTGTCTGTCTGTCTGTCTGTCTGTCTGTCTGTCTGTCTGTCTGTCTGTCTGTCTGTCTGTCTGTCTGTCTGTCTGTCTGTCTGTCTGTCTGTCTGTCTGTCTGTCTGTCTGTCTGTCTGTCTGTCTGTCTGTCTGTCTGTCCGTTGAAAACACGCTAACTTTTGAAAGACTTTACAGAGGCTCCTGAAGTTTGACATATGTGTTCTCCATTTACCGGGTCAGGTTGATATTGCAATCCAGCGAAATCGGTCTAGTGGTTCAAAAGTTATGAGCAAAAGAGTAAATTTCGGCACGGGTATTTTTCGAATTTACAAGATTAAAACCACTATAACTTTCGAAAGCCAATTCTGAGGGGGCTGAAGCTTAGCATATATATTTTTCGTTCCCAAAGGCTGTTTAGTTTTGAATTTCAGCAAAATCGGTTCAGTGGTTCAAAAGTTATAAGCAAAGCACTGAATTTCAGATTTGTTTCACCTTAAACTGTTGAAAACTCGATAAACAAGTTTTAAAAGCATGGTGAAATACCAGTTTTGTAAAACTTGTTGTTGTTTGTTTTATTGTCGTGGGGTGCAGTTTAGTTGTTAGACAAGTAAATATTTGTTACTGTTTTGTTATTGTTAGTGTAACTGTATGTAACGGGGAAAAATCAAATAAAGTATGTGTATGATTGAATGTTAATTTGTTTTTGGTTTTTAAAGAAGAGGATGGTAATATAAAAAGAGGAAAATAGGTATGTGAAATAGTTTTTTTTTTTTGTATTACATATACATAGGTATAAAACAATAAAAATATTTTACAAAGTAATTTGTTACTCAAAGAAATTGTACACTAAAAAAATATTTACACTCAAAAAAAATTTTACACTCAAAAAAAAATGTACACATTATTATTTTTTTTTTTTGAATGAAATGGCAGACTCAAAAAAATGTTGACAGTCAAAAGAATTTTACACTCAAAAAAATTTGATTGATTAAAAGAAAGTTTGACTCAAAATTATATACATATTTCTAATAAAAAATTTGTAATGCAATTTTTTGAATTTTTTTTTAGAAAATTACTATCAGATAACATTGTGGAGGGTATTCATAGATTCGACCAAGCCGAATTTAATTTTTCTACTTGTTTATATTTTTTTATTATGTATGTTTGAGACAACATTTACATTTTCAAAGTTTTGAGACCAATTTGGATAAAAAAAATAAATTTTGTGTTCAAAAATCAGCAACTGTGGACCAACATTTTTTTGCATTTTTTTTTATATTTTTCCTATAAAGTACGCAACAATTCCTAATTTTTGAGCCGGATTTGGTAAAAAAATTTGGACATGAATTTTGATAGAAAAACGCAATTTTTTCAAACATTGACCGCTGGTTACCGACCTAAGATGTTCTTGCTAAATTGTATTACTATTAATACACGAACTTCTCGGAATTCAACCACTTTGTTCAGGGGAAAAATTAAATGTTAATAATTGTTTGGAGCACAAGGGATTTAAGTGCCCATATACCCCTTGTGCTCCAAGCAAAACAGGCATTTTAGTAACAAGAGCTAAAAATTGTCACCATATCTCGCTAACGGATAAGAATTTCACATTGACCTCTTGTGCTCTGAACTTCTGTGAACTTCACCTACTAATTCCATATGTTAACTCAATTTTTTAAAAAAAGTCACTTGAACCCCTTGTGCTTTGAGCCCCTCATATATACTCTCTATCACTAGAGTGGAGGGTATAAAAAACAAAACAATTAGTCAAGAACATCGAAAACACAGTCATTATTGGAAATTTTTTGACAAAATTCAAGTGACGATATCTCGAAAACCGCATGATTGATTTCAGAACTTTTTTGATATTTGTATTCAACATGTCAAAAGTAATGCAAATAAAGTATCGCAAGAAATTTATTTTATTTTTTTTAAAAATGCGTTGCTTAAAATTTTCCAGAAACCCAAAAGGAAAAAAGAAAGGAAATGAGAAGGAAAGAGAATAGAAGTGGAATTAATCTAAGAACTTTTTACTATGAAAAAATTCAAAAATCTTAAAATTTTTCCAAAGAAAAAAATGTCTCGGAGAATTAGAATTTTTTTAAACAGTCAAAAAAAACTTTGTAAAATTACAAGAAAAACTTGTTATTTTTATTTTTTTCTATCTCCTATTTAAAGAGAATTCCTAGTAATTTGACAAGCTTTTTAACAATAATTTTGTAATTTTACAAGCTTTTTACCAATTAAATTGTAAATTTACAACTTTTTTGAAGCAACAACTCTTTTTTTTGAAAATTCCTAAATCTTTTTTACGAAAATTCCTAGTAAAACTAACGATTTTTTTTGTAATTTAACAAGCTTTTTACCAATAAAATTGTCAATTTACAACTTTTTTTGCACAAGAACTTGCAAGAAATCCTAATGAATTTACTTGATTTTTTTTTTGTAAAATTGCCTTGGAAATTTGAAAAATTATAAAAAGAAATTGTAAAATTACAAAAAAAATTGTAAAATTAAAAAAAAAAAAATAATTTCGATGAAATTTTTTTTTGTCAGAAAACAGCGAAAACTGTCAAATATTGGTAAAATGGGACTAAGAGACTTTTTCTAGTAATTTGAAATGTTTTTTTTTTTTTTTTGTGTGAAAATAATATAAGTTTCTTTAGGGGGGGAAAAAATAGAATTTTTCTATAGAAATAATATGCGAATGTTATTATAGGCAAAATTTTATATAGGAAAAATCAGAGAATTTTTCTATCGGAGAAAGTATTTTAAAGAAAGTTTTCTATATAAAATGCCTAAAATTTTTAAAATTTATCTAAAGGAAAAATTTCTAGGAATTTTGATATTTTCTATATCAAAAAAGTCTCAGAATATTAACAAATTTGAGAATTTTTCTTAGAATTTTTTACAGGAAAAACCTGAGAATTTTTCTAAAAAAAAAAATCTGTAAATTTTTTTATTGACAAAATATGTCAATTTTTCTGTAGGAAAAATCTAAGAACATGTGTAGGAAAAATCTTGTAACTCTTTTATAGGAAAAATCTAATAATTTTTCTATAGGGAAAATCTGATTATTTTTCTTTCAAAAAAAATCTGAGAAGAAGATACAACAACCCCTTTGAAGTATTTAAACGCAACAACAAGCATTTTCACGTCAACGTTAATGGAAAAATTAAAAATATATCAATAGATCGTTTAAAACCAGCATTTTTACCCATCAAAACCGACTAGCTGCGAGAACCCCTTCCTTGCCTGGAAGGGGAGTATATGTGGAGACACTTTGTTTGTTAATTTTATTTTAAAATTGTTTAATTTGTTTGTAATTTGTTTTTCTAAAAAAATAAAAAATAATTTTTGTTCGTAGTCAGAAATTCTAAAAAGAAAACTTGTTTTTATTTTCTCCAAAATAAGAATTTTTTTATAGGAAAAATGTCCAAATATTTCTAATCCTTGAATTTATGAATCTTAAAGTTTTTTTATTGAAAAAAAGTCTGGGAATCTTTAAATTTTTCTATAGCAAAAATAAAAAAAAAAAAATCTTCATGAAAAATGTGAGAATTTTTCTATTGGAAAAATAAGAAAATTTCTTCAGGGAAAATATGAGAATTTTTCTATAGAAAAAATTCCATAGAACTTGATACTTTTCCATAGGAAAAATTTTTCCTAATCTGAGATTTTTTTTTCTATGTATTTAAAAGAAGTCTTAGAATCTAAGACATTTCTTTAGAAAAAATATTTCAGATTCTGAAACTATTTTTATTTGAAATATGACTCAGAATCGAAATCTTTTTAATAGGAAAAGCTAAGATCTTTTCTTAGAATCCTAGAAAAGAAATCTCTCCGAACTTGTGAGTTCTGAAAGTATTTCCATAGGAAAATGCCTTAGATTCAAATTTTTTTTTTCTAAATGAAAATTGTTTTAAAATCTAAGGCTTTTTCTGTAGAAAAATGTCTGATTGTGAGACCCAGATTCTGAGAGTATTTTTATATAAAAAAATTTCTCAGAAGCTAAGACCTTTGCTACAGGAAAAATTTCTCAAAATCTAAGACTTTTTTTAGGTAACATTTCTTAGATTTTCAGATTTTTAATACAAAATATGTCTCGGCAAATATTTGACAATTTTAGACATTTTCTAAGGAAAATTTTTCATAAAACTATACATTTTCTTTAGAAAAATGACTATAGAAAAATCAAATTGCCTCAAAAAATGTTAAAAACTTTAATAGTCTTTAATTTTTCTAATCTCAGGTACTTTTTACAAAATTGCTTTTAAAACCGGAAATTTTGGAGTAAAAAGAATGTTCCGGAAAAATATATCTCAGAACCTATGAAGTTTTCTATAAGAAGAATTTTTCTATACGAAGAATTTTTCTAAATATAGGAATTTTTTAGTGTGAAAATTGCCTAAGTATCTGCAAATTTTTTAGATGAAAGTGTAGCAGAATCTAAAATTTTTTTTTAGCAAAAATTAAAATAAATTCAAAGGGCTTGCCTGTAGCAAAATGTCTCAGATTTTTTTCTATTGGGATAATGTTTCAGAATCATAAACTTTCTCTTTAAGCAAATTTTAAAATCAGAAAACTTTTCTTGTAATAAACATGCCTCAGATGTAATATATTTTCTACTGGAAAATTGTTCCAGAACAGCGACGTTTCCAGGAATTTGAAAACGGGGGGGGGGGGGGGGGTCACAACTTTCAATTTTTTTTTAGTCATCGCCGATTTAACTATGACAACATCCCCTATTTAACCCCCCCTCCCCCCGTATTTATTGCTTCACATAAGAGTCATAAGTGAGAGCCATAAAAATGTCTGTTTTGACAGATTTTTCTGCTGACTCGACCTAGATTATCCAGACAGAAATTTAGCAAACCGCGTCTGCTAAAATCAGCAGATCCTCATATGGATCCAAATGGGTGTATTTTGGGCAGATTTTTGAGGTTTAAGTTTTTTTGAGTATAGTTACAAAACTTTGTTCATTTGTGCAATTTTAACCCAGAAAAAGTGCTAGATTGTAAAAGTTGTTGTTAGATATTCCAAATTCATATTTATTAAAAAGTCTGGTGATCGCGCTGTTTTAGATTTTAGCTTGTTCCGTGGTACCATGTGATGATTTTTCTATAAAAAAGACTCAAAATTTAAGATTTTTGTGATAGAAAAAGTATCAGCATCCAAATGTTTTTTTTTAATAATTGTTTCAGGATCTGATATATTTTTGTATAAAAATATTTGAGAATATCAAAATTTTACTATGGAAAATATAGTTTGGAATCTGATAGTTTGTCTATAAAAAAAAATACTAAGAATTTCAAAATTTTCTATAGAGAAAATGTTTCAGAATCTAACAATTTTTCAATAAGAAAAAAAAATCTCCCAAAATATAACAATTTTCCTGAATCTGTAAATGTTTCTAAAAAACATGTTTTCAGAATCTGAGAATCTCCTATAGATATAATATTTCAGAATCTCACAATTTAATCTTAGAATCTTGTAGTTTTAAATTTTTTTATGATCCTCATGCATAATTTTTATTAGATAAAACCATTTTATGTGTTTCTTAAACATATTTTACAGATATTTCGATATAAATGGCTTTTTAGAAATGAAATTAGATTACGCTTTTGAGTTTTTATAAAAAAACTAAAATCTTTTCTCTAAAAACCAAAATATTTTGATACCTGTGTATTTTTTTGCACAATGCGTTGCAGTGTATTAATTTTTAAAAAAATTTCAAATCGAAAAGGGGGGGCACGTGCCCCCTGTGCCCACCCCCTGTATACGTCCATGTTCCAGAATCTGGGTCTTTTTCTGTTAGAAAAATCCTTGCATCAAAATATTAAAAATGTTTTTAATACCCAGTCGGTATACCTTAAATTTTGTTGTTGATCCCATCCAAGATAAAAAATCGTGTAATAGCTCTATTAAAATTTCAAAATTTGACTATTGAGTTTTCTGCATTTATTAAATTTCTAGCCAAATATAGATCCAAGCAGTCCATGTTTGGGTCCTAAAAAAAATATTTTGATATGTTACCAATTAATTAACTAATTTATATATACCCACTATTCCTAAGTGCCGGGTATAAAAACTATATTACATGGTAGACCAAAAAATATCAACTCAACTTATTACGATGGCTTTTAAAACATTTCTTCTAAATTATTTATGTTTTCTTATGATGATGACAAAAATATATTTTTGGTTGGTTACTGCAAACATCTGTTACTTAAAGATTTATGAAGAGAGCAAATAAAATTAATAAAGGAAATTCACAGTTTAATTTGTTAAATTTTTCACAGACTTGTATTTTTTGGAAATAATTCAGCCATTCAGTAAGTACAGAAGAATTTTGAAAGTTTGATCCCAACGGTTGAACGGCGGAGGCACCAGACAATGTGCTTAAAGAGGTAAAAAAAAACTGATTAGTGGGTGTGGTAATTTCTTTGATTTTTCGAGATAAATCCAATTCAATTTTTTTTTTTTTTCAAAGTTTGACCGATCCGGCTCCAGTTTTTTGTCAATTTTATTCTGATTTATATCAAGCTAATTTCATTTGAAAATTAGATTTCCGATTTTTTTAAAATAAAAAAACTAACAAGGAAGGTCTTTCACAGGACACCCACCGATTCTCCTGAAACTTGCATACACTGAAAAAAATAACTATACTGAAATTAAATAAACACTGTTATTAATTTAAGTAAGCAAATTTTTTTGAATTTACTTCAACTTATCTTAATGTAAAGTGGTTTTACTTAAAACAAAGAAAATAAACTTGAAGATAGTACATGCAAATACTTAAAAAAGCACAAAAGTTTTCCTTAATTTGATTTTTTAAATTAAGTTAAATATTCTTTACATTTATGGCGAATTGATTGCATTTAAGAAAAAACGGGTTTATTAAAAAATTTAGTTTTACTTAAAAGAAAAAAAATTAAATTGTGTGCAAAAAAAATAAATAAGTACGTGACTTACTTAAAAATAGTATAGACATTTTCCAGACATTGAATCAAATAAGTACTAATCTTTAATTCCAAAACGCATTTTCTTTAATTTAATCAATTTTTGTTTTAATTTAAGAAAAAAGTAATCTTTATTTTATTGATTTCATTGACTATATTTGAATCCATATCTTCATCAGTTTAAGAAAGAATTTACTTAACTTAAGGAAAAGATACTTAAGGTATTTTGGGGACCCCATCTGAGGGCCCCATCTGGAGACCCCATGAGACCCTAACTTTAAATCCAAATTTCGATTTTCGCTGAATTTTCAAATGCCTATAACTCTGCAAATACTGCAAATACGAAAAAAATTCTAAAGGCACAATTGTAGTACTTAACTTGTAGAATATGACCCCTGAAGACCCTAAAGCCCTCCGAGTTATAGTTTTCGAGTTATTTCAGGATCAAATTTCTCAAGACCCCATTCCCGTATCTCGAAAACTAAGCAAGATAGAGCGATTCTGACCAAAATTTTGGATCCAAATCAATAGTGACCCTATAATAGTGTACGCACATACTCATGGGTGGACCCCGTATATGGGGGCCCATAGGGTCCTCACATTGGGACTCCATAGGGTCAACAGAATCCGTAAGTTTAAGGAAATTTTTACTTATTTTAAAAAAATATTTTTCATCTGGATAAAAACAATTAAACTTATATTAAGTACAATTTTACTTACTTTTAAGATATATTTAAGTAAATGCATTACTATGTTTTAGGAAAAAATATACTTGGAAGAAGAATTAAAATCTTTGGAGCCCTCGCATACCCTCCTTTTTTTAAACTAAGTTCAACACGCTTTAAAAATGGTAAATTTTTTTTTTCAGTGTATGGGAAAGAGGAGAGAAAAAGAAGAGTTACCTGTTTCTTAGCCGCCAATCTGACATTTAGCGGGTCAAAGGGGAGGGAGAAAAAAGTTTTTTTATTTTTTTTTATTTTTTACCGATTTTTCACATTTCTTTAAAAGAAACTAAATATATGAACATTTTATATCGATCGAAAGGTTTTTTCAAGGCATATCCAATGTTGTACCGATCATGTCGCAATTTGGCTTCGGTAAGTTATTAAAAAAATAAAATCATTAGGGTAGTTTATATGGAGAGGTACGACCGCCAAAATCACATATAATAATCTCTATTAAAATTAAGCTGACCCGTGTTTTTGCGTTTGGCGAAATTCCAACTAGTTCGGATTTTATTCGGATTTTCCCGAAAGCCCACATTGGTTCATAAGGTGTCAACCATTTTTTAAATTTGATATTGGGTAGCTAAAAAAAATTTTCAGTAGGAATAATCTGACAATTTTTTATAGGAAAATCTAACAATTCTTCTAAAGGATAGATCTGAAATTTTTTATAGGAAAACTCTGGAAATTTTTTATTTTAAAAAATCTGATGATTCTTTGTTGGAAAAAATCTGAAAAAAAGGAAAGGGAAAAGGAAAGAGAAAAATAAAAAGAAAACGTGGATATTCAATACTAAAAATATAACTAAATTTTAGTCCAAAAGGACCTAGAGCAGGAATTGGTAACCAATACTAAAAATTTTTACTAATATTTTTCAAAACCAGTATAAATTACTAATTTTAGTACTTTTAAGAAACTAAAATTAGTAATTGGTTAGTAGATTTTGGTACAAAATGATTTACTAAACCTTTTACAGTACAATTATTTTGAGTGTAGGAAAAATATCTAAGAATCTGAAAATATTTTTCTATAGGAATAATGGTTTTGAGTCTTTATATTTCTTAGAGGAAAAAAGTCTAGGAATCTTTAAATGTTTCTATAGGAAAGACAAGAAAATTTTCTTCAGAAAAAATGTTATAATTTTTCTATAGAAAAGACTTTAAGACTGTTTAAGACTTTTTCTATATGAAAAATAACTTAGAAGCTGAGACCTTTTCTATAAAATAAATGTCCCAAAATCTGGGAAAATGTCGTAGATTCTGAGATTTTTTCTATTTAAATCTAAGACTTTTTCTGTAGGAAAATGTCTGACACTCTGAATCTGAGAATTTTGCTATAAGAAAAATATCTGAATGAGATCTTTTCTAAAGGAAAAATGTCTTAGAATCTTAGCATTTTTTTTAGGAAAAATTTCTTAGATTCTCAGACTTTTAAATAGATAATATAGTTGAGAATCTTCGACTTTTATAAAAAAGGGTCTCAGAAAACTATACTATTTGTATAGAAAAATTTCTAAGACTCTAGAAAATTAGTTGAAAAAATATTTCAAAAGCATAAAAATCTTAAGTAGTTTTTCAAAACCTTAACATTTTGGTGTTAAAGAACGTTTCGGTATCTTAGGCTTTTTCTGTAGAAAAATAGAATTGAAAAAAAATTAAAAAATATAAATTTTTGATTTTCGTATCTGAAACTTTTCCATACGAAAGTGTATCAGAATCTAAAAATTTGCCTATAGCAAGAGTTTTATAAATTCTAAAAGTTTTTCTGTAGCAAAATGCCTTAGAATGTCAGAATTTTTCTATTAGGATAATGTGTCAGAATCATAAATTTGGAAAATTTTCTGAACTTGTTCAGAAAATGAAAAATGAAATATTTAAATTAAAACCTAAACTTTTAATATAAACTTTAATATAAACAAGTAAAAAAGTTAAATTCGGCCTTGCCGAATGTAGTGATACCCTCCACAATTTCAAAAAGATTATTGCAAAAAACTTTAAAAGGAAATTACTTTTGAAAAAAAAAATTTTTTTTGAAAAAAAAATTTTCGCGAAAAAAAATTTTGGTAAAAAAAATCCGCGATTTTTTTTTTTTTGTGTTCGTACTTGTTTAAATACCATTTGGTGTTCAATTATGTTCACATATGCCAACAGAAGCCGAATTAAAGCATTTTGTATATTTAGTAGAGTGTCCCTTATTTTGGAAATGTTCGAAATGTTGAGACGGTACCCGCTCATTTTTTTCCATTTGACTTAAAAATAACTCAGGAAAATTTTTACGCCCCTAGGACCACGCCTTCCCTACGCGACGGGGCCTTAAAGAGCGGGGCCTTAAAAATAATTTTTCCATACAAACCAAAAAAAAATTTTTTTGATTTTTAAATTTTTTGTTATTATTTATTATATTACTTGGTTTGCTTATTCACGACAAAAAATTTGATTTTGGTGGGATAAGTCTTTCAGCGCTAAAAAATTTTTCGCAAAAAAAAATTTTGAGCCGCCGGGGTCCTACAGTAAAAAATTTTTAAAAAATATTTTTTTTTAGTTTTGACCAGCAACGGTTTTAGCTGCTATGTTGCTTTAAATGATATATATTCATAAAAAAATATTTTTTGTATCTGTGACATCTTTATCGTGTTCTAAAAAAGGGTACAAAATGCATTGTTTATTTTTTTCAATACACGATAAAGATGTCACAAATATGAATAATATTTTTTTTGGAATATATATCATTAAAAACAACATAACAACTAAAACCGTTGCTTTTCAAAACTAAAAAAAAAATATTTTTTAAAAATTTTTTACCGTAGGATCCCTACGGCTCAAAATTTTTTTTTCGAAAAAGATAAAGATGTCACAGATATGAATAATTTTTTTTTGGAATATATATCATTAAAAGCAACATAACAACTAAAACCGTTGCTGGTCAGAACTAAAAAAAAATATTTTTTAAAAATTTTTTACTGCAGGACCCCGGCGGCTCAAATTTTTTTTTTCCGAAAAATTTTTTAGCACTGAACGACTTATCCCACCAAAATCAAATTTTTTGTCGTGAATAAGCAAACCAAGTAATAAAATAAATAATAACAAAAAAATTAAAAATCAAAAAAAAAAATTTTTGGTTTGTATGGAAAAATGATTTTTAAGGCCCCGCTCTTTAAGGCCCCGTCGCGTAGGGAAGGCGTGGTCCTAGGGGCGTAAAATTTTTCCTGAGTTATTTTTAAGTCAAAAGGAAAAAAATGAGCGGGTACCGTCTCAAGATTTCCAACATTTCCAAAATAAGGGACACTCTAATATTTAGGTTATGTTGAATGTACTGAAATTTTTGAGGTGTGCTTACATTTTCGTTCATAACTTTTGAACCTCTGAATTGATATCGCTCAAATGCAATACCAAACTTCTCGGGAGAACTTCCAATAAATATGTTAAGTTTCAGTCATCTCTGTGCAATATTTTGTCTGCGACAGCATTTTCCACAGACGGACAGACGGACAGACGGACAGACGGACAGACGGACAGACGGACAGACGGACAGCGCTAGAATGTCTTAAAATCGATCGGGCATCATGAATATATATGGGGCATTCCATGTGAAATCGGACACTTTGAAAAACTTTTTTTTTAGATTTTCCCAATTTGTTTACAGTTTTTAGTACCCTTCGAAAACTCCTTCGTAGTAAATTTTCAGATTTTTTTGATGACCCGTTCAAAAGATATCGAATTTTTTAAAATTGGTAGTTTGTTCCTTTACTCAAACTTCTTTTAATCATAACTTCTTCAATAATGGTCCAAATTTCAATTTTTTTTTTTCAAAATTTTTGTTTTTTTAAGTACTTTCTAAAAAAAAATCCCAAAAAATTCTTAAAAGCGCTCTAGTATGCGATTTTTAAGTTTTAAAATTTAAATCTCATTTTTGAAAATGTTTGTACTCTTCGATTTTTTTGAAATTTTTTTGTGTAAAACTTCTATCAATTCTACAAATTTTTTGGGATAACGATTATTACTATTTTTTAAAATTTTTTGAAAAAATTTTATTATAATTTTCCAATCTTAAAATCATTTCTACTGCTCCAATGGTGCGTCATAGAGGGGTCCTTTATAAGACCGACCCCCATTAATTTTTACGTCTTAACATTTCTTTGGAACAAACTAATACCCTATCTCCAATTTCTAAGGGGGCTCCCACACAAAACGACATGTTTTAAAATTTGTTCCAACCGCTCTAACTGCCCTAATAGTGCCCTTAGAGCAACAAAATGTATGACCGACCCACAATATTTTTTTAGTCCAAACATTTTCTCTGAACACACCTACCCTCTATCTTTAACTGTTAAGGCGGTCCCCATACAATTTTTTTTATTTTTTGTAAATTTGTTTTATTTAATCAGCTTCTACCGGTCTAATGGTGCGTCGGAGAGGGGTCATTAGTGAGACCGATCCCCATTTATTTTTACCCTACAACATTTTTTCAAAACATACCTACGCCCTATCTCAACTCCCTAAGTAAAAATTTTTAAAAAAAAAAATTTGAAATTTTGACCATTATTGAAGAAGTTATGATTAAAAGAAGTTTGAGTAAAGGAACAAACTACCAATTTTTAAAAATTCGATATCTTTTGAACGGGTCATCAAAAAAATCTGAAAATTTACCACGAAGGAGTTTTCGAAGGGTACTAAAAACTGTAAACAAATTGGGAAAATCTAAAAAAAAAGTTTTTCAAAGTGTCCGATTTCACATGGAATGCCCCATATACTTTATGGGGTCCCAGATCGATATTTCGATGAGTTACAAACAGAATGACAAACTTATATATACCCTCTATCACTAGAGTGGAGGGTATAAAAACATCCCAGCAAAACTTAGATTACCAAATAAGGTATAAAATAAGGTATAGGATCTCTTATTTTATATATTGCAGCATTGATGATTTTAACAGGCGATGAGACTCAAAGTAATGCATCCACATTATCACAAAGAATACCAGTAAGGTATAAAATAAGTCATAAATTTATAACGAAGAATACGAGTAAGGTGTAAAATATATGATATTTTATAGGTTACAAGAAATGAAATAATATAGCATACCAGAAGATAATATATAAGGTGTTATGAGTAGTGAAAAAGTAATTTTGTATTAAATTTACTCACGTGATTGTAAGTGAGTGTAAGTAGATAAAATATGCTCGTGAGTGTGTATGGTTAGAAATTTCCTGTCGTGAGCCCATCTCTAGTTTAAACTTATGCATTTTTTTATAAAATATTTATTTTTTATGTTATTGTAATGCATTATGCATCCAATTATAAATAATACATTATTTCAAACTTTCAAATAATACATAATGTAACCAAATAGAAGTCATCCATGATTTAAGGTTTAGAAATAACAAATATGAAATTCACTTTTTCCAATAATCATGCATTACGTATCAAATTATTAGTAATGCATTATTTTTCACTTGAAAATAAAACGTTGTGGAACAAATGTTTGGTAAGACATCATAAAATAATGCTACAAATAAGTTATATGCATTACCTGGTAATGTGTTATATAATCACTACCCATTACCAAAGTTTTGCTGGGATACCGCAATTTTTTTTTTTTTTTTTTTAATTTAAAAAAAATTTTAAAGTGAATTTTTATCTGTATCTCAAATTTTCAGATTTGTTATAAGGGTTCAAGTTGAAAAAATGCTGTAGAAAAATTGATTTTCTAAAAATTACAGAGATTTCTGGTATTCCCCTACCGGTTTCAAACACTCACGTTAGTGTTATCATCAGCAGGATATTAAATGCAGGTTTGTCTTGTTAATGGAAATTGTTTTCTACAGAATAAATTTTAAGAGTTTCCAACACTAAAATTCAATTTCTAGCAATATCAACCTCATTTCATACTTTCTTTCAACTTTTTTGTCTTTTACATTATTTCCCAAGGGTTACCAACATGATCTGGAATTGAAGACACAAATGAAGGAATTCGCATTTTCTGTTTTGGAGACGTGCCTAATGGCGACATATTTTGTCAGCAATTTTATTAGTGTTTTTTCTGTAAGCACTGATCGAGCTCGGGCTCTAATAATATTTGCGATAGTTGAAAAAATGCAGAAGAAAAATTTAAGATATTTAGATATTCTAAAAATTAAAGATATTTCTGGAATGCCCATACAGGTGTCAAATAAATTTCGGAATAGGTTGTACACTAAAAAAAAAAAACTGTAAAGTTAGCAAAAAATTTAAATAAATTTAACTAAAAAAGCACCTGATTTTGGGACTACTAAATTTTTACTTAATTTAACTAAAAATATTTAGCTAACTTTTCGTAGAATGAATGTAGCAAAAAAAACCGTAACTTTAACTAAAAATTTAGCTGAAATTTCGTAACGTTTTTATATACATATATTAATAAAAAAATTAGTTGAATTCAGCTAAATTTTTTGTTACTTTTCGTAAACTAAATTTACAAAATATTTTGTAAAAAATTGTAAGTTTATTTTTTCTGTTTTTTCATCAGCTTAAGTAGAACTTATGAGATTTTCATAGGAGGCTACATAAGAAATTTCACTTAACAAATTTGTTACGAAAAATCAGCAAATTAATTAGTAAAAATTCGTAAACTCAGTTTTGAAGTCAACAAAAAAAATTAATTCAAAATTTGTTCAAAACTAGTATTTTCGTAAATTGAACTTAACTAAAAAAAGTAGTTAAAACGCTGATTTTAACTAAAAATTTGCTAAAAAGCCAGTAAACTGGAGTTAACAAAAAAAAATTTGTTTACTTCACAGTTTTATTTTTTTGAGTGTATGGATATTTCTATGTGGAACTAAGAAAATTGCGTTTTTTGGTTTTTGAATATTTCAAAAAATTTGCTTAGGAGGCGTGCTCAAATGTTAGAAAAATTGTCAGATTTGTGTCGAGTTGCCTTGTTTAAATATTTATCAAATTAAAACGGAATGCACTACAAACTCAAAAACTTATATTCTTGTATAGTTTGGTATGGGCTATCGGTAAACATTTTTTTTTTTTTTGAAAATTTTCAGTACCCGTTCTGAAATCTTCCATTTTTTAAAAAAGACAATTTATTAAAAATCCGGCCATTTTTTTATTTAATTTTTTATTAAGTTTATATATTTGCCTACCCTGCAAAAAAAGTCATTACCACTTCTCAGTGGAGTGCTTTAAAACTATAACAAATGTAATGAAATACAACAAAAATAACAAAAAACACAAGACAAAAACACACAAACAGTTTTTTCTACTCCAGAAAACATAGATATTCAGCACTTAACTCATTACCTATCGCGACACCCCCATACAAATGTAAGTAGATATTCAGTAGATAAGAACTACTCCGTGGAAGTAGTTGGAAGTTGTTTGAAAGCTCGGAGTACTTCTTATCTACTGAATATCTACTTACTTTTGTATGGGAGTGTCGCGGAAGGTAATGAGTTAAGTGCTGAATAACAACTTTTTATGGAGTAGAAAAAACTGTTTGTGTGTTTTTTTCTTGTGTTTTTTGTTATTTTTGTTGTATTTCATTACATTTGTTATAGTTTTAAAGCACTCCAAATAGAAGTACTCCGCACTTTTTTTGCTGGGTATCCACACAAAAAATTCAGTTATGTGTTTTTCGTTCTTTTTCGAGAAAATCGCAAAATGAATAGAAAAACTTCTAATCTTTAGAAAAAAATATTTCAAAAAAGTGGCCGGATTTTTGATAAATTGACTTTTTAAAAAAATAGGAATTTTCAGAACGGGTTTTTCCAAACAAAATATTTAATCGACCCATACAAAACTATAAAAGAATGTAAATTTTTGAGATTGTGGTGCATTCCGTTTTAATTTGATAAATATTTAAACAAGTTAACTCGACACAAATTTAACCATTTTTCTAATATTTGTCAACGCCTCCTAAGCCCAGTTTTTGAAAAAATGAAAAACCAAAAACGCAATTTTCTTAGTTCCACATGGGACTTCATACAACCTATTCAGAAATTCACGGGACACATGTTTTTCTGTAGCGGGACATTATGTGTGGATAAAATTATGTGGATATAAAATTAGCATAGTGCAAACTTTAACATTTTTTTCTCGAAAACAATGCAAAACACACCACTGAAAATTTCAGAAGAGATACACTATAACTTTGTTTTTTTAAATAAAAAAAAAATGCAACATTTTTTTGAAAAATAAAATTTAATTTTAAATTTGAAAAATTCAGAACTTCTTCTGAAAATTCTCCAATTTGTATTCTTTTATTCGATAGCCCATACAAAAATCCAAAAAAAATCACCCTGAGGGTGAATACTTTGCAATTGATTTCATATTTACACGACATAACTTTTTTTGCTGTACATTTGGTGTGGAATGCCTAATCAATTTTTTTTAAATCATTTTTACTCGGGTAGTTAGTATTTTGGGTGTAGATTATGCAACATACTTTTTTGTTAACTCTGCTGAGATATAAACATTTATTATAAAGTTTTTAAATCGATTTGTCACTTAACCCACACGCTTGTGACAATTTAAAACTGGCCACTGGACGCAGTGGTAACATTTAGTAGTTTTTGTGACTACAATTAATGAGTTATTTGACTTTGACAGTTTTTCAAAGGACATGTTGTTATCATTGTTACAGTTTAAAGCAATTTATTTCTCTTTATCTTTATATGTTTTTCCAAAAAAAAAAAAAAAAACATTTATATTTGTATGTCTGTTAATGTGTATTGGAATGTATTCACTACCATACAAAAATTTATGTACATTCATTTTAATTTAAAACAAAACCACAATGGAACCAAATAATATTATTGGGAATACGTCATATAATGTGCATCGCCTCTAAATATCGGGTTAGGACCCCATAAATAAATAATTTATCAAAGATCGATTCGGAGAGATTATATGAATGTCCGTAAGCCTGTCTATCTGTTAAAATCACGATGCAGGCCATTATAAAAAACTAGACTCTTCAAATGCTTTGTGGTTATAGGATGGTTAAGTTCGTAAATAGGAAATATATGTCTACACTCAAAATAATAACTCTGTTAAATTATAGAAAAACTCTGCTAATTTAACAGAGTACACCATACTTTTCCAGCTAACAACATTTCTTGGTAATTTTACTAAAAAACTCTGTAAAATGATTTTGACAGAAAAAAACTGTTAATTAAAAGAGTTTATAGTAAAATATTGGTTAAATATGAAAGCTTTTTTACAGAATATACTCTGTAATTTTACTATAAAACTCTGTAAAATGATTTGGACAAAAAACTGTTAATTTACAGAGTTTCTAGTAAAATATTGGTTAAATAGACCACCATTTAGCAAAGAAAACTATATATTTGTAAAATACATTTAATGCAAAAAAAAAAAAAAATACAGAAAAAACTATGTAAATTTACAGAGCTTAGTTAAATGCATGTTATTTTGTAAAATTTTTATAAGATTTCTGAAAAAAAAAAATTTGATAACCTTTTTTGCTATTTTTTCAACTTTTTTCCAAAAAAAAAAATATTCAGATAAAATTTTGATGTTTGATAACAAAAACTACTCAAAACAGAAAACTTTTTTGGTTATAAAAAAATACGAAGTATTTTGCTTAGATCTGTATTTTAGCAGAAAACTCTGTTAATTATCTTTAAAATTAAGATTACAAAGTAAAAAGTAATATAACAGAGGAAACTTTGTTTTTTTGTCACAACAAAATACTAAGTATTTTCTTTAAATCTGTATTTTGACAGAAAACTCTGTCAAATATCTGTTGAATTGAGATTGTAGTCATTTTACAGATTATGTAGAACTAAGTATAGAATATTTGGTTGATTCTGAGATAACCGGCTTTTTTGCGGTTCCTGAAAAAATATATATTTTTCACTTTATAATTTACATAGTAATAAAACTTTATAGATCATTTAGGTTTGTTTAGAGATGACGGAGTCAAAGACTCCTCATAAAGACTGGGTGGTCCCTACACTCAAAATAATAACTCTGTTAAATTACAGAAAAACTCTGCTAATTTAACAGAGTACACCATACTTTTCCAGCTAACAACATTTCTTGGTAATTTTACTAAAAAACCCTGTAAAATGTAAAATGATTTGGACAAAAAAAAAACTGTTAATTTACAGAGTTTCTAGTTAAATGTTGGTTAAATAAAATTGGAATGCAAAAAAAGGTTTTTTCAAAAAATGATTTTGTCATAATCTTACAATTCGTTTGTTAAATCAATCATTATTTTAATTGACTATAAATAAAAAATTTATCAATCTTTTGATCAAAATCGAAAAAATGATTGATTGAAAAAATTGTCCATCAAGCACCTACAATTTGATGATTGGTGTAACAATTTTTTTAATTGGAGGAATTTCAATCAAAAAATTTATTGAATCCGCATTTTTGTTGATTGAAATTCGTTTCAAATTTTGTCTGTGTTACCTGACCTGTCTCTGAAATATCCTAAACATAAAGATAAGTTTTTGACCCCTTAACTACTTCCAGTTGGAAAAATAAAATCATCACTGACATACTGAAGACTCTCCCACTAAGAAATTGGTGTCATCTTCATACATTTTTTAAATTTATGAAGAAATCGGTGTCTACCAATAACATGTGTAAACAACCGCTGACCAACGGTTGACATGTCATTTAGGACATTTTGAAAAATTGTATGAAGACGACAGCAAATTTTTAAAGAGACAGTCAGCAATAATATGTCAGGGGTGATTTTTTTTGCAGACTGGGCAACTTCTCAGGTTCTGTGTTTTTTTTTTTTTTTGAAAAATCTAATTTTGTATCCTTAGAAAAACATTCGGATTTTGAAAGAGTTTTTCAACAGAAACATTCTAAACTTCCGAAATTTTCGTCCTACAACAAATTTTTTTTTCTATGGAGATCTATCTAAAACACTTCTATAGAGATATACCTGGGATTAGCCAAATTTTCTAACTTAATGCTCTTTAAAATTTTTAAAGCAATTTCCAAGATTCTGAGACATTTTTCCTAAAGAAAAAGGGTTATTTTCTGAGACATTTTTGTGTTAGAAAAAGTCTTATATCCTGAACATTTTCTGAGACATTTTTCGAACGAAATATACTCAGGTTCAGAAAGATTTTCCTGTTAAAAATTCTCAGATTTAAAGAAATGTTTTCTAAAGGAAAAGTATCAGATTTTGAGACATTTTTCTTGTACAGGGTGGTCCAATAACTGGTATCTTTTTAAAACATGCAATGAAATGAACAATACTCAATAGTTTTGAAACCTTATGGCTTTATTTGAAAGAGCAAATATTCCCATTATTTATGGCAAACGACTTCATTCATGCGGTTGCCTGGGTTAGCTCCGCAGTAGCTCATTCTCGGCACCCATTTTTCTAATGTTTCTGGTTCTATCTCACGAATGGCTTGAACGATATTCGTCGAATGGGCCTAGAACATTTCTGGATTTCCCATGTTGCATGAATCTTTAACGAGACCCCTCAAAAAAAATTTTAAAGTTGTTAATCGGCAGCTCTGAAGTGATCAATTGTCACCGCGAATATGGCGAAAAACACGATTTCCGAACTTAGTGCGCAAAATATCGATTGTTTGATGGACTGTGGGACATATTGCGACATCCTTCTGAAAATAAATGTCATCCAAGTTGGTATATTCTATTACGGCCAACAAAAAGTCGGTAATCATGGCTATGTAGCGCTCATCTTTGACGAAAATGGGAGTTTCAGCTGTATTTTTGAAAATATTGTGTAATGATGCTGATACTCAAATCTATTGCTTTCTATAGATGAATTGGATTCTTTACAATACCTTGCGAGTTTTACGATCCCAAGATGTACCAATTTGTTTGTTAACATAACTTCATTTGAGTGCCTTATTTCGGTTAAAAACTTTTTTTCGAAAAACGTGCAGTTTGGCAGCGCAGTACTGCGCTACAACGCGATACAGCGGAGCAAGCCGAAGACGCACCAATGAAGTCGTTTGCCATAAAAAACGGGAATGTTTGCTCTTTCAAATAAAGCCATAAGGTTTCAAAACTATTGAGTATTGTTCATTTCATTGCATGTTTTAAAAAGATACCAGTTATTGGACCACCCCACACAGGGCCAGCATGATCCAATTCCGGCCAAAAGTCTTTATCGTTGTTGGATTCGTCTGAAAATATGCTTCTAGAGGAATTCGAGGTCGCTGATTTCAAAATTTAGCTAAAAACCAAAAAAATCAAAATGGCGGATCCAATATGGCGGACAATTTTTTTTAAAAAATTGTCCGATTGAACTCAAATTTTGTTTTATGTTGGTCTTGGAGTTACTGAATAAGAATTGTTACTCCGAATTTTGAAAAACAAAATGGCGACTAAATATGCTTCTTAAAGCTTAAAGAATGATCTAACTCCGGCCAAAAGTCTTGATCGTTGTTGGATCCGGCTGAAAATATGCTTCTAGAGTATTTCGGGGTCGCTGATTTCAAAATTTAACTAAAAACGAAAAAAATCAAAATGGCGCATCCAATATGGCGGACAAATTTTTTTAATAATTGTCTGATTTAACTCAAATTTTGTTTTAAGGGGGTTTAGGAGTTACTGAATCTGAATTAATGGCGTGAATTTTGAAAAACAAAATGGCGGACTAAATATGCTTAGTAAAGTTTGTTACAAGTAATTAAAAACAGTTATATTAATTTTCTTTGTTGAAGCTAGCTGAAAGTGTGGCCTAGTAAATTTCCGGGTCTGTTATCTTAAAATCGAACTGATAAAATTCAATATGGCGGAAACAATATGGCGGCTAGATTTTTTAACTTTGTCTGATCTAATCAAAAATTAGTTTTAAAAGTATTAAGAGTGTCTGAAGTTAAATCTACGCACATAATTTTTATATATTTTTTTTTATATATAAATATGGAAATGGTGTAAATGACTTACTTAGTTTCAGAAAAGCTTTTGGAAATGGTGACGACAAATTATTCACTTTTTTCTTTATTTTGGAAATTCAATAAAAAAATCTTTGAATTTAATTGGAAATGGTGTAACTGAAATTTTCCATAATTCTACAAAAAACTAGAAATGTAGATAATTTTTTTTCCTACACTTAAGGCACTCTTTGACGATAAAAAAAACTATTCAAGCCGTAAAACATTATTTTGGGTTAAATTATTTTTTTTTTTTAAACAAATTTCGGACCACTGCATATATAGCTGTAATTTCGCCATTTATCAATTCGAGCAAGTTTGGGCAACTTTTTTCGAAAGATATGGATCCATTCTACATCAAAAAAAATATAGACCGATTGTATCGAACTGAGGATCGCTGAGGATTTTTTCGGCGCAAGGTAAATAGCTAAAAAATTATAACTTTTTTCACAAAAAACGCGAATTGCTGCCAGGCAAATGAGTTATATTTTTCCATATTATTTTCGTTAAAAAGGTTTATATATAAGGTTGAACCACTCATACAAAAAGTTAAACATTAGCAATAGGAGTTTGGAAAAAAATTAAAAAAGTATCTTAACTTTTACAAAATGTTTACCAACTTTTTTAACTTTGAAGACCTGTCAAAGGAAAGGGTGTAATTGGATCAAAAAGATAAGTTCAGAAAACCTGCTTCTGTATATGCCCAACAAACTGGTGAACATTTTTTTGAGAATTTACAAATTAAGACTTTTGGCCGGAAATCGATCTGTCTGGCCCTCTGTGCACCCCTTAGAATAAGTTTTAGATTTTAAGACACTTTTTTTAAATAAAAATTTTGAGACATTTTTCCTTTAGCAAAAGTCTAAGATTCTGAGACATTTTTACATATCGCTCACTTACTTGTATAGTGTCATAACTCAAAATATGTCGTTTTTGGGTAAACCATACAGAATTATTTGTTGAATCCTGCTTTTTATTGTGTCAAAAATTCGTACTAATATATTCTAAACTCACAGTTTGAGAAGAGAACACGCCATTATAACATTTTCTATGTATGGGTCTTTTGCAATGTAAAACAAGTTTCGATTGTAAACTTTAAACAGGTTTTCTGTAAAATCAAACATTTTGCGTTATGACACTATACAAGCCAACATGACGTATGAGTAACCTGACCAACCATCCCGCTTTTGGCGGGATTATCCCGCTTTTTGAAGTCTCATCCCGCCTTGATTTTCCATCCCGCTTTTTAAGCAAAAGTCCCGCTTAATCCCGCTTTATCCCGCTTTTTGACTTTTAGAATAGTAAAATACAATTTATAATTTTTTAAATAATACTTTGAGTTCTGTAGTTTTTATACCATCCACTCTAGTGATAGGGGGTATATATAAGTTTGTCATTCCGTTTGTAACACCTCGAGATATTGGTCCAGGACCCCAAAAAGTATATTGTATATTCATGATCCTCGATCGATTTTAAGACGATCTAGCGAAACACAGTCTGTTGAAAACACGCTAACTTTTGAAAGACTTTACGGAGGTTCCTGAAGTTTGGCATATATGTTGGGCATTTACCTGGTCAGATTGGTACTGCAATCCAGCAAAATTGGTCCAGTGGTTCAAAAGTTATGAGCAAAAGACTGAATTTCGGCCAGGGTTTTTTCGTGAATTTACGAGATAAAAAACAAACTTTCGGCAGGCAGATCTGAGGATGCTGAAGCATGCCATCTATTTTTGTCGTTCCCCAGGCCTGGCTTATGTTGAATTTCAGCAAAATCGGTCCAGTTTTTAGCAAAACCGTGAATATCAGATTAGTTTTACCCTAAATTCACGTGTTGAAAACCCGGTAAACATGTTTTAAAAACATTGGTAAGTCACAAAATATTTTAGAACGTATTTTTGTCACTCAAAAATATTTTTACACTAAAAAAAACAAAAAAATACACTCGAAAAAAATTTTACTCTCAAAAAAAATTTAGTAAATTATTATTTTTTTTTTTTCAAAAATTACTTAAAAAAAGTTTTTTTACACAAAATAAAATAATCAAAAATGTTATTTTTCACGTTAGAAAATTTACTATCACTTAAAAAGGGCACTGTGGAGGGTATTTTCAGATTCGGCCAAGGCAAATTTAACTTTTCTACTTGTTTTTATTTATTTTTGATCATATAAATATGTTAACATTTAGAATTTATCGTGTTAAAAAAATGTAAAGGAAATTACTTCTAAAATTGTGTTATAGTAAAATTGACCAATTTTTGCATGAAATCGCATTTTATTTAATGTTTTCAACGGTAATTCAACAATTTTCGAAACACATTTATTTATAGAGTTTTTTATGGGCTATCGATTGGCATTATATGTTTCTAGAAAAAATTCGGAACTATGTATGTGTATTTCCATATTTAACCTTAAAATTGATGTAGTAAAAAATACGCCTTTTTATTTTTTAATTTTTAATGAAAGTTCACTAAATTCTCTAGAAAATGTAAAATTTTTAGAGGGCAGTTATTTTTTGTTTTCGAGAAAAATGATTTTGAACTGCAAAGTTTCGTAAACCTTGGTAAAATTGTGCAATTTTCGCATGACATCGCTTTATATCTTTCGAAAGCAAGAATATTTTCAACAGACATACAGTCAGAAAGACGGACGGATATCGGTATGTGGACTTAAATACGACTGAAAATCATTAATTTATATACTTTATGGAATCCTAGGACCTATTTCCGACCAGTTACAAACGGAATGACAAACTAATATATATTCCCTATCGCTTATTGAAGGGTATAAAAGTCCCGCTTTTTAGGTCAAAATCCCGCTTTTTCAACCTTTCCATCCCGCTTTTTTGCCAAAAACAGTTGGTCAGGTTACGTATGAGTGATATTTGTGTATACAATATTTTACAAACATGTTTACTAAAACTCATACGCCTCAGTGCACAACGTCTCACATATTATCGCTGTTGTTTAATATTGGGACATTTTTCCTAAAAAAAAGTCTCTAGTGTCAGAGAAAAAGTACACTAGAGACTTTTTTTCCATAGGAAAAAAAAATTTCGTATAGAAAAAGTCTCAAATATACCCATTTTTCCTTAAAAAAAATCTCAGATTCTGAGAAATTTTTCCTGTAGAAAAATTCCTAGATTCTGGTAAATTTTTTTTGAGACATTTTCCCTACAGAAAAAGTGTCAGATTTTGAGACATTATTCCCATTATTTCAAGTAATTTTTCCTATAGACTATTTTTTTTATCTTCTTCCACCTTTCCTTTTCATTTCGAATTTGGTTTGGTGGTGAAATTTCAATGAAATATATCCATTTTTTTCATATTTTTCATGTTTGCATTTTTTATATAACTTAAAAAGTAAATCGATTCTAAAATTCCCAAAATTATTTTTGCAGCATCAAAAAATATTTTTTCTTTTTATTGTAAGTATAAATATCTAAGCATATTTTTAACTTTCGCCCCATAGTGATTTGAACAAAAAGAAGCCAAAGTAAACATACATTTTTGTTTAACGGCTTTTGTCTTTGTTTATCTAATATCTTTCACACATGTTTGTCGTCCGTCCCAAATTTGGCACTGCTATTGTCAAAAATCGAATTAAGAATCCTGGTCGTGCAAATTTTTTTTCATGAAATGTTGTTGATACTGTCAAGTCTGGAACAACAGGAAATTTTAATATTTTCCTTTTACTAATTTGGAAATTTTAAGGCATATTATAGACTAAACTACGTTCGAAAGTAGAAAAAGTGGGTTGCTCGTAAAACAAATATTTTTTATCGTGATAATTTTTTTAGGCTGGTGTCTGATTTTCATTGTGGTTTGTAGCATTAGACTGACATTTTTTCCTATGGCATAAAATTTTTTCTTCCGATTTTGCACGCCAGGGAAACTTTTTATTCTCTACACTAAGAAAATTATGTCATTAACTGTTTGTAGGTTATTTTAAAAAGTAATCAGTAAAG
Organism: Pegoplata infirma; assembly: GCA_963921195.1. NCBI lineage: Eukaryota > Metazoa > Arthropoda > Insecta > Diptera > Anthomyiidae > Pegoplata > Pegoplata infirma. The sequence continues at coordinate 129,126,848 of OY992539.1, read as the reverse complement.
TTATTTTAAACGAAAAATCATTAATTTTATTATGGACTTCTTATTTTTTACTGTTTCTGTAGTTTAAAAAAAATAATTTCCTGTATTAAAAACGAATTTTCTGTTACATTTAATTTCGGCAGTACAAAATTGCTTCTATAGTTTTACTGTTTTTCAATACAAAATAACTGAATATTCACTAGTTTTTTAATGTTTTGGTTAGTCATTAAATTAACATTTAAAATTGACTGTATTGTGTTTTTATTTCAAAAGAAAAAACACTGGAATGTTTTTTAAATAAAAGTTCATTTGTTTTAAGTGAATATTCACTGGAATTTACCTACATAATTTTTTGAGTGTAAGGCCTACAACTTATGTGGTACAAATTTAAGGTCAATCGGATTAAATTAACCCGTGGCGTCCGGCAATCAAAGTTTTGGATTTTTGAAAATTTAAAAAAAAAAACAAGTGAGAGTGTTAAATTCGGCTGTGCCGAATCTATTATACCCTCCAACTTGCAAAAAATTAAAAAAAAAAAATGACAGGGGCGTTGTTTTAAGGGGGGCAAGGAAGGGGGAGGGGTCGGTGAGCTGGGGTGACTCCTTGGCCCTCACGGTATATGTTTACAAGTTCATTTTTGTCTGCTTTATGCACTAAAGTATTATAGTTTTATAATTATTTAAATTATTTTTTTATCCACGCCCTTAAAAAAGGGGCGGTGCCAAAAAAACGACATTTTTTAATCCCCTGGGTCCAAGCGTAGGATTATAAACTTCTACGTGCATAAAAATGTCTCATTTGGTTCACAAAAATACAAAAAAACTTCGAAAATATTAGCATTTTTAAGAGGTTGGTTTAGTTCTTCAAGGGGGAACTTTTTTCCCCCTGGTCCGATTTGGCCCATTTCCGAAATTAACCTGCCTAGGAGCATAAGACATATTTATGACAAACTTGAGGGGTGTAGCTTTTTTTTATTTTGGACTGCATCGTGTTAACTACAGACGGACGGACGGACAGACAGACGGACGGACGGACATCGCTAGAATGTCTTAGAATCGATCACTGATCAATAATATATATACTTTATGGGGTCCCCGAACGATATTTCGATGCGTTACACACGGAATGGCAAAGTGAGTATACCCCCATACTGTATTTGGAGGGTATAAAAATATAAAAATATATATCTTGCGGCACATTGTACTGATTAATTTTAATGCTCTGAACACGAATATCAAAAAATGTTTAAACTCGGTCGAATGGTTTTCGAGATATTTGAAATTTGCCAAAAATGGCGATTTTTTTCCTACATTCTAGATTTTTTTTTTTTTTAATTTACAAATGTTTACCTCTGACCTTTTCATAGAGCTTGACCCATAATTTTATTTTACCCTCCAACTACAGTATGGGGGTATACTCACTTTGACATTCCGTGTGTAGCGCATCAAAATATCGGTCTAGGACCCCATAAGGTATATATATTTATGATCAGTGATCGATTCTAAGACATTCTAGCGATGTCCGTCCGTCCGTCCGTCTGTCCGCCTGGCCGTCTGTCCGTTCGTCTCTCCGTCTGTATTTAACACGATGCAGTCCAAAATAAAAGAGCTAAACTCCCGACATTTGGCACAGATATGTCTTATGCTAATAGGCAGGTTAGCTTCGTAAATGAGCAAAATCGGACCAGGGGGCAAAAAGTTCCCCCTTGAAGAACTAAACCAACCTCTGAAATATAGCATTTTTTCACGTGATTTTTTGTGTTTTTTTTTTAACAAATGCAACATTTTTATGCTACAAGAAGTTCAGAGTCCTGCACTTGGACCCCGAGAATTCGAAAATGTCGTTTTTTCGGTACTCCCCCCTCCCCCAATGGGCGTGAAAAAAAACATTTTTTTTTTAAATCATGATGAACTTGTATTTCTGTAGTTCAAAAAGCATCTTATTTTTTAAACACATATTTGGGAGGAAATTTTCACAATTTTTTATTTTTTATGCATGTTGGAGGGTATAAAAGATTCGGCACAACCGAATTTAACTCTCTTACTTGTTTAAACTTAATTTTAGCCAAATCCAATCGCTTGAACCCTTGGCGTCCTTCGATGATTTTGCATTTTTAGATAATTTCCACCCAAATTTTTGATTTTAAAAAATATAAAAAAAAAATCTCGCGATAGTATAATTTTTATTAATTTTGGCATGTTGAATACGAATATCAAAAAATATCTGAAATCGGTCGAGTGGTTTTCGAGTTATCGCCATTTGATATTTGTCAAAAATTTCCAAAAATGGAGCTTTTTTCCTGCACTGATAGAAAAACGCTTCATATCACTAATGAATAGAATTCATTAACGTTGTTTCATAACAACGGTAAAATATTTCATATGCTGAATGAAATTTCATACATATTGTGCAAGATTTTCATTAATTTTGATTCATTAGATTTCGTAGTTTCATTAAAAAATTTCATTAAGTTTTGTTTATAAAATGTGCTGTTTTTTGACACCTGTCGTGTCGCCTCTGTTTAGTCTGTCAGTTTACGCGCGCAAAAAACAGCTGATCAGAGCGGCACGAAATAATTTTTGATTTTTTTTTAAGAATTTTTATACGACATGTAAAATGAAATGTTGTTGATTAATTATAAATATTTATTAAACTCGCGTTGTTTTATATATTATTTCGTGGTTTAACTTATGTATTAAGTATAATATATATAATAATAAAATTTTGTGTGAGAAAACTGAGTGAAATCTTTAGATAAAATAAAAAATATGTGAAAGTGTTTTTTTTAAATTGGTTATTTTGTGATTTTTTCAGACTTTTTTATGAAATTTAAAATAAAAAGTAAATTATTAATTTTATATTTACTAAACTAGCGCTGTTTTATATGACTTCGTGGGTTTAAGTAATAATGTATTACAATTTAAGGTTGGAGTAAAATTTTGTGCGATTAACATAAGTGAAACCCATTTTTTATTATTTTTAATTCTATAAAAAGATCTTTACAATTTCATACATATATTTCATTTTAAAAATAAAATTATTTATTCAATGAAAATCATTTATTCAATGAAATTATTTAATTTCAAAAATATAATGTAGGATTTATTCAATGAAAGTATTTCATAAGAATTAAATACTTTTTTCATTAAAGTAATGAAACATTTTCATAAAATACAATTTATATTTTGTATGAACAATTTTCATTAATTTAATGAAACTTGTTCTTGCAATTACATTTTATGATTTCTGTTTCATTAATTAAATGAAACCCTACATACATAGGTTCCTTTTTAAAGTAATTTTTCATAACATTAATGTAGATTTTCATTATTGTCATGTACAAATTTCTTTCAGTGTACGTTCAAGAAATTTTTTTAAAAAAATCTCAAAATTTTGTTTTCGTTAACAATTTTATAGAGCTGGAGACGGACGAACTTTTATTTAAACTTAATTTGAGTCAAATCCGACCATTTTAACCCACCCAGAAAAAACTTTGTAATGGGTTATCCTTCCCGCCTCGGTTACCTGGTAATGGTTTTGAATACTATTAATTACCATTAGCATTACTTTACGCCCAAAAAGGCAAATTGTGGTCACCGTGTTAAAGTAATTTACATTGAAATTGTGAGGTAACTAGTTACTCATATTTTTGCTAAATTCTTAAGTTGATTACTTGGTAAGCAAAGTTTTTGCTGGGCATGGCGCCCTTCAATCAAAGTTAAGTGGTTTTGATTAAAAATTTTGTAAAAAAAAAACAAACCTTGATCGAATGGCGCCATGGGTTAAAATGATCGGATTTGGCCCAAATTAGGTTTTTATGAAAGATTGTCTCAAGCTCTATGAAAGGGTGAAGGAAAAAAAATTTGGAGATTTTTTTCAAAAATTGCTTGAATGTAGGAAAAAACAGTAATTTTTGGAAAATTTCAATAGCGATATCTCGAAAACCATTCGACCGATTTTATTTTTTTTTATGTTCATGTTCATCGCATCAAAAATATTAAGAATGATGTGTAGCAAGACATATATTTTTTTAATTTTTAAAAATCCAAAACTTTTATTGCCGTGAGCCATGGGTTAACTTAATCCGATTGACTTCAAATTTGCACCACATATTTTTTTATTTCCACTAGAAGAAAAAGTTGTCAGGACACTTGGGAAAATCAAAAGTTGGAGAAAAAATTCCACTGTATTGTAACATAGATTTTTAACTTGAATAATAACTCACCTGCTGGTGAATAAAATAGTTTTTCACCAGATGGAGAAAAAAACGTAACACAATTTTTATACCCTCCACTCTAGTGATAGAGGGTATATATAAGTTTGTCATTCCGTTTGTAACACCTCGAAATATTGGTCAAGGACCCCATAAAGTATATATATTCATGATCCTCGATCGATTTTAAGACGATCTAGCTATGTCCGTCCGTCCGTCTGTCTGTTGAAAACACGCTAACTTTTGAAAGACTTTACGGAGGCTCCTGAAGTTTGGCATATATGTTGGGCATATACCTGGTCAGGTTGGTATTGCAATCCAGCGAAATCGGTCTAGTGGTTCAAAAGTTATAAGCAAATGAGTGAATTCGGCAAGGGTTTTTTGGGAATTTACGAGATAAAACACACGGTAACTATCGAACGGCAATTCTGAGGTGTGGCATATATATTTGTCGCTCCTCTGGTCCGGTTCGTTTTAAATTTCAGCCAAATCGGTCCAGTGGTTCAAAAGTTATTAGCAAAACCGTAAATTTCAGATTAGTTTCACCTTAAATTCATGTGTTGAAAACCCGTTAAACATATTTTAAAAATATTTGTAAGTCAAAAAAATGTTTTACAAGGTATTTTTGTCACACAAAAATATTTTTGCACTAAAACAAAAAAAAATACACTCAAAAAAAAGTTTACACTCAAAAAAAATTTTACACTCAAAAAAAAATTAGTAATTTTTTTTTCCAAAATTAATAAAAAAAAGTTTTTTTACACAAAATAAAATATTTCTAACAAAAATTTTATTTTTTTCACGTTAGAAAATTTACTATCACTTAAAAAGGGCATTGTGGAGGGTATCCATAGAATCGGCCAAGTCGAATTTAACTTTTTTTACATTTTTTTATTACATTTTTTTTAATTATTTTAACTTAACATTGTTTCTTTCATCAAGTTTTTTTTTTCATAAATTTTTTTTTTCATCAATTTTATCATTTTTTATATTCATAAAAATTTTGTAATTCTCTTGTATTTTCTTGTTCCAACATGGCGAATGAGTAACAAATCAACAAATTCCTTAAATATTTGTAACCCATACGCTATGTTGAAACAAGCAAATAAAAATAAATTAAAAATTTATTATGAACTTGAATATTCAAATACGATTTTTTGGATAAAAAACGTAAATTGGGATTTTGATTTTTTTTTTTTTGATCGACAAACATTTAAACTTTAAAAAAAAAAAAATTAAAATAAAAAAAGTACCCGCATTTTTAATAAATTTACTTTTTTACAAAATTAAAAGTTTCATAACGGGTTCTAAAAAAGTAAAGAAAAAAATTTAGTCAATGGCCCATAAAAATATAAACAAAAAGATAATTTTTTAGGATTGTGGTGCATTCGGGTCTAGGATTGTGGTGCGTCTCGACACAATTTTTTTCAATATTTAGCCACGGCTCCTAAGCCCAGGTTTTGAAAAATTAAAAATTTTAGCCAACCCCTTTAATTTATTTCATTTCCAGTAGGCTAGTTGGTAGCGTGCAAGCCTACGAGTCTGGGGGTCGTGGGTTCGATTCCCACCAGAGGCCTTGTTTCGCTACAACGAGACGAAGGTCATTGTTACCAGTTCTCGGTTAGTTAAAATTAGTAAATGATTTGTAATTATATGGTTATTCTTAATAAAATAAAAAAAAAATATTTCTCTTCCCAAAAATTTAAAATTTCTAACACTCACCCGATTTGCGGATTTAGGACATATGATGTGTATGTTAAAGCATGTAGGAACGTGTTTACTTTTATACAATGTATTTAAAGTAAGTGACCCCATTTGAAATGGGTTTTTGTTTGATTCTATCGGATTTACAATTGTTACAAATTTTATAACTTTATTTGAACTATTTCGCAATGTATTGGATTTTTATTGTGTCAATAATTGTGACATTTCAAAAGGACTCTTACATTCACGTGTATTCCAGCTAGTTTAGTTTGCACTTTCAAATGCTGTTTGTATTTCTTTCTTTACAAATGAAACATGTTTTGTTTCAAGGACTTTCCGGCTTTTTGTGAAATGTGTATTTAGATCAATAAATAAATGGACACGCCATATCATGTAAACCTCTTAACATCTTCAAATTACTCAAAAATGTGTTGTGGCAGAAATCGCTTAGGCAATTACTTTTATACACTCGTTAAATTATGTAAGTTAAAGTTAGAAATAAAAAGGAAGGTCTCTTTCATCTTCATGGAATTAAAAGAAGAAAAAAATGGCCCTTGTATTTGTTCAAAGCGGTCCTTATTCAATTATTTATATAAAAAACTGGTCTAAGTTGATAAAAAGAGGTTTAAAAATTGTGCTTAGGTACTGTTTGATTTTCTAAAATAATGATTTTATAAACTGAAAATTTTGAATTAAGGATCCTTCAGAAAAAAAGTATCAAAGTTAAATTCGATTCATGAATAACCTCCACAATTCCCTTTTTAAGTGATAGAAAAATTGTCTAACTTGAAAAAAATTAACAGTTTTGATAAAAAAAATTTTACAAAAAAAAAATCTAGTAAATTCACGAGAATTCCTTGTAATTTTAATTTCGCCATCAAACTGTAAAACAACAATTTTATTGGTAAAAAGCTTGTAAAATTACAAAATTATTGGTAAAAAGCTTGTAAAATTACTAGGAATTCTGGTAAAATGGGAAGCAAAAAATCTAGTAAAATTACGAAACCTCTTTGTAAATTTTATCGTGTCAAAAAATGTGTAAATTTACAATTTTATTGGTAAAAACCTTGTAAAATTACAAAATTATTGGTAAAAGTCTTGTAAAATTACTAGGAATTTTTGTCAAATAGGAGGTAGCAAACAAAAAAAAGTTACAAGTTTTTCTTGTAATTTTACAAGGCTTTTTTTAAGTGTATATAAAGGTTATAACCTTCGGGAAAATTTCGATAACTCCCGAACGAACAGGGATATCGTAGAGGGCAAAAAGGCGTGTGGACTTAAATTTAAAAAGTGTTGTTTCATATCTTTTTGGATATCGTAGGTCTATGTCTTCATATTAATACCCCTCAAAATCAACACATTTTCATGAAAAAAATATTTTGCGAAGCCGAATTTTTACAATGTTTTGCTACCGTTCAAGGGGCATTAAAAAACTTTTCCTCTCATATGGAAACATCCTATAGTATCTTAGAACAAAATGGCTGAAAAAATAAAAAAAACTGTTTTTTCGCCATTTTTTGAACCCCTAAATCCTCACCCCAACCTTAGAATTTTCTCTTTTATATATATTTTAATTTCTATGCAAATCGGTTCATGAGGGTTGCGATACTTCCCTTGTAAGGGTATTTATGATTGACAGCTATTTATTTTATTCGAGGGTAGAAAATACAGATATTTTTAGCTGGCGTCATAAAATCTGTAATTTTTTTTGCCGTTTACAATTTTTGAGTGTACATTAGGGTGAAGCAAATTTTACTTTTTTCAAATTTCAAAATCGTCATCTTGGCTCTATATTAACACACAGCAATATTAGACTTGTTGGGTTATATCTTTGGGTTCCTGACAAAGTAAAAGAAAAAAGTTAAAATTTTTTTTCTCGGATGTTTCCGATTTTCAAGCCAAAAAAGGAACCCAAAGGAACCCCATTGTCCTACAGGTTCAATATTTTTGTGTGTTTATACCGACCCAAAAGGCAACTTTACTAACCCAACATTTTTAAAATTCGAAAAAAAGTAAAATTTGCTCCACCTTAATGAACATGTTAAAAAATTGTTTATCTTGATGCTTATTCTGCGTTATTTGACCTTTTGAGTTCGATTTATCTATATGCCTGCGTGTGTTTGTTATTTAAGACAATTTATTTAATATCTTTACAATAAGAGCAAATCCTTATCATCATCAACTTCATCATCAACATCATCATCATCATTATAAACATGTTTATGTTGACTTCTTTACATCATGTCTTATGGTGATAAATTACATTTATAGCGTGCTTCCATCTATTTTTTCATGCAAATACATAAATCGTTCAGAATAAAATTTATTATAAGTGATTTGCTAAACTTCCAACAACAACAGCAAACTTGATGTATTGGAAGGATAAATAAATAATGTGTGTAATGGCATTGTAAATAGGTTAACAAACCCTTTGATCCTTTTGTTGCCAATGGTATACCCTAATCGGTTTAATTGCAAAATTTAGTAAAGTTAAAGTTTTTTTCAAATTTTTCAAAAAAAGATTTTTGAAAAATTTGAATACGACAAAAATAGCAAGCAGGAGTGCTATACTTGGTTGTGCCGTATGAAAAGTACTCTTCACAACACTTTAGAAATTTCTTATTTTTTTTAATTTTGTCTAACTTTTCATTGATTTTTTTTAAATTTTTCTGAAAACTGCAAAATTTTTCTTATTTTTTTTTTTTCTTCAAATTTTTAGAAACTTCTCGAAATACCTTTTATTTTCCCAATTTTAACTATTTTTTTTCGATTTTTTTTTTATTTTTCAAATATCGGTCGAGAAGCACATACACATACTGTTTGTTGAATCCACGATGAATGTCAAACCTTAACAGCGTCCCTTTCCCGAAGAGTTCCTTACAATGTTTTTCTATTATTTGGTTATATATTGGAGGCATATTTTAACATGATAATGTTTTTAGGCTGGTGTCTAATTTTAAAAAAGTTGCAGGACGCCACCTCAGTTTGACTATATAAGTTAACGATTAACAAAAAAGAAAATTGAAATTACTGTTTTCATTTTCTTAAAACCAAACATTTTTGTAACTTGTGTTCGTTTCTTAAATAATAATTCACCTCGTGGGGAATAAAACAATTATTCATCAGCTGGTGAATAAAACGTAACATAATTATTTTGCATCAATATTTTTTTTCATCCATATTTTTTTTTTTTTTCATCAATATTTTTTTTTCATCAATATTTTTTTTTTTTTCATCAATATTTTTTTTTTTTTTCTCAATATTTTTTTTTTTCCTCAATATTTTTTTTTTCATCAAAATTTTTTTTCATCAATAATTTTTTTCCTCAATATTTTTTTTTTTCATTACTATTTTTTTTCATAATTTTTTTTTTTCATTAATTTTTTTTTTCATCAATATTTTTTTTTCATCAATATTTTTTTAACCATAGTTTTTTTTCATTAAATTGTTTTTCATCTAATTATTTTTCATTAACATTTTTTTTTTATTACAATTTTTTTTTCATCAATATTTTTTTTCTTCATAATTTTTTTTTTTCATCAAATTTTTTTTTTTTTCATCAATATTTTTTTTTTCATCAATATTTTTTTTCATCAATATTTTTTTTCATCACTATTTTTTTTCATCAATATTTTTTTTCATCAATTTTTTTCATCAATATTTTTTTATCAAAATTTGTTTTCATCGAATAGTTTTGTTCATCAATATTTTTTTTTCATAAATTTTTTGGCAAAGGTGCACTTTACGGGGCACACAATTTTTTTGGGGGAAACAAGAAATTAAAATTTAAGGGGCTGGGCCCCGGACCCACCTGGAGCCAAAAGAGCCTTCAGGTTGTATGGATACTTAAATTATAGGTAATTAAAAAAGAAATATAAATATAAAGACGGCTAGGTCCCAGGGGCCTTTTAGGTCCATAAAACCGTCCTGAAAAAAAAAATAAAATTTTTCTAAATTATTAAAAAGGGACTACAAAACCCATAAATTAATTTAGTGGCATCGCAAAATAAAGTCTGTTTTGTGTATCAAGCCTTTTACCCGGTTAATTACTAAATGTCTAAACAATTGAACAGAAAGATACTAAAATGGATCTAGGGGGTACAATATTGTTGAAATACATAAAAAAAATACATATTTGCAATCGTTAACAAATTACCTTTCATTTGAATACCCATACATACATGTTAGTGGGTGGGGCTGTTGTTTTGCTCCAGGGGGTCTTCCGGGGCCCAGTTCCCTTAAATTTAAATCGTGGCATATTTTTGTTTTCAAAATATTCGTGTCCCGTAAAGTGCACCTTAGACAATTTTTTTTTCATCAAATATTTTTTTATCAATAATCTTTTTTCATTAAAAACTTTTTTTCATTAAAAACTTTTTTTCACAAAAAATTTTTGTTATCGACAAACACAGACAAACAGATTGATGGATATCAATAAAATGTCTTAGAAACCTTTACGGATCAATAATATATAAACATAATGGGGTCCTCGAGCGATATTTCGATGTGTTTTGCATGGAATGACAAATTAATATCGCTTTATTTTTTCTGGAAAAATTTTGCTTTAGAAAGATCACTTATTTATACAGCAAAACATTATAATGATTCAATGATTTGGGCAAGAGTACAAACTTCGCAGACATTTTTGATTTCTGAATTTAAAAAAAAATTATATGAAATCAAATTTTCATTATCTTCCATAACACCGTCCGACAAAAATTTTATAAAATATTTTTTAATATTTGTACTTGTCCTAGGATGCCACTATTCATAGCAAATGAAAGAGGAGCATCTCGTCTAATTTTCCTATTTTATTATTTTTACATATCGGGAAAAAGGAGGTTTGTTACGTCCATTTAAAAATGTGGCCTTCAACATTATTCAAAATTTTCAACAAAATATTTTGATCAAGTTTTCAAATGACTTTATTCACATCCTTTTATCCTGATATGGAAATATATATAAACGGAAGTATTAGGAGAGTTCCTCCTCTTTCATCTGCCGCCACCAGTGTCATCGTAGGACAATTACAAATAGTTCAAAAATACTTTACAAAATGTATCCTTTAAAACTTAGAAGTATTTTTAAAAGGAAACAGGATCACGAAATGAAAAACTGTAAATGCAGTTTTACTTCATTTGATCTTTACTTTCAGACGTATATCATCCACTTCATGTTTAATATTGGCTGTCGGACGGTGTGATCATACTGATTTTTTCGGATTTTTGTTATAAATTTTCATTATTTTTTTTTATTAATTTTCCTCTATTTCAAGAAATTCCTTAATCGCTACCTCAAAATAAGAATGTCGTATATAATTTTTTTCGACAAAAGTATTCGGAGTAAAAAACGCTAATAACGTCTTTTTGATTATAATTACAGTAAATTTGACTTGGGCTGGTGAAAATAGATTACTTTCAAGGGAAGAATCTTAACCCTTATGAAACGATTTGCATGAAACTTAAAATATATATCGGCCATATCGGGGATTTAGGGGTTTAAAACATGGATCAAAAAATGGCGAAAAAATCGTTTTTTGAGCATTTCATTCATTTCTTTCTAAAAAACTATGTGATGTTTACATATGAGAAGAAAGGTTTTTTAATGCCTATTTAATGGGGGCATAACCTTGTAAAAATTCGGCTTCGTTAAATATTTTTTTCTTGAAAATGTGAAAATTTTGGGGGATATTTATATGAAGACATAGTAGGTCGATATCCATATGAATACGAAATAATCTTTATTAAATTTAAGTTGACACGTATTTTTGTTTCAGACGGTGTTCGTGTTAATTCGGGAGTTATCAAAATATTCCTGAAGGTCCACATTGTTTCATAAGGGGACAACGAAATTTTTAAACGCTGATATGGCCGATAAGCCGAGACACCCCAACCTTAAAATCGTCTATTTTATTCATATTTTAAGTTTCAGGCAAATCGGTTCATAAGGGTTGAGATACTTCCCTTGTTAGACTATATTCAATCCAAAACTGAAGAGAGTCCATAGGGCCGTTTTGAAGATATTTTATATTTAAGACCGTCTCCTGAAATTTCTGTTTTGTTACATACGACATTCGTATTTTGAGGTAGCGTAATGTTTTTATATATTTTTTTTTTTTATCTATCAGATTTTCAAAATTTTTAAATTTTTTGAAATTTTTAAAAAATTTTTTGAGTTTCCCTAATTTATTATGAATTATACTTCGTGTTTTTCAATACATATTTCTGAGTTTTGCATTTTATTTTTTGATTTTTTAATAATTTTCCAGAACTATGTTTTTTAGTTTTTCACAACTTTTTCGGATTTTCCTTATATTTTTTTGAATTCTTTGTTATGTTTTCATTTTTTTCTAAGCTTTGCAAATCTTCCGAATTAACCTGATTTTATTTTTAATGTTTAAATTTTATTTTATTTATTTTTTTTTTGAGTTTTATAGAACTTTTCATATAATTTTTTTTAGAATCTGATACTTTTTCTATAGAAGCAAGGTATCAGAATCCGATGGTTTCTCTAAAGATATATTGTGCTCGATTCTGGAATATAATTTTTAAAAATTTTATTTCTTTCGAATTTTAAGATTTTGAAATCTTCTTCTTGTAACAATAAAAGATCTAGTTAATATTTATAATAATTAAAATTAAGGTGAATGGTGAAATCTTATTCCAGAATCAAACTCATCGTCTCAGAATCTAAGACTTTTTCTTTAGGAATAATGTCACAGAGTCAAAGACTTTTCTTTATAGAAAACAAGTAAGAGTGTTAAGTTCCAACATGCAAAAAAATCAAAAAAATTGCTGGGGTGTTTTAATTTTTTTGGAAGGGGGTGGGGGTCGGTAGTGGTAATTAGAGCAGGGGCGGGGAATTTCCTCTAGAATATGTGCTTACAAATTTATGATACTGCTTTTTGCACTAAAGAAATACAAGTTTATAATACAAGCCCGAAAAAACAACATTTTCAAATTCTCTGGGTCCAAATGCAGGTTTTTAACTTCTTGTTGCATAAAACGTTGCATTTGTTAAACAAAAACACAAAAAATCATGTAAAAAATAGTATTTTTCAGAAATTGGTTTAGTTCTTCAAGGGGGGACTTTTTTCCACCTGGTCCGATTTTGCTCATTTATTAACTTAACCTGCCTAGGGACATAAGACATATTCGTGCCAGATTTCGGGAGTCTAGCCCTTTTATTTTGGACCGCATCGTGTTAACTATAGACGGACAGACGGACAGACGGACTGACAGACGGACGGACAGACGGACAGAAGGACGGACGGACAGACGGACGGACGGACGGAAGAATGTTTTAGAATTGATTACCTATGATAAATATATATACTTTATGGGGTCCTAGACCGATGTTTTGATGCGTTACATACGGAATGACAAAGTGAGTATTTCTCCATACTGTAGTTGGTTGGTATAAAAATGCCTCTACATCTGGGGCTTTATCTATGTATATGGAAAAAATGTCACAAAATCTAAGACTTTTTTGATAAAAAAAATATCTCAGAGTCTGAGATATTTTTTGATAAAAAAAATATCTCAGAGTCTGAGATATTTTTTGATAAAAAAAATATCTCAGAGTCTGAGACTCTTTCTGTAGGAAACATGTCTTAGAATCAGAGACCTTTTCTATAGGAAAAATGTCTTGGAAGCTGACACTTTTATTTATATGAAAAATGTCTTAGAATCTGAGATTTTTCAATACCCGGCCAAAAATGAATTGTATATGGGCATATATAAACACGTCTGACAATACATAATTAATATGGAATCATATATGATCATTTATGAACATACATATGGGGCATTCCACACCAAATGTCCCGCTACAGAAAAACATGTGTCCCGTAAATTTCTGAATAGGTTGTTTGGATAGCCCTATATGGAACTAAGAAAATTGCGTTTTTGGTTTTTCTAATTTTCAAAAACTGGGCTTAGAAGGCGTGGTCAAATATTGGACAAATGGTCAAATTTGTGGCGAGTTGCCTTGATTAAATATTTATCACATTAAAACGGAATGCACAACAATCTGAAAAATTAACATTTCTATATAGTTTCGATTAATTTTTTTTTTTTTTTTGAAAATTTTCAGAACCCGTTCTGAAATTTGACATTTTTTAAAAATGTCAATTTATTAAAAAACATGCCACTTTTTTTTTCTTTTTTAAATTTTTTTTTAAAAGTTAAGATGTTTGTCCATCCACACAAAAAAATTCAGAAACACGTTTTTCGTTTTTTTCGGGAAAATCGCATTTAAATTTTAAATTTCATAACAATTTTGTAATTTGCTTGTATTTTCTTGATTTTACGTTGCGAATGAGTATTATTAATTGCATAAATATTACTCATTCGCAACGTTAAAACAAAGAAATACAAGCAAATTTCAAAATTGTTATGAAATTTAAAGTTCAAATGCGATTTTCCCGAAAAAAACGAAAAACGTGTTTCTGAATTTTTTTGTGTGGATGGACAAACATCTAAACTTTTAAAAAAAATTTAAAATAGAAAAAAAAAAGTGGCATGTTTTTTAATAAATTAATAAACGAAGAACATGTTTCTGAATTTTTTTGTGTGGATGGGCAAACATCTAAACGTTTAAAAAAAAAAAATAAAAAAGAAAAAAAGAAGTGGCATGTTTTTTAATAAATTGACATTTTAAAATAATGGAAAATTTCAGAACGGGTTCTGAAAATTTTCCAAAAAAAAAAAAATTAATCGATGGCCCATACAAAACTATATAAGAATGTAAATTTTTGAGATTGTGGTACATTCCGTTTTAATGTGATAAATATTTAATCAAGGCAACTCGCCACAAATTTTACCATTTTTCCAATATTTGACCACGCCTGATATATTATATTGGTCCGACATTAACATAAATTATCATATATGATCGTTCATGCGTTTGTATACTTTTTTTTAGCTTAGTAGGAAAAAAATTTCAGAATCATAGGCTTTTTCTACAGGAAAAATCTCTGAGAATGTGGGACTTTTTCTATAGGAAAATCGTCTTAGGATCTTAGACTTCTTATAGTAAAAATGACACAAAATCTGAGACTTTTTCTATAGGAAAAATTTCTTAGAATCTGGGACTTTTTCTATAGGAAAAATGTTTTAGAATCTATGACTTTTCTATACGAAAAATGTCTCAGAATCTGCGACTTTTTCTAAATTAAAAATGTCTCAGAATCTGAGACTTTTTCTAAAAGGAAAATGTCTCAGAATATGAGAATTTTTCTATAGGAAAAACGTCTCAGAATCTGACACTTTTTCTATAAGAAAAATGTTTTAGAATCTGTGGTTTTTTTATATGAAAAATGTCTCAGAATCTGCGACTGTTTCCACAAAAAATGTCTCAGAATCTGAGGCTTTTTCAATAGAATAATATCTAAAAATCTAAAACTTTTTCTGTAGGACTTTCTCTATGGAGAAAAAGCATCAAAATCTGAGCATTTTTCTATATGAAAAATTTCTCCGGGTCTCACAATCAGACTTTTTCCCATAGGAAAAATGTATAGAAAAAAATCTATAAAAAATGTATGAAAATCTGAAGAGTTTGTTAGTCTAGATGTTTGATGAGGTAAGGTAAGATGAGGTAGGATTTTAGTGGTGTTAGTTTTCACGTAAAATCGTGTCAGCTGTTTTTTCTTTTAATGTATTTTTTTTTTTTGTTTAAATTTATTTTAAATGTCTTAACCCATTTCGATCCTCTGTTCGATTTTTCGAACAGTAAAGAACACCCTTTTCTAAAAAATATTTATGTATGAAAGAGGTTAAATTTCGGGTTAATATGGTTATGAATGTTAAGTCTCATCTTTTTACAATTTAAAAAAAATATCCCCCCTTGACCACCGCAATTTATATGTCCATGAAATGCAATGCAAATCAGCACAGATCAAGCAAAAACGAAAATTTAGCATTTTTTGATTTTCGGCTTTTATTTTTTTTGATTAATTTAAAATATTTTTAGATTTAATTTACTATTAAATTCCACTAAGTTGAATTATTTTGAATCTATTTATTTTGAAAATAATGAAATAAATTAATAAAATAGCAAATAAATCCAAATATCAAAATTGCATAAAAAGTTGAAATGCAGGCTTTTCTGGCAAAACGGCACATTGAAAATTTTTTTGGCAAGATTTTTGAGATTAGCGGGTGCGAATTATCTTAAAAAAGTACCTTTTACCAAAAAAGAAAAATAAAATTGAATCTTGGTCCAAAATGGGTTAATTAAATAAATAATTTCGAACAAAAAAAAATTTGTTTGTTTACTTTTTTTGTATATATTTTATCAGCTGTGTATGTGAGGTGGAGCAGAAAAGTAAGAAAATTCTATTTTCTGCAGAAAACTACCTCACCGCATTATACCTCATTATACCTCACATCAAAACTAACCACTTATATGCTCTCACCACAAAGCAGAAGTAATCAGAAGACACCTCACTATACGACACCTCTAAACTAATTATGCCTTGAGACTTTTCTATAGGAAAAATGTCTTAGAATCTGAGACTTTTTATATAGGAAAAATATCTTGGAAAAATGTCTCAAGATCTGGAAACGACAACGATAACATATCAAACGTTGTCTACTGAGGCGTATGAAAATTTTTGTAAAATATTGTGTAAAAAAATATCACTCATACGTCATGTGGGCTCATGAGACTTTATTTGTGTTACCACAGTTTGGGTTTCTGTTTGTTTTGTGTGTGTGGCAATATAATGTAACTCCCAGGCATATGTTAACAAATTGATAGCTGTGTTTTTTACAAATTAGATACACATATAATAATTGTTATTTGGTTTAGTACAAATAATTACTATCTTCTTTTATTATTTTTACAAACCACAGTGAACAAAAGATTTAAAAAATTTGAATTATTGCTTATAAGTATTTTTTATATGTAAGGAAAATTGTAAGAATGTCAAAGGCTGGATAATTAAAATGAGTTACGAAACATAAGAACAAACCTAAAAAAAAAACTGCAAAACACATAAAAATCGGAATATTAAGCATAACTAAAAATGCCACGCCACACTTGCCAGTTTGTAGATTTTATTTCTATTTATTTTTAAACATCATGTTTTTGGCTGGTGACTAATTTTGAAAGAATAAAGATCCACTAAGGCTGGATTTTTTTATTCTAATGGGATAAACAGGGTAAGAAACTGCAATTTTTGTACCTTTTATATTTCCTAGAAACTGGAAATAGGTAGGTTCAACTCGAGAAAAATAGATTCACAAAGGCTGGATATTGGCCAATATTGATAAGGGGGTAAAATGAATAAAAAAGGGTACTTTTGATACTTTTTTTATTTACTGAAGTAATGGTCATACAAACTTGAAATTTGGAATGTAAGACCTTTGGTGTAATAAAATTCCGGAAAAAGTACTTTTGAAAATGTTGATTCCAAGGGGATAAAAGGGGTAAAAAGTGTACTTTTAATACTTTTTTTTTCTTAAAATAATGGTCATAGAAACTGGCCTTTTAACCATGGTGAGGTATAAAATGTAATGTACCTGCAGAGTTCTTCCATACACTCTACTTTGATTGTTACAAAAAGTTTTCTAATAACATTTTCAATAATTGTCAATTGGAAAATATAAAAATGATTATTACAATTTTCTATTTCATACAATAAAGTTCTTTTTTGTAAAAATTTATTTTTTATTTTAATCAATGTGGGATCCTTTGAGGACCCCACAGTACCTGACCAAAAAATTGTAAGATATGATTGGTCTTAAATTTGATTATTACCTGTTAAAGATCAGTTTGCAACCACACCCAACTGACTCATAAACTCGGAGGTCCATTGTGACCTGTATTGTGTTACCATTACCGACTCAGAGTATAGTGCCATCAATGGAAAAAAGGTTATATCCCAGCAAAAACATGGTAATAAGTTGTGAAAAGTAATCGTTACCAAGTACATTATTTATAATGAGTACCCATTACCATTTACATTATTTTAAGCCCAAAAGTAACTACTTCTCATTAATATGTTATAAAAGCACCTCTAAGTAATAATATCTTCTTGCACTTGCAGTTTTTAACCTTTACAATTCAATTAACTTAAAAAGTACTCAAAAACTTAATAAAAATTACGCAATTTTTAAGTTTTAGTAAAAACAGGTTAAATTTTAAAAGTTTTAATTAACTAATTATTTTACTTCTTATTGGTAATGGGTTTTTACTCCTTATTTGTAATCCGAGGTAGTAACTACTATTTATCTCCATACTCTTCACTATTTATTTTTGTCTCACGCCCTTGTTAAAATAATTAGTGTTTCATTCAATAAGTAACTACTTATTAACATCTGTTTCGGATTACAAAACCCATTACTAGTAATGCCAATTTTTGCTGGAATGTTTATTTCCTTAAATGTTAAAAGAAAAAAATTTAAAACCTATTATTAAACAAACATTTGAAAATTCCAAATAGGTAGGTTCAACTTGTGGTTAAAGGGTTGCCCATAGACGAGTCAAGCCGACCTCATAATAACAACATTTTCCCAGAACAAACCTACCCTCAATCTTCAACGCTTAAGGCAAGGTTGCAAAATAAGTACTTATTGTTAGATCAGAGATGATGAAGGAGAGGAGGACGAATGATGATTACTAAAAAATTGAATTTATTCACCATAATGCAATTTCACCTTCTTCTGTACGAAAAACACAACAGCAACAACCACACAAGAATTGAAAAAACATGATTTAGTTGATACTTGCTTAACAGCCAACTTAGCGTATCGGTCTAGAGTGATCGTACCTAAGAGGTAGTTAATAGCAAAAACATTACAGATCGTGGGTTCAATCCTTGGCGGCTGCGATCTGTTAATAACACTGTGCTACTCCAAAAATATGCAGGGGTTCTCATATGAAAATTCGGGTTGGTTGGAGTCCATAGAGTACTGATATACTCATAGTTTTTCTGGATCACTTCGTTAAGTACGTTTTTTATTGGCAAATGTGTTGAAAAACGGCAATTCTTAAATTACAACTTTAAAAAATTATTACTTTGTTAGTTTGCATCCGATTTTCGATTTTATGGATTTTTTTGAAAGGTATAAGTCTTACCTTTTAAACAAAACAAAAATATTAAAAATCAATCAAGAATTGGCTGAGCTACGATCGTTTAAGTTAAAAAAAATCCAATTTTTTGAAAAATTTGTCATGTTCTTTATACTCTAAGTTGAAAGTGCATCATTTAACAATTCTTTTATTTATTTTTGTATAAAAGTATAGTAAAGTAGCTTTCCAAAACACCAAAAAACATAACAATCGGTTAAAAAATGAATGAGTTATGATAAGTTTTGTGATAGGACATTTTTAATTTTTTCAGAAATGCTTGTAATTCAGGTTTTATTTATAAATCTTATTGCTAATTTTATGTGCCTATGCATATAAACAAGAGATGGTAACATAATAAGATTTGTGCGTGATTGACACATGATCACAAGTGAGCGTTATTGAAAATCAATTTTACTCACGTCGTTGTGAGTGAGTGTCAGTGGAATAAAAAAGTAGGAGTGAAATAAAAAAAAAATTTCAAAACCCGTTCTGAAATTTTCCATTTTTTAAAAAAGTCAATTTATAAAAAATCCGGCCACATTTGTTTTTTTTTTTGTAAATTTTTTTTTAAAGATTAGATGATTGTCTAAGATATGGTCACGTGAGTGAATTTTAACTTTCACTCAATCACGAGCATAATTTTTCTTCTAACACTCACTCACAATCACGTGTGTAAATTTAATACAACTCACACTCACGTACGCCGATGCAAGAGTCACTCAAGCTAACGTTGACTCACACTCACGATATTCTTATTTATACTAAAAATAATTTCAAAAATCTTTCAAAATTTTCAGCAAAATCTAAAATTTTACATTTGTTTTGATTTTTTCGGGACGAAATCTGAAGTTAAGCAAAATTTTACATTTTTTTGTTGCTTTTTTTGGAATGAAAGGAAATATGAAGAGAAAATAAATCACGCAAACTCACGCACACTCTTTCACGCAATAATCTTTCTCACACTCACTCACAATCACGTGAGTAAAATTGAATTCAGTCACACTCACGCTCTTATCTGCTCATGTTCCCATCTCTAGTTTGTCTATCCACACAAAAAAATTGTAATGTGTTTTTTTCGTTATTTTCGAGAAATCGCATTTGAATTTTGAATTTCATGACAATTTGGTGATTTGCTTGGTTCAACGTAGCGTATGACTAATGCAAATATTTAATAGTCATTCGCTACGTTGAAACAAGAAAATACAAGCAAATTACAAAATTGTTATGAAAATTAATATTCAAATGCGATTTTCTCAAAAAAACATATGTCTGAATTTATTTGTGTGGATAGACAAACATCTAAGCTTAAAAAAAAGTGGCCGGGTTTTTGATTAATTGACTTTTTTAAAAAAGCAAAAATTTCAGAACTAATTCTGAAAATTTTCCAACAAAAAAAAAAAAAAATTTAATCGATGTTTGAGATTGTGGTGCATTCCGTTTTAATTTAATAAAATTTAAACAAGGTAACTCAACACAAATTTGACCATTTTTCCAATATTTGACCTCCTAAGTCAAGTTTTTGAAAAATTTTAAAACCAAAAATGCAATTTTCTTAGCTCCATATAGGGCTATTCATACAACCTGTTCAGAAATTTACGGTACACATGTTTTTTTTTTGCTGGATATTTGGTGTGGAATGCCTCATACGTTTATTTATAAATAGGTAAAATTTCCATCAAATGATCCTACAATTTTACCAATTTCGTTTCAAAAATGTTTGCAAACGTACAACTTTTTCTGTCATAAAAATGTTGCAGGTATAACTTTTCAAAAAAGATTTTTTACTTAAACGAGCCTATTTTCAATCTATTCTCAATATTTTTGTTTTTAAGAAGTAACACTCATATTTTTCAAACAAAACCAAAAAATTATAAATGGGATTTAGAAGCAACTGACACGCCCATTTTTTTTATTCCACTCACTCACAACCACGTGAGTAAAATTGATTTTCAATAACGCTCACTTGTGATCATGTGTCAATCACGCACAAATCTAATTATGTTACCATCTCTTGTTTATATGCATAGGCACATAAAATTCTACTAGCAATAAGATTTATGAATAATACCTGAATTACAAGCATTTCTGAAAAAAATTAAAAATGTCCTATCACAAAACTTAGCATAACTCATTCATTTTTTAACCGATTGTTATGTTTTTTGGTGTTTTGGAAAGCTACTTTACTATACTTTAATACAAAAATAAAAAAAAAAATGTTTAATGATGCACTTTCAACTTAGAGTGTAAAGAATATGACAAATTTTTCAAAAAATTTGATTTTTTTTAACTTAAACGATCGTAGCTCAGCCAATTCTTGATCCATTTTTAATATTTTTGTTTAAAAGGTAAGACTTATACCTTTCAAAAAATCCATAAAATCGAAAATCGGTTGCAAACTAACAAAGTAATAATTTTTTAAAGTTGTAATTTAAGAATTGCCGTTTTTCAACACATTTGCCAATAAAAAACGTACTTAACGAAGTGATCCAGAAAAAATATGAGTATATCAGTACTCTATGGACTCCAACCAACCCGAATTTTTATATGAGAACCCCTGCATATTTTATTTTTGGTCATTTGTAGCACAGTGTAATTTTCACATATAGAATATAATTGACTATTAACTGAATAAATTTGACATTAAAAGTTTTTCTGATGATTAGAATAACTGGATTATATGAAACTAGTAAAAAACGAAACAGGATGTCTTAAACTTTTAGAAAAATAAATTTTTCTTTCACACCTTTCTCAATTCAAACCATATATAATGTGATCCCCATACATTTTTGTTGTTTAAAATTTTGTTTTTTGGAACATCAGCTTATAGCGCTCACATGTTTTCCCCGAGAGGAGTCAAATGTTCATACATACGACCCCATTAATTTTTTTCAGCCAAACATTTTTTCTGAACAAACCTATTTCCTATCTCAACTCTAATGGGGGTTTCCATTCAAAATGGCATTTTTATGAAATTTGCTTTTACCGCTCTAATTTTTTTTAGAACAAACCGACTCCCTTTACTCTACTTTATAAGGGTGCTCCCCATACAAAATTACACCCAGCAAAAATTTCTGTTCCCAATAATCGGTTCCAGAACGCATCATTTTACCCTGCAACCGATTCTACTTAACATTCCAGAATCAATGATTTTTGTTTGAAATTGTCCCAAAAGCAATTGTTTTTTAGAGCAAGTAGTTTTTTTGAAAAATAATTTTACATAGAAAATTTTGTTGTGATTACAATAGAATACATTCAAGAATCTGTTGAACCAGGAATTTGTTTCAAAAAATTTTCCTGGGACATTTGTTATTTTGGGCGAAATTTTAACAAGTAAATTTTCAATATGCAGTAAAATTTTTGTTTTTGAGTATATTTTAATGAAATTTTTAATTTATATAGGTCTTATTATAGCAAATGTAAATACAAAACAAAATATAATAATTTGATGAAAGGAATCCCCCAATTCCCAAATTGTTTGTTAACAATTTACAAAAACCTGATTTTTTTGCAATTTTTTCTGCCACGCCTATAATAAAGCTATTATTATTATTATTATTAGCTATTCATGTTGTAAGAATCTATGTTTGCTTTGGTAGGCCACTTTTTTCCACGGTGACGGGGACGGGGGGGGTGGGGGAATTTAATTGAAATTTGTGTTAAAAATGGGTCAACTTTCGATGAAGCTGGGGAGCTTAAAATAAGAAATTTTGACACGCTATTTTTTTTATAAATCAGCTAACAATAAGTGATATTTTCTTTCAGATCAATAGAAAAAAATTATATGTTCTGAATGAAACTTTTTGAGCAAAAAAATCCCATATTTTTCTTTAGATTTTTTTTTTTATACCCTCCACTTAGTGATAGAGGGTATATATAAGTTTGTCATTCCGTTTGTAACTCATCGAAATATCGATCTGGACCCCATAAAGTATACATATTCATGATGTCCGCTCGATTTTAAGACATTCTAGCGATGTCCGTCTGTCCGTCTGTCCGTCTGTCCGTCTGTCCGTCTGTCTGTCTGTCCGTCTGTCCGTCTGTCCGTCTGTCCGTCTGTCCGTCTGTCTGTCTGTGGAAAATGCTGTCACTGACAAAATATTGCACAGAGATGACTGAAGCTTAACATATTTATTGGAAGTTCTCCCGAGAAGTTTGGTATTGCATTTGAGCGATATCGGTTTAGCGGTTCAAAAGTTATGAACGAAAATGTAAGCACACCTCAAAAATTTCAGTCGATTCAACATAACCTAAAAATACAAAATGCTTTAATTTGGCTTCTGACATATGTGAACATAATTGAACACCAAATGGTATTTAAACAAGTACGAACATCCCTAGTAAAAAAGTTTTGATATAATAATATATAATTTGATACAATCATATTAAAATATATATGAGTTTTTATATGTTCAGATCTAATTATGTGAAAGATTTGATATGGCTCCATTTTCTTATCTGAGGTTATACATAAATATATATAACTTCATATAATTATATAAATCTACATTTATTTATATAAAATAAAATCAACTGGATTTATTTGGATGTGACCAAAATTCGGATCTAATTGTATCATTTTTTATATTTGTGTATCTAAAACAATACAATTAGATAATTATTTGATACAACTTGATACAGCCAATTTTGAGATAAAATTAGATCTTAAAAAGTTTTTTTTTTACTCGGGATATTTAAAAAAAAAAAAAAAAAAACGCGAATTTTTTTTTAACAAAATTTTTTTTCGCGGAAATTTTTTTTTCAAAATTTTTTTTTTTTTTCAAAAGTAATTTCCTTTTAAATAAAGTTTTTTGCATTATGGAGGGTATCACTACATTCGGCAAGGCCGAATTTAACTTTTTTACTTGTTTTGTTTAAAATAGTGTAACTTTTTAACAAAAAAATAATATTTTATCCGTTATGGTTTTAAAATATCACAAATTTATCTAGCTTACTAAAAATTCATGTTTGAAAAATTTCGGACGTTAGGTGACTTATTCTTATTCCCGAAAAACTGGACCACGATCGGAAAAAAATTAAAATTTTCTCCATTCAAACGGCTATAAATCGGAAAGTAAAAGAGAGACTAGCGCTTTAAAAAATTTAAATTTCATAAAAATCGGATAAAAAACAACAAAGTGCCCATAGGGGCCCCTGTTTTCATTAAAAAAAAAAACTGAAAGATGATTAAGTTCATGATGACGATAAACCTGTGTCTTTTTGAATATGATGGTAAAAAACAATGAAACGTAACGAATGACAGAGAGATGAATAATCAAGTTATTAAGTAGAAAGTCAATGATCCTCCGCAGTAAAAAAAAAAATCAAAATAAATCACATAATATACGATTTCCGACCACACAATAAATGTTAAACGTTGTCTTGTCCACTGAGGCATATGAAATGTATTAATGTAGCACAGTGCATATGTACAATGTACATATAAGTAGTATACAAACAGGAATATATTCGAGGTATTTTCCAATATGACGGCAAATATTATGATAAATATTATTTTTTTCGTTTTGTTTTGAAAAAAACCAAAAGAAAACAGAACATGTAAAAAAATTTTTTCTTTTAAATCTGAATTTTTTTATCACAAAAAACACGATTGGTAGTTAAAAAACTGTTTTTTTTTTTTTGTTTTTTTGTTTTGCTTGTTTCTCGTGTAGTGTTGTTAATTTGTAACTTCAATGCAACCCTGAGTGAATACTGTTTATGTACTGTAGTAAGTTGTAGGTAAAATGTTGTATGCTAAAATATCAGTCATACGTCATGAGGGCTTATGAAATTTTTTTAGTCGTATGCTGTTTGAGTGTGCGTCTGTTTTTTGTGTATGTATGATTTATAATTTTACACACACATTAGTTAACATATGCATTGGCCTGTCCCGAAAAATAAAATTTAAGGTAATAGCAAAAAATTATGCTCTTTCGAGAGCTGATTATGGTAAAAACCATCAAAAAATTGGAGTCCCTCTGCCTCAATCGTAGTGAATGAATTTTTTCAAAAAAAATATTTTATGTTTTGGCCCCAATTGATGTCAAAATTTGTGAAATGTAGAGTATGGACATTAAGGGGAAAAAATATTTGCATGATAAAATTTAATCACCTTATCAAATTTTTGTTGCAAAAACCTTAAAAAAAAGGCACCGGCACAAAACCCTGAGTGATTTAGAAGCACAGGTTCAAATCTCATGGCTGGCTAGTCTGTTGATAAGAGAACATATAAAGAATTTTTCTAGCGGATATCAAACAAACAATTTAATATAATGTCCTACTGATGACGTAGAAGTGGCTACAGAAACCATGGTCTAGGGCAGCGGTTACCAACCTTTTTGGCTCGCGTACCCCTAATTTTAAATTTTGTCAGCCGCGTACCCCCTAACGAGTTTTTCTTTTCGTTAAAAAACTTCTCATGTAAATATTAGAGTTAATTTGGAAATTTTTGATTAGCGGGTATTATCATTTTTTTGAAGGCTTTAGGGAAGATCAAAACAATGGTGGTATTTTTTGGGAAAAACTTTCGCTCCTTGGGGAGGTTCAATGCATCTGAAAACGTGGATTTTGGGCTGATTTTTCTGCAGAGCAAAAACAGCCGAAAATATTGCAAATCTGATTTCACCAGTCGATTTTACACCAAAATTTAAAACAACGGGCGTTTTTTGAACTCTTAAAAAAAGTTCCAAAAACACATCACAGGGGGCGGAAATATAATGTTTATGATTTTTTTTTTATGTTTTTTTAATACAAGGGCAGATTAACAATTCCGTGACTTTTAAATGAAACACCCCCGTATATATGTATGTACACTAAAAGGACATTTGAGCTTAACAAAATGGTACCAAGATTTTCAATCTATCAGAACCCGTCCCAAAAATGAACTTTGACATACATTTTCTCAAAAACCAGACATCATACATCCGTATATATGTACACTAAAGGGACATTTTGAGCTTAACAAAATGTTACCAAAATTTCCAATCTATCGGAAACCGTCCCAAAAATGAATTTTGACATACATTTTCTCAAAAACCAGACATCAGAGAAAATTTTGGGAACCATATTCGGAATCAGCATCGAAAGGTTAATCGAAAACAAGTGGTCAGATCACGAAATATCGCAAAAAATGCTCTCTAAATTGGACAAAAATACGTTTTTTGTAAACTTTGACCTCAACTTTCTTATAAACCTGACGTTATGGAAAACTTTAGAAGCTATATGCGGAACCAGCATTGAAAGGTTAATCTAAAACAAATGTCAAAATTACTAAAATTTTGCGTACCCCTGCAGACACTTTCGCGTACCTCCTAGTGGTACGCGTACCATAGGTTGGTAACCGCTGGTCTGGGGTAAATCCACATTTATCTTTAGAAGACACAATTTTCTTCTTCAATCAAAACACACAAACTTAAAAAAAATATTTTTTTTGTTTTTTTTTTTTAAGTGGCTTAAAATTGTACTAAAACAACATGGACGATTGAAAGAATCCTTTTGAACTTGCTTGAGTAATATCCGCGTCAATATGAAAATTTGAAGTTCAATATTACCAAAAACTTTCCGCGAATTTCCAATTGAGGTCAAAACAAAATATAATTTTTTTTGACAAAATACACTACGATTGTAAACTTTAACCGGTTGTAGAGAGGCAAAGATAGACTCGAATTTTCGGGACAGGCTAATATGCAAGTTAGTATTTCTATAATAGCTGTGTTTTTTGGAAGTTTGATTTTCATACATATTTAGGTGGATTAGTACACTGAAAATTATATGTCTATCTGCAGAAAAATCTGCTTAAAATACACCGAGTTTCGGCCATATGAAAACCAGATGATTTCAGCATACTCTGCTTTCCGATATTTCTGTTCAATAAACAGAAAAATCAGTTTAGAAAGCTCGGCAGCAGAAAAGTCTATATTTTGAAGAATATACTAAAAAAATAATGAAGGTAAATTTCAATAAATATTCACTTAAAACAAATGAAAATAATTTTAAAAACCGTTCCATTAATGTTAATTTAGTGACTAACAAAAACATTAACAACAATTGAATATTCTCTTATTTTGTATTTAAAAATATTAACGTAAAAATTCATAAAAAATTAAACCTTTTAATAACACCGCTCAACAAATCAAAGGTTTTTGGCTCCGGTTTGAAGTTTGATATAAAATTTTAAAAGATCTTGACTCGCTGATTCCAAATCTGTGCTCCAAATTTTTCCATCACGTCTAGAATTTTAATTATTCGCGGTTAAAAATGCGAAAAACGCGATTTTTGCTTTTTTTGAAGGTCTCCACCGCAGACTCTGGGTAGAATAAAAATCTGTTATAAAATTTTAGAGTAGAATTGAACTATGATCTCAAATATATGATCAAAAAAATTTGAAGTTGTTGCACTATTATTGGCCAAACATGTATTTAAAAAAAAAAAAAACACTTAGAAAAAAATTGGAAAAAGCACCATTTTTGAAAGGCTCTAATACAAAAACCAGATGATCAATCTTTACTGTGATGAGCTCAAAATTTAGGCAAAAGTTCATTCTTTCTTATAGAGTTTTAAACCCATTAAAGATATCTTCCGGTGTATACGAAAAATAACACAGAAATCTTAAATTTGTAAAATATTTATTTTTTTAGTTTTTCTTTGAAAAATAAGGTATCGAAATTACCTTTTTTTCAAAAATGGTAATTTCAACAGTATCATTTTAAAACGCAAGTGTAACCCAACCAAACGCAATAATTAGAACAAAAATGTTTTCTATGTTGGAGACCATAGACAAATTATACTTTTGCGCTTTATACCAGATTTGTATTCCACTGAATGGCTGCTGTTCAGGCTTTCAAATAATGCAAAAATCGTAATTTTTCGCATTTTCAAGCATGAATAACTAAAAATCTGGACGTGATATAAAAATTTGGAGAACAGATTTGGAGTCAGGAGATCAAAGTCTACTAAAATTGAGCACCAGAATTCAAACCAGAAAATGAGTGTTGAGAGGTATTATTGGTTTATTCATCAAATTTCCGTACAAAATTGGTTTTATAAACCTCTTAATTTAAAGGCTTAACAATGGATGAATAGTTATTTTTAAGACGGAGTCTTATTTTTTTTAATTTACACAAGAAGAAGAAAACAATACAATAAATAACTGATTTTTCTTTAAAAACAACTTTACTGATTACACTTTTATACAAACTACAAACATTTAATGGCATAATTTGTTTAGTGGCATAATTTTAAATAAATTCGACAAGGCCCAATTTCACTTTTTATCTTGATATTATTATTAAATTTCTTATAGTCGAAAATAAAATCGTTTAGTTCGAAAACACAGCTAATGTGTAAATAATAAGTTTTTAAAAATCAAAAACTGTCAACGCATGATAATGCAAAACCACATAAGCACCAAAAGACGATGTGTTTATTATTAAATGAAAATCATCAGTCTGTGATTTAAAAAACTTTTTTTTCTCAGCAAATCCTTATATAAGATTTGTATTTATAATAACTTTTTTGTGGCTTAAGTGAAAAAAAGGAGACACATATAATTTATATGCACAATCATGTAAATAAAATATGTTTGTACTTACATTAGGGTGGCTGTAAATTTTTGACTTACGATTTCAGTTTAAGGAATTATTATTTAATGATGTGTTCGAAAATTTTTGTAAGATATGCAAAATGCGAAAAATGGTATTTTGTTTAAAAAGTAATAAAATTTTTAAGGGTGTTCTTGCTTTTAAGTTCGTTATTATATATATAAAAATAAGTAGAAAAGGTAAATTCGACTCGGCCGATACTCTTTCAAGAGCTGATAATGGGAAAAATACTTCAAAAAAAAATTGGAGTCTGTCTTTGCCTCCCTGCAACCGGTTGAAATTCGCAATCGTAGCGTATTTTGTCAAAAAAAATATTTTTTGTTTTGGCTGCAACTTGTATCAAAATTTGCAGAATGTGGAGTAAATTAAGGGAAAAATATTAACATGATATAATTTAATCCACTTATTAAATTTTTGTTGCAAAAACTAGTAAAATAAGTAAATTTTTTCAACTTTTTTTCAACTTTTTTTTTAAGAGTCTTAAAATGGTACTAAAAGACCATGGACAATTTAAAGTACCCATTTAAACTTGATTGAGTAACATCCGCGTCAATATAAAAATTTAAAGTTCAATATTGGAAAATACTTATATTTTTTTCTTAAAATGCTCTGGTGGACCAAAATTATTCCATGAAAACTTTTTAAATATTTTTCCCTTAATGTACAAAACATTCCGCAAGTTTTGAAACCAATAACCGTCAAAACAAAAAAATATTTTTTTTTTACAAATTACACTACGATTGCGAACTTTAACCGATTTTAGGGAGGCAAAGACAGACTCCAATTTTTTTTGCATTATTGTTCTCATTATCAGCTCTGTAATACCGACAATTTTTTTGCTATTACCAAGCGAAATTCCAAAAAGAGGCCATTTTCGAGACAGGCTAATGTATACCCTCCACAATGCCGTTTTTAAGTTATAATAAATTTTCTAACATACAAAAAATTAAATTTTTGATTCGCAATCTTTTATTTTGTGTAAAAAACTTTTTTTTAACTAATTTAAAAAAAAAAAACAAGTGAAAGTGTTACATTTGGCTGTGCCGAATCTTTTATACCCTCCAAAATGTAAAAAACAATATTAAAAAAATCCAGGGGCGCCTTTTTTTTTGGGGGAGGGGCATTGGTGGAGGCGTTAGGGGGCACCTTCTCTTGCGATTTTGAACTTCTTCTGAGATAAAAATGTTGCATTTGCTTATCAAAAGTACAAAAAACCCTTCAAAAAATGTGGGTTTTCTTAGGTTGGTTTAGTTCTCTAAGGGGGAACTTTTTTTCCCTCGGTCCGATTTTGCCCATTTCCGAACTTAACCTGCCTAGGAATATAAGACATATTCGTGCCAAACTTCGGAAGTCTAGCTCTTTTATTTTGGACTGTAT
Source organism: Pegoplata infirma (assembly GCA_963921195.1). Classification (NCBI taxonomy): domain Eukaryota; kingdom Metazoa; phylum Arthropoda; class Insecta; order Diptera; family Anthomyiidae; genus Pegoplata; species Pegoplata infirma. The sequence goes on along the minus strand of OY992539.1, from coordinate 129,096,902 downwards.
CGTGTCCTCTACAGAAGGACAGACGGATAGACGGACAAACGGACGGACGGACATCACTGAAATGTCTTAGAATCGATCACTGATCAATAAAATATATACTTTATGGGGTCCTAGACCAATATTTCGATGCGTTACACACGGAATGATAAAGTGAGTACACCCCCATACTGTGGTTGGAGGGTATAACATGTGCTTAATCTTTTATACCCTCCAAAATGTAAAAAAACAATATAAAAATAAAATCCAGGGGCGTCTTTTTTTTTTGGGGGGGCTTGGTTGGAGACGTTATAGGGCACATTCCCCTTGCGATTTTGAACTTCTTCTAAGATAAGAATGTTACATTTGCTTAGCAAAAGTACAAAAAACCCTGCAAAAAAATGCGGTTTTTCTTAGGTTGGTTTAGTTCTCCAAGGTTGAACTTTTCCCCCTTGGTCCGATTTTGCCCATTTCCGAACTTAACCTGCCTAGGAATATAAGACATATTCGTGCCAAACTTCGGAAGTCTATCTCTTTTATTTTGGACTGTATTGTGACCTCTACAGACGGACAGACTGATGGACGGACGGACATCGCTAAAATGTCTTAGAATCGATCACAGATTAATAAAATGTATACTTTATGGGGTCCTACACCGAAATTTCGATGCGTTACACACGGAATGACAAAGTGAGTATACCCCCATACTGTGGTTGGAGGGTATAAAAAAAAATAATTAACTAATTTTTAATTTTTTTTGAGTGTAAAATTTTTTTTTTAGTGTAAAATTGTTTTCGAGTGTATTTTGTATTTTGTTTTCGAGTGTATTTTGTTTTTTTTTGTTTAAAAATATTTTCGAGTGACAAAAATACGTTGTAAAATATTTTTGTGACCTACCAAGGGTTTTAAAACAGGTTTAACAGGTTTTCAACACGTGAATTTAAGGTGAAGCTAATCTGAAATTTACAACCGATTTGACTGAAATTCAATACGGACTATGCCAGAGACACGACAAAAATATATGCCAAGCTTCAGCATCCTCAGAATTGCCTTTCGAAAGTTAGCGTGTTTTTTTATCGTAAATTCACGAAAAACCCTTGCTAAAATTCAGTCTTTTGCTCATAACTTTTAAACTACTGGACCGATTTCGCTAAGTTGCAATACCAACCTGACCAGTTAAATGCCCAACTTATATGCCAAACTTCAGGAGCGTCCGTAAAGTCTTTCAAAAGTTAGTGTTTTTAACAGACAGACAGACGGACGGACGGACATCGCTAGATCGTCTTAAAATCGATCGAGGATCATTATTATATATACTTTATGGGGTCCTAGACCAATATTTCGAGTTGTTACAAACGAAATGACAAACTTATATATACCCTCTATCACTAGAGTAGAGGGTATAAAAAGAGGGAAATATGTGAAATAGTTTTTTTTGTATACAATGTACGCAAAATTGTCAATAAAGTAATTACAGATAATTCATATTATGCGCATTCGGAAAAGATCTTGTTATCAATGTTGTTTGATGATAGCAAAGAAAAGCGCGACTGTGCTATCAAGATAATTCTACGCTATCGAACCGATGTTGACGACCCAACGGGACTTAGAGCTTATAAAAAACCAGATATAATCTTTTATTGCACAAGTAACACGGAAATGATTAATATGAATGACATAAATGACGTATTTGAACCACCATTCACGCGAAGCATTCCATACGATACTTTGAAAGAATATTTAAATCAAGATGATCCACCGTTTAATGATCCAAAAATTCCATCACACATACAAGGAACAGAACGACACGTTCAATTGCTAGCTAGCGTTTCCAAACGAGTTATACTGGAAAATGTAGAGGCTGTTATGGCGACGACATTAGAGAGCCGTGCGAAATTGCCCAAACTTGAAAGCAAAAAAGACTTCAAACAGTAATTTTTTTTTATTTTCTTTCCTATTACTAAGTTAAATTAATTTTTTCATTTACATATGTTCTGACTAAATATATTTCTAAAGAGAAAAAATAAATAAAATAATAAAAATAAATAAAAAATAATAAAATAAAGTGCCAAAAATGGTGATTTTTTTAAATCTTTGTATGGGGAACCCCCCAGGGGAGTTCCAGGGGGTGTGCCACTGGCATGGGTGGATCGGCCCTCCAAAGTTAGTGGGGGTCGGTCATACATTTGGACTCGATTGGGGCACTCTAAATGGGTCAAAGTGGGATTTTTCAAAACTTGACCCTACGGGACAAAAGTCAACAGTTGGGGGGTAGTAGAATTCGTTTTAGAGGTATAGTTCCTTCGGCAAAGTTTCTTATCCTTCGGCAAAGTTTCTTATTGCACATATCTTAGGAAAAACAGTTTTAAATTTATTTTAATAATTTTGTGGAGTGCACTCACATAACAAAAACAGTTGTCACAACCTTAAATATTCCCACATAATTTTTGAGGTTGTTCCAAGCGGTTATTGGCAACGGTATTGCGGTTGTCATAACCGTCTTGAGGTTGTGACAACCACATGACTGGTTATGACAACCTTAAACATGAGGTGGGAATATTAACGGTTGTGACAACCGTATTTGTTACATGAGAGTGTGTTATTTGTTACATTGTGCCAACCTAATATATACATTTACAAAAGTGGTAAATTTTCTTTATGTAGATATTAAATGTGTAAGAAACTTGTAATATTATAAATAAAATTCCAAACAAAAATAAACTTAAACGTTGACATGAACATTCATAAGTAAAAGTATGTACTTACTAGTTTATTTTAAATATAAATACATAATAATTGATTACGTAAATAAGGGCATAAAAACCAAATTTTATGATGGAAAAACATTACAAAGGGTTCAAAGAAAATAAAGTCGTCAAATTTAAATTAACGAACTTCGATTTTAAATCAACCAAACATGATATCAACCAAACATTTAGTAAAAACGGCCGCCTATTATTCCATAATACAAAACTTCGATTTTGTTTTCAACAAACTCAGTGAAGTAATTTTATTTCAAAATTCGTTTATCCTGTCAATAAATAGTGTTTGTATTTGTTAAATTTCTTTGCTGAAAAAAATTTAATTTGTCAGATCAACAAATTGTCTTTGTGTTTTTGGAATTTTTTTGTTGAAAAAAAAAATAAGATTTTTTTTACTTTTGTCAGATCAATAAATTGTGTTTGTGTTTGTTGAATTTCTTTGTTGAAAACAAAAAAAATATTTTTTCAACAATCAAAATTTACAAACGTTTGTTGATATTACAAATTTTTGTATAGGAGCACTTTCAGTGTATAATTTAATTGTATTCACAAATCTGGGGCCAATATAACAATTCGTTTTTTTTTTTGTGTTATTAACTAATTGTAAGACAATTTTATAAAGTTGATTATAAACCTTTTATATACATACATATACATAAAACTATAAACAAAATGAGAATTCAAAAAACTTTTTGACAAATTGAAAAAACTTTCAAAAAACTGCTTACACTTATGTATTTGTTTTAGTGTGTAAAACCATGCAAGAGAAAACCACATACTCACACACACGGAAAACAAAAAAAAAATAGGTAAAGCTAAAAATTTAATTAATTACTTAACTATATTAATTAAATATTTAATTAAAATTAAATTTAAAAACGATTAAAATGTTTATTAAAAAAAAGTAAAACATTTTATTAAACAATTGATTATATTAATTAAAAATTTAATTAATATTAAATAAAACAACAGTTAAAATTTTAATTAAAATAAAATACCCGATATTATTTTCTGTATGGCAGCTGTTAAATAATAGGGTTTTACTGTCTGCTACTTATTGTTCGAGCTGCTTAGAAAAATTCTAACTTGAACCAGACAAACGGTATTATAAATATTTTTTTCACGAATTGATAGAAGAAATATAAAAAAAAAAAATGTTTGATGAGTCAGATAGGAACATGACTTTGAAGAAAATTAGCGGGCCAAAAGTTAATAATCTTACATACTTACACTCAAAAGAAAAACTCTGCCAACAAATCTGTAATACGATTTTTAATTTGATTTAGCAAACTTCCAACAGATTTTTCTGCTAAAATGGATATTTTTACTAAAATCTCTGCCATTCAGTTTTAGAAAATAACAGAAATTAAACTGCATTTTTACTAATTCTGTTTGCTGAATTTTAAAATATTTTGAACTTATTTTTAGCAGATTATGTTTTAATTATACAGATATAATTTTCTGACATTCTTTTTTCAAGAAAATTTTCAATTTTTTTTTTTTCAAAGTGTTACATTGTGCTACAAAAAAAAAACAAAATCGAATATACTTTTAAAATGAGGTAATTAAGGTTGTAGGTCTCGTCGAAAAGATCACAAAAATGCCCATTAAACTTGCCAAACACCCACAAATTTTAAAGTTATTGTCAAAAAACGGTTTTTTGGACTTTTCTCACTAAACCACGTGTAACTTAAACATTTTTCAACCTATTTAAAATTTTTCAACTATTTTGGATAGAAGAAGGATAGGGCTTTTTATGTGTGTGAATTGGTTTATACATATAAGAGAGATATGTATTGATTTTTTCAACAATATCTAATTTTTTGTTATTTTTTGAAAATTTTTTGAGTTTATCGATTTTTTCTGCTATAGTTTGTTCAACAACATTTATATTCATAAACGTATTCCTAAAGAAAATTTAATTGTGAATACGACGAGTTTTATGCCAAAAAAGTCGGATAACAATTGACAGAGTTGTGATAATTTTTCTAAAAAAGAAAATTCAAATTTTGTATGAAATTGCAGTGCGGATAACCCAGGAAAAAAAACGAACATACTGAGAGGTCGCGTATTATTATCTTAAAGGTTTTTGACCTCCTGAATTCGAATTTGACCTTGAAATTGCGCTATCTTATTAAGTTATTGATATATTAATTTATGTTGAATATCTCAAAAACCTGACTAGACAGAGCAATTTAATGGCCAGATTCGGATTCAGCGCGCCAAAAACCTTTAAAAATATTGTACATGACCATTTATGATAAATTGATTTTTTTTGCCTGGGTTATCTGAACGGCGCACTGTGGTCAATATTTTGAGATAGCGGCCAAAACTCCTTTTGGTTTTTGTTCTCCGATTTTAAAGTTATTAGACTCATATGAAAGTAGACAGTAGTAAACCTCGGGAGCCAAAAAATTAGAACTCTATTTCAACTATTTCACTGAGAACAGGGTGGTCCAAAATGGGATTTTTCAGAATTTAGTAAATTTATGATATTTTTAGTTAATTTTTAAAGTTTAAATGACCATAACTTTTTTGTTTTTCAAGATTTTTGGACGACATAAATTTTGTCTTGTAACTTAACTTATTTCTTATTACTGTTAAAAAAATTGAAGCTCTACTGTTTTCAGAACAATTTAAATATTTCTTTTAAGAAAGGTCAAATTTATTGGAAATTTCCTACTTCATAGAGCACAACTCCTGTGAGTCAAGCTGAGTCAAAACACAAATTTACTATTTTGTAGTCCTAACTCTCCCCTACATTCCTATATATACATGTCCATTAGGGCGTCCCAAAAGAAAACCTTTATTCGATTTTCTTGGGTGCTCAAGCATAATTTGAAAGCTTATAGGGTAAATTATTTTTGAGATTTTTTTCAGATTTTTCGGAAAAGTTTTTAAGGTCGCGCAAATCGATTTTGTGCTTAAAATCGGCTCTGACGACCGTTTTTTAAACTTTCTTTATAAGTTCGTCAATAAACACGATATTCTTTACTATTGAGTTAACATTTTTAAAGAAAAATGTCCAAACTTTATTTTTGTGTGCATAAATTAAACGTTTTGGCCATTCTTTTGCTCATTTGGGTACCCTACATAAGGTTTTTTCGAAAATTTTCCACAAATTTTGAAAGTAACGTTTTGTAACTTTTAAAATTTCTATGAAAGTCAAAAAAAGTAACAATGCAGTTTGAAAGATCAAATAATTCTAAATAATTTTGAAAAAATAATTTTTGAATTTGCTCTTACCGTTCCAGAGTAATACCATTTTAAAGATTTCTATCCATTGTACAAAACTAATAGTAAAATAATAAACTTCTTATAAAGACCTGAAAAATTCGAGTTTTGGTCAGTAACAGAAATGTGAAAAGTTGGATCCTTAAGATTTTTTTATGCTGAACACAAAACTGCTTTCAGCAACTCCCTAACAAGTCACGTTTGGTGGTAATTTAGGATAGTAGGTCAAAATGTCCGTCTGTCCGGCTGTATAAGACACGATGTAGTCAAAAATAAAAGAGATAGACTCCTGATGTTAGGCACGAATATGTCTTATGGTCATAGGAAGGTTATCTTCACAAATGGGAAAAATCGGTCAAGGGGGAAAAAAGTTGCCCCTCGAAGAATCAACAAATAACGTATTTTTTTACATTATATTTTGTATTTTTGTTAAAAAAATACAACTTTTTTGTAAAAGAAGATATATAAAGTCATGTACCTGCGCCTAGGAAATAAGAAAATGCTTATTTTCGGCCCGCCCCATTTTGTGGGCGCGGATTTATTCAAATAATGATGAAAATTTGATTACTTCAGTGGAAAAAGCACAATGAATGTATTGGTAATATTTATCGCGAGGGGGAAGATCTCCCCTTACGGCCGCCGCTTGGGACCACCAAGACTGCCTTGTCAAAAAACATGTTTATAAATATTTTTTTTTATTTTTTTTACATATTGCAGGGCATAAAATATTCTGCACAACCAAATTTAACACTCTTGTTTGTTATTTCTGAAAGCTGCATCTCATAGTCCCGGTATTCAGCTTTTAAACCCATCATATAAAGCCTATTTCCAAGTTTTTACCCTAAGATATTAAATAGTGGAAGACAATATCTTTTTTAAATTCAATATTTTATTTTATTATTAGATTTATACAATGGGTTGAAAGCTTTAAAATGGTATTACTTTGGAACGGTAAGAGCGAATTCAAAAATTATTGTTGCTAAATTATAAAGAATTAATTTATCTTTCAAACTGCATTATTACTTTTTTTGACTTTCATAGAAATTTTACAAGTTACAAAGCGTTGTTTTCAAAATTTATGGAAAATTTACGAAAAAATCTTATGTAGGGTACCCAAATGAGCAAAAGAGTTGCCAAAACTTATAGTTTATGCACACAAAAATAAAGTTTGGACATTTTGCTTTAAAAATATTTCCTCAGGAGTGAAGAAACTCGTGGTTATTGACGATTTTATAAAGAAAGTTAAAAAAACGGGCGGCAAAGCGGATTTTCAGCAAAAATTCGATTTGCGCGACCTTAAAACCTTTTCCGAAAAATCTGAAAAAAATCTCAAAAATACTTTACCCTATAAGCTTTCAAATTATGCTTGAGCCCGGACAACTTTTTTTTTTTGGGACACCCTAATGTCCATGCATCGGGACTGCACTTTTTGAGCTACAGCAATTTTTCTGAACCAAGGTAAGATATTCGATACAAATGCTCGTCATATTTTTTGAGAAGTTATTTGTATGTGAAAGTGACTATTATGCATATATTTTGATGAAATTTTGTACAAGAGTTCTTATTGACCCAAAAAATAATTCTGTTGAAATTAGGAGAAGTCGGCCCATATTTGGACCTAGTCCACATAGAAGGGTGTATCAAAATTTTGACAAAAATGACAATAGAACTCTTAAATTATGTGGTATCTGGCAATTCATTTGGAAAAGGTAAAAAATGATTTTATTGCCATCTAATATTACATAACTTAAATACATGAAAATTGCAAATAAATTTAAAACCAATGGAAATAACTGGTAAAACCAAGTACCTGTTAACTTTCAAATTATGTGGTATCTAGCAATTCATTTGGAAAAGGTAAAAAAGATTTTATTGCCATCTAATATTACACAACTTAAATACTTGAAAATTGCAAATAAATTTAAAACCAATGGAAATAGCTGGTAAAACCAAGTACCTGTTATATTATGTTTATGCACTACACTCAAAAAAAAGAAGAAACTTAAACTTTGGAAAATTTTTCTTCAAAATAGTTTATAACTTTTCCCACAATTAAGTTAAAATTAACTAAAAGTTGGGAAATTTTCCTAACTTTTAGGAAAATATTTTAGTTCATGGACTGTTAAATAGGCCATAATTTTCCTTAAATAGAATTCCCTAATACGTGGAAGAAATTCTTACCGCCAAAAAAAATTTCCCTAAATAATTGAAAAAAAATCTTTATTTTTAAGACATATTTCTTAAAACAAAATTTAGTTCAAAAAATTCAGTTTTAGGACGTAATTTACTACCAGTTAGTTCATCATATTTATCTTCTTTAATCTGAGGAAGTTTTTTCCACAAGTTAAGTAAATTTTTCATAACTTGAAATTGTTTTGTTGATTTATTTTTTTTTATGCTTGCTTGTAGTTCACATTTCGTTAATTATTTGTAGTACATGACAGGGTTGCAAAAGTTGGTACAATTGAACTTTTTTGGTACAATTCGAAGCTCAAAAGTACAATGGAACACCAATGTCATATTTGGTACAATTTAAGATCTTTCTCAGTTTATCCGTTTTTAGTGGAATTTCCCTTGTTTAAACGATTCACGGTGACAACTCAACTTTTGTATCATTTCTATGTGATTGGATCTAAGTTTGGCCAGATCTGAAATTGATGTGGAAATACATACAAACCAAATTTGTGTTAAAAAAGTATATAAGGATGCCAATAGACAGATTCAAGTAAATGTAGGGAGGACGTTTGTATGGGGGCTAATAACATAGACCGACAGATTGACTGGCAATCAAAAAGTAATTTTGCGTCCATCGGTATGCTTAAAGGTAGATCTTGGACCAATTATTTGCATAGCTGCCAGCCCTGGCAATATTCCATAGTGTACATATTTTCAAAAATTATACTACTACATTATATGTATAAAACATATTATGTATTCTGAAATGTATTTTTCAAAATTGAAATTTTTTTATAAAATTTATGATATTATAACGAAAGAATGATAATAATGCTTCAATCAGCGCTAAGAAGATATATGATTTCACTGCATCTGCAATAGCGCTCTTCAGTGCTACCAAATAGTGCTCTGATATCGCTTACATGCAATAATTCAGGCGGGTTGGAAGCGATCTTTCAGTCATTATTCCTTTCCATATTCCTTTCCATAAGGAACAGATCAGAAAAAATGTCTGCTGGTAATGTTTTTCTGTCCTTCTTTATTAAAAAAAAATAAAAAAAAATTTTTGGTACAATTGGGGTCGAAAAAGTACAATTTTAGGAGCTCGTTGGTACACTTTTGATGTTCTCATTTTGCAACCCTGGTACATGAATACAAAAGGTTTGATCTTGTATAACAAGTAATAAATTTAATATTTACATTTTTTTCTACACATGTATGTGTTAGAAAAAAACATAATATTTTAATCACAACAAAGACCTTGGCTTTGTCGTGTTTTTCCATAGTCTGGGAACAAAAGTCAAGTACAAAGTTGTTGTTGTAATTTAACTAAAAAAACTAATTAAATTTATTACTTGTCTTTAAGAAACAAACCTTTCTTTATATTTCTAATAAAATATGTACCCAATGAGAATTATGTGTGTATTCACATGCTATTCTATAAATAAACCTTAAAAAAAATATAAAATTAAATAATTTTTAGGAAAAATTTCCTAATCAGAAATGTTTTTTTAACCAAAAAAATGGAAAATTTTTTCCCATTTTCTAGTTCAAATTTGTCCTTCTTTTAAAGAAAAATATGGACTAAAAAGTAGGAATACATGGCAATGGTGCTAAATCATTATCAATTTTCCTTGGATTTAGTTAGTTTTCCCATTTTTAGTTAGTTTTTTTTCTGAGTGTAGTTTAAAGATTATAATTTGTTTCTAATTTTAGTATAAATTTTTATTAATACATTTAAATAAAATATATTTGCACTTTAAATCAATAGTAAAAGTTTACTTAAAATTTTATCGATGTTGTGTTCTGTATATATATCCAAATAGTATTGATATTGTTGGGAATTTCAGTGTTATTTTTCAGTTTAATCCTCACAAGAATTAGCTTTCTTCCAAAAAAACCAACCTTTGGCCCCTGTGAATATTGAGACTAATAAATAATAAATAAGTATTTGTTGTAAAAAACGATTGAAAAAAATAAGAAATTATAAAAAAATACATATTTAAAATGTCAAAATATTCAACTTTTACATGGAAATTCAACAAAAAATTAAAATGCATTTTTAACTCCACATTACTTACGTTCCTATCAATCAATTTTTACGTTTGAACACGCAAATTGAAGCTTAAAGTCCCTCCTATTGAACAAAAAAAATTGCGTAAAAAAATACCAATCCGGTCAAAAGTTATAGAGTTTTGACCGCTATCTCGCGAAATTGACCACTGTGCGGCGATTTCCTGCAAAATTTTAATTTTCTTTTTTATACAAATTATCACAACTCTGTCAATTATTATCCGATTTTTTCAGGATAAAGCTTATCGTAATAAGAATTAAATTATCTTAAAAAAACGTTCATAAGTACAAAGGTTGTTAAACGAACTATAGCAGAAAAAAATCGATAAACTCAAAAAATTTTCAAAAAATAACAAAAAAAAAATGATTTTATTAAAAAAATTAATAGCCCGAGTAAAAATAAACATATATAACAATATATAACTTGATGCAAACATAATAAATCATATATGATTATACATCGCGTGAGTTATTTTCAAAATTTTTTAAATGCAGTCATATGTAGTTATAAATATTTGAATCATGATTCGGATTAAAAGGTTGATATAATTATATAAAATTATATGAGGGTCAATACAAAATATGTTTTTCTGTATAATTTAATATAAAATTATATATATCCTATTCTGTTCCAAATATAACACTATATGTTTCCATTTAACCAACAATTTTCTAAGTTTTTTAGACAAAGTGTAAGAAACTTTTTAAAATGTTTCTAAACATTTCCTTGTTAGGGTTATGTATATCACCTATCTGGTTCGAAGCGTACCCGAACATTTTTTTTGTTTAAGAAAATTATATGTTTGGTGAATGTATCGTTGACCTGTGGTGTATCTCAACCCAAACCAAAAAACACCAGGATTTTACATGTTTTTGTGCAATTAGATCTAATTAGATCCACCAATATAAGGCAATGTCTGGTCAAAACTCGGATGAAATCAAATTATATTTTATACAAGTTGATCTTTTTTAATGCAAAAACATCCACCATTATTCGGATCAAATTGCGTATAAATAGATATTATGTTACATATCATTATAAATTGTATCATATACAAATTTTTACTGGGGAGATATCTTTCTTTTACGTATTGACCAATTCACACACATGAAAAGCCCAATCCTTTTTCTATCCAAAACAGTTTAAAAATTTGAAATCGGTTAAAATTTTCTGAATTACACATGGTTCAGTAAGAAAAATAAAAAAAAAACGTTTTTTGACAATAACTCTTAAATTTGATGGTGTCTGGCAAGTTTACTGGGCATTTTTGTGATCTACTCGACAAGACCAACAACCTATACTATGTCACACCAGAAGTATTTTTTCACTGTAGCACAGTGTTATTGTTTTTTCTTTTTTATGCAATCAAAACAATATTTTTAAACATATTTTTAAACATATTTTTTAGCAGATTATGTTGTAATTTTAAAGAAATAGTGTGCTGGCATCCTTTGCTCAAGAAATTTTTTTTAATTTTTTTTTTCGTTTTTTATACAACTAACACGATTATTAGTCTCATAATAGACAAATTTAAAAAAAATCAGTTTATTTATTGCTAATTTTACAGAACATTTTTTTTTTTAGTTTAAATTAAAAAAAAAAAAACTATTACTGTTCTCATGAAAACAAAGTTTCTAATAACAAAAATTTTCTAAAAAATGTTTCAGCTGATTTCTCTGCTGTTATGACAGATTTCTCTGCTGATTTCACCTAGATAATCATGACAGATTTTCAGCAAACCGCGTATGCTAAAATTATCAGATTTCTAATATGGCTCAAAATGAGTGTATTTTCAGAAGATTATTCTGCTGATTGGACAGAGAATTTATTTTAAGAGTAACAATTTTTGACATATGTAAATGGATCTGAAAAGCTTCCCGAAAACACTCTTGGTGCCTTATAGCATATAATGTCTTGTATCTTAAAAAAAACACACTAGGTTAGATCCACTCCTCTGAGATACACACAAAATATTTTGTGAGTAAATCTTACTAAAAAACGTTTAAAACAATCGTTTTTACTTTTAAAAACCGGTATACTTATATTTCATTTGAAAGAACATACTTTTTCAGTTATATTTAAACGTTAATAAATGACTAGACATTCCGTAAAAACAAATGATATTTCAGTTATTTTCACTGTTTACATTTTTTTGTTTTGTGGAGTAAAACTATATTTTTTTTTAATAACAAACTACAAAAACCAATGGCCCTTACCACAAGAAAACAAAAAGTCTATTTTAACAAAAGTTTTATTTTAAATTTCAAATTTTCAATACATTTTTTGAAAGTCGATTTTAAAAACAAAAACAATTTGTATGGAAATAAAATTAAAAGCTTATTTTAAATATATTTTATTTTTCTATGGTAACGTTTAAAACAACTTGAACCAAAACTTTTTGAATAACCGTAAATAGTTACTGCAAAACTTGTCTGGGTGTATCTCATTTAAAAAAGCATACCATTTGAAATTTCGATAAACATATGTACAACTAGCTGTTTTGCACCCGGCGTTGCCCGGGTTGAAAAACATATATAATCAATGAGTTATTTATTAGTCAGTTTAATTACTGCTTCGTGACTTGAGGGTTGGTCGATTTTTTCGATTTTTCTCAGCGTGGGGAACATGGTATGTATGTGTTCCTCCGTCATGGGAACAATCCTTATATTAATGTATTTCTTTAATATTTATTAATGTATTTCTTTAATGGCTTTTAAAAGGAACCTACAGTTCCCTCCTCGGTTAACCCTTTATGTGGTGAAAACTTCAATAAAGATATAACTTTCACTGAAGTTCAAGTGGGAGTGGCATTTAACGCATTTAGTTAAATTTTGGTCTCATGTGACCTATAGTTCCCCTATTGGTTAGCTCGTGAAAAAAATTGCAATTAAATTTGTTCAGCAGGTTTTTCACGTTTGCGGAACTGGCAGACATAACTCTCACTAAAGTACAAAGGGATGTGCCATTATATGCCTTTTGTATCAATCGCTATTTAATATTGCCTACAAAGTGGCGTGCCATTATACAGAAAAAAATTGTTTTTAATTTAATACAAAGGGGTGCTGCATTTTAAGCCCCTTGGACCGATCGACACGGTAAATACCATCTATGGTGAAAATTGTTTTTAAATTTGTTTAACCGTTAACGCGTGAGTACGCGTTAACGTTTACCACAGCTATTTAGTTCAATAAGAACTAAATAGCTGTGGTAAAAATTATAATAACATAGGGTTCGCCGTTTAAGCGTGATTACGTAAAGGCAGAATAAACTTTCAGTACAATGCAAAAGACGTTGCAGTTGATACAGACTAAAGTTCCCGCCTCTGTTAGTACTGTCTTTGGAAAATGTTTTGGTAAAATCGGCTTAGTAGTTTAAGCGTTATTAAGGAACAGACCTAATCTAATAAAATAAAAAGGGGCGTGCTATATTATTTTTTTATTTAAATCGGTATGGTCGTTTAAGCATGATTACGGAACATTCCGAAAAACGTTCAGTATAGTACAAAGGGGCGTGTCAAAGAGGCGTGACATTTTCCGCCTCTTTGTGCAAATGCGCTCTATTTATAATCTATAGTTTTCTCTTCGGTTAGTACTATCATTGGTAAAAATTTCACTAAAATCGGTTCAGCCGTTTATGCGTGATTACGGAATAGGAAGAAATAACGGTCAATGTAATACAAAGGGGCGTGCCATTTTACGCCTTCTTTTTTGATCGCCCCCTATTGTGGCCTATAGTTCCCGCCTCGGTTAGTACTATCTGTGGTGAAAATTTCATGAAAATCGGTTAAGCCGTTCTTTACTTATTGCGGAACAGACAGACAGACAGAAAGACAGACAGACAGACAAACCAACAATCAGATTTATAATATTAATAGGGATTAAAAGTGAGTTATTGGTCCTTTATTGAATTTTTGATGACTTTGCGGGGCTATAAATATGTGAAGGAGTCTAGATTTTCGTTGAAAGCAGCTCCTCAGGATATGCATTTAGATATGCTTCTTTAAATGTAATCATCAATTCCCTTCATATTAGCCTGTTGTGCTCGATTTTTTAATATTGGTAAACTTAAATATTGCATTTTAAGACTTTATTGACATGATGCATTTATTTCATTAAAAAAATTCTTGCAAAAATTTCAAACTTACAAAATGATCAAACTTATGATAACGTACATTTCTCTGGCGAAAATAAGTTTTCTTTATAAAGAACATATTTTAATTTGTTTGAAAGTACAAAAATTGTTAACATGTTAGTTTCAGCAAAAAGTTAATATTTAAATTGAAAACATATTTCTTAACAAAAAGTTGAAACAAGTTGATACATGTGGGGGTTAGAGTGGCACTTAAAAATTATTTTTTTTCTTTATAAAAAATAATTATTTTTAATTTTCGTCTTTTTCATTTTTCCCCAAAACCCGAAACATTGACCAAAAAGTGGCACGGGTTAAAATTGTTCAATTTTCCTGATACTTTTACCCAATTATTGTTAGATTCAATAACACAATTTCCGACCCACCCGTATTGAAAATCGAAAATTAAATTGTTAAGTGCTACTCTAGTGAGGGTGTAATTGTAATAATTTGGCTGCAACAAATTTTAAATACCCACCCATTAAATAAACTGAAAATCTTTAATTCTCATTTATTTTGTATAAAAAGTTTTGTTTACCAACCTACAGTTTTTCTTTGGCAATTGTATTTCAGAAATTATCAATTGTAGTAATTGTGTTAATATATTGTTGGACTGTTTATTTTATAAATAAATTTTTATTTAGTTCGATTTGAGTCCATATTAATTATTTCTGAGAAATATTAATTGTTGTACAATAAGAAAATCTGAAAAAAAAACAAGTGACAACACAGGCTAAGTGGAGATGTTGATCGCTTTCGAAAGATGCTTCCCGTCCATCATCAGCACTCCTTCGATTGCCACACACTTAATGTGTGTTAGATTAAAATTAGCCATTTGAATGAAACTTTTGAACAAATTGAATATCGGAATTACTTCTCTTTATGTTAAATAACCCGTATTCACCATCATTCGTGTTGTATTCATTTGGCAGAAACTTAATCAATCTCAACTTTTATCAGAGTTGTATTTTTCCCATTGTTAACCCTTAGTAGGACTTTTCAAATTTTGAAAATGTCCGTTAGGTTTGAATTTTTGTTTCATATTTCTAATTCATAGAAATATTACTAAATTGCAATGCCCCTTATGAGTTGTGTAGTAATTGTGTATATATATTGTTGCACTGTATATTTACAACTGAAGTTTTTATTTTGTTCGGTTTGAGTCCATATTAATTACACTGTGCTACAGTGAACTAATACTTCTGATGTGACATAGTATAGGTTGTTGGTCTTGTCGAGTAGATCACAAAAATGCCCAATAAACTTGCCAGACACCTTCAAATTTTTGAGTTATTGTTAAAAAAACTTTTTTTTGGGACTTTTCTCACTAAACCTTGTGTAATTCAGAAAATTTTCAACCGATTTTAAATTTTTAAACTGTTTTGGATAGAAAAAGGATATGGCTTTCCATGTGTTTGAATTGGTCTATACATATAAGAAAGATATCTATTGGTTTTTTCTATATAATCAAATTTTTACCTTTATATTTATGAGCGTTTTTTTAAAGATAATTTTATTCTTAATACGATAAGCTTTGTCCTGAAAAAATCGTATAATAATTGACAGAGTTGTGATAATTTTTCTAAAAAAGAAAATTAAGATTTTGCAGGAAATCGCCGTTTAGATAACCCAGGCATAAAGCTCATCGCATTCACAATTAAATTTTATTTAGAAATACGTTTATTAATATAAATGTTGTTGAAAAAACTATAGCAGAAAAAAAATCGATAAACTCAAAAAATTTTCAAAAAATTACAAAAAATTAGATATTGTTGAAAAAATCAATACATATCTTTCTTATATGTATAGACCAATTCACACGCATGAAAAGTCCTATCCTTCTTTTATCCAAAACAGTTGGAAAATGTAAAATCGGTTGAAAAATGTTTAAGTTACATGTGGTTTAGTGAGAAAAGTAAAAAAAAAAACGTTTTTTGACAATAGCTTTAAAATATGAGGGTGTCTGGCAAGTTTGATGGGCATTTTTGTGATCTTTTCGACGAGACCTACAACCTTAACTACCTCATTTTAAAAGTATATTCGATTTTGTGTTTTTTGTAGCACAGTGAGAAAATATACAGAAATGTTTGCAAAAGAAGTCAACATTTTTAACCAAATCTACATATTTTTTTTCATTCGTTTTTTTCGTACCAATTTATATGTTTTTTTTTTGTTAAAATAAATAAAAAATTAAAATACATTTCTAAACAGGAATCTGTTACCAGAAAAATTTAATCGAATCATCTTCTCGAGATATAGGCAGTTTAACTCGTTGCGGATTAAGCCCGCAAAACCAACGAAGTTGACTTCTTTTGCAAATATTTCTGGATATACTGAACCAGGCACGTACGCAGGGGGGGTGCCCTGGGGGCCCGGGCCCCCCCCAAAATGTCTTGGCCATATACAAATTTTAAGACATTGCACTACAAAATATTCGTTTGTTAACAAAAATAGGCTGAGTATTATTTTTTTTATTTATCTCTAATCTAACTAGGGGTTTTTTATAGTGTTTATAATTCGGTTAATCGATTAACCGATTCCTCGATTAATCGCCTCTATTTCGGTTAATGTCGAAACAAATAATTTAAAACGCAAATAATTATTCGACCCGAATACTCGGTTAAAATGGTTCGATTAACCGGTTAATATTATTATCTCTATATTCTACTATAATTTGTTTGAAACACTTCCTCTTTTTTACAAACACTTCCGAAAAAAGTCAAAACTACAGAAAAAAAATATTCAGAAACCAGCAATTAATAGTTTAGAAATTTCATTTAAAATCATTTAAAATTCAGAAATCCTAATTAAAGTTTTCAAACGCCATATTGAAAATCTCAATTAAAATTCAGAAAATCCCAATTGAAATTCAGAAATCCCAATTGAAATTCAGAAATCCCAATTGAAATTATGAAATCCGAATCGAAATTCAGAAACGCCCAATTAAAATTTACGAAAGCTCAATCCAAATTCAGAAAAGCTTTTTGAAATTTGATATTCAGAAACTCCCAATTTCACAAAATTGAAGCCTACTGAAATTAAAAAATCTTAATTGAAATTTAGAAAAGCAAAATTGAAATTTAAAAATTCTAAATGAAATTCAGAAAAGATAATTCAGTTTCTAAAGAGATAATAAAATTCAGAAATCTCAATTGAAATCCCAATTGAAATTTAGAAAAGTGAAATCAAATTATATAAATCAAAACTAATATTTAGAAGACACCAATTAAAATTCTGAAAAGCACAATTAAAATTCAAAAATCCCAATTGAAATTAAGAAATACCAATTGAAATTTAGAAAAGCCAACTGAAATTCACAAATCTGAATTGATATTCATAGCTTACAAAATCAAAATTTAAAAATTACAATTATAAGGAAATTGAAATTTTGAAATCCCAATTGAAAAACGGAAATGGCCAATTGAAACTCAGAAATCCCGATTGAAATTTAGAAAATTCCAAATAAAATTTTAAAGAAAAAAATTTTAAATAAAAATTTTAAAAAGTTGATTATGTTTTTAATAATTATTTTTTATTGATATGGGCCTCTGTTCTGTCTTTTACAACTTTTCAATTCACATGAAAATTTCCGAATCACATGAAATCAAGTTTAGTATTTTGTTGATCACGTTTTCATTCGAAGTTGAAATCGAATAATTTAAATTTAAAAAATTATAAGGAAAAAAGTGCATTCGTTTTACTTTCACCAAATTTTATTTATGTGAAACAAAACGAAAAAGAAATTCGGATGTGAAATCTAGAACACCAAAAAAATTCGGAAATTTTAATTTTCACATTTTTTATGTGAATTACTTTTTTTGGAACAGCGGCCATGATAAAAATTATTAATGGATTTCGAAAATGTCCATGAATTGAGAATAAATGTACTTTTGCGATAGTAAACTTTTACAAATTTTAGTAATTAATACTATTTCTTTCGTGATGGGTACAAAATCAATTAAAATAGTAATTGAAACTCTTTCTAATTTTTTGTGTGTGTATAAAGACTGAAAATTAAATTTTACTTAAAATACTTTTATTTTTTGTTACATTACTTTAAAAAAATCGTTTAAAACTAATTTTTCATTGTTTTTGACGATTAATCGATTAATCGCCACTTTTTCCGATTAATCGAGCCGAATAACCGATTAACCAATTTTCGTCAATTTTCGAATAATGCCCTAACCGGTTAACCGGCAGGGTCGAATAATTGGAAACACTAGTTTTTTATGAAAATTTCAAAATACTGAAAAAATACAATAAAAATTTTTGATTGAAAAAATTTAAAAAATTCGTTAACTTTTACGGTACCTCAAAAAGGTAATTACGACTGACCATAAGTTATGCATCATAAATATTATTCCATTAGCTTTAATCTCGACTGCCACATTTGACTAAATTTGTGATATAGAAAAATTTACATCGAAAATTTTCTATAGAAAAATTTACTTTTAAAATTTTTTTATCGAAAAATTTACTATCGAAAATTTTCTATAGAAAAATTTACTATCAAAAATTTTCGATTGTAAGTTTTGCTGAAAAATTTTGATATTTAAAAATATATTTTATGTCTTTAGATAACTAAATGATAACATCAAAAATATAATTTGAAATGGTACAGTTTTGGTGAAAACGGAGATTTTTTACGATATTTTTCAAAGGGTTTGAGATTTTTTTTGGAAAATAATGTTTTAAAACATATGCAGTGAAAATTGTGTCCTCTACACTAATTTGAAGATTTTGTTGTTTATAAGCAAAATTTCTCAAAATCAAACAACTTTTTCTTAGAACCTGAGAGTTTTTCTATACGAAAAATGTCTTAAAATCTAAGAAATTTTTTATACGAAAAATGTCTTATAATCTGAGAATTTTTCTACACGAAAAATTTCTCAGAGTTAAAAAGTTTTTCTGTTCAAAAAATGTCTATACAAAAAATGTTTTAAATCGTTTAATAGTAAAAATCTTTCTATGGTCAAAATATCTTGGAATTCTATTTTTTTTATTCAAAAACTGTAAAAATAAAAAAAATTTCCGGCAATGTAAGGAGTCATTCTATCAAAAAATTTCTCAAAATCTTTGATTTTATTACGATAATTCGTATCTTAGAATCGGAGAATTTTCTATACCAAAAATGCTCTTAGAAGTTTTCTGCATAAATATGGTTTATAATTCAAAAACTCTAAAAAAAATATATGAACAATTTAAAAATGTGTCACACAGTTTTAATTTTTTAAGCGTAAAGTATATTTGAGAAGTTTTAAATAAAAGTTTCATAAATTTTCACTTTTTAAAAAAAAATAATTCGACTCCTTTTTAAGTTTTAAATATATGTTTTGTTTTCTAAAAATGCAAAAAAAAAATTTGGCTCAAAACCATTGAGGCGAAAAAACGAAATTAAAAAAAAATGTTGGCCCCCCCCAAAATAAATTCCTGTGTACGTGCCTGTACTGAACGGATTTTAAATTTTAACCCCACGTTCTCTTTACTGTAGTGTCTTCTTTGCATACCAGCATTAAACGGGAAATTTCTTGCGAAATTTGGATAGTTATAAGGCTACAACGAAAAAACGACATTTTCAACTTACTTACATGTCCTGATGGTATCCCTGATCGTATCTATTCCGGTTTTTTTTTGCAAAAGTTAGATAATTGTATTGGGAGTTCGAATAAAAAAAAAAGTATGAATAACTTTAACAAATTTGTCGGTTTTAAGGGCCTGGTCCACACAAATTAAAAATGCATATTTCTCGAAAAGGCGATTTGATACGATTTTTCTGATGTCAGATTCATGTTTCGGAGGCAAAAAATACTTTAGGAAATGTGTTTTAATTTTTTTTTTCAATTTTAACAAAAAAATCATAAAAATTGGAATAAAAAAATGTATGAAAAAAATATATCAAAATTTGGTTCAAAATTTTGATTTATTTTGAAAATACATCTGGATATACTCTTTGGATTTGGCTTTTAAACCCAGGTTCTCTTTATTGTAGTATCTTTTTTACACATCTGCTTTTAACAGTAAGTTTTTTGAAAAATTCGGTACTTATAAGGACATAACCAAAAAATGGATATTTTGAACTTCCTTATAATGTCTTGATGGTATCCTTGATCGTATCGAGTCCGGATTTCTTGCAAAAGTTAGGTAATTTTATTGGAAATTCGAATAAAAAATATGAATAACTTTAACATACACTTTTCCAATAATCAAAAAAAATTCTGTTTTGAGGGCTTGGCCCACAAAAAATTAAAATGCCCATATCTCGAGAAGGCGATTCGATATAACTTTTCTGATGACAGATTCATGTTAAGGAGGCTAAAATACTTTAGAAAATGTGTTCAAAATGTGCAAAAACCGTGTTAAGTAGTGTAACTGGTAACTGTATCGTGCGCACAATATTTACATTGATGGACATCGCTTAATCGACTCAAAAAGTGATTCTGAGCCATTCATTATTTCAGGTAGTTGCAAACATCAGCACAAAGTCAGTATACCCTGAACCACAGAGTGGGTGTTGTGTATAAAAGTATTATATAAATATGTGTTGAAGATTTTTTGATACAATAATTTTTTTGTAGGTTTTTTTCATCAATAACAAAATGCATCTATTAAAAAAAAAATCGAAAATAAACCACTGTGAGACTAATATGCATCAAAGAACAAATTTTATTTACGATTCATTGTAATACAAATATAAAAAAACTTATGATTATTTTCCTGTAAAATATTTGGCATGTTTTTCTACATACTCGTATCTAGGTGTATTGTTCATATTTTTATCAGAATTCATTTTCCACAAAACAGCCATGATTTTTTTTTTCTTTTTTTTCCCCCTTTGGTTATTCATTATATTGTAATTTTAATCCATTGTTTTCTATCAATAAATGATTACACAGCTTTATTTTTTTAATGTTAACCAAAAGAATCACAATGTAAAATGCAAGTAATAATATTATTGTTTAAACAAATAAAAGAGGTGTTCCTAAAATCAAAAACCACTTTTTTTGAGCAAAATCTGTTCAGCGGTTCAAAAGTTATGAAAGAAAATGTAGGGATACCTCGAAATTGTTGGTACATTCAACATAACCTAAAAATACAAAAATGCTTTAATTCGGCTGCTTGTTGACACCTGTGAACAGAATTGATTACCGAATGTTATTAAAAGAAGTATAAACATATTTTTTTTATAAAAAATGCCTGCGATTTTTGTAATCTTGCACAAAACATTAAATCATGATAATGTTTTGCGGAAGATTTGGGTGTACTTGCCAAAGTAAAGTTTTTTTAGAAAAAATAATGTTATATTACTTTGCTATTCCATGCAAAACGAATTGACATATCAGTCGAGGACCCCATTAAAAACCAAAAGAGCTGAACATTTCGTATGTGAGTGCAAAAATAAGTGCAAAAAAGTTTTTTTACATTTTGAAAAGTATAAAAGATTCGGCACCAAAGAATATAACACTCTCACTTGTTTTATGTACATTTGATAAACAAATGGAAAATTTTTATGCGAAAAGCTTAGACTTGTTGAAAAAGTAGTTTTGGTAAAAAAAATGATTTTTTTCACGAAAAACAAAATTTGTTAAAAAAAAAATTTAACGAACCCAAACTTTTTGGTGAAAAAAAATTTTGATGAAAAAACGGTTTTGATGAAAAGAAAAATTTTTTGATGTAAAAAAAAATTGATGAAAAAAAAATTTTTTTTGGTGAGAAAAAAATTGATAATTAAAAATTTGATAAAAAAATTTTATGAAAAAAAAAATTGATGAAAAAAATATGATAAAAAAAAAATTATGAAAAAAAAAATTTGATGAAAAAAAAAAGTTGATGAAAAAAAAAAATTAATTAAAAAAAATTGATACAAAAAAAAAACTTTATGAAAAAAAAAATTTTGATGAAAAAAAAATTTTTTTGATGAAAAAAAAAATAAATTTGATGAAAATAAAAACTAATGAAAAAAAAAATGATGAAAAAAAAAATTAGATGAAAAAAAATTTTGATGAAAAAAAATTGATGAAAAAAAAATTTGATAAAAAAAAATTGATAAAAAAAAGTTAGATAAAAAAAAATTTATAAAAAAAAAATTTGATGCAAAAAAGTTTGATGAAAAAAAAAAATTTTACAAAAAAAAATTGATGGAAAAAAAATTGATGGAAAAGGAAATTGATGAAAAAAAAAAAAATTGATGAAAAGTTGATGAAAAAAATGTTTTTTTTGTTGAAAAATAATTATGTTAGTTTTTATTCACCAGCTGGTGAAAAACGGTTTTATTCACCTCGAGGTGAATTATTATCCAAGTTACAAACCCAAGTTATTAAAATTTTTGGTTTTAAGAAAATTAAAATAGTAATTCTTGTTTTTTTTCGTTAATTGTTAGCTTATATAGTCAAACTGGGGTGGCATCCTGCAACTTTTTTAAAATTAGACACCAGCCTAAAAACATTATCATGTTAAAAAAAAAATTCGTCGATTTTATTTTTTTCACAAAAATTTTTTTTTCCGAATTTTTTTCAAAAATTTTTTTTCGTTTTTTTTTTTTTGCAAATAAACTTTTTGTTCATGTGGAGGGTATCAATACATTCGGTAAGGTCAAATTTAACTTTCTTACTTTTTTTTTTTTTAATTTTTGTCTTAGGATTTTTCGGAAAACAAATTAATCATGCCCACCTTTACGCCTCCATTTTTCGATATATCTAAAATCGGAGAACGGCTGGATCGATTTGACTTAACTTTTTTTTCGTAGTCCAACTTAGGTTTAAACGGAAATATAAATTTTTCAAACCCATTTTTATTTTGATATATCTAAAATAGAAGAACGGCAGGGCCATATTAGTAGTGTTTGTTAACGTTCGTGATAGTACAACTAATGTTTTTATGGAAAGAAAAATTGTTCACTCCCACTTTTTTCTACACATCTAAAATCGGAGAACGACTTGCCTGATTTGGTAAATTTTTTCTTTAATGATCATTATAGTAAGGATTTTACGAAAATAATTATTTTCCTCATCCATTTCAAAGCCCACATTTTTCAATATCCTTAAAATTGCAACACTTGAGAATGCCTGGACCGATTTGGATAATTTTTTGTTTTAAGTGTTCATAATAGTCCATATATGAGGCATTCCACACAAAATGTTCAGCAAAAAAAAAGTTGTGTCGTGTCAATATGAAATCATTTGCAAAGTATTCGCTCTTAGGGTACTATTAAATAACAAAAATAAAATTTAAGTTTTTTCAAAAAGTGTGCCTTGTAGGCGTGGTCAAAAATTGAAAATATCTTACTTTTTTGTCTGAGCATCTTTACTTCAATATTTATGCAAATTAAATGAAACAAAGTAAAGTCCTAAAGACAAAAGTTTTTTATAGATTTTCAAATTTAAACTTAAACTTTATTTATCAAAAAACATGCCGCAATTTTATTTTTTTTTTTTTAATTTTTTAAAAAAAAGTTAAAGTGCTTTTCTATTTGTTCTGAAATTTTCAGAGATGTGTTTTGCCTTGTTTTCGAGAAATCAAATGTCAAAGATTGCAACACGCTAAATTTACACAATAATGGTGTATAAAACGTGTGCGTTTGAGTAATATCAATACTTAAAAAATATTTTAAGAGGCGATGGTAGTGTGAGTGAGTTTTTAATAACGATTACGCACGCTCATGAAAGAACAAATTTAGTCACGCACGATATTTTATTTTGTTCACGCTCATTCACGCACACGTGAGTAGAAAAAAATAAGTCACGGTCACGATGTTCACGTAAGCGTGAGTAAAATAAAATATCGTGCTTGAATATTTTTTTTTCGTTTATTAGCGTGCGTGATCGTAAACAAAAACTCACTCACGCTCCCACCGCCTCTTAAAATATTTTTTAAGTATTGATATTACTCATACGCACACGTTTTATATACCATTATTTAGGGCTGTCAATCACGAAATCCCGAATCCCGAAATCCCGGGATTTTTGTCAATAAAATGAATAATATTCCAACTCACTAACCATTAAGCCACAGTCACGGAGCCCTTTGACCAAAGTTTGCAGGTTTTTGGCGAAAATTTTCCAAAAATTCGAAACTTTGATCGAAGGGCGCCACGGGTAATTTTAATCCGACTGGCCTCTAATTTGTACCACATAAGTTTAGGCGTAGGAGAATAAAAATTTTCCCGGACGTTCAAAATTGGAAGAAAAACTTTTTTATAAAAAAAATGCAAGTCTAATGTATTATATTATTATTTTTCACCTTTAAATGATTTTATTATTTAAAATCTTCTTTAAATAAGTTTTATAATTATACAGTGCAACAACGAAAATCGAAATGGGATGAAACCAAAAGCAAATAACAGTTGTCATTTTCCATAACAAACCCCTCAAGGCTTTTTTAGTTTATTGCTAAATATTTAATAATAATAATTACTTGAAAACTGGATAAGTGGCGTATACTTAATTTTTTAAATGCCTTTAAATAACAATCAGAATAATTAGAAATCATTTTAATAATTTCGTTGTAGCAAAATCGACCCAAGGGTTTTCTTGGGAATCAAACCCTCGACTCCCTGCTTAATAGGCTAGCACGCTACCAACTAACCCACAGTAGCCCCCTTAATATGCACAATTAAATTGAAACATAAAGAGTCTACTATTTTTTTACTTTATAATCAAAGAAATTTAATCCCGAAATCCCGAAAAATCACGGGATCCCGAAAAGTCGATTTTCAAATCCCGAATCCCGGGATTTTAAGAAATCGATCCCGTTTGACAGCCCTACCATTATTGTATAAAATTAGCGTATTGCAATCTTTGACATTTGATTTCTCGAAAACAAGGCAAAACACATCTCTGAAATCAGAACAGATTGAAAAGTACTTTAACTTTTTTTTAAAAATTAAAAAAAAACAAGTATTTCTTACTATGCCGAATCTTTAAATGCCCTCCACCAATGTAATGATTTAAAAAACAAAAAAGTTTGCTTTATTTATACCACAGGAAATAAAAAAGTACCAAAAAGTGTACTTCCGGTACTTTTAATAAAAGGTACTTTTTATAAAAGGTACTCTTTATTAAAAGTACTTTTTATAAAGGGTACTTTTTATAAAAGGTGTTTTTTATAAAAGGCGCTTTTATATAAAAGGTACATTTTATAAAAGGTACTTTTTATAAAAGGTACATTTTATAAAAGGTACATTTTATAAAAGGTAATTTTTATAAAAGGTACTTTTTATAAAAGGTACTTTTTATAAAAGGTACTTTTTATAAAAGGTACTTTTTATAAAAGGTAATTTTTATAAAAGGTACTTTTTATAAAAGGTACTTTTTATAAAAGGTACTTTTTATAAAAGGTACTTTTTATAAAAGGTACTTTTTATAAAAGGTACTTTTTATAAAAAGTACTTTTTATAAAAGGTACTTTTTATAAAAGGTACTTTTTATAAAAAGTACTTTTTATAAAAGGTACTTTTTATAAAAGGTACTTTTTATAAAAGGTACTTTTTATAAAAGGTACTTTTTATAAAAGGTACTTTTTATAAAAGGTACTTTTTATAAAAGGTACTTTTTATAAAAGGTACTTTTTATAAAAGGTACTTTTTATAAAAGGTACTTTTTATAAAAGGTACTTTTTATAAAAGGTACTTTTTATAAAAGGCACTTTTTATAAAAGGTACTTTTTATAAAAGGTACTTTTTATAAAAGGTACTTTTTATAAAATGTACTTTTTATAAAAGGTACTTTTTATAAAAGGTACTTTTTATAAAAGGTACTTTTTATAAAAGGTACTTTTTATAAAAGATACTTTTCAAAAAAGGTACTTTTTATAAAAGGTACTTTTTAGAAAAGGTACTTTTTATAAAAGATACTTTTCATAAAAGGTACTTTTTATAAAAGGTATTTTTTATAAAAGGTACTTTTTATAAAAGGTACTTTTTATAAAAGGTACTTTTTATAAAAGGTACTTTTTATAAAAGGTACTTTTTATAAAAGGTACTTTTTATAAAAGGTACTTTTTATAAAAGGTACTTTTTATAAAAGGTACTTTTTATAAAAGGTACTTTTTATAAAAGTTACTTTTTGTTAAAGGTACTTTTTATAAAAGGTACTTTTTATAAAAGGTACTTTTTATAAAAGGTACTTTTTATAAAAGGTGCTTTTTATAAAAGGTACTTTTTATAAAAGGTACTTTTTATAAAAGGTACTTTTCATAAAAGGTACTTTTTATAAAAGGTACTTTTCATAAAAGGTACTTTTTATAAAAGGTACTTTTTATAAAAGGTACTTTTTATAAAAGGTACTTTTTATAAAAGGTACTTTTTATACTTTTTGAAAACGGTACAGAATTTTAGCAAAGTACTTGTTCTAGAATGTTTTATTTCACTAAAGGATCCTACATTCTAAATTTCAAGTTTGAATAACCATTATTTCAGTAAATAAAAAAAAAGTACCAAAAGTACTTTTTTACCCATTTTACCCCCGTAGAATCCACATTGGCAAAACCCGAGCCTTACACTAAAAATATTTTGTAAGTAAATTCAACTGAAAAAACGTTTAAAACAATCGTTTTTCCTTTTAAAAAACGGACTACTTATATTTCATTTGAAACAACAGACTTTTTCAGTTATTTTTAAACGTTAATAAATGACTAGACATTCCGTAAAAACAAACGATATTTCAGTTATTTTAACTGTTTACAATTTTTCATTTTGTGGAGTAAAAATTAAGTTTTTTGAATAACAAACTACAAAAACCGTTCTTCTGTAAAATTATACGGTATAATCAGTCACAAATAATTTAACTGATCAAAATATTTTTCCGTAACTTTTGTAGTTTATTGTTTTAATAACTGTGTAAATCATTCAATATTTTATTTTCTTTGAAAAACAAACGATAAAACGTTTAAAACGACTTTAACTAAAAACTTTTTGAATAACCGTAAAAAAGTTACTGTAAAATTTTTCTGGGTGTAGTGAATCTTTTTTCCGGAAGGTGAACCGACATTGCAAATTTTTAATTTTCTAGTACCATTATTTAAGGAAATATAAAATGTAACAAAAGTACATATGTTTACCCTTTTTACCCTATTAGAAACATCATTCGCAAAAACCAAGTCTAAGGGGATCTATATTCCGGGAGGTGAACATACAGTCCAAATTTCAAGTCTATGTAAAAATTTTTTAAGGAAATATAAAAGGTACCAAAAGTACAGATTTTTTCCCTTTTTACCCCCATAGAATCAACATTGGCAATAATCCAGCCGTAATGGATCTATATTCCAGGATGTGAACATACTGTCCAAATTTCAAGTTTCTATGACCATTATTTCAGGAGATTTAAAAAGCACCAAAAGTACAGTTTTTTACCTTTTTGACCCCCTTAGAACCAACACTGGCAAAAATCCAGCCTTAATGGATCTATTGTAAGGACCTCCGGTTAGTCCGGGTTTGAAGCTGGGGTAGACTCAGCAGAGCCAGGGTCCTTGCACTAAATTTATAAATGAAGACCACTCCACAAGTTTATTTTTTTCACTGTATGTTTTATTTATTGTTTCTTTTTAAATAATATTGACTATTGTACTTATTTTACGTTGACTTCGATGGCGCTGATACGTGGCGGGAACCCCTAAAACTCCTAGCGAGACTCGGCTGGATGTAATCCACCACGACAGAATGTGATCCCGTCCTAATTCTCTCTCCGGATGTGATCCGGAACCCTACGTCAGTGCTTCCTAACCTCCTTACTGGCAAGGATGTGATCCTCCCAGGTAACCTGGATGTAATCCGGGTTGACTTTCCCGGTTGTAAACCAGGTCCCTACTTCTCTACCTGATTGTAAATCAGGATCCTGGCTTGTTTGGTGTTACCAAACGTTCTGTGTCCCTAAACTGGCACTGTACTTTCTCAGACTTACGCTTGTCCTCACGGATGATGTCCCGCACGCCTGCCTGCTTAGCTTCAATTGATTCTCCACGCTGGCGACCGGCTGCTTTTATACTTCGACATCCTACACTTTTGCTGTTTTGTCGCTACCACATTCTCTCAAATGTTGGATGTGGTTTGATGCAACCTGTTACGATTGTTTTGTTGAGTGCCTGTTTGATACTCTCTCTCCTTTGTATCGTTGTAGGTTTCTTCGTTGTAGTTTTCTTGCCTCGTTGTAGTTATCTTCGTTGTAGTTTTCTTCGTTCCTCTTCAATGTTGCTGCTGGTATGTGTGGCCGAAATTTGCCTGCAAAATTCGGTTCCTTACACCCCCCCCCTTACTTTGAGGGTGGATGCGTACACTCACCCGACCTGACGATGCAACCTTAACCGGACCGTCCTCTTACCTCTCGTCGTTTGTTCTTCCGCTTCTGATGTCATCGAGTGTTAATTTGTCGACACTTGATTTTTTTTTTTTCTCTCCCGATTTATGCTGTCACACGTTTGGAAGCTCACGCACCTTTAACCATTATATTTTTCTAATACTATGTCTTCCTTTTTTTTTTCCTTTACCAGCAAAACCCTTGCAGAATTTCTTTCGTTTGCTCAAACATTTACTTACACGTTGTAAACATTTTCTCCCCTCCACGTTCCATCAAACACACCATCCTCTGCATAAATCGTTACACCCGTTGTTGTTTGTATGTAAAAGAATTTTAAAATTTTTTTCTCCCTCTGCCCACAGTTTCTAATGGTTGTTTAAACTAAAACACTCGTAATGTTTTTTTTTTTCTTCTCTTTTTTCTGCTAGTAAACCGGTTTCAGTATAGTGGCTGCTGTGTGTATATAAAAAAAATCATCTCTTTTTATTCTTCGTTGCTTTGCTTGTTGTTGGTATATTTTTTTTTCTGCAATCTCGTTGTTGATGGTTTGTGTTGTGATGAGTTGTACGTTGAATGTGCGTGTTTGATGTTGGATCTCTTTTATTCTTCGTTGTTCTGCTTGTTGTTGGTATATTTTTTTCTGCAATCTCGTTGTTGATGGTTTGTTTTTGTGATGAGTTGTACGTTGAATGTGCGTGTTCGCTGTTGGGTCCTACTAAAAGTGTTGCCCACTGCAGCGATTTTCAGTATTTCATAGCGCTTTCCAAATAAGCGTTTTTTTTTAAATAATATTTTTTTTTTTTTTTTTTTTTTTTTGTTACGCACTGTAGCGCTTTAATTCATTTTGGCGGCTTTTCCCCTTTAGCGTTTTTTTTTTTTTTTTTTTGTATTTTTTTTTTTTTTTTTTTTTTTTTTTTTTGTATTTGTTTTTTCTTTTGTATTTTTTTTTTTTTTTTGTATTTTTATTTTTTGTATATTTTTTTTTTTTTTTTGTATTTTTTTTTTTTTTTTTTCTTTTTGTATTTTTTTTTTCTATTGATAATCTACTGATCTGCGCTACCCCGGAAGCTCTTTAAGTCGCTCACATGTGCGGTCCTGGTTCGCTTGCCTCCGTCTTCACGTAGTTCCAGGATGACCGGCGACACAAAACGGTGCACCCTGTATGGACCACTAAATTTCGGGGCCAATTTGGCTGCAAAATTGTCAGCCGCACTTGACAAGTGGTGATCCCTTACTAGCACCAGCTCGCCCAGCCTAGGTTTCCAGCTTCTTCGTCTTAGGTTGTAGTAGCTAGCTTGATCCTTGGCGGCCTTTTGTAAATGTTTCCGCACCAAACTAAATATTTCTTTCATCTGCTCCGCTTTAGCTTCCGGACATCTATTCGTCGTACCGGTACCGCTTGTGACTTCGTCATACAATGTTGCCGGAAGTCGAGGTTCACGTCCTTGCACCAGATAGGCCGGGGTGTACTGAGTGGAATCAGCCTTTGCGGTGTTCAAAGCTAGCTGAAGTTCCGGTAGACTCTCGTCCCACGTCTTTTGATTAGCGCCGGCATACTGTGCTATCATCGTCTTCACCGTACGATTAACCCTTTCCGTGGGGTTCTCCTGAGGGGTGTAGGGTGCCGTAAGCTGGTGCTTGACACCTAGCTCTTCGAGGTATCTTCGGAACATCTTACAAGTGAATTGGGACCCATTATCGGTTATCATCATTTTTGGAACGCCAAAGTTGGCTAGTATGCGTTCTCGGAATGCCTTTCGCAGCGTCTCTCCTGTAGCTCTTCGTAACGGTACTAGTTCGGACCATTTGGAAAACTTGTCCGTAAAGACCAGCAACATCGAATTACCGTGTTTTGACCTAGGCAACGGCCCCACAAAATCGGCGCAAACGACCGCCCAGGGTTCTTCAGCAATCCTCGTCAGCATCTGGCCGGCAGGCAGCTGTTGGGATGGCTTATATTTTTGGCATATTTGGCAGTTCCTCACGTACTCTCTTATCTCCCGAAACATACCTGGCCAATAGTATCGGTTTGACACTCTCGCCACCGTTTTGCGAACTCCCAGGTGACCCGCCGTTGGGGAATCATGGTTTTCTTCGAGCACCCTTTTCCTTTGAAATACCGGAACACAGAGCTTCCAAGGAGCGCACTCTTCGTCGTCATCTGTTGTTGGAATATGGCGGTATAGCTGGCCATTGACCATGGTGTAATCGGGAAACTTTTCGGGAAGTCTCGCTACCTCTTCGCAACGCTTCTGCCACCAGGACCACTTCGGTGGGTCATCTTGCACGATTTGACAAACCGCTACTGGCTGTCTGGACAACGCATCTGCGACAACATTGAGCTTGCCTCGTCGGTATTGGATGTCGAAGCTGTATTGCTGGAGTTCAAGGGCCCAGCGAGCTATTCTACCAGACGGACTCTCTATGGAGTTGAGCCACTTTAACGACAGGTGGTCGGTAACCACAGTGAAATGGTAGCCTTCCAGGTATGGCCGCAGCTTTCGTATAGCCCACACAATCGCTAAGCATTCCTTCTCTGTTGGGGAATAGTTCATCTCGGCCTGGTTTAACCTTCGGCTGGCATAGGATATAACTCGTTCCTGGCCGTCGAGCTCTTGGGTCAATACTGCGCCCAAGCCATAGTCGCACGCATCAGTCTGGAGCGTAAACTTTTGGGTGAAGTCTGGGCATGCCAGTACCGGGGCCTCGGTCAAATGCCTTTTCAGTTTTTTAAAGGCGTCTTGCTGTTCTTGGTTCCATTTAAAGTGCTTACCCTTCTTGAGCAGCGACGTCAATGGGTGTACTATCTTCGAGAAATCCGGGACGAAACGACGGTACCAGGAGGCTATTCCCAGACACCTACGTAGTTCTCGGACATTTTTAGGGGGTTGTAGCTCCCGGATGGCAGCTATCTTCTCCGGGTCCGTGTGGACGCCGTTTTCATTAACCATATGCCCCAAATATCGGATCTCTTTTTGGAAGACCTTACATTTTTCCTCGTTAATTTTGAGCCTCGCTTCTCTAAGTCTTCGGAATACCTCGCGTAGATTCGTCATGTGCTCTTCGAGCGACCCACCAAGCACCACAATGTCGTCCAGGTATGCGAAGGCGTGTGGTTCCATCTCTGGCCCGATCACCCGATCTAAAGTCCTTTGGAAGGTGGCGGGTGCAGAAGTTAGGCCGAAAGGCATGACCTTCCACTGGAACAAACCTTTGCCTGCCACGGTGAACGCTGTCTACTCTTTGCTCTCTTCGGACATTGGTATCTGCCAGTAGCCATTCTTCAGATCAATACTGCTGATATATTTTGCGTTCCGCAGTCTATCTAGAATGTGATTGATGCGGGGTAACGGGTAGGCGTCTGACACTGTGCGCGCGTTCAACAGGCGGTAATCTATGCATAGTCGATACGTGCCATTCTTCTTCGGAGCCATCACGATCGGAGCGCTGTATGGACTCTTTGATGGCTCGATACAGCCATTCTTAAGCAGTTCGTCTACCTCATCGTTTATTCGTCGTTGCATTTCGGGGTTTCTTTGGGCATACCTTTGTCGGACCGGTCTATCATCTTTGAGTATAATTTTATGGGAAGCCAATGGGGTCGGACCACAAATTCTTTCAAACTTTGGCAACTCCTCGCTGAGAAACTGCTGAATCTTTTCCTCATCGTGGCTTACGGTTCCCGTTGATATTTCATCGGGTCTTACCATTGCGCATTGCGTTGTTGGTTCACTTCCTCTAAGCTGGATGCGTTCATTACCACATTGCATCTCGAACCCAACGGCACTTAGAAAATCTAGCCCCAAAAGGGCGTCATTCAACATACCTGGCATAACAAATACCTCTAACCTGCAGCATCGACCGCCCAAACTTACGTCTACTCTGATCGCCTCACTTAGTTCCATGGTAGCCCCATTTGCAAGACAAATTCGATTGTCAACCCGTATTACCTCGTGGCTTCCTCTGAGCTTTTCGGCGAAACCTTCACTCACAAAACTTCTAGACGCTCCTGTATCGATTGTTGCCTCTTTTGGCTGGTTGCCGAAATTAACGCATGCATACAGGTGGGTTTTGGTTTGTCGCAACGCAGTTACTGGGGCAAGGCTTCTGGATTGCGGGCCGCCGCCTCCCCTTGCTGCTGGCGCGGTCCGCTGGAGTTTCCCGAGGCTCGTCGACAACAATTCTAGTACGTACGCCTCGACGACCCAACAAAACAAGACGCTGGGGTTTTGGCAATGTTGATATACGTGGCCATCTTGGCCACATCTTCTGCAGGCGGTTCGGGGGTTGATTCTGGGCAAGGCTTGTTCTTGGATTACCTGCTGTGAACGGTCGTTTCTTCTTGATGTGCTTGTTCGATCCTCCAGGCGGTCACGGCTCTTTTCGGGGTGCCGGGCTTGGATAACTTCGAACTGCTCGGCAGCATTGAGTAGCTCCCCAAGATTGTTGAAATCCCTCCTTCGGATATACATTTGATAATCGTATTGCGCATTTCGGTAGATTCGCTCTAGCTGCTGCTCCGCTGTGTAGTTCGCATGCCGCATCATCGTTTGTAAGGCCAGGATGTAATCCTTGAATGCTTCACGAGGCTGTTGCTTTCTTTGGCGAATGTCATCTTCGAGACACTCAAAGTATCCTGGGGGTAGGAAAAACGCCAGAAAACTTCGACGAAAAGATTCCCATGTCTTCCAGTGCTGGTTGTTGCTGCGATACCAGTCCAGGGCTTTACCCGTTAACAGCTCTGGCATCGTTCGTGGCAAGCAATCGAGGTCCAGCCTGTATGCGTCTGCCAGTTCCTCAACCCTTTCTGCGAAGGCGATCGGGTCTTTACCCCCGTCATATTTGCATGTCCATTTACGCACCTTTTCGATTACGGCAGCGTATGACCCCTCTTGTGGTTTAAGGGCCAGCGCAACTGACGTTGCCCCACTTAAGTCAGCGGAATTGTTAGTGCTCGGCCCATACGCCGGAGCTGTGTGACTTATCGATTCATTGGCGAGAGTGTGTGTGGTTGTCTCATCCGCTAATTTTACGGGGCCGGGAAGTCCGTTTTGCGGCGGCGGTACTTTAAGCGTAACGCTGGTGGGCGCGGTGGTGACCACCCGACTTGGTGATGGGCCACGGCTATGCTGTGTCTCCAATTGTTCCAGTCGGGATAGGGTCGTCTCTTTGTGTTCTTCACTGACAACAAACGTAGCTAGCCTCTTACGGAGCTCCTCGACCGTGCCGGTGTCGTCTAAGCCAAATTCCGTCAGGTA
This sequence comes from Pegoplata infirma, assembly GCA_963921195.1. Taxonomy (NCBI): domain Eukaryota; kingdom Metazoa; phylum Arthropoda; class Insecta; order Diptera; family Anthomyiidae; genus Pegoplata; species Pegoplata infirma. The sequence continues at coordinate 129,063,010 of OY992539.1, read as the reverse complement.
TTGGGTTAACTCCTCCTTCCGTAGCGTGTACACCCAGGTGGTGCGTACCATGATGCTGAAATCCTCTCTCGTAGAATGGGATTATGAACCTTACCGGGGTTGATACCTTGGTGATTTATACTAGTTGATTTTAGATGCTCGCTGACACCGTTCCTGATGGTGAAGTGGTCCCTGCTCGGGCGCCAAATGTAAGGACCTCCGGTTAGTCCGGGTTTGAAGCTGGGGTAGACTCAGCAGAGCCAGGGTCCTTGCACTAAATTTATAAATGAAGACCACTCCACAAGTTTATTTTTTTCACTGTATGTTTTATTTATTGTTTCTTTTTAAATAATATTGACTATTGTACTTATTTTACGTTGACTTCGATGGCGCTGATACGTGGCGGGAACCCCTAAAACTCCTAGCGAGACTCGGCTGGATGTAATCCACCACGACAGAATGTGATCCCGTCCTAATTCTCTCTCCGGATGTGATCCGGAACCCTACGTCAGTGCTTCCTAACCTCCTTACTGGCAAGGATGTGATCCTCCCAGGTAACCTGGATGTAATCCGGGTTGACTTTCCCGGTTGTAAACCAGGTCCCTACTTCTCTACCTGATTGTAAATCAGGATCCTGGCTTGTTTGGTGTTACCAAACGTTCTGTGTCCCTAAACTGGCACTGTACTTTCTCAGACTTACGCTTGTCCTCACGGATGATGTCCCGCACGCCTGCCTGCTTAGCTTCAATTGATTCTCCACGCTGGCGACCGGCTGCTTTTATACTTCGACATCCTACACTTTTGCTGTTTTGTCGCTACCACATTCTCTCAAATGTTGGATGTGGTTTGATGCAACCTGTTACGATTGTTTTGTTGAGTGCCTGTTTGATACTCTCTCTCCTTTGTATCGTTGTAGGTTTCTTCGTTGTAGTTTTCTTGCCTCGTTGTAGTTATCTTCGTTGTAGTTTTCTTCGTTCCTCTTCAATGTTGCTGCTGGTATGTGTGGCCGAAATTTGCCTGCAAAATTCGGTTCCTTACACTATATTCCGGGATGTGAATATACAGTCCAAATTTCAAGTCTCTATGATCATTATATCAGGAGATTTAAAAAGTACTAAAGTTCAGTTTTTTACCCTTTTTACCCCTTTAGAATCAACATTGGCAAAACTCCAGCCATATTGGATCTATATTGCGGGAGGTGAACATACAGTCCAAATTTCAAGTCTCTATGACCATTATATCGGGAGATATAAAAAGTACCAAAAGTACAGTTTTTTACCCTTTTACCCCCTTAGAATCAACATTGGCAAAAATCTAGCCTTAGTGGATCTTTATTCCGGGAGATCAACCTACAGTCCAAATTTCAAGTCTCTAACTTCAGCGGTTTGGGCTGGGCGATGATGAATGGGTATGTCAGTCAGTCAGTCACATTACTCTATTATATATATATATATGGGGGTTTTCGTGTCAACTGACACAACTTTTGAAACCGATGTCTTCCGATCGGGATGAAATTTGCACCAAAGTTAGTCCTATTGGATAGTATTTCAGACACAAATTTTCAACGACATCGGTCAAGGACTCTGTGAGTTAGAGGGGGTCGAAATTTTACATTTTGGCCAAAGAGGTGTTTATTATCATCCATGTAACTTCTTACCTATTGTTTTTAGCAAAATGTGTCCCAAACAGTATAGATAGCTATTTCTTCAGTCTTTTGAAAAAAAATTATAAAAAATTAAAAAAAAAATTTTTTGATTTTTTTTTTTAAAAATCAAAAACTTTTTTGACTTTTTCCTTAAATTGGGCCCTTTTCTTTTTTTTTTTTTTTGATTCAAAAAAAAGCTTATTTTATTTCCTTTAAGACCTATGGGGTCGCTTAGTGGGATGCGAGTGGGATATCTATGAAAAAATTTTTTTTTAACTTTGGACCACAAAAAACGCTTCTTAAATTTGCACTATTAGGCGTGGGAAAGCTAACCAGTTTTCGATTTTCATTCGCGATACCCTCTAATTTTTATAAGTTCGAAAAAGCAAGCATGAGCCAAAAAATTAGGGCGATGGGGTGGGGCCATATGGCCCCACATCGGGGTCAAAGTTGGGCGTTAAGTGGTAAAATCCTTAAAAAGCGCCACAACTGCCCTAGACACGCCCCTGGAGGGGTGCAATGTGAGACAAACCCCCAATAATTTTCAGCCCCCAACATTTTTCTTGAACATACCTAACCCCTATTTCCAATTCCTAAGGGGGCTCCCATACAAAACATTTTAAAAAAAATTGTTCCTACCATTCTAACTTACCCTAAAGTGCCCCTAGTGGAGCCAAATGTATGACGGACCTCCATTATTTTATTAATTCCAACATTTTTTCCGAACATACCTACAATGTATCTTTAACCCTTAACGTGGTCCCCATACATATTTTTATTTTTTTATAAATTTGATTTATTTAACCAGCTCCTACCGCCCCTACCGTGCTTCCTAGAGAGGTAAAAATTACGACCAACCCCCATTAATTTTTAGTTACCAACATTTTGTCCGAACATAATAGCACCCTATCTCCATTCCCTAAGGGGGCTCCCATACATTATAAAAACATGTATCTTTAAAAACTAATAAAAAAATAAAAAAAATATATGGGGATCCCCTTAAGAGTTGAAAATAAAGGGTAGGTATATTCTGAGAAAATGTTGGAGTTGAAGAAATATTGGGGGTCGGTCATATATTTTACTTCTCTAGGGGCACCCTATGGACAGTTAGAGCGGTAGGAGCAAATTTAAAAAAATGTTATTTTGTATGGGAGCCCCCTTAGGAATTGGAAATAGGGGTTAGGTATGTTCAAGAAAAATGTTGGGTGCTGAAAATTATTGGGGGTTCGTCTCACATTGCACCCCTCCAGGGGCGTGTGTAGGGCAGTTGTGGGGCTTTTTGAGGTATTTTACCACTTAACGCCCAACTTTGACCCCGATGTGGGGCCATTTGACCCCACCCCAACGCCCTCATTTTTTGGCTCATGCTTTCTTTTTCGAACCTATAAAAATTAGAGGGTATCGCGAATGAAAATCGAAAACTGGTTAGCATTCCCACGCCTAATAGTGCAAATTTAAGAACCGTTTTTTGTTGTCCAAAGTTAAAAAAAAAAATTTTTCATAGATATCCCACTCGCATCCCACTAAGCGACCCCATAGGTCTTAAAGGAAATAAAATAAGCTTTTTTTAGAATCAAAAAAAAAAAAAAAAAAGGGCCCAATTTGAGGAAAAGGTCAAAAAAGTTTTGGATTTTTAAAAAAAAAAATCAAAAATTTTTTTTCCAAAAGACTGAAGAAATAGCTATCTATACTATTTCGGACACATTTTGCTAAAAACAATAGGTAAGAAGTTACATGGATGAGAATAAACACCTCTTTGGCCAAAATGTAAAATTTCGACCCCCTCTAACTCAGAAAGTCCTTGACCGATGTCGTTGAAAAATTGTGTCTGAACTACTATCCAATAGGACTAACCTTGGTGCAAATTTCATCCCGATCGGAAGATATCGGTTTCAAAAGTTGTGTCAGTTGACACGAAAACCCCCTATATAGATTTTCGGGATTTGGGCGATTTTTGCCATAAAGTTTATCTCTGTCTTTTATTATTTAACAAAATTAATTTTTTTTTAATTTAATTATTTTTTTTTAAGAAATCTGAACAAAATTGAATTGAGGCGATATTTTACATCCGATTTTGCGACAAAGCCAAAAAAAAAGTCTGGCAACCCCGTTAATATGACGAAGCAAAAAACGGACACACACGCACATGCAATGTACATAAAAATAACTCAATTTTTTTATTATTGCTTAACGAACTTTTTTTTATTAGATTTAGATTTTGTTTTACATATTTTAAAGTTTTTTTTTGTAAAGATTTCTTTCTTTTTCTCCGTTTTTTTTTTTTCATTTCCGTATTCTTTGTTATGTATCTACACAAAATATGAGTTAATTTAGGGTTATGTTGAAAATACCTAAGACTTTTTCCAGAAACTCACTCATAACTTTTAAAATAAGTACTTAACCGATTTAAAAAAAAAATACATCAGTTTCTTCCTGGATAAATTCCGCAACTTTTGGTACCCCAAGCGTTTAAATCGGTTCCGGATTATTGCCAAAAACGTGATTTCAACAGACAGACAGGCAGACAGACGGACGGACGGACAGACAGACAGACATACAGACGGACATCGTTAGATCGACTTAAAATCGATCAAGGATCATGAATATATATCGTGAACCTATATTCAAAATATGCCAACTCAAATTTGACGGAAATGAGTTTCCGATGGCAAATAGCTCCCCTATGTAATACCTATCTGCCATAAAAATTTCAGAGCAAAAAAATAATTTGTTGTCGTTTTACATCCATTTTTGTTATTCTGCTAACTCAAAGTACATATTTTTTTGGTGGAAATAAATGCCAACTCCCATTGTAAATTTCCAAAAAATTTTAAAAAATTTTTTTAACAAAAATTAGACCACATTTCTTATTGCATTTGCCATGCTAAACACGAATCTTGTAAAGATTTTGATATCTAATGACTGGTTCTCGAGATATTGCCATTTTGAAAATATCGGTAAATAGTGTTTGCAAAAAAAAATTGCTTATATTTATGTAACTTTCAAACTATTTATCAGATTGAAACATTATGAATGGGGCAAATAAAGTCAATGATATAAGCTTTCAAAATAGCTTGTTTGGAGCGACCCTATTGCAATACAGCGTGAGTTACAGAGTGCCAAAGTTGACCACCCTGAGATTAAAAGGCTTTCGGAGCTAGTAACTTTTAAAAATATGCAAAGATTTTTAATTTTTTGTTCAGTTTTTGCAATTACCGTACTAAGGATAACAAAAACAAAAAAAAAAAAAATTTTAAAAATTTTTCCAAAAAAAATGTATTTTTATTTTCCGACAAAATATGCCAACTCTAAAAAAATATTTGTTTTTTGATATAGTAATAAATGCCATCTCTGAAAAATACGCAAACAAGTGCAAAATATGAAAATTTTTGCATAGGTAAAAATTGTTTAGAATATTTAAACCATGTTATGGAAGGTACATTGTTAATTTTTACAATAATTAGCGAAATAACTAGTTTTTTAGCTCTCCTGAACAGTAAGCTTTTTCGAGTTGGCATTTATTGAATATAGTTCGACGATATACTTTATGGGGTCCTAAACCAATATTTCAATGTGTTACATACGAAATGACAAACTTATATATACCCTCTATCACCAGAGTGGAGGGTATAAAAATAAAATTGCGGCATGTTTTTTGATAAATAAAGTTTAAGTTTAAATTTGAAAAATTCAGAACTTCTTCTGAAAATTTTCCAATTTTTATTTTTTTTAGTCGATAGCCCATACAAAAATCTATAAAAAACTTTTGTCTTAAAGACTTTACTGTGTTTCATTTAATTTGCATAAATATTGAAGTAAAGATGCTCAGACAAAAATGTAAGATATTTTCAATTTTTGACCACGCCTACAAGGCACACTTTTTGAAAAAACTTAAATTTTATTTTTGTTATTTAATAGTACCCTAAGAGCGAATACTTTGCAAATGATATCCCATTGAAACCACTATGGTTTTTCTATAGTGGAACAGTTGGTGTGGAATGCTTCACATACATACTTATAAAATATATTTTTTTTTGTTTTTTAAATATTTGCATTGCACTATGGTTCCGATCATCACTTTTCTTGGCCAAAATTACAAAAGTGGAAAAATTTTTGGCTTGAATTAGGTTTTGTGTTAAAAATTGTTAGTACACTCAAAAAATTATGTAATTTTAGACGGACATCGCTAGAATGTCTTAAAATCGATCGGGCATCATGAATATATATTAGTGTGGTTCATATATGGCACTTTTTTTTTTTTTTGGATTTTTGTATGGGGCACCCGGAATATATATTAAGCACCATGAAAAACTGACCCGTGATTTTTTTCAAATTTTTTCATTAACATTTAGGGGTCGCTACCGGGCCCTAAACTTTGGGTCATAAAAAAAAATTTTTCACACAATGAAAAAAAAAAATTTCGTTTTTTTATATTTTTTTTTTTTATTATAATTTAACTTCATTAGCTTATTAACGGCAAAAGATTTCATTTTGGTGGGACAAGTTTTTCAGTTCCAAAATTGACCATGAAAAAAAAAATTGAGGCTGGTTGGGGTCTTACTCTAAAATTTTTTTAAATTTTTTTTTTTTTTTAGTTTTGATAAGCTTACGCTATAGGTCTTTAGTCCTTCTTGATACTACATTCTTCGCAAAAATTTTTGTTCTTTCCGAAACATCATTAACATGCGGCGAAAATCAAACGGATATTAAAAAAAAAAAAACATATTTTCAATGTAAATTTTGGAAATTACATACTTTTCCGACCATATCGAATTTTTGTTTGCCGTTAATAAGCTGGATTAGCTTATCAAATTATAATTAAAAATTAAAAAAAAAAATCGATTTTTTTCACTGTTTTTCACTGTTTTTTTTTTTTTTTTTTTTTTTAATATCCGTTTGATTTTCGGCGCATGTTAATGATGTTTCGGAAAGAACAAAAATTTTTACAAAGAATGTATTATCAAGAGGGACTAAAGACCTATAACGTAAGCTTATCAAAACTAAAAAAATTTTAAAAAAATTTTAGAGTAAGACCCCAACCAGCCTCAATTTTTTTTTCATGGTCAATTTTGGAACTGAAAAACTTGTCCCAACAAAATGAAATCTTTTGCCGTTAATAAGCTAATGAAGTTAAACTATAATAAAAAAAAAAATATAAAAAAAACGAAATTTTTTTTTTTTTCATTGTGTGAAATTTTTTTTTTTTTATATCCCAAAGTTCAGGGCCCGGTAGCGACCCCTAAACCTTAATATAAAAATTTGAAAAAAATCACGTGTCATTTTTTCACGGTGCTTAATATATATTCCGGGTGCCCCATTCAAAAATCCAACTTTTGTTTTTATGAACCACCCTAATATATATACTTTATGGGGTCCAAGACCGATATTTCGATGAGTTACAAATGGAATGACAAACTTATATATACCCTCTATCACTAAGGAGGGTATAAAAATTAAAAAAAAATACGTTTTTTTTAGCTAAATTTGTTTTTGAACGGTAAATGAGTGTATACAAAAACAAAATATGATTTCTGTTGTTTGTAAATGTTTACAATTTTCTCTAAAATCAATTTTGAGAAAATTGAATTTTGGCCAAGAAAGGTCGTCTGCGAAACCATAGTGCATTGGTTAACATTGTGGAGCATATTTAAAGATTCGGCACAGCCGAATATAGCTTTATTACTTGTTTCAATTTCAATTATAAAAATCCGAGTATAATAGGTTTAATCGGAAACAGAAAATTTTCACACCCATTTTTATTCGATATATCTAAAATAGAAGAACGGCAGGGCCGATTTGGTTATTAGTAGTGTTTGTTGACGTTCGTGTTAGTACACACAGAAAACAAATTTGCTAATTTCCAACTGAAATTCAGTTGTTACACCAAAAATTCAGTTGATGAATTTGTATTAAGGTTGTAACAACTGAATACCGGTAGCTTCAACTAAATTTTGTTGATACAATTGACTTTTGATAGAAACAACTGAAAAATTCGTTTGCCACAGCGAAATGCAGTAGCACCAACCGAATTTTGAGTTGATGCAACTAAAAAATTCAGTTGGAAATTCATTTTTCTCTGTGTACAACTAAGGTTTTTACGGAAAAAAAAATGTACACCCCCACTTTTTTCTGTACATATGAAATCGTAGAACGATTTGCCTGATTTGGTAATTTTTTTCTTTAATGATTATTATAGTCCATGTAAGGATTTTACGGAAATAATTATTATCTTCCCACACTTCAAAGCCCACATTTTTCAATATCCTTAAAATTTGCAATACTTGAGAACGTCTGGACCGATTTGGATAATTTTTTTGTTTTAAATGTTCGTAATAGTCCATATATTAATAAATGTTGATATGAAAAATATATAATTACATGTAGTCGGGTATCACCAAATTAAAAAAAAAAATAAGCAAAAACAAAGTAAACAAGCAAAAAAGTTTATTTCGATTTCGGCGAATCCATGAGTATACTCCATCAGCGTGCACACAAAAAAATACCCTCCACTGTGTTCTGTGGATATTATTTTAGGAATAATAACAGCTCAATTATTTTTTGTATAATGTTTTTCTTTAAACCATATGTTATGTATTTAAATTTCATCCAAATTACAAAAAAAAAGTTAAATTTTTTAGTAGACTCAAAGGATATAAAAAATATGGTTATTTATACAATTATGAATATTTGTAGTATCATTTGGTTATGACATTTGATTTTGGTAAGAAGATTAAAAAACAAAAATATGAAATATAAATAAATCATATGCAGTCAGTGACGGGTACAGTTTTTGGGTTTGGGGGAAATATTTGTTTTAACCTTGAATATATAAAAAAGAAAATAGACCAAAAACAAGTATTTTTGTATAAATTTATGCATTTTTGTTCAAATTTATGTAACTTCTACAATTTTTGACGGATTTTATAAAAAAAAAAACTTTATTTCCTTCGTGATAAATCAGACTGAACGTTACATTCAATAATAAAATATAAAAAAAAGTTTAACTAAAAATAAGTAGGCTACACCATTTACAGATGTAATTCGAAAAAGATCAATTGTAATTCGAAGATTCTATTTGTAATTCGAAGATTCCATTTGTAATTCGAAGATTCCATTTGTAATTCGAAGATTCCATTTGTAATTCGAATACTCCAATTGTAATTCGAAGATTCCATTTGTAATTCGAAGATTCCAATTGTAATTCGAAAAAGATCAATTGTAATTCGAAAAATATCAATTGTAATTCGTAAAAGATCAATTGTAATTCGTAAAAGATCAATTGTAATTCGAAAAAGATCAATTGTAATTCGAAAAAGATCAATTGTAATTCGTAAAAGATCAATTGTAATTCGTAAAAGATCAATTGTAATTCGAAGATTCCAATTGTAATTCGTAAAAGATCAATTGTAATTCGAAAAAGATCAATTGTAATTCGAAGATTCCAATTGTAATTCGTAAAAGATCAATTGTAATTCGAAAAAGATCAATTGTAATTCGAAAAAGATCAATTGTAATTCGTAAAAGATCAATTGTAATTCGTAAAAGATCAATTGTAATTCGAAAAAGATCAATTGTAATTCGTAAAAGATCAATTGTAATTCGAAAAAGATCAATTGTAATTCGAAAAAGATCAATTGTAATTCGTAAAAGATCAATTGTAATTCGAAAAAGATCAATTGTAATTCGAAAAAGATCAATTGTAATTCGAAAAAGATCAATTGTAATTCGTAAAAGATCAATTGTAATTCGAAAAAGATCAATTGTAATTCGAAAAAGATCAATTGTAATTCGAAAAAGATCAATTGTAATTCGAAAAAGATCAATTGTAATTCGAAAAAGATCAATTGTAATTCGTAAAAGATCAATTGTAATTCGAAAAAGATCAATTGTAATTCGAAAAAGATCAATTGTAATTCGTAAAAGATCAATTGTAATTCGTAAAAGATCAATTGTAATTCGAAGATTCCATTTGTAATTCGAAGATTCCATTTGTAATTCGAAGATTCCAATTGTAATTCGAAAACCAACGAGTAAATCAACAAAAAAACAATGTTTTTAAAGGCGTAAGAAACGATTTTATACTCGTTGTTTTCGAATTACAATTGGAATCTTCGAATTACAAATGGAATCTTCGAATTACAAATGGAATCTTCGAATTACAATTGATCTTTTACGAATTACAATTGATCTTTTACGAATTACAATTGATCTTTTTCGAATTACAATTGATCTTTTTCGAATTACAATTGATCTTTTACGAATTACAATTGATCTTTTTCGAATTACAATTGATCTTTTTCGAATTACAATTGATCTTTTTCGAATTACAATTGATCTTTTTCGAATTACAATTGATCTTTTACGAATTACAATTGATCTTTTACGAATTACAATTGATCTTTTTCGAATTACAATTGATCTTTTTCGAATTACAATTGATCTTTTACGAATTACAATTGATCTTTTTCGAATTACAATTGATCTTTTTCGAATTACAATTGATCTTTTACGAATTACAATTGATCTTTTACGAATTACAATTGATCTTTTTCGAATTACAATTGATCTTTTTCGAATTACAATTGATCTTTTACGAATTACAATTGGAATCTTCGAATTACAATTGATCTTTTTCGAATTACAATTGATCTTTTACGAATTACAATTGGAATCTTCGAATTACAATTGATCTTTTACGAATTACAATTGATCTTTTACGAATTACAATTGATCTTTTTCGAATTACAATTGATCTTTTTCGAATTACAATTGATCTTTTACGATTTACAATTGATCTTTTACGAATTACAATTGATCTTTTTCGAATTACAATTGATCTTTTTCGAATTACAATTGGAATCTTCGAATTACAAATGGAATCTTCGAATTACAATTGGAGTATTCGAATTACAAATGGAATCTTCGAATTACAAATGGAATCTTCGAATTACAAATGGAATCTTCGAATTACAAATAGAATCTTCGAATTACAATTGATCTTTTTCGAATTACATCTGTAAATGGTGTACACCATTTACAGATGTAATTCGAAAAAGATCAATTGTAATTCGAAGATTCTATTTGTAATTCGAAGATTCCATTTGTAATTCGAAGATTCCATTTGTAATTCGAAGATTCCATTTGTAATTCGAATACTCCAATTGTAATTCGAAGATTCCATTTGTAATTCGAAGATTCCAATTGTAATTCGAAAAAGATCAATTGTAATTCGAAAAAGATCAATTGTAATTCGAAAAAGATCAATTGTAATTCGAAAAAGATCAATTGTAATTCGTAAAAGATCAATTGTAATTCGTAAAAGATCAATTGTAATTCGAAAAAGATCAATTGTAATTCGAAAAAGATCAAGTGTAATTCGAAAAAGATCAATTGTAATTCGTAAAAGATCAATTGTAATTCGAAAAAGATCAATTGTAATTCGTAAAAGATCAATTGTAATTCGAAAAAGATCAATTGTAATTCGTAAAAGATCAATTGTAATTCGAAAAAGATCAATTGTAATTCGAAGATTCCATTTGTAATTCGAAGATTCCATTTGTAATTCGAAGATTCCAATTGTAATTCGAAAACCAACGAGTAAAATCGTTTCTTACGCCTTTAAAAACATTGTGTTTTGTTGATTTACTCGTTGGTTTTCGAATTACAATTGGAATCTTCGAATTACAATTGGAATCTTCGAATTACAAATGGAATCTTCGAATTACAATTGATCTTTTTCGAATTACAATTGATCTTTTACGAATTACAATTGATCTTTTTCGAATTACAATTGATCTTTTACGAATTACAATTGATCTTTTTCGAATTACAATTGATCTTTTACGAATTACAATTGATCTTTTTCGAATTACAATTGATCTTTTTCGAATTACAATTGATCTTTTTCGAATTACAATTGGTCTTTTACGAATTACAATTGATCTTTTACGAATTACAATTGATCTTTTTCGAATTACAATTGATCTTTTTCGAATTACAATTGATCTTTTTCGAATTACAATTGACCTTTTTCGAATTACAATTGGAATCTTCGAATTACAAATGGAATCTTCGAATTACAATTGGAGTATTCGAATTACAAATGGAATCTTCGAATTACAAATGGAATCTTCGAATTACAAATGGAATCTTCGAATTACAAATAGAATCTTCGAATTACAATTGATCTTTTTCGAATTACATCTGTAAATGGTGTAGTTGGTAGCGTGCTAGACTATGAGTCGGGGGGTCGTGGGTTCGATTCCCACCAGATACCTTGGTCTGTTTCGCGAAGGTCATCGTCATCAGTTTTCGGTTAGGTAAAAATAGTATATGATTTGTACACGGTGAGCCTCAGCGATGTTTAGGTTTAACTTTAGTGTCGACGAAAAGTGTAAACGCAGTTCGATTTCTACTTGATTAAATGTCACAAAACTGTTAACAGCGAAATTGTAGCTGCTCGCATTCGCAAGATATCGCGAAATTAGTGTTTTTGTATTTTCTAAAATTTTTACATTGAAGGATTTTAAATATCTTCAAAAACTGAGTATGTAGTTTTAATTGTATTTATTTGCAGGTCACAAAACAGTTAACATCGAAATCATATCTTCTCAATTTCGCGAAAAATCGCAAAATTAAAAAAAAATTAAAAAATTTGAAAAAATTTTATTTTTCGCGTAAATTAGCAGTCAAGATATTGATTTGAGCAGTTTTACCAACTTTAACCATATTAAATTTAAACTGCATACAACATATTTGTCGTTTCTTGATTTTTTTCCTTTATTTCAGACACTAAAGAAAAAATAAATTAGTTAATATAAAATCTTGAACAGTAATTTTGCAATTTCTCGGAAAATTGATCACCTATAATTTTTATGCTTGCAGTTTTGTCAACTTTAATAACATCGAATTCAAACTGCATGCCACATTTTTGTCGTTAATTGAAGTAAATGTTTTTACAGACCAAAAATTATACAAGGTAATGAATAAATAGTAGTTTAGCGAGTTTTTTAGCGATATCTCGAAGAATTTAGCAGCTAGAATTTAAATGTTAACAGCATCACCTTTAAGCAATAGAAAATCAAACTGCATTTCGTGTTTTTCAACAATGTAGAAGTAACTTCTATTATTAATCAAAACAATAAATACCACCAAAAAGCTGTTTTTCGCTATTTCTCGCAAAAGTGAGTAGCTATAATTTTTTTGTGGGCACTTTTAATTTCTTCCAACATGCTCAAATCAAACTGCATACCACTTTTTTTTTATTATTTCCAAAGAACCGGTTTTAAAGTATAAATAATATAAAAAATATATAATTACGCGATATCTCGCGAAATTTAACACCTACAATTTCGATGTCAACAGCTGTGTGACCTTTGATCAAGGGCAAGCAAAACTGCATACCATGTTTTTACGAAATTTTAAAGAAACCTACGATTTCGCTGTTAACAGTTTAGCGAAATTTAATATTGTAGAAATCAAATTGCCCTTACACTTTTTGTCGACACTAAAGTTAAACCTAAACATCGCTGAGGCTCACCGCGTGTAATTATGTGGTGATTCTTAATAAAAAAAAATCATCGATACTTGTTGAATACAAAACTCTTTAAAAAAATAATTCAGTCATTCAGTAAGTACTGGACAGATTGCTATGAAATTTAAAAGGGTTATAGCTAACGTATTTTCGAGTAAGTTATGAAGTTGGAGCTTAGCAGTTGAACGGGGAGGCTGGAGAACCCCCCAAAGTATGGTTCCTTTTGAATACGAACACTTTAAATGCTTGGCATTTGTTTGTTATCAGTAGGGCAAGTTAGTTAACTGATTTTTTTTATTTCAACTTAGTTCATACACATTTGAGGACCCCATTGGGTTCGGACCCGATAGGTCCAGACCCCAATGGGCCTAGACCTAGTTGGGTTCCTTAAAAATCGTCATAGTTTTTGATCCAAAATTTGTGTCCGTTTCGCTCTACCTTGCTTTGTTTTTGAGATACGTGATTTTATTGGACCACCGGGTTTTGAGAAATACAAAACTCGATAACTTCAAAAATATTACTCGGAGAGCTTTTGATTATTTTGCGGTCTTGTTCTACGTGTTGAGAGCTACAAAAATGCATTGGAACTTTTTGTTGTGTCGGCAATATTTACCGAGATATGAGCATTTTAAAATTTTCGGGAATGCTAACTTTTTTGGATCCAAAGTTAGGCTCCATTAGGGTCCACACATGTGAAGAGGACCGGCGATACTATGGTAAGCCCGAGGACTAAAAATTGCCTCCATTTTGCTCTACCTGGCTAGTTTCCGAGATAGCGCCATTTTAAGTTTACTGAAAATAAAAAAAAAAATTTACCATTTATTTTTGCTAATATTAGCAAAAAAGCTTGTAGAAATTTCTTCAACTCAATTTTAAATTTAGCAAAAAAAATTAGTTAAAAAAAATAGTAAATCTACTAATGTATTATTTTAAGTGTAATACCTGCCAAACGATGGCCAAGTTAGAGCTGATTTTGGGGAAATTTACGAAAAAAACTTCGCAAGGTCATCTTCAGTCGGCAACCAGTGGTCAAAGTTGAAAAAAATTACGTATTTCGACCAAAATTCATGTCCGAATTTTTTGACCGAATCCGGATCAAAAATTCGGAAATTTTGCGTACTTTATTGGAAAAATATTAAAAAAATTCCAAAACCGCGATTTTGGTCCACAGATGCTGATTTTTAAACATTGGTTTTAAAAGTTGGAAAGTATTAAGTGTGTTATCTAACAAATTTAAAAAATATATAAAAACTCGATTGTGGTTTGAAAATGCTGATCATATTTTACATTTTTCTAATATATTTTATATAACAAAAGTTGGAAATTTTTAAGTGTGTTATCTAAAGAATATTAAAAAAATATAAAAACGCGATTTGGGTTCAAAAATTCTGACCTGCGATTTTAGTCCACAGATGCTGATCAGCATTTTTGTATCAAAATCATGTTTTTATATATTTCTAATATTTTTTAGATAACACACTTAACGTTTTCCAAGTTTTAAGACAAATTTGGATAAAAAAATAATTTTTATGTTTAAAAATCTGCATCTGTGGAACAAATTCGTGGTTTTGGAATTTTTTTTAATATTTTTCCAATAAAGTGTACCAAATTTTCGAATTTTTGAGCTGGATTTGGTCAAAAAATTCGGACATGAATTTTGGTCGAAATACGTAATTTTTTCCAACTTTGCCGACTAAAGATGTCACTGCAAATTTTTTTTCATATATATACAGGGTGATTCAGTCACGACCCGCCGAATTTTACCAGCGTATTCCCCGAAAATGCAAGTCTGCGAATTGGCATAGGTTTGAAAATTGTCGGATTTGTGGTCGGAGGGTAGTAGGGTAAAATTGATAACTTCTGAACCAGGGGTCCGATTTTTTGTTGGCTTGGCTTGTTGGAAAGTTCATTGGGAGACCTTTCCCTTTAAAACAAAGTAAAATCGTCGAGATACAGAGCTTTTAAAAATAAAATTTGAAAAAAAGACATAAAAATTTGCACATAACCTCAATTTGCTCAGCCAGATGGCAGGTAACTTATGTTTTTTTCTCTTAAAAAATAGCCCTACCTCTTACCTTTCAAAAAGGCCCTAAAAAAAGCCCAGTGGTCTTACCGTTCCAAAGTTAATTACCTTTTATAAAAAGTACCTTTTATTAAAAGTACACTCAAAAAAATACGTTAGTAAAAAAATTTGTAATGTGGTTTGTATCTCAACTTTACTACTTTTTTTACTAAATTCTACTAAAAAATCAATTTTTAGTAATTCTTTTTAGTAAACTCGCTTTACAAACTATTAATTTTATACTGATTTTTTAATAATTTTTTCAGTTGATTTTTTAAAAATTATCGTACTAACTTTTGATAATTATTTTGTAAATTTTACAATATTAGTTAGTAAATTTCGTTTTTTTTCTCTATTAAAAAATTTAAAAAAAAAATAATTTTATTAAAATATTTGGAAATTAAAAAAAAATAAATAAAAAAAATATATTATTATATGCTATTTACATATATCCCGAAATTCACATAAATTTGGATTTCAAATCCAATTAAAATCTATACCGTTTACATATGCGTTTTTGACATTTAGCGGGATTTTGTTTGTACTAACTCTGTATTTTCTTTTGATTTGTGTACAGGGTTGTTAGTTGGAAAATTACCCAATTTTATAAATATTTCTAAAAACAATGATTTTTCTTTGCCGGAGCCAATATTTTCAATCCCACTAGTAAATGTTGGGACCACAATATCAAAAAATGTGTTTTTATGTAGAGCTGCTTCTTTAAATGCAAGAAAATTAACATTTTTGTCAAGTTTGGGGCCGCCACCATTGAGTGTTTTTCTTTGTTAGGAAGACCAAATTGGTCAACTAAATTGTGCGTTTACCATTTGCAATGGTAAATTTTAAATGACACATTGTTAAACATTGTTTTTATTAATCTTTTAATAGTTTTAAAAAAATAAATTTTAATTGTTTTTTTACTTTATAAAAAACAACAACAGCTGATAAAAAATCGTGTGCAGCGTTGTAAAAAAAGCATTAGGGATGATTATTATGGGAAAACCCATAGTTGTACAATTAAGTAGTAGAAATTTTTTGGATTTTAAATTCCGATTTTACGATTTTCCCAAAATCCAAGTTTTTTTTTGTATGGGATTTGACATTTGAAATCCAAAAAAGTAATTGGATTTACTTGGATTTTCATTGAAATCCCATTTTTTTTGGATTTCGAGGCATATGTAAATGGCCTATTAGTTATTTTTTTAATGATAAAACTGCGCTTTGATGAGTATGAATATGTTTATTATTTTTAATATTCATTTACGCTTCATTAGTTTTTTTTTTCAATTTAAAAAAAATATATATTAAAAAGAAACAAAATAGAGACAAGAGAAGACATGCAAAATTTACAAAACAATGCCGACCTTTTCAAATGGAAAATTTCCATAATAAAATCATTTTTTTTTTCTTTCTTCTTTACTTGCGGAATTTTTTTGTTTATGCTATCCACGAATATTTTTTTTCTCACGCACATAAAGGGTTGATTTTTGTGTAATTTACTTTATGCCTTTCTTTGAATATTTTTAGTCACAAAATAACATTCGATCGGTGAACATCGCGCGACGGGTAAAATGAATAAAAAAATGTACAAAAAAAATATTACAACAAAAAAAGCATAGCAGGTAACCAAATCTTAAAGTATTTTTTGTTTAAAATTATGTAACTCGTTTTTTATTTTTAGAATAATAAAGCAAAATAGGAAATGATGACAACAGGTAACAATTGTATATTTATGTGATTTATTATACCCTCCACTCTAGTGATAGAGGGTATATATAAGTTTGTCATTCCGTTTGTAACACCTCGAAATATTGGTCTAGGACCCCATAAAGTATATATATTCATGATCCTCGATCGATTTTAAGACGATCTAGCGATGTCCGTCCGTCCGTCCGTCCGTCCGTCCGTCCGTCTGTCCGTCTGTCTGTCTGTCTGTCTGTCTGTCTGTTGAAAACACGCTAACTTTTGAAAGACTTTACGGAGGCTCCTGAAGTTTGGCATATATGTTGGACATTTACCTGGTCAGGTTGGTATTGCAATCCAGCGAAATCGGTCCAGTGGTTCAAAAGTTATAAGCAAGTGAGTGAATTTCGGCAAGGGATTTTCTGGAATTTACGAGATAAAACACACTGTAACTTTCGAACGGCAATTCTGAGGGTGCTGAAGTGTGGCATATATATTTACCGTTCCTCTGGTCCGGTTCGTTTTAAATTTCAGCCAAATCGGTTCGGCGGTTCAAAAGTTATTAGCAAAACCGTAAATTTCAGATTAGTTCACCTTAAATTCACGTGTTGAAAACCCGTTAAACATGTTTTAAAAACATTTGTAAGTCAGAAAAATATTTTAAAAGGTATTTTTGTCACACAAAAATATTTTTACACTAAACCAAAAAAAAAAAATACACTTAAAAAAAAAGTTTACACTCAAAAAAAATTTTACACTCAAAAAAAAAATTGGTAATTTTTTTTTTTTTCAAAAATTAAAAAAAAAGTTTTTTTACACTAAAACAAAAAAAAATACACTCAAAAAAAATTTTACACTCAAAAAAAAAATTTGTATTTTTTTTTTTCAAAAATTAATAAAAAAAAAGTTTTTTTACAGAAAATAAAATATTTCTAACCAAAAAAAAGTTTACACTTAAAAAAAAATTTTACACTCAAAAAAAAAATTGGTAAATTATTTTTTTTTTATTTTTCAAAAATTAACAAAAAAAGTTTTTTAGTGTAAAAACAAAAAAAAAAATACACTCAAAAAAATTTTTACACTCAAAAAAAAAAAATAGTAATTTTTTTTTTTTAATAAAAAAAAGTTTTTTTACAGAAAGTAAAATATTTCTAACCAAAAATGTTATTTTTTTCACGTTAGAAAATTTACTATCACTTAAAAAGGGCATTGTGGAGGGTATTTATAGATTCGGCCAAGTCGAATTTAACTTTTCTACTTGTTTTTTTTTATTTTAGTTCACCGTACACCAATTTATTCAACATCAATCTTCAAAGAATAAATTTTATATGGTAGTATGTATACTTTGTATTAAAAAAATGTGTTCAATATTTTCTCTTTTTTAGATCGAAAATTCTAACAAAAACTGACTTGCATGGAAATAATTATTGGCGACAACAAGCGCAATACGCAATTTACATGATGTATACAAATACCAAAAATTAAAAATACACAATTTACAATTTTTTTACAAAAAAAGTTAATATTATTTACAAACGCGTTTTAAAATCCATTTTACAAAAATTGTACAGAAAAATTTAGTAATACTAATTTTTTTAGTATTTTTAAGATTACTAATTTTTGAAAACCAAAGTTTGTAATGGTAACTGAAAAAGTTATCGGGCACAAATTGAAAACTTTATTAGTAATGGTAACAGACTTTTTTGTAAGGAATACTAACAAATTTTTATGAGTGTACCTTTTATAAAAAGAACATTTTATAACAAGTACCTTTTATAAAAAGGACCTTTTATAAAAAGGACCTTTTATAAAAAGGACCTTTTATAAAAAGTACCTTTTATAAAAAGTACCTTTTATAAAAAGTACCTTTTATAAAAAGTACCTTTTATAAAAAGTACCTTTTATAAAAAGTACCTTCTATAAAAAGTACGTTTTGTTAAAAGTACCGAAAGTACACTTTTTGGTACTTTTTTACTACTTTTTTACCCCTTTTAACCCCTTTATTTTCCGGAGCCGAACCTTTTCCAATTTCAAGTTTCTGTGATTATTATTTCAGAAAAAAAGTTTTTGGTACTTTTTTATTTCCTGAAATAATAATCATAGAAACTTGAAATTGGAAAAGGTTCGCCTCTCGGAAAATAAAGGGGTTAAAAGGGGTAAAAAAGTGTACCTATTTATTTCCTGATATAATGGTCACAGAAACTTAAATTTTGGAATGTAAAATCCTTCGGTGAAAAAAAGATTGGGAAAAGTACTTTTTGGAAATTCCGTTTCTTAACGGGGATAAAAAGTACTTTTAATATTTGCTGAAACAATGATCTTAGATAATTGAAATATTGTGGATTATAGGATCCTTCTGTGAGAAAAAAAAATATGGAAGAGGTAATTTTTGAAAATCCGTTTCTAATGGGGGTAATAAAGTGTACCTTTGGTACTTTTTTTGTTCCTATAATAATGACCTTAGAAGAAGGAGATGGAATTGAAAATAAAATGGAATAGAACGGGGAACAAAATGGAATAGAGCAGGGAACAATATGAAATGATATTTTTTCCTCAAATTTTTCGTGCTTAGCTTTTCGTACTCCATATTTTTCCCCTCTATATATTTTTTCACTCAAACTTATTTTTTTATTCCAATTTCTTTTTTCACTGAAATATTTATTCACCCAAAATCCAAAATCCCGACATTAGGGTTTGAAAGTTGTCAATATATTTTTCCCCCGGAGCGAACATGATAACGTACCAGCGAAGTTATTCAAATTTTATTGTTTCAATTTTTTCCATTAGCACGGCCGCATTTATTCCGATTTATTTCAAACTAGCTTCATTTGAAGTCTAGATACATTTCTGATTTAAAAAAAAACAAGTAGAAAAGTTAAATTCGACTTGGCCGAATCTATGAATACCCTCCACAATGCCCATTTTAAGTGATAGTAAATTTTCTAACGTGAAAAAAATAACAGTTATGATTAGGAATATTTTATTTTGTGTAAAAAAATTTTTAGTAATTTTTGAAAAAAAAAAATACTAATTTTTTTTTTGAGTGTAAAATTTTTTTTAGTGTAAAATTTTTTCGAATTTTACATTCAAAAAAATTTAATAATTTTTTTTTTTTGAGTGCAAAATTTTTTAGAAAAAAAAAATTTACTAAAAATTTACTAATTTTTTTTTTGAGTGTAAAATTTTTTTTGAGTGTAAAATTTTTTTTGAGTGTATTTTTTTTTTGTTTTGGTATAAAAATATTTTTGAGTGACAAAAATTTACTAATTTTTTCAAAAAAAAAAAAAAATTACTAAAAATTTACTAATTTTTTTTTTGAGTGTAAAATTTTTTTTGAGTGTAAAATTTTTTTTGAGTGTATTTTTTTTGTTTTGGTATAAAAATATTTTTGAGTGACAAAAATACGTTTTAAAATATTTTTGTGACTTACCAATGGTTTTAAAACAGGTTTAACGGGTTTTCACCACGTGAATTTAAAGTGAAGCTAATCTGATATTCACGGTTTTGCTACTTACTTTTGAACCACTGAACCGATGTGGGTGAAATTCAATACGAACTAGGCTGGAGGAACGAAAAATATATATGCCAAGCTTCAGCATCCTCAAAATTGATTTCCGAAAGTTATAGTGCTTTTTATCTCATAAAATTCATGAAAAACCCTTACCGAAATTCAGTCTTTTGCTCATAACTTTTGAACCACTGGACCGATTTCGCTGGATTGCAATACCAACCTGGCCAGGTAAATGCCCAACATATATGCCAAACTTCAGGAGCCTCCGTAAAGTTTTTCAAAAGTTAGGGTGTTTTCAACAGACAGACAGACAGACGGACATACGGACAGACGGACGGACGGACGGACGGACGGACGGACATCGCTAGATCGTCTTAAAATCGATCGAGGATCATGAATATATATACTTTATGGGGTCCTAGACCAATATTTTGAGGTGTTACAAACGGAATGACAAACTTATATATACCCTCTATCACTAGAGTGGAGGGTATAAGAAAACTAAGCAATAAATTATTTTAGTTAGAACTTACACTTTTTTAAAGTTAAAAATTAAAAAAATAGAAAAAAAAAATCGATTTTTTTCGTAAAAAGTACCAACACTTTTTTGTTTCAAGATAAAAAGTTTCGTTCAGAACATGTTGATTGTGTGTACTAGTTCGAAAAGTAACATCACGTAGATAAGTTAAAATCAAAATGGAGGCCGAGGTAAAAAATATTGAGTCTTTCAGCCCCATTCAATTTGATAGGGATCTAATTGGAGCTAATTTTATAAAAAATAAATTTTGTATGGGAGGAGCTATAGAGAGTAGGTTTGTTACGAAAAAAAATTATGGGGTGTAAAACTTAATTGAAATAAATTGGAAAAAATGTGGCCGTGCTATTGCACTCAAAAAAAAAAAAAACTGTAAAGTTGGCAAAAAATTTAGTTAAATTTAACTAAAAAAACACCTGATTTTGAACCTACTAAATTTCTAGTTAATTTAACAAAAAATATTTAGTTAACTTTTCGTAGAATGAATGTAGCAAAAAAACAGTAATTTTAACTAAAAATTCAGCTGAAAATTTCGTAACATTTTTTATTAGGTGAATTCAGCTAACCTTTTTTTTAAATAAAAAAAAAAAAAATATTTTTCACAGCGTTAAGTTCAGCTTAAGTAGGACTAATGAGATTTGCATAGGAGGCTACACAAGAAATGTTAAAAATTTTCGACTTGACAAAAATGTTACAAAAAATCAGCAAATTAATTAGTAAAAATTCGTAAACTCAGTTTTAAAGTCAACAAAAAAAATTAATTCCAAATTTGTACAAAACTGTTAACAAAAAAAAGTTTGTTAACTTTACAGTTTTATTTTTTTGAGTGTGGCAAAGAAGCTGGAACCATTTCGGTAAAAATTTTAAATTTCACTTTTAACATGGCTCTAAGCATATTTTTTTTTAAGGCATCTACTAGCAAAATGTCCATATATTATTTCTTAGGAAATCTGATAACAACAAAAAATTGGCAAATTTTTTGTATGCAAAAGATACCCAAATTTGGTTAGCCTCGAAAATACGTTAGTTATGACCATTTTAAATTTCGTAGCTAGCAGTCCAGTACTTACTGAATGGCTGTCAATGAGTTATATTTAAAAAAATCGCTATTTCTTCCCCTGTGCGTATGAGCGATATTGCAATTTAGTTAGGGTTGCCATCCGTCCTCTTTTCCCCGGACACCGTCCTCTTTTTAAGGGCGTCCGGGGCAGTCCTACTTCTTTTTTAGAAAGTGTCCGGGGTTGTCCTACTTCTTGGACTTTTCCCCATAACTTTTTTATTGCTTCAAAACTTTTGAGTTATTGGCTGTATTTTAGCTTATCAGCAATAATGTCAACTTTTTGAGAGCAAAAAGCTAAAGGTGGTATGATACTTGCTAGTTTCTGTATTGGATTTTTTTAGGATTGATCGAATGAAACAACAAATGCGAGAAAGAACAAGAAATAAAATAAAATAAAAACAAAACAAAAAAAAACAATATTGCCAACTTTTATTTTCAAAATAACTCGTCCAAAATAGCTGAAAAACGCCCAAAACAAATGTAAAACCGCTTCATTCGAGCAAAAACTAATAAAATTGGCAACACTGTTAACAGTTTATTCTGGAAATGTCAATTTAAAGTTGAAAACTTTTATATTTTTTTTGACAGTCACTGCAAAATTATCGATAACACACGTAAATTTTTTGACGTTTTAGGTTTTTTTCATGATATTGTCATACTCTTTACACTTGGTCAGTTTTCCTATGAAAATATATTTGCACTGTTCAGCAAAATATAAAAAATACAAAAACTAGCAAGTATCATAAGACCTTAAGAAAAATTACACTGTGCTACAGTGAAAAAATACTTCTAATGTGACATAGTATAGGTTGTTGGTCTTGTCGAGTAGATCACAAAAATTCCCTTTAAACTTGCCAGACACCCTCAAATTTTAGAGTTATTGTCAAAAAACGTTTTTTTGGAACTTTTCTTACTAAACCTTGTGTAATTCAAAAAATTTTGAACCGATTTTAAATTTTTAAATTGTTTTGGATAGAAGAAGGATATGGCTTTCCATGTGGGTGAATTGGTCTATACATATAAGAAAGATATCTATTGATTTTTTCTATAACATCTAATTTTTTTGTAATTTTTTGAAAATTTTTCGAGTTTATCGATTTTTTTCTGCTATAGTTCATTTAACAACCTTTATATTTATTAACGTGCTTTTAAAGAAAATTTAATTCTGAATACGATAAGCTTTATTTTAAAAAAAATCGGATAACAATTGTTTTTCTGATAATTTTTCTAAAAACGAAAATTATGATTTTGCAGGAAATCGCCGTTCAGATAACCCAGGCAAAAAAAAACGAACATACTAAGAGGACGCGTATCATTATTTTAAAGGTTTTTGGCCTCCTGAATTCGAATTTGACCTTGAAATTGCGCTATCTTATTAAGTTTTTGATATATCAATTTATGTTAAATATCTCAAAAACCTGGCGAGATAGAACAATGTAAAGGCCACACTCAAAAAATTATGTCATTAACTGTTTGTAGTTTATTTAAAAAGTTTTCCGTTTAGTCGTTTTTAAAAGAAAAAACATTTGTTTGATGTTCAGTTTTTATTAATGACTACTTCAGTCATTTGTTTCAAAAATAACACACTAAAAAATAAAGACTTTCATTAACATTTAATTTTTAAAGTCATTTATTTTTGCTCTGTAAGTAAAAACCAGCGTTTGAAAGGCTACGTTAGATATGAAAAGCTTTTGCTTTTCATATCACTTCAAACAATTTCAATATTATAAGTTATAGCTTTTGTTTGCTTTTCTTTTTTGTGTTTGCTTAAACTACAACAACATGAAAAAAACAAAAACTCCAAACAGAGCAGTAGCGGAAAACAAATTTTATTGTTGTAGCCTACAAAAATACTACAGTAGTATATTTGTAGGCTACAAATATACTACAGTAGTATATTTGTAGGCTACAGTATTACTACCTTCACATTGTAAACAAATGTAGCAATATAAAAACGTGATCATATTAAAAATTTCGTTAAGATGGTGTAAAATGAATACAACATCGAAAAAAGAATAATAATAATTTAAAATAAAATTCTTTTAATTTTAGTCAAAAAAATATAGAAAAATTTGGAATTTTGTCGAATTTTTCGATATTTTCGAATATGTACGCGATTTTAATATTATCGGTCTAGACGCTCAGAAGTTATGAGCAAAACGGTGACATTAACATTGGGTTAGAGATGGGCGCTGGTCACGTGATTTGCGTGATTCACGTGAATCACGCGTGAGTGATTTTCATTTCAATCACGTGATTGTGAGTGAGTGTGATTAGATTTTTAGATTAGCCCAATTCTTTTATTTTTTGTAAAAAAATTTTTTTGGAGTTTTTTTTTTTGGTAAGAAAATTTTATTGCGTGAGTAGATTTTGCGTGACTCTGGCATGAGTAAGATTTTTATTACTCACGTGAATAGTGAGTGAGCGTGAATAAAAAAAATTGCGTGAGTGATTCGATTATTTTTGCGTGAGCGTGAGTGAGTCAAAATCCACTCACGCACCCATCTCTACATTGGGTTTTTCGAAAATTCACGTGTTGAAAAATACACAAAACATGGTTTTAATTAGAGATAGGTGCGTGAGTGATTTTTGGCTCACACTCACTCATGCTCACGACAGGAATTTTTGAATCACGCACACTCACTCACGAGCAAATTTTTTCTACTCACACTCACAATCACGTGAGTAAATTTAATACAACTCACACTCACGTGCACTCACTCAAGCTTCACTCACACTCACGAAACTGTTATTCATACAAAAAAAAAAAAAATTGAAAACTAAAATTTGAAAAATCTTTTAAAATTTTCAACAAAATTTAAAGTTCAGCGTAACTTAAAAAATCGACTCACGCACACTCACGCAAAAATCTTACTCAAGCAATTTTTTTCTCCACTCACACTCACGTGAGTAAAATTGAATTTAGTCACACTCAAGCGTGGTCACGCGTGAATCACGTTCTAATATGCTCATGTGCCCATCTCTACTTTTAATGACAAGGGTACACCACAACAATGTTTGCCAAAGTTTTTTTTTTGAGAAGTTGAATTATAATTTTACATTAAAACAATCCAACCCTATTCTTTATACACATTAAAATAAAACAGTTATGTTAAACAAGATAAGTGTGTGTGTTATAGTTTTATTAAATTTTCTATTTGTAGGCTACAAAAACAATATTTGTAGGCTACAGGTAGGCTACCAAAAATAATTTGTAGGCTACTTGTAGGCTACACAATTCTAATGTTTTTGTTTTATTTGCTACTTATTCATTTTTAAAAACAATCGTAAGCTCTCGCTACAAAAACAGGAATGTGCAAGCATTAGTAGTTATAGCAATTGAATGATTTACATATTGTTTGTTTTTAAGACTACACATATCGTCAATTTTGCTTGTTTAAGCTACTTTCTTCGTAGTAATTTAAACGCTGGTAAAAACTACTGATTATTCTTTTGATTTTTAATGATTTGTGTAAGTAATTTTTTTTTAATTGTTGGTATTTTTTAATGAAATATCATTAGTTTTTACCTACACAAGTCAGTTATTTTTTTGTAGAAAAAAAAAATCAAAAAATTATTTATAGAAATATAAAAACATGTTTGTATCAAGTGACTTTGGCACGATGGGTAGAGTGTCTGGCCAGAATGTAGTTGATTGCGGGATCGATTCCCCAAAAATTTTATTAAAAATTTTTAAAAAAATATTTCAATAAAAAATTGTAAAAAATTACCAACGAAATCATTAATTTTTTTTATTTTTTTTGTAGGTTATTTTTTTGAATTTTGTTGGTAAAAATAAGAGAACTATCATTAATTTTTAATGTTTTCGTTGGTTATTTTTTTGTGAATTTTGTTGGTAAAAATGAGTGAAAAAACGTAATTTTTTAATGTTTACTGTTATTTATTTTAGAAAATTTTGTCAACAGTAAAAAATAAATGTTGATGTCTGTTAAAACAAATGAATAATTACTGGGATGGTTTTCAATTGTTTATTCACTGGTTTTAAGTGTTTTTTTCATTTGTTTTTGCCTACAAAATATTTTGAGTGCAGATTCGGATTTAGAGCGCCAAAAACCTTTAAAAATATTGTACATGACCTCTTATGATAAAACTATTTTATTTGCCTGGGATATCTGAATAGAGTTTGCAAATAATCGATATATTTCATAATGCCGATTACGATTAAAAAAATATCCGTTAATCGCGATTGTCGATTAATCGAGTTTTTTAAATAAATATAATTGCAATAGTTTATTTAAAAAAACTCTTTTAAAATTCACATTTCAGAATGTACTAAATACAAAAATAAATATTTTTTGTAAAAAAATTATCTTTCTACACCAAATGTCCTGCGAAAAAACATATCGCTCATTTACTTGTATAGTGTCATAACTCAAAATATATCGTTTTTGGGTAAACAATACAGGATTATTTGTTATATCCTGCTTTATATTGTGTCAAAATTCGTATTAATATCTTTTAAACTCACCGTTTGAGAAGAGAACACGCCATTATAACATTTTCTACTCACAGGCCTTTTACAACGTAAACAAAGTTTCAGTTGTAAACTTTAAACAGGTTTTCTGTAAAATCAATCATTTTGAGTTATGACACTATACAAGTAAATGATCGATATGTCTCATGAATGTCTGAATAGGTGGCAAGCCCTATATGAAACTAAAAAAATGGCGTTTTGGTTTTTCAATTTTTTAAAAACTGGTCTAAAGAGGCGTTGTTAAATATTGGAAAAATTGTCGAAATGCACCACAATCGCAAAAATAGACATTCATGTATATTTTTTTATAGGCATTCAACTAAAAATTTTTATTTTGGAAAATTTTCAGAAACCGTTCTGGAAGTTTTAATTTTTTAAAAAAGTCAATTTATCAAAAATCCGTCCACATTTTTTTTATGTTTAGATGTTTGTCTATTCACACAAAAAAAAAAATTAGGAGGGCATTTTTCGTATTTTTCTAGAAAATAGCATTTGAATATTAGATTTCATAAAAATTCTGTAATTCTCTTGTATTTTATTGTGTCAACACCGCGTATGAGTAACGAAAATTCATTGGTTTCGCAAATAGTCATTACTCATACGCGGTGTTGGTTGACACAATAAACTACAAGAAAATTATTGAATTTTTCTGAAATCCAACATTTAAATGCGATTTTCTCGAAAAATGCCTTCCTGATTTTTTTTTATGTCGATAGACACCCTGCAAACAAAACGATACGACATCGATTCGCCGGTTTTATTGCCGATACGATAAATGTTATTGCGGCAATTATCGAATTCGTATCGCCGGCGATACACCTTTCGGGAGAAAGTGTTACCCGACGGCAATTCATCCCGGCGATACGAAAACGATTCGTCTTGGCGATACAAGGGCAATATCGCCAGATAATCGTATAAACGAAAAATAATAGATTTGTATGTATCGCCGGAATATCACCAAAATGGTAAACCGGCGATACAGCTATATCGATTCCCTGAAGCTGAAAATAGACATTATTTTTTTCATTAATATTTTGGTCATGTTAACAGGACTAAAAACATTTGCATTCATCTGAAAAATATATCCGCAACATTCGCTGAATTTTTTATTTTATTTTTGAACGCGAATTTGTGTTTTTCGGCCAAATTTATAAAGATTTCTTGTTGTGCTTGATAAATTATTTAATTTTAAATTGACAAAGAAATAAAAATTTTCAATATTTTTTTTTTGTTATCGCCAAAATATCGTTCGTATGAGAAAACGGCGATGTAATAAAACTACTACTTTGATTTTTTATTGAAATGATAAATTTTCGTATCGCCGCAATATCTTCTCGGCGATATATCGCCCTATTGTTTGCAGGGCAAACATCTAAACTAAAAAAAAAATTAAAAAATGTGGCCGGATTTTTAATAAATTGTTAAGGGAAGAAAAAGGGGTAAAATTTGGAATACAGAATCCTTTGGTAATAAAACCCTTTGAAAAAAGTACTTGTTGTAAATTTAATTTCTACGAGTCGTAAAATTGGTAAAAAAACGTGTACTTTTTGTCCTTTTCATATTTTATGAAATAATGATTCTACACTCAAAATAATACATTAGTAGATTTACTAATTTTTTTTTTTTGCTAATGCTGGTTAGCTAACTTTTAGCAAATTTTTAGTTGAGATTAGCATATTAGCAAAAATATCTTGTAAACTTCATTTAGCGCATTATCAATTTCAAACAAAATTTGAACTAATTTTGTTTTGCTCGGTAAATATTGCCGCATTTTTGTAGCTCTCAACACGTAGAACAAGACCGCAAAATAGTCAAGAGCTCTCCGAGTAATATTTTTGAAGTTATCGAGTTTTTTAATTCTCAAGACCCCAGCGGTCCCCTATAATCACGCATCTCAAAAACTAAGCAAGTTAGAGCGAAACGGACACAAATTTTGGATCAAAAACAATGACGATTTTTAAGGAACCCAACTAGGTCTAGGCCCATCGGGTTCTGGACCTATCGGGTCCGAACCCAATGGGGTCCTCAAATGTGTATGAACTAAGTTGAAATAAAAAAATTTTCAGTTAACTAATTTTTAGCAAAACGTTTTTGCTAACTTTACCAAAAAATTTTGGGTTCAAAATCAGCAAATTTTCTTGTAGGTTTACAAGCTTTTTTTGCTAACTTTACATTTTTTTTTTTTTTTTTTTGAGTGTAGACTCTTGAAATTTGTAATGAAGGATCCTTTTGTAAAAAAAGCCTTCCACGAAAATTACTTTTATGTGTATATATTTGGGCGTCCCGAAAATTATAATCTCTCGAATTTCGTGTCAGAACACCTGCCAATGGCCACTGAAGAGCTTATTGTGTGAAAATTTATAAGGAAATTTAGAAAGAGCGTCTTCAGTCTGCAACCAGAAAAAAAAATACGTGTTTTGATAAAATTTCATGCTTGAATTTTTTGACCAAATCCAGCCAAATCCTTTTGGATTATTTTTAAAACAAAATTGTGGGTTTACTAACAAGGGAAGTATCTCAACCCATATGAACCGATTTGCATGAAACGTAAAATATATATAAAAGGGACAATTCTAAGGTTGGGGTGTCTCGGCTTATCGGCCATATCGGGGATTTAAGGGTTCAAAACATGGGTCAAAAAATGGCGAAAAAACGTTTTTTTGATTTTTCAGCCATTTTTTTCTAAGAAACTATATGATGTTTACATATAAGAAGAAAGGTTTTTTTTTAATGCCTATCCAACGGTGGTATAACCTTGTAAAAGTTCGGCTTTATTTAATACTTTTTTCACGAAAATGTGTAAATTTTGGGGGTATTTATGTGAAGACATAGACCTACGATGTCCATATGAATACGAAATAATCTTTATTAAATTTAAGATGACACGTATTTTTGCCCTAGAGGATGTTCCTATTAGTTTGGGAGTTATCGAAATTTTCCCAAAGGTCCACTTTGTTTCATAAGGGGACAACGAAATTTCAAAACTCTGATATGGCCGATAAGCCGAGACACCTCAACCTTAAAATCGTCTCTTTTATATATATTTTAAGTTTCAGGCAAATTGGTTCATAAGGGTTGAGATACTTCCCTTGTAAGATGAAAATTTTAATTTTACTTTAAATTTAAATTACTTTTACAAGAAAAAAGAAAACAGAAATTGCAAGTAAGTTAAATGAATCGTAGGCCAATATAATATATTTTAAATTCGTTATAAAAACAGTGTATTTCATAGAAAATTTTTAATCGTAATCGAATAACCCTAATATGGAGTTTTTTCTCACAACAACTACACAAAAAACATATTGTTGTAGTCAAATGGACTATCGTACACTCTAATCAATTTTCATGTAAATTTACCCTGTTTATAGTAGGTAACTATTCTCCTACTATAAACCGTGTAAAAATACATGTTGTGTTTAAAGTGATAGACACAAAGTATGTAAACGTACATATTCATGTGTCTACAAAATGTTTCGGAACAAAAATGTTTCAATAAATTTTACGGTGTTTGTGTGTAAACATAAATTTTAATTTAGTAAACTTAAAATAGAAATGCCTGAAAATACATGAAAATTATGTGCATATACATTGAAAATGCTTTTTATAAAACCACACTAACTCTTCAAAATTTAAATATTAAAAAACAAGAAATTTATTTTTAAATGATGTTTTATTTAAAATAAAAATTTTAATAAAGGCTTAAAACAAACTTAAAATTTAATAAAAACGATAAAACTACGTAAAAAAAAATAGATTAAACAAATAAACAATTAAGTTACCAATGTTGCTGAAATAATTTTATCTTTTAACTAACTCTTGCTAAGATCTAACAACTTTTCTATAAAAAATGTCCCAGAGTCCGAACAATTTTTTTTAAACCTTTTTTAATATCAACAAGAGTGTTAAATTTGGCTGTGCCGAATCTTTTATACCATGCAGATTCTGAAACATTTTTTTTATAGAAAAACCTCTTAGATTCTGACACATTTTTCTATAGAAAAATTCTCGAATTCTGATACATTTTTTCTACAGAAAAATTCTAAAATTTTGAAAAAAAAATTTATAGAAAAATATTTAAATTCTGAAACATTTTTTTTATAGAGGATTTCACAGATTCTGAGATATTTTTTCTCAAATTTTGAAAAAATGTCTCGGAATTTGAGACAAAATTTCTCAGAATTTTAATGAAAAAAATTTTTAAAAATCTGAAAATTTTTCTGTAGAAAAAATCTCTTAGAATCTTTCTATAGAAAAAATTACACTGAGTCTGATAATTTTTCTATAGAAAAATGTCCAAAAATCTGAAAATTTTTCTATAGAAAAAAAATTTCTAAGAATCTGAGAATTTTTCTATAGAAAGAATGTCTTAGAATCTAATAATTTTTCTATAGAAAAATTGTCCCAAAATCCGAGAACATTTCTATAGAAAAAATGTCTCAGAATCTGAGAGTTCTCCTCTAGAAAAAATGTCTCAGAATCTGAGAATTTTTCTGCAAAAAAAATGTTTCAGAATATGAGAATTTTTCTATAGAAAAAAAGTCTCAGAAGCTGAAAATTTTTCAATAGAAAAAATGTTTTAGAATGAAAGAATTTTTCAATAGAAAAAATGTGTAAGAATGTAATAATTTTTCTATAGAAAAAATGTGGAATAATGTAAGAATTTTTCTATAGAAAAAATGTTTCAGAATCTAAAAAATTTTCTATAGAAAAAATGTCTCAGAATCTAAGAATTTTTCTATAGAAAAAATGTCTCAGAATGTGAAAAATTTTCTATAGAAAAAATGTCTCAGAATCTCACACTTTTTCTATAGAAAAAATGTTTCAGAATCTGAGACTTTTTCTATAGAAAAATAGTCTCAGAATTTGAGAATTTTTCTATAGAAAAATAGTCTCAGAATCTGAGAATTTTTCTATATAAAAATAGTCTCAGAATCTGAGAATTTTTCTATATAAAAATAGTCTCAGAATCTGAGAATTTTTCTATATAAAAATAGTCTCAGAATCTGAGAATTTTTCTATATAAAAATAGTCTCAGAATCTGAGAATTTTTCTATATAAAAATAGTCTCAGAATCTGAGCATTTTTCTATATAAAAATAGTCTCAGAATCTGAGAATTTTTCTATATAAAAATAGTCTCAGAATCTGAGAATTTTTCTATAGAAAAATAGTCTCAGAATCTGAGAACTTTTCTATAGAAAAGTATTCTCACAATCTGAGAATTTTTCTATAGAAAAATAATTTCAGATTCTGAGAATTTTTCTATAGAAAAATAGTCCTAGAATCTGAGAATTTTCCTAAAGAAATATAGTCTCAGAATCTGAGAATTTTTTTATAGAAAAATAGTCGCAGAATCTTTCTTAATAAAAATATTCTCACAATCTGAAAATTTTTCTATAGAAAAATAATTTCAGATTCTGAGAATTTTTCTTTAGAAAAATAGTCTTAGAATCTGAGAATTTTTCTATAGAAATATAGTCTCAGTATCTGAGAATTTTTCTATAGAAAAATAGTCGCAGAATCTGAGAATTTTTCTATAGAAAAATAGTCTTAGAATTCGAGAATTTTTCTATAGAAAAATAGTCTCAGAAACTGAGTATTTTATTTTAGAAAAATAGTCTCAGAATCTGAGATTTTTTCGATAGAAAAATAGTCTCAGAATCTGAGAATTTCGATAGAAACAATTTCTCAGAATCTGAGAATTTTTTCATATGAAGTACATTGACCTACACTTGGTTCTAGGGGATTAGGATTTTTTTCAGCATGTCCCCCTTTTGGCTGTGTGACTAAGAAGATGACCCCAATGTCGCCGCCGTTCTTCATACCACAAAACACCCATGGCAATTTAATTTTATTTTTCTGTATGGTTTTTTTGAGAGGTATTGAAGATTCCGCACATCAGAATTTAAAGCTCTCACTTGTTGAGCTTTTTGATCCATAATGCTGCCGAATACTGAAAAACCCTCTGAGTAACAGCTTATGCGTTATTTCTTCCTTGCATATAGAGATATAGCAATGGATGAATGTTTTCCTATTGGTTCCAAATTTTTAAGAAAATTTTGATGTAAATTGTTGCTCCATATTTTGACTTTAATATTGGTTTCCTAAAAAAATTAAGAAATTTAATAAAATTATACAATGCTAATTTTTAGATTAAAAATTTGAACTAAATAAGGTCCTCACACGTAAAACAGGGTCTTCATAGAAAAGACAACTCCATAATGTGCGAAACTATCAAAAAAAATGCATTTACTTACCAAGAGAAGCTGATATTATTGTATTTAAATCCTCAGTTGCAAGCTGTTTTGGGCTTTATTGAATTTTTTAATTTTAATAATTTTTCTAAAATGTTTTTTTTTTTTTAATTCAGTTTTGACAATTTCCTTAATACTATGTTAAATTATGTACGATTACATATTTTGTGTTTGAAACAAATTTTACATAGAAAAACTTTATATTTAAAGTGGAAGTGTTTATGATCTTATAAACATGTTTCACAAAACACGATATACTATACTTTGCGTGTAATTCTTTGCAAATAAATATGTAACTATTTGGTTTACACACTACGTGTTTATGTATGCGCTTTTTCTGTAAATATACATGAAAATTTACTAACTTAATAATAGTAAAGTTACATGCATTTTTTAGAGTGTATGTAAAATTGTTTTAAATATTTTTGTTGGTTATTGACAATCGTTGCCTTATTAGTATGGTACAATTTCTTCGTCTTTCTAATTCTCATTGCGAATATTAATATTCAATTCAATTGCGAATATTAATATGCTAGTTTGTGCACAAACGATTTGTCATTAGACTCGTTTGCTACTTTGTAGTAAATCGTTTCTATTTTTGCTAAATAATCTTGACAATGGAATCTTGACAAATTCCGAAACACGTGTCGATTAAGTCTTGCAAAAATGACCAACATAAATAAATTTAAAACAAAAAAACAATTCTCTTGAAAATTATGCTATGAGAATATCATGGTTTTAATTAGTAAAGAAAATAATGACCTCGAGCCAGAATAAACATCCTCAAAAAAAAAAAAGTTAATCGTAATCGCATGATTTTTTTGTCGATTACGATTACGATTAATTGGTGTGATTAATCGCGATTACGATTACGATTTTAATCGTTTTGCAAACTCTATATCTGAACGGAAATTTCTTGCAAAATCTTAATTTCCTTTTTAGAAAAATTATCACAACTTTGTCAATTGTTATCCGATTTCTTCAGGGTAAAGCTTATCGTATTCAGAATCAAATTTCTTTAAAAATACGTTTATAAATGTAAAGGTTGTTAAACGAACTATAGCAGAAAAAAATCGATAATCTCGAATAATTTTCAAAAAATAACAAAAAAATTAGATTTTATAGTAAAAATCCATAAATATCTTTCTTATAAGTATAGACCAATTCACACACAAGGAAAGTCCCATCCTTCGTCTATCAAAAATAGTTAAAAAATTTAAAATCGGTTGAAAATTTTCTGAATTACAAAAGGTTTAGTGAGAAAAGTCCCAAAAATATTTTTTTTGACAATAACTCTAAAATATGAGGGTTTCTGGCAAGTTTAATGGACATTTTTCTGATCTACTCGACAAGACCAACAACCTATACTATGTCACTTCAGAAGTATTTTTTTACTGTAGCACAGTGTAATTTAATACAAATTTATTTTTTTTTTATTTTTTTTATATTCTCTTGGTGTTTTGAATTCACATTTAGTTTACAGTTTTATGTTTATGTATATGAAAGTTTGAAATCATCTTTATGAAATTTTCCTATGTGCTTAAAGGTCGAACCAGAATCAAATGCGTAGCGCAAGACGTAAAGAAAACAAAAACAAACACATCAAATTTGAAATTTTTACGTCCGTTTGATTTAGGTAACTCACATTTAAATATTAGAAACGAAAAATTATTGGGCGTTACGCCTTACGCGACGTAATTTGATTCAGGTTGGACGCTAAGACATAAATATATTTGGCAACCCAGTCAGAAATTGCCAACCGTACCAAAAATATTGTACTGGCTGATCGTTGGTTTGGAAATGCCAATGCCTAGCCAACGTTGGCAATTACAATAAGAAATGTACACTGCCAGTACAATTTGTTAAACATTTACGACCGTTTTTTTTTTAATTAATTTAATAAAGCGGTTTGATTTTAAATTAAAGTACAATCGTCAATCTTACTCACACGCCATCAATATACCGTCAACATAATTGCATATTGTACATAATATTGCGTCGTCTGTAGGTACCTTTAGTCCAGAAATGGTCCAATTATAATCATATTTGATTAGGTTATCAAAGTCCACGTTTAACTCCTACAAACAAAATTTAAACAAAAAATTTCCATTTTGAAAGATTTATGAAAAATCCGGAGAATGGGTTGTATGTGGACTTGTCCGATTTCTTTTAAATTTGGAATGATGATTTCTGAATACGAAAGAATAACTATTAAAATGCTATTGTTAGGGTCATTTGACCCATATTTAAAGATGATTTTTGTATGTGGACTATTTCAAGACATGAACCGATTTCATCCAAATTCAATTGGCTTTGCCCTTCGGTTAAAAGAAGCTTAAACTTCAAACTTTAGACAAATCTTTTAAAAATTGCGAAATGTATAGTGCGCACAACGTTTACATAGTAAGACTGACACACGTGCGGACAAGAAGTAATTCTGAGACGTTCAGTATGCTTGAAGGTGGCTCTAGAACATCAGCACAAAGTTATTATACACTGTACCACAGAGTGGTGTAGCGTATAAAAATAATTTCTTTTGTGGACCATCACTTTTTACGATGTTTAGCCACACATTTTTTTTTTAATTCCAACTACTTCCCGTGGCTCTCCACGACGTAAACCCCGGTTTTGATCACATTCTCCTGAGGAGTAGGAGAACAATAAACTTATTGTTAATTTTACCATTCGATTCTACATTCTACGACATTTTCGCAAGCTACAAAAAAGTGACGATTAAGCACGGAAAAATCTATATTTTTTTGGCAACATCAGATAAACATATCGGCCAAGCCTTATTTGGTATTATCATTCTGGCATTGGACAGTATAACATAAAAATTAAATACTGGGAATGTATAGTATTTTTTGTTTTGCCAACAGTGGGCCAACATTAGAAAAACATATTGGCCAAGGCGCTTTTTGGTGTTATCATTTTGACTTTGTATCTGTACAGTATTTTTTGTAAATCTGGTATTTTGCCAACGTTGGCAACACCTTTGCCAACGCTTTGCCAACCTTGGCTCGCTTGCATTTTTCTGACTGGGAAAGTTTGAAAAAACATTTTTTGGAAAAAAATGTGAAACTTTTTTAATCTTAAGAAAAAATGAATTGATAAATTTTGAGTAACTATTTACTTGACACAATTAAAAAGTTACTTGAAAAAAAAGGAAAAATTTTAAGTAAAGTTTTAATTGTGTAAATTAAAAATTTACTCAAATTTTAGAGTAAGCATTTAATACTTTTTTATTAAAAGTTTACTCAATACTATTAAATCGTTTACTGGTGCAAAATTGAGTAAAATCAATAGTATTAAAAATTTATCCAAATATTTTTTTATTTTTTTCTGTGTGGCTAGCGCTTCAGTACTTACTGAATGGCTGAATTATATTAAACAAGTAAAAAAGTTAAATTCGGCCTTGCCGAATGTAGTGATACCCTCCACAAAAAGATTATTGCAAAAAACTTTATTTAAAAGGAAAATTACTTTAGAAAAAAAAAAAATTTTTTTTGAAAAAAAAAATTTCCGCGAAAAAAATTTTGGTAAAAAAAAAATTCGCGATTTTTCTATTTTTTTGTCAAAAAATATGTTCGTACTTGTTTAAATACCATTGGTGTTCAATTATGTTCACATATGTCAACCAGAAGCCGAATTAAAGCATTTTGTATTTTTAGGTTATGTTGAATGTACTGAAATTTTTGAGGTGTGCTTACATTTTCGTTCATAACTTTTGAACCGCTGAACCGATATCGCTCAAATGCAATACCAAACTTCTCGGGAGAACTTCCAATAAATGTGTTAAGTTTCAGTCATCTCAGTGCAATATTTTGTCCGCTACAGCATTTTCAACAGACAGACAGACGGACAGACGGACAGACGGACAGACGGACAGACGGACAGACGGACAGACGGACAGACGGACATCGCTAGAATGTCTTAAAATCGATCGGGCATCATGAATATATATACTTTATGGGGTCCCAGATCGATATTTCGATGAGTTACAAACAGAATGACAAACTTATATATACCCTCTTTCACTAAGTGGAGGGTATAAAAATTAGGTATTTCTCCCCCACTGTGCGTATGAGCGATATTGTAATTTCGTATTAATCATACGTACTGTTACACCGTAAATACTTATATGAAGGTTTCTATTTCAAACGTACCACGAAAAAAAAAATGTTGTTGGATTAAAGTCAAACTTTGAGAGCTTATTGCCCTATATGAAAGTAATAAATCGTGGAACAAAAGTTTTCGTTTTTCGGAAAAATGAGCGAGATAGGCGTGGTCAAACATGGTAAAATTGAGCAATTTTTGCATGATGTCGCTTTATATTTAATTTTTTCTACAGTAACTCAACGATTCTGAAATTTTCGTAACACATCTAATTTATAGTGTTTTGTATGGGCTATCGATTGGCATTATTAGTTTTTGGAAAAAATTCAGAACTATGTCTGAATTTTTCAAATTAAAAATAAAAATCGATGTAGCAAAAAACACGCCATTTTTAACTTTTTTTAAAAAAAATTTAAATTAAAGTTCTTTTCATTCTCTACATCATATCAAATTTTCAGAGAGCAATTATTTTTGGTTTTCGAGAAAATTGGCTTTAAAGTTTGAATGTCTTATTTTATTTTCCATATCACTCATACGCCACGATACATTTATTTTTGCACTTACCAAAAACTTGTTTAATTCTATTTAGATAATTGATTTAGAGCTGATTTGTAGAGTCCAACCGAATATTCGGTTTCGGTCTCGACTTCGGCCGAATAATGGGGTTTCGGCCTCTATTCGTTATTCGGCAAAATTTTAGTATTTTAAAAAATATATAAAAAAGTTGCTGAATTTTTCAATTTCTAGTATCATTACACTTGATTCAGTTCATTTTAAAAATGTAACAAGGATTTCCAATTAACGTGTTACTGTTACAGTTCAAATAATTTTTTTTTCTTAATCTACAGATTTAATGAACAATTTTTTTTCAGTTTATTTAAATATGATTTTTTTGTAAGTTTTTAAAAATATATATATTTTTTAATAAATACAACAATTCCGATGGTTTAAAAACATTAAGTGCTGTATATTTATTTTAAAAAAGAAATAAATAAAAATTGTATTCAGCCAGGCATTATTTTTTTTTAGTTTCGGTTTTGGTTCGGTTTCGGTTTGGCCTCGAAAAACTGGTTTCGGCCGGATTCTATTGATTTGTCATATTTATAATAAGAATTCGACTGTTTTCAAGATTCTTCGTATCAAGGTTGCATTCAATATCAATAAAATGACAATATTTCAGAACTGATCTTTGCCTTATGATTGTTGAAATTCTGGGATGCCGCTTAGCCATTTACTGGAATAAATCCAGGCAACAATATTCACAGTCGTTGTTAATTTTTTAGAATACTCTGATATTAAACACATTGCCTTACAACTAAAAATTTAAAATATATCAGAAGTAGTCAAGTTCCAAAAAATATTTTAAAGTCTGCACTTCAAAAATTTTACAAACCTTCTTCATTATTTCAAAGATTTTAAAGTTCAAAAAAATTCTCATTCTTATTACACAGAAGACGAGTAAGCGATGGCATTGTATGTCTCTGGTCAACAAAAAAACAGTCGAATTCCTATAAATAAGACAAATCAGCTCTGTTATCTAAACAGAATTAAACAAGTTTTTGGTAAGTGCAAAAATAAATGTATCGTGGCGTATGAGTGATATGGAAAATAAAATAAGACATTTAAACTTTAAAGCCAATTTTCTCGAAAACCAAAAATAACTGCTCTTTGAAAATTTGATATGATGTAGAGAATGAAATGAACTTTAATTTAAAATTTTTTTTAAAAAAATTAAAAATGGCGTGTTTTTTGCTACATTGATTTTTATTTTTCATTTGAAAAATTCAGACATAGTTCTTAACTTTTTCCAAAAACTAATAATGCCAATCGATAGCCCATACAAAACACTATAAAATAAATGTGTTTCGAAAATTTCAGAATCGTTGAGTTACTGTAGAAAAAATTAAATATAAAGCGACATCATGCAAAAATTGCTCAATTTTACCATGTTTGACCACGCCTATCTCGCCCATTTTTCCGAAAAACGAAAACTTTTGTTCCACGATTTGTTACTTTCATATAGGGCAATAAGCTCCCAAGGTTTGACTTTGATCCAACAACATTTTTTTTTTCGTGGTACGTTTGAAATAGAAACCTTCATATATTAAAGGTCTTTTTTGAGAAAGTCATTCAAACTAGTGATGGATGTTGATAACTATGGTTGGTAAAAAAAATTTGGCAGTTTATTTTTTGTTAAAAAAAAAATAGATTTAGTTTTTCTCTGATTTTTTTTAAGTATAGTTTTTTGAGTAAGTTTATATATTCATGATCCTTGATCAATATTAAGTCGATCTAGCGATGTCTGCTATTCTGTTTGCCTGTCAGTGGAATTCCTGGTGTTATGCGATAATACCAAACCGATTTTAACGATTGAGACATCAAAACTTTCGAAATTTTCCCTGCCAGATAACTGATGTTTTTTTTTTTAAGCGATCAAGTGGATTAAAATTTATGAGTGAAAAGGACTAGATCTTTATCTAAATAAAATATAACCATAAAGATACATAACAAAGAAAACGTATACAAATAAACTAAGAAAACTAGAAAAAATAGACAAATCTTTAAAAAAAACTTCTATTCTAAATGAAAAATGTCTAAAAAATCTTTTTCTACAGGAAAATGAGGTTTTAAGAAATTTTTCCTATAGAAAATGTCATAGATCTGAGGTATTTTTTCCTATGGAAAAAGTCGCAGATTCTGAAACAATTTTTTCTAAAGACAACGGCTTAGATTCTAAATCATCTTTTCCATAGAATAAGTTTTAGATTCTGAGAAATTGTTCCTATAGAAAAAATCTAAGATTCCGAAAGTTTTTCCTATAGCAAAAGTCTCAGACTGAGACATTTTTCCTAAAGAAAATGTATTATTGATAGTTTTTAAAAATTTTTTTCTATTAAAAAATCTGAGATTCTGAGACATTTGTTCTATACAAAAACAAATTTTTCCTGTAGAAAAATACATTTTTCCCATAAAAAAGTATAAGATTCTAAAACATTTTTTCTAAAGGAAAAGTCTCAGATTCAGAAATGACTCAGAATCTTAGACTTTTTCTTAAAGAAAAATGCTTCAATGTTTGATACTTTTCTTTAGGAAAAGTGTTTCAGTACCTGAGAAACTATATATAATTTCGAGAAGTTGTTAAGTTAGACATATGTCGAGTCACGCATATGCACGAATAAGCTCTTCCATATGCGTGAGTCTACATGCACTAACTTGACCATCTCTAATGCGATCAAAACGAAATAAAAATTGCAAACTTTTATAGCGAATATAAAAATAGCAAAATTTATTGTATTTAAATATGTATAAAACGAAAAATATATAAGATATCAAATTGTTGAAATATTCAAATAAGTTCCAGTTTATTCGTGGCTTCCTCTTTGAACGAACATATTGATTGAAAAACATTGACAACACGTAAATTGCGAAAAAAAATAAAGTAAAATTAAAATATGCATTTTAAATGTATCTTCTACTTCTAAAAAAACTAAGAAAATCATAAATTGTAGGCCTGATGTAATTTTTTTTTATCACATATGAAAATATTATTAAAAATCTGTCTGTTAATGTAAAAAAATAATCAGCTTTACCACAAGAAAATAAAATAAATTTAAAATGAGCTTTTAATTTTATTTCCATACAAATTGGCCCGTACCACAAGAAAACAAAAAGTCTATTTTAACAAAAGTTTTATTTTAAATTTCAAATTTTCAATACATTTTTTGAAAGTCGATTTTAAAAACCAAAACAATTTTTATGGAAATAAAATTAAAAGCTCGTTTTAAATTTATTTTATTTTCTTGTGGTAAAGCCGATTGTTTTTGTTTTTAAAATCGACTTTCAAAAAATGTATTGAAAATTTGAAATTTAAAGTAAAACTTTTGTTAAAATAGACTTTTTGTTTTCTTGTGGTAAGGGCCAATATTTTTGAAGTTGTTATTGAATGTTGTGAAATATTTTGTTTTAATGTTGTGCTTTTTATTATTTAAATCAGTCATGCGCATTTTTGTAATTCCTATTCCCGCGGGAATAGGCTAACAAATGCTGCTTGTGCGCTGTCGACACACGTACACTATAAAATTCTGTTGCTTAAGCAAATTTGTTGACTTTTCGCTTGCTACTACCCACACAAGCATAAATGTTATAGTATGTGTGTGCGCACCGCTGATTTAAATAGACGACCCTGGAAAAAGTCACCAAAAAAGTTACGAAACGTCGGGTGAAATGTAATAAATCTGTTTTTATTTACAAACATAAACATCATTAGGTCTTATTAGCTTATGAAGAAAATTACACTGAACATTTTTATACTCTCCAACCACAGTATGGGGGGGATATACTAACTTTGTCATTCCGTGTGTAACGCATCGAAATATCGGTGTAAGACCCCATAAAGTTTATATATTATTGATCAGTAACCGATTCCAAGGCATTCTACCGATGTCCGTCCGTGATATTTTCATTTCCTTTAGATTTATAAAATATGAGTTAAGTGTTGTCAATGTGTGACCATCGATATGTATATTTCGTAACCATGGTAAAAGAAATATAATAAAACAGGAAGATAAAATATTTGTACATGCATTCATTATGTAAAAGCTAAAGGAAAAATATAACTGTTTACTCTGAAAGGAATTCCAAACATATTTACTCATGTTTGTTTCCTTCCATTGAATACATGTGTTAATAATATCCATAAAATTGTTTTCGAATAGTTATGTTCCGAACTAGGGTGTTCAGTTAATCGGCGTTTTGATCGATTAATCGAATAATTCCAAATTCAGAAATTCTCCAAACTACAAAATTTTTTTCGATAATTTTAGAAAAAAAAATTTTGCTTCAGTAAATAAACAATATTCATTACAAGTATTTTAACATTTTAAAACAAATCAAACAAATGCAATTTTGTTTGAGAAATTTTTAAAAAAATTATTTTGGAGATTTGAAAAATGTGTAGAATTCAAAATTTTTTTTTGTTGCCAAATTTATATGGATTACTGACATCACAAAAATTTCATATTAATTATTTGACTACATTTGGAAAAATTTTAAACAAAAAATATTTTGTGTTAAGCATATTCATAAAATTTTTAGTTTTTTTATACCCTCCACTTAGTGATAGAGTGTATATATAAGTTTGTCATTCCATTTGTAACTCATCGAAATATCGGTCTGGGACCCCATAAAGGATATATATTCATGATCACCGATGGATTTTAAGACATTCTAGCGATGTCCGTCTGTCTGTCTGTGGGAATGGTGATCACGGCCAAAATATTACACGGAGGTGACTGTAACTTTACATATTTATTGGAAGTTCTCCCGAGAAGTTTGGTATTGCATTTGAGCGATATCGGTTCAGCGGTTCAAAAGTTATGAACGAAAATGTAAGGACACCTCCAAAATTTTAGTACATTCAACATAACCTAAAAATACAAAATGCTTTAATTCGGCTTCTGGTTGACATATGTGAACATAATTGAACACCAAATGGTATTTAAGCAAGTACGAACATATTTTTTGACAAAAAAAGAAAAAAATCGCGTATTTTTTTTTTACCAATTTTTTTTTGCGGAAATTTTTTTTCAATATTTTTTTTTTTAAAGTAATTTCCTTTCAAATAAAGTTTTTTTCAATAATCTTTTTGAAATTGTGGAGGGTATCACTACATTCGGCAATGCCGAATTTACTTTTTTACTTGTTATAATATGGTTTTTGCCCAAAAATCTAAACTTAACCGATTTTGCCCAAACTTTTATCAGGTACTCGTATTTAATTTAGGTCGTTTAACAAATCGAATTCAGGAGCAGTAAAAATCAAAAAAAAGTTTTAATATAAGGACCACTCTAGTAAACATGACTGTTTTTTTTTTTTTAATTCCAACGGTTACATACATTTGATTTGTTTATTTGAATTAAACTTTAAAATATTTCCCCAAAAACCAAATATTAATATTATTCGATTAATCCTTTAATCGAGTTAGCAATTTCAAATTTATCGAATAATTAATCGTCTAAATTTTTCGATTAATCGATTAAGAATTAATCGACTGAACACCCTGTTCCGAACGTCAACTTAAATTCAAAAAGACAAAAGACGAAAAGTTCCTCCTTTTATATGATCAGAAAAAAAATTAAATTTGATTACCTTCAGCCAACACAGAGGGGTGTGCTTTACGTTCATAACTATAATTGTAAAATAACAAAGTCGCATATCCCCCATTCTTTCAATCTATATATATAAAAGAGTAATGTGACTGACTGACTGACTGACTTACTGACTGACATACTCATTCATCATCGCCCAGCCCAAGCCGCTTAAGCTAGAGACTTGAAATTTGGACTGTAGGTTGACCTCCCGGAATATAGATTCACTAAGGCTGGATTTTTGCCATTGTTGATTCTAAGGGGGTAAAAAGGGTAAAAAACTGTACTTTTGGTACTTTTTATATCTCCTAATGGTCCAAAATGGTCATAGACACTTGAAATTTGGACTGTATGTTCACCTCCCGGAATATAGATCCATTAAGGCTGGATTTTTGCCAGTGTTGATTCTAAGGGGGTAAAAAGGGTAAAAACTGTACTTTTGGTACTTTTTATATCTCCTGAAATAATGGTCATAGAAACTTGAAATTTGGACTGTCTGTTCACATCCTGGAATATAGATCCAGTAAGGCTGGAATTTTGCCAATGTTGATTCTAAGGGGGTAAAAAGGGTAAAAATCTGTACTTTTAGTACTATTTATATTTCCTTAAAAAATTGTCACAGAGACTTGAAATTTGGACTGTAATATAGATCCAGTAAGGCTGGAGTTTTGCCAATGTTGATTCTAAGGGGGTAAAAAGGGAAAAAATCCGTACTTTTGGTACATTTTATATTTCCCTAAATAAAGGTATGTACTAGAAACTTGAAATTTTCAATTTAGGTTCACCTCCCGGAAAAAAGATTCACTAAGGCTGGGGTTTTTCCAATGTTGATTCTACGGGGCTAAAATGGTTAAAGACGTGTACTTTTGGTATTTTTTTTTTATTTACTAAAATAATGGTTATTCAAACTTGAAATTTGGGATGTAGGATCCTTTAGGGAAATAAAACATTCTGGAACAAGTACTTTCCGAAAATTCTGTACCGTTTACAAAAAGTACCTTTTATAAAAAGTACCTTTTATAAAAAGTACCTTTTATAAAAAGTACCTTTTATAAAAAGTACCTTTTATAAAAAGTACCTTTTATAAAAAGTACCTTTTTTAAACAGTACCTGTTATAGAAAGTACCTTTTGTAAAAAGTACCCTTTGTAAAAAGTACCTTTTATTAAAAGTACCGGAAGTACACTGTTTGTTAGTTTTTTATTTTCTGAAATTATATTTATAGAAA
Source organism: Pegoplata infirma (assembly GCA_963921195.1). Taxonomy (NCBI): domain Eukaryota; kingdom Metazoa; phylum Arthropoda; class Insecta; order Diptera; family Anthomyiidae; genus Pegoplata; species Pegoplata infirma. The sequence continues at coordinate 129,018,766 of OY992539.1, read as the reverse complement.
CTTTTTATATTTCCTACAATCTTAAAATTTGTAATGTAGGGGAATTCGGTAAAAAAACATTCTGGCAAAATACGTTTTTAAAATTCCACTTCTTAGTGGAGTAAAATGGCTGAAAAAGTGTATTTTCGGTACCTTTTATATTTTTTGACGTAATAGTTCTAGAAACTTAAAATTAGGAATGTAAAATCCTTTTTGTACTTTTAATATTTGCTAAAACAATGATACAAGAAAAATGGAAAAGAAGATCCTTCGGTGAAGAAGAAAATTCTGGAAGAGGTTCTTTTTGGAAATTCCGTTTCTAACGGGGGTAAGAAAGTGTACTTTTGATACTTTTTTGTTGTTCCTATAATAATGAAAAAGTGTAAATTTTGGTTATTCTTATATTTCTTGAAATAACGGTTCAGAAAGTTGATATTTTAAATAAAGGATCACCTAGCACAAAAACAAACAGTTTTTTAAAAATTAAATTTTAAGTGGAAAAGGGGGCAAATGTTTATTTTTACCTATCTAACTATTAAACTAAATGTCCTAAAAATAACACCCAAGAGGAGTACATATTTTAAAATTTAAAATTTTAGAACGGGGAACGAAATAGAAAAGAGCAGAGAACAATATAAAATGATACTTTTTATTCAAGTTTTTCGTATTTAACTTTTTTTACTCCATATTTTTTCTCTCTATATGTTTTTTCATTCAAACTTATATTTGTTCTAATTTATTTATTCACTGAAATATTCATTCACTCAAAATACAAAATCCCGATATAAGTGCTCGAAAATTATTCAAATTTGATTGTTTAAACTATTCATTGAAATATTATTTTATGGAAGAATTAAACGTGCACAAGTAAATAAAACAAAGACTACGTAGGCGAATTTTCTTGAAATCGGTATAGTAATTCTGATCCTTCTATTATCCTGTAGTCAATACAACCGGTAACGAAGTACCGGGATGGTAAGCTAGTGATACATAAATGAGAAGAGTTATTTGTTAGCAAAGAAAAATATTGAAATAACCTGTCTAGGACCATGGGACATATTTTAGCCAAACTTCAGGAGGCTAGCTCTTTTATTGTGGACTGCATCGTTCCCTCTACAGACAGACAGACGGACGGGCAACCATATGGTTGTTGTAGAACAATCATAAGAAAATAAAATTTGTTTTAAACATTTCAAAAGAAAAGAAGACCAGCTATACAGATGGTCTTTAATTAAAGAAATAATTTAGAATTTTGAGACTTTTTACTATACAAACACAGGAATTTTTTTTTTTTTTCAAATATTTATTTGCAATCTATTTTACAATAATAAGCAAATTGTCTTAAGATAAGTATTAACATAGGTTTTATCTCCACTGAGACTAAAACATCTAAAAACACAGGAAATAAGAAATTTAAAAATAATAAAATTGGCTAATCACAATCAAAACCAGTCTTAACTGTGAATAAATAGGCACGTAAATTTGACAAAAACTCTCATATGAATAATTTTAGTAGGTCCGGCTGGGTTCGTTTGTGATTTTTTTCTGGATCCGCACCTGCTCATGCGTCGTCTAAGGTTTAAGCGAATAAACATTTATTTTCTCACTATTTTTTAACAAACATATGACAACTTTCATTTCAGCTGACAATATGTTTGTTTAAACAAAAGCATTTTTCATACTTCCTGATACATACAATGTGCTTCAAGTTAATTGTGCTATATAAAAATCTTAACATAACTAAAGGAGCACGTCCATCATACTATAATATAAAAATTTTTTATATTCATCAGGTCTACTATATATATGGGCTGTTTCACGTCAACGGGAGACCCCCCCGCCCCCAAAATTCTATTGGTCGTAGAGAGTTGTATTATGGCTTAAAATTTAGCCAATGATCTCTACTTTTGAAAGCTGAGTGGCGGAAGTTGAACCCAATGGTAAGTGAGCCAATATGGCGGCGCGAATCGGGATACCCCGATCGGGATATGCTGGAAACTAATGAAGGAGTTATCGGATTTTTCTGAAATTTGTTATCAGGGGGTATATTGGGGCGCTAATTTCGAATTTTCATTCAGATTTCAAAAATTCAAAATGGCGGATCCAATATGGCGGATGATTTTTTCGAGGTTTTCGCATTCAAACAAAACTCGATTCCCGGGTGTATTATGGGTCACTAAACACGATTCTGAATTTAGATTTCCAAAATTCAAAATGGCGGATCCAATATGGCGTTTATTTTTTGTTTTATTGTTTCGATTTCCTTGAAACTTGTTATCTGGGGGCTATTTGAGACGCTGATTTCGAATTTTTATTCAGATTTCAAAAATTCAAAATGGCGGACTCAATATGGCGGATGGTTTTTTTTTAAGTTGTCGCATTCAAATAAAACTCGGTTCTCGGATGTATTATGGGTCACTAAGCACGATTCTGAATTTAGATTTCCAAAATTCAAAAGGGCGGATCCAATATGACATTATTTTAATTTTTTTAATTTCGATTCCCTTGAAATTTGTTACTCCGGGGTTATTTGGGACGCTGATTACGAATTTTTATTCAGATTTCAAAAATTCAAAATGGCGGATCTAACATGGCTCGATACCCGGAAGTTTTATGAGTCACTTAGTACGAATCTGACATCAGATTTAAAAATCGTTATTAAAAAAATATAAGAGCCATGTTGGATCCGCCATTTTGAATTTTGAAAATCTGATGTCAGATTAGTACTAAGTGACTCATAAAACTCCCGGGTGTCGAGTTTAACTTAAATGCGACAATTTAAAAAAAAAATCATCTGCCATATTGGATCCGCCATTTTGAATTATTGAACTCTGAATAAAAATTCGGAATCAGCGTCCCAAATAACCCCGGAATAACAAATTTCAAGGAAATCGAAATTAAAAAAAAAAAAATAATGTCATATTGGATCCGCCATTTTGAATTTTGGAAATCTCAATTCAGAATCGTGCTTAGTGACCCATAATACATCCGAGAACCGAGTTTTATTTGAATGCGACAACTTAAAAAAAAAAAACATCCGCCATATTGAGTCCGCCATTTTGAATTTTTGAAATCTGAATAAAAATTTGAAATCAGCGTCTCAAATAGCCCCCAGATAACAAGTTTCAAGGAAATCGAAACAATAAAAAAAATAATAAACGCCATATTGGATCCGCCATTTTGAATTTTGGAAATCTAAATTCAGAATCGTGTTAAGTGACCCATAATACACCCGGGAACCGAGTTTTATTTGAATGCGAAAACCTCGAAAAAATCATCCGCCATATTGGATCCGCCATTTTGAATTTTTGAAATCTGAATGAAAATTCGAAATTAGCGTCCCAATATACCCCCTGATAACAAATTTCAGAAAAATCCGATAACTCCTTCATTAGTTTCCAGCATATCCCGATCGGGGCATCCCGATTCGCGCCGCCATATTGGCTCACTTACCATTGGGTTCAACTTCCGCCACTCAGCTTTCAAAAGTAGAGATCATTGGCTAAATTTTAAGCCATAATACAACTCTCTACGACCAATAGAATTTTGGGGGCGGGGGGGTCTCCCGTTGACGTGAAATAGCCCATATATAAATAAGAGTAACCTGTTTTTTAGCTGCCCAATCTCAAATTTTGGAAAGGGTTGCCACCTTATGAAAAAAATCCATATAAAAGCCGAACTAGCAGGAATTTTGCCAAACGAAAAAATACGGGTCTGCTTAATTTTGATAGGGATTATTATATATGATTTTGGCGGTCGTACGTATATACATCTCCATATAAACTACCCCAACGATTATACATTTTTGACAATAACGGACTGAACGAATCCAAATTCGGACACGACCGATACACCATTGGATAGGCCTTCAAAAAACCTTTCGACCTGTATAAAATGTTCATATAGTTTCTTTTGAAGAAATGAGAAAAATCCTCAAAAAAGAAAAAAATTCAGTTTTTCCCCCTCCCCTTTGACCCGCTAGATGTGATATTAGGCAGCTAAAAAGAAAGGTAACTCTTATTTTGCTCCCCTCTTTCCTATATGCAAGTTTCAGGTAAATCGGTGGGTGCCCTGTGAAAGACCTTCCGATTCACTTAATAGCAAAACATTGCATATCATAGGTTCAATCCCTGGCAGCTGCGATCTGTTAATAACACTGTGCTACAGTGAAAAAATACTTCTGATGTGACATATGCTGTGTTGTTCAATAAGTGGATTTATTTTCGGATTAATCTTATTTTGTTTAAAATAAATATTTTAACATGCCAAAACAAATTTGAAAATTTTTTATCCGTAATCTACAATAAATAAGAAATTATAATCCGAAAAAATAATAAAAAAATCTGGAAAAGGAGAAAAGTTATAAATAAATCAAAATTAACCCAACAAAATTTTAGGATTAATTAAGTCCATTTTGGATTAATTTTGATTTATTTGTAACTTTTTTCATTTTCCAAATTTTTATTATTTTTTCAGTAAATAATTTCAAATTTATCGTAGATGACGAAAAAAAATATTCCAAATTTGTTTTTGTATGTTAAAATATTATTTTTGAACAAAATAAAATTAATCACAAAATTAATCCACTTATTGAAAAACACAGCAATAGTATAGGTTGTTGGTCTTGTCGAGTAGATCACAAAAATGTCCATTAAACTTGCCAGACACCCTCAAATTTTAGAGTTATTGTCAAAAAACTTTTTTTTGGGACTTTTCTCACTAAACCTTGTGTAATTCGAAAATTTTCAACCGATTAAAAATTTTTAGACTTTTTTTGATAGAAAATGGAAAGGGCTTTCCATGTGTGTGAACTGCTCTATACGTAAAACAAAGATATCTATTGATTTTTTCTATAAAATCAAATTTTTTTGTTATTTTTTGAAAATTTTTCGAGTTTATCGATTTTTTTCTGCTATAGTTCGTTTAACAACCTTTATATTTATGAGCTTTTTTTTAAAGAAAATTTAATTCTTAATACGATAAGTTTTATCCTGAAAAAATCGGATAATAATTGACAGAGTTGTGATAATTTTTCTAAAAAAAAAAATAAGATTTTGCAGGAAATAGCCGTTCAGATAACCCAGACAAAAAAAATAAATTTATTATAAATGGTCATTAAGGGTGGGATAGTGTCGTGTGAGATTTTAAGCAGCAATATTTGGAAGCGCTAGAACCTCCCATTTTGTGAGGTTGGTAAAAAAAGTGTATGAGCCAAAAAATGGGGGAGGTCGGATAGGATCTAGGGGTCGCTCATCGGGGTCAAAGTTGGGCGTAGAGGGGAAAAAATCCACAAAAAGCCCCAAAACTCCCCTGGCTTTGCTCCTAGAGGGGTCAAATGTGAGACCGGCCCCCATTATTTTTTCCCCCTAAACACTTTTGCCAAACATACCTAAGCCCTATCTCCAATCCCTAAGGGGGGTCCCATACAAAGGTTCAATTTTTAAAAATTATTTCTTCTACCGCTCTAGTTGTACTAAAAGTCACCCTAGAGGAATCAAATATATGACCGACCCCCAATATTTTTTCAACCCCAACATTTTCTTAGAACATACCTACCCCCTATCTTCAATCCTTAGGGTGGTCCCCATACATTTTTTTTATTTTTTCTTAAATTGTCATATTAAATCAGCTCCTACCGGTCCAATGGTGCCTCCTAGAGGGGTCATTATCAAGACCAACCCCCATTAATTTTTAGCCCCCAACACTTCTTCTGAACATACCAATTCCATATCTCCAAGTCCTAAGGGGTCTCCCACACAAAGTGACATTTTTGTAAAACTTGCTCTCACCGCTCTAACTATCGCAGGGGTGACCCTAGAGAAGTTAAATGTGTGACCGACCCCCAATATTTTTTCAGCCCCAACATTTTCCCTAAACAAGCCTACCCTCTATTTTAAAGCCTTAAGGGTGTCCCCACACATTTTTTTTATTTTTTAATTTTTTTTATAAAATCTGCGCCTACCGCTCCCATTCTGCCTTTTAGGAACGGTAAATGCAGACTGACCCCCATTAATTTTTGCCGCCTACATTTTTTCTGAACATACCTACGCCGTATTTCCACTTTGTAGGGGTGCTCCCCTGGGGAAAACTAAATTAGTAATGTATGTAGAGAAGTCAAATGTGTGACCTGCCCATATATTTTTTTAGCCAAAACATTTTCTTCAAACATACCTACCCTCTATCTTCAAGGTGTTATCTCACAATTTGTTTATTTATTTTATCGAGAAATCCGAGGTCTTTAATTTGTAATTTAATAGTAACTTTTGATAAGCGTAAAAAATATTTTTTTTAATTTGAAAATAATAAGAAATGATAAAGAATATAACTAAAAATCAAATTAATTTATTTTTATCGTGTGATGGATATTGTTTCCGATTTTCGGCCACGACCTGAAGCAAAACTATTTTTTCCTCCTCGCTACTGCACAACACGTTGTTATAGTCTTCTATTAATTTTACGCCTCTTTCGGCAGCGTCGTTGAGAACATGTAATTTACGTAATATTTGCAGCGCTCGCTGGTAGTCCTGACGATTTTCCCAAGTATTTGGATCGGAAGCAATGAAATTTGTTGTTATTCCGAAGCGTGCAAAAAATTTTGGAGTCTCAGGTGTGACGTAGTGGCTTAAATCAGTTTTCATGAGTTCTTGATTCACTTGTTTCGATGCCATGTTAATTCTTTTCACACCTTCGAATCCAACAACATGTACTGAAGGATTACAATCCTTGTTGCCACTGTCGCCGCTATCCTCTGAGTCATCTTCTTCCCCGATATCATCGTCTTCTTATTCCTCGCTGTCTTCGTTAGACGATTCGTCCATCTCATCGTCAGATAACTCTTCCTCCAATTCCTCTTTCTCTTCTTCAAATATACGAATTGCATTCGATATTTTTCGTTTTATTTCACAAGAGATATTCGGATCAAATAGTGAGAGAGCAACAGCTTCGCCACTGATATACCAGAGATGTCCACAGAATCTCTTGACCAATCGTTGCGACATAATCTTATCAATTGAAGCATAATTGGCAATCGCTTTCAAAAAATTCAAATCATTATTTGAAGCTTCTATTGCTTTGGTAGCGCTAAACCAAGCTTTTACGTAAATTGTTATGATGAAAACGGTCACATCAAGAAGTGCATTTAATTCTTTTTTGGCCAAACCGATATATTTTCGGAACAAAAACATTTTAGGCAATATATGCCTTTTGTCATCCATCGAGCATGACTGATGGGTCCTGGTGGGCTAAATAAATTATTAGGAATATTTTCGCCAAGGTATAATAAAATAATTTCAAGAAACTCCTTGTAGTCGTCTTTGGGTTGCTTTTCTTTTATTTGAGCCCAACAAAACAACTTGATGTCAGTTTGGACTTGAGCTGGTATGTTGTCTGCTACTTCCTCATCTTATATGCCAAGACTGTACGGTTTGTCTTTTATATTTTCCCACTGCTCCTTAAAACGCGCAAACATTAGCACTCCTGGTCCAGACGTTTTGCCGAATTTGGTTTCAAACACTTAGTTTTCCCCAGGGGAGCACCCCTACAAAGTGGAAATACGGCGTAGGTATGTTCAGAAAAAATGTAGGGGGCAAAAATTAATGGGGGTCAGTCTGCATTTCCCGTCCCTAAAAGGCACAGTGGGAGTGGTAGGCGCAAATTTTATAAAAAAAAATTCAAAAAAAAAAAATGTATGGGGACACCCTTAAGGCTTAAAAATAGAGGGTAGGTTTGTTTGGGGAAAATGTTGGGGCTGAAAAAATATTGGGGGTCGGTCACACATTTAACTTCTCTAGGGTCACCCCTACGATAGTTAGAGCGGTGGGAGCAAGATTTACAAAAATGTCGTTTTGTGTGGGAGACCCCTTAGGAATTGGAGATATGGAATTGGTATGTTCAGAAGAAGTGTTGGGGGCTAAAAACTAATGGGGGTTGGTCTTGATAATGACCCCTCTAGGAGGCACCATTGGACCGGTAGGAGCTGATTTAATATGACAATTTAAGAAAAAATAAAAAAAATGTATGGGGACCACCCTAAGGATTGAAGATAGGGGGTAGGTATGTTCTAAGAAAATGTTGGGGTTGAAAAAATATTGGGGGTCGGTCATACATTTGATTCCTCTAGGGTGACTTTTAGGACAACTAGAGCGGTAGAAGAAAGATTTTTTTAAAATTGAACCTTTGTATGGGACCCCCCTTAGGGATTGGAGATAGGGCTTAGGTATGTTTGGCAAAAGTGTTCAGGGAGAAAAAATAATGGGGGCCGGTCTCACATTTGACCCCTCTAGGAGCAAAACCAGGGGAGTTTTGGGCCTTTTTGTGGATTTTTTCCCCTCTACGCCCAACTTTGACCCCGATGAGCGACCCCTAGATCCTATCCGATCTGCCCCATTTTTTGGCCCATGCATTTTTTTTACGAACCTCACAAAATAAGCGGTTCTAGCGTGTCGAAATCGAAAACTTGTGCACTATCCCACCCCTAATGGTCATGTACAATATTTTTAAATGTTTTTGGGGCGCTGAATCCGAATCTGGCCTTTAAATTTTTCTATCTCGTCAGGTTTTGGAGATATTTAACATAAATTGATACATCAAAAACTTAATAAGATAGCGTAATTTCAAGGTCAAATTCGAATTCCGGTGGTCAAAAACCTTTAAAATAATGATACGCGACCTCGTTTATTTTTCATTTTTTTTGCCTGGTTTATCCGCACGGCAATTTCATACAAAAACTTAATTTTCTTCTTTAGAAAAATAATCACAACTCTGTCAATTGTTATCCGTTTTTTTTGGCATAAAGCTTATCGTATTCACAATTAAATTTTCTTTAGGAATACGTTTATTAATATAAATGTAGTTGAACAAATTATGGCAGAAAAAAATTGATAAACTCAAAAAATTTTCAAAAAATAGCAAAAAATTAGATATTGTTGAAAAAATCAATACATATCTTTCTTATATGTAAAGAACAATTCACACACATGAAAAGTCCTATCCTTCTTCTATCCAAAACAGTTGAAAAGTTTAAAATCGGTTGAAAAATGTTTAAGTTACGCGACGTTTATTGAGAAAAGTCACAAAAAAACGTTTTTTGACAATAACTTTAAAATTTGAGGGTGTCTGGCAAGTTTGATGGGCATTTTTGTTATCTTTTCGACGAGACCTACAACCTTAACTACCTCATTTTAAAAGTATATTCGATTTTGTGTTTTTTGTTGCACAGTGTAATCTGTTAATAATTTTTCAAAAATTTACACTTTTGGTGACCTGTATTTCCTACTTACAAAGTGTACTATTAAAACCCATAAAATGGGTAACAAAGGTACTAGTTATAGCACTTAACTTCAGGAAAATCGCATTATTGGCAGTAGTTTTAAAAAATAAAATAAAAAAATCTTAAAATTTTTTTTTTTTTCAAATTTAAGCAAAAAATCCTTACTTTGAATTTATGTCCTGACGAAACTAGGCGATGGATTTTCTTTCTATGAACGGTTTTCTTTATCCTAAGGTGTCTACTCTACTTAGCGAATACAGCGAATGCATTAATTGTAAATAACTAAACATTTGCTTGGCTCTCAAATGCGCGTCTAGGATACAAAGTGCGTTATATAAATTTTTCTTTAATCCTTAAAGTATGTTTTTTTTCATACATAATTTTTATTTTGTTTTAAATCCCAAAAGTATGCATTATTTTTTTACACAAAATATCAAAAATCGTTTTGGCTAGCCTTATTGTGACAATTGTCCTCAATGAGAATTGGGTTAAGTTATTCAATAGAACTAATGTGATTTAATAATCTTTTTTTTAAGATAATTGTAAGTGATTTTAAATTTTCGGTATATAAAGTTAATTTAATGCTTGAGTTTGTACAATTTAATGGTTGACTTTATAAAATGCTTTTTCTATCATTTATTTATTTTACGATTTAAGGTAATACGAACCAAAGCAAAAATCTAAGCACATATAAATATTGGAAAAAAGTAAAAAAAAAATCAAGTTTAAAAGTTAAATTCCACTTGGCCGAATCTATGAATACCCTCCAGAATGCCATTTTTAAATAAATTTTCTAATGTGAAAAAATAACATTTTTGATTAGAAATATTTTATGTTCCCGGTGAAAAATGTTCGTATATGGAAACATATACGAGGATTTATGGCTACATATATGAAGATATATGACCATATATGAACCACATGTGAAGATATATGATCATATATGAACCATATATGGACACATATGTACATATATGAACATATTTGTAGGCATACAGAATCATGTATGAATCATATACGTCCATTAGAGTGTCCCTAATTTTGGAAATGTTGGAAATGTTGAGACGGTACCCCCTCATTTTTTTCCTTTTGACTAAATAATAACTCAGGAAAAATTTTACGCCCCTACGACCACGCCTTCCCTACGCGACGGGGCCGTAAAGAGCGGGGCCTTAAAAATCATTTTTCCATACAAAGCAAAAAAATTTTTTTTTGATTTTTAATTTTTTTGTTATTAATTATAATATTACTTGATTAGCTTATTCACGACAAAAAATTTTAATTTGGTGGGATGAAGCTTTCAGTTCTAAAAAATTTTTCGAAAAAAAAAGTTAGAGCTTTTGGGGTCCTACAGTAAAAATTTTTTAAAAAATATTTTTTTTTAGTTTTGGCAAGCAACCGTTTTAGCTGAATTGTTGCTTTTAATAACATATTTTCATAAAAAAATATTATTCCTATCTGTGACATCTTTATCGTGATCTAAAAAAGGGTAAAAAATGCATTTTTGATGTTTTTCGATACACGATCAAGATGTCACAGATATGAATAATATTTTTTTATGAATATATATCATTAAAAGCAACATTACAACTAAAACGGTTGCTTGTCAAAACTAAAAAAAAAAAATTTTTTAAAAATTTTTACTGTAGGACCCCAAAAGCTCTAAATTTTTTTTTTTCGAAAATTTTTTTAGAACTGAAAGCTTCATCCCACCAAAATCAAAATTTTTGTCGTGAATAAGCTAATCAAGTAATATTATAATTAATAACAAAAAAAATTAAAAATAAAAAAAAAAATTTTTGGTTTGTATGGAAAAATGATTTTTAAGGCCCCGCTCTTTACGGCCCCGTCGCGTAGGGAAGGCGTGGTCGTAGGGGCGTAAAATTTTTCCTGAGTTATTTTTTAGTCAAAAGGAAAAAAATGAGGGGGTACCGTCTCAACATTTCCAACATTTCCAAAATAAGGGACACTCTAACGTCCATATACGTAAAGTGAACCCATATGATAATATATGGCATACATGTACATATATGGATATATTTGTGAGCATATATGATCATATGTGCTTCATATGAGGCATTCCGCACCAAATGTCCAGCGAAAAAAAACATGTGTACCGTAAACTTCTGAATATGTGATATGGATAGCCCTATATGGAACTTAGAAAATTGCGTTTTTGGTGTTTCAATTTATCAAAAACTGGGCTTAGGAGGCGTGGTCAAATATTGGAAAAATAGTCAAATTTGTGGCGAGTTGCCTTGATTAAATATTTATCACATTAAAACGGAATGCACCACAATGTCAAAAAATTACGTTCTTATATAGTTTTGTATGGGCTATCGATTAAAATTTTTTTTTTTTTTGGAAAATTTTCAGAACCCGTTCTAAAATTTTCCATTTTTAAAAAAGTCAATTTATCAAAAATCCGGCCACTTTTTTTTTTCTTTTTTATTTATTTTTTTCAAAGTTTTGATGTTTGTCCATCCACACAAAAAAAATCAGAAACACGTTCATCTTTTTTTTCGAGAAAATCGCATTTGAACTTTAAATTTCATAACAATTTAGTAATTTGCTTGTATTTTCTTGTGTCAACAGAGCGTATGACGAATATTTATGCAATTAATATTACTCATTCGCAACTTTAAAACAAAGAAATACAAGCAAATGACAAAATTGTTATGAAATTTAAAGTTCAAATGCGATTTTCTCGAAAAAAAAGATGAATGTGTTTCTGATTTTTTTTGTGTGGATGGACAAACATCTAAACTTTTAAAAAAATAAATAAAAAAGAAAAAAAAGTGGCCGGATTTTTGATAAATTGACTTTTTTAAAAAATGGAAAATTTCAGAACGGGTTCTGAAAATTTTCCAAAAAAAAAATTTTAATCGATAGCCAATACAAAACTATATAAGAACGTAAATTTTTGACATTGTGGTGCATTCCGTGTTAATGTGATAAATATTTAATCAAGGCAACTCGCCACAAATTTTACCATTTTTCCAATATTTGACCACGCCTCCTAAGCGTGAAAAATTTTACGCCCCTACGACCACGCCTTCCCTACGCGACGGGGCCTTAAAGAACGGGGCCTAAAAAATCATTTTTCCATACAAACCAAAAATTTTTTTTTTGATTTTAAATTTTTTTGTTATTAATTATAATATTACTTGGTTAGCTTATTCACGACAAAAAATTTGATTTTGGTGGGATGAGGCTTTCAGTTCTAAAAAATTTTTCGAAAAAAAAAATTTTGAGCTTTTGGGGTCCTAAAGTAAAAATTTTTTAAAAAAATTTTTTTTTTAGTTTTGACAAGCAACGGTTTTAGTTGTAATGTTGCTTTTAATGATATATATTCATAAAAAAATATTATTCATATCTGTGACATCTTGATCGTGTATCGAAAAATATCAAAAATGCATTTTTTACCCTTTTTTAGATCACGATAAAGATGTCACAGATAGGAATAATATTTTTTATGAAAATATATCATTAAAGCAGTGATACGCAGACACATACTATAACATTTATGCTTGTGTGGGTAGTAGCAAGCGAAAAGTCAACAAATTTGCTCAAGCAACAGAATTTTATAGTGTATGTGTGTTGACAGCGCACAAGCAGCGCCTATTCCCGCGGGAATAGGAATTACAAAAATGCGTATCACTGCATTAAAGCAACAATTCAACTAAAACGGTTGCTTGTCAAAACTAAAAAAAAATATTTTTTAAAAAATTTTTACTGTAGGACCCCAAAAGCTCTAAATTTTTTTTTTTCGAAAAATTTTTTAGAACTGAAAGCCTCATCCCACCAAAATCAAATTTTTTGTCGTGAATAAGCTAATCAAGTAATATTATAATTAATAACAAAAAAATTTAAAATCAAAAAAAAATTTTTTGCTTTGTATGGAAAAATGATTTTTAAGGCCCCGCTCTTTACGGCCGAAGGGAAGGCGTGGTCGTAGGGGCGTAAAATTTTTCCTGAGTTATTTTTTAGTCAAAAGGAAAAAAAATAGGGGGTACCGTCTCAACATTTCCAAAATAAGGGACACTCTAATGTACATGTATGCCATATATTTACATATGGGTTCACTTTACGTATATGTACGTATATGATTCATACATGATTCTGTATGCCTACAAATATGTTCATATATGTACATATGCGTCCATATATGGTTTATATATGGTCATATATCTTCATATGTGTAGCCATATATCCTCGTATATGTTTCCATATACGAACATTTTTCAACGGGTTGTGTAAAACAACTTTTTTTTTGTAATTTAAAAAAAAAATAGTAATTTACAAAAAATTTTTTGAGTGTAAAATTTTTTTTTGAGTGAAAACTTTTTGTTTGAGTGTAAAATTTTTTTTGAGTGTATTATTTTTAGTGTAAAAATACTTTTGAGTGACAAAAATACGTTGTAAAATATTTTTGTGACTTACCAATGGTTTTAAAACATGTTTAACGTGTTTTCAACACGTGAATTTTAGGTGAAACTAATCTGAAATTCACGGTTTTGCTAATAACTTATGAATCACTGGACCAAATTTTGAAATTCAACACAAACCAGGCGAGGGGAACAAAAAATATATATGTCAATCTTCAGCGTCCTCAGAATTGTCTTTCGAAGGTTAGCGTGTTTTTTATCTAATAAATTCACGAAAACCCCTTGCACTCAGTCTTTTGTTCATAACTTTTAAACCACTGCACTATAGGAAATTTTACCCATTTTTTTGGCCAAAAGTCAAAATTAAAATTTTTGCAAACATTATTTTTTTTTTACATTAATAAAAAAAAAATTTTACAAAGTAAACAATTCTTTCTCAATTTTTCGACAGAATTGATGTACTGTCACTTTATCAGTAGTTTTTCTTGCAATTTCTTAATTAGTTATAAAATAACGATTGAGTGCAGTGAATTTTGTGATAGCTTCTAACAAAAGTTTTTATATTAAGAATTTATAGTTTTTAAAAACTAAAAAATGGAAAATAATGTTGAAGGTGAGTACTTTAATGATAAATAGTGAATTGTTGGTGAACTCATCTATTAGATCGATTTAATTGGAAAAATTAAAGTGACCTTAAGATGAAATTATTGAAGTATGAATTGGAATTTTATTTTGACTTTAAAAAAAATGATAGCATATGTTAGCTATAAAACCGTAAAAGTTCTCTAGGACAATCAGTTACCTTCCGAATTTAATAAATTTCAAGGTCGGATATGTGCAAACTTTTTTTAAAAATGCTTTTTTCCAGGTGACTACTGAGTGCCAAATTCAGAGTTATTTAATACATGGCGAGAGAAATAAAGCAGAGGTGGATAAGGAGCCGATATTTCTGGCCATTTCTTTTCATATATTGCTGAGAGTGATTGTATCGAAAACTTTAAACAATATATAAAGGAGGAATTAGAAATATTTTGTTCAAAAATTTATATGAAAAAGCTTAAAAGTTGTAGAGTTTGAAAGTTTTTGAAAAACAGCATGCTGTTTGGCTTAAAGGCAATAATCCGATAAGAAAACGTGAAACGCAGCCTGCCTCAACTAAATCGAAACCTGGGCGACCGCAATTAACTTTTTTGTCAAAATCTGCGAGTACAAAAAGACGAGTTACAACAGAAATATCTAAAGATCTAAATAGGGAAGTTGAGCACCAAGCTCTTGCTTCATCTGCGGCTGCTCGTAGTGGCATTTGAAATGTAGTTGACGTCATGGAACTCGAAAATTAAATTTTTTAATTAAATCCTTATTAAAAAGTAGCTTTGTTTGACACTTCTTAAAATAGTTAAAATAAATTTCTACTGTTATCTTCGAAAATTAGTGTACACTCAAAAAAAAAAAGATAGTAGTAAAACAGTTTAGAAAACCAGATAATCTATCAAAGATCTAAAAAATCTTAGATGCGGAAACTTATAACCCGGGAAACCTGTTTGGAACTAATTATTAGTTAATTTTTTAGGTAACTTTACTATTTTTTTTTTTTGAGTGTATGAAAATCTTTAAGAGTCACTCCCTCCCTCTAAAGAGTCTTCTAAAAGTCAAATAAAAAAAATCATTCAAATCGGTCCAGCCGTTTGGCTGTAAATAATTTTGGCCAAAAAAAGGGTAAAATTTTCTATAGTGCACTGGACCGATTTCACTGGATTGCAATACCAACCTGACCAGGTATATACCCAACATATATGCCAAACTTCAGGAGCCTCCACAAAGTTTTTCAAAAGTTAGCGTGTTTTCAACAGACAGACAGACAGACAGACAGACAGACGGACATCGCTAGATCGTCTTCAAATCGATCGAGGGTCATGAATATATATACTTTATGGGGTCCTAGACCAATATTTCGAAGTGTTACAAATGGAATGACAAACTTATATATACCCTCTATCACTAGAGTGGAGGGTATAAAAATCTATGTAGAATCTTATTGATTTAAATTATATGTTCCGATGAATTCACAAAGATTTTAAGATCCTCATGTATGGTTACGTGCGATAGTGACATAACACGTTTCAGTATAAAAATCTTTACAAATTTGTATTGAATATTTGGTAACATAATTGCATGAACAGTTATAATTTGACGTATACACATACAGTTTGTCATGTTCCACACGAACGTGCATTATTTATATTAGAGTGTCCCTCATCTTAACTACACACAAAAAAAAAAACTTTGTCCAATTACTAGGAAAAGTCTCGTAATCCGATTTTACCAATATTTGGCAGTTTTCCTTGTTTTTTAACGAATCGAAATTTACATTTATTTTTTTTTTGTAATTTTACAATTTTTTTTTGTAATTTTACAAATTTCCTCGATAATTTTACAAAAAAAAAAATCTAGTAAATTCACGAGAATTCTTTGCAATTTTAATTGCGCCAAAAAATTGTAAATTTACAATTTTATTGGTTAAAAGCTTGTAAAATTACAAAATTATTGGTAAAAAGCTTGTAAAATTACTGAAATTCTCGTAAAATAGGAGGTAGCAAAAAAAATCTAGTAAAATTACGAAACCTTTTTGAAAATTTTATCGTGTCAAAAAATTTGTAAATTTACAATTTTATTGGTAAAAACTTTGTAAATTAACAAAATTATTAGTAAAAATATTGTAAAATTATTAGGAATTTTTGTCAAATATGAGGTAGCAAACAAAAAAAGTTACAAGTTTTTCTTGTAATTTTACAAGGTTTTTTTTGAATGCAGGCACAATATAATTTTCTTTTAAATTCATGGTGCTTTATTATGTTTGTAGGGAGAATTTATAATCGATATAAAAAAATCGTTAAATAAGGGTTACTCAGTGTTTTGTTAGTACTAGATTGGCACGAAATTCACTAATTTTTGAAAATCTGGAAATAGGAAATCTGTCTTTCACACACTGGTCAAAGTTTAAAAAAATTAGAGCAAATCCATGGGAAATTTAACTGACCGATAACCGATTTTGTTTATTTTTGGTTATTTAATAGAGTTTCGTAAATGATTAAAAATCTTATTTTTTTTTTTTTCTTTGGATCAATACTTTGGAAGATATGGGCGTTTAAAAACAGTATTGTTTTTTAGACAATTTTTTATATTTTTGTGCTTGGAAACCCTAAAGGTGGAAGTACATAGGGGTGCGTTGCGTCCGATACGTTCTGACCTATGTCTGCTTTCTATGCGTTGAAAACTTTAAGTTACATAGAAAGCGCGTTGAATCCGGCAGCTTTTCATAAATACCTTACTAAATCCTCATATTTTTGCACTAAAATTGGTTTATTTTTAAGTTTTTGTATAAATTAATTAAAAAAATATTGTTTATTTTAAAACGAAAACAATACAAAAGAAAATTGTCAAAAAATGTTCAAGACGCAAAGAGTGGTGAATATTTTTAAAATTTTTTGAGTTCTATGCGTTTTGAACTTATGTATTGTAACTTGCTTCATTCATTTATACAGTTTTAACTTATTGACAACCGGACGCAAAGCAAGTTTGTTCCTATGTACTTCCACCTTAAGTCGTTCGAAAAAACTTATAAAAACAATATTGTATATTAAACGAAAATTTAAAATTTAAAAATAAAATATTCGGCCTTATTATGAGTGTCGTTGTCGTCTCGTTAACAAGGCGTTTTCTTAAATCGGTATTATGAGTGTCGAAAAACGACAAAAATGCAACACTGTTAGCAATTCTATTACATATTTCGGTACCATGAGTGTCGTTTTCAAATGTCAAAAATTGCAAATATTGTCGTTTAAGTTTTTGTTCACGACAATACAAAAAACCATTAAAAAAATAGATTTAATCAAGGAAGATTAATTATTCCATAGATTGTATTAAACAAATGGGTATTTATAACATTAAAAAACTATTTTATTATCATGTATTTTAGGGCTAAAGTCTAATTGGCAAACATTTCTCTGATCTAAAAAAAAAAATATTACAGATGGAACTTTTAGTGCTGAGTCCAACAAAGAAAAAAAAAATTGTCGGCGGCCCATGGTTCCCGAGTTATGGGCCTCCAAAGTTCGGATATCGAATTTAATATATCTTCTCCAATAATGGTCCGATCAGACCAAGATTGGTTTCATTCGAAAGCTTATTCAAATGCCTTTACTTTAACATTTTAAAAAATTTGAATTCATTAACCCATTGTGGCACAACACCAAATTTTCGATTTTTAAACAAAAGTTTTTGGAGAAAATGCGTTATATTTCAAAATTAGGCCTTATTAAGGCATATTTTAATACAACCAGATTTAAAGCTTATATATTAGGCTTTCATTTGAGCTTTCATTGGGCCTTTTAACCCTTATAGAACCGGAGTTATTGACTGTTAACCATTGACCCCGCATATATTTCAACACAAAAAAACTTTATTTAGCGAAGCCGCTAAATTAATTTATGGAGTTTGAAATCCCTACGTCCGGTCGAAGGCCGGCTAGGCAGAAAAGCTTTTAAGGCAAAAAAAACTGCACAGAGGTCTGGTATACATATTTAAATAAGTTTTTGAATGTTTAAACGTTAATAACTCCGGTTCTATAAGGGTTTAATGGTCAAATGAAAGCTCAAATTAAAGCTTAATATCTAAGCTTTAAGTCTAGTTATAAAAATAAATACCTTAATAATGCATAATTTTAAAATTTTATGCATTTTCTTCAAAAACTTAGGGTAAAAAATCTAAAATTTAGAATAGTGCCACAATGGGTTAATGAATCCAAATTTTTTAAAATGTCAAGTTAAAGGTATTTGTATAAGCTTTTGAATGAAACCAATCTTGGTCTGATCGGATCATTATTGGAGAAAATATATTAAGTTCGTTGTCCGAACTTTGGAGGCCCATAACTCGGGAACCATGGGCCGCCAATATTTTTTTTTTGTTGGACTCACCTAAATCAACCCTATTTCTAAAAAAAAAAAAAAATTGGACCAATGTCTGCCAACTAGACTTGTTCCATGTTATTAATACCACCAAACATGTGTTTTTGACAGTTTCTATAACCAGGTAGTTCAAAAATGTTTTAAATCGTAAGAATTTTGAATCAACCTGTTGTTTTCTATTACAAAAAAGTCTATTACAAAAATGTCGTTGTCGTAAATTTGACATGATACCAAAGAATTTTAAAAACGACAACGACTACGACAATTGTCGAATTTAAAAAACGACACTCATAATAAGGCCGATTACTTGTTTTTGAAATTTCAACAAAAAGTTTTGAAACCATATTGGAATGCCCTTTTTTCCTGGGAAGGACACCATAGATTTCCAAAAACAAAATTTTATATTAAAGGAAAAAATTTCCTTTTAACGCTATTAAACTTTAAGAGAGGTGGTTTTTCGTATTGTTGAGCGACAAATTTTCAGTGATTTTGTTTTTGTATTCCACTTAATTTTTTTGAATTCCGATTGAGTTTTTTGAATTTCAATGGATTTTTGGGAATTTCAAGTGATCTTTTTTGAATTTCATTTGATATTTTTGAATTTAAATTAAATTTTTTTGAATTCTAATTGATTTTATTAGGATTCAATGAATTTCTTGAAATTGTAATTTCATAACAATCAAATTTTTACAATATAATTGAGAGTTGGCATAAATAATGTATTAAGTAACATACATTTTGTCACTTCGCCTAAAAAGGAGTCATGTGTAGTTTTCGAACTTTTTTTTATTGCATCATTAAAAACCCATATTGGGCATGAGTTTACTCGCCAAACCGTTTTTTGATATCTTGAGTGGTTCAAATGTAAGTAAAAGTAGCTGTGTGCGTCATACTGAAAAAGATCCGAAAAGGAGGATAACATTTTTTGATCAAAGAGTTATAGAATGTGACGAAATTGACCACTATTTAAGCAATACATTGCTTACAAGTATTTCGAATGAATTGTAAAGATTTTTTGGAAAATACTTCCAAAGTTATGCACAATGGACCTCAGAGTCTACGTGTGTTGACGTAACAACGTCAGCAGCCACTTACAACCTATGCACATTTTCATGCTGTTATCTAAATCCTAAAAGGTGAGTAATCAAGCCTTGTGAAAGCAACTAAATCATTTGATGTCACAAAATTTTAGTGTTTTTTAAA
This sequence comes from Pegoplata infirma, assembly GCA_963921195.1. Lineage (NCBI taxonomy): Eukaryota > Metazoa > Arthropoda > Insecta > Diptera > Anthomyiidae > Pegoplata > Pegoplata infirma. The sequence continues at coordinate 128,998,964 of OY992539.1, read as the reverse complement.
GTACATAATCTTTCAGTGATTTCGATTAATGTCAAAGCTCTAAAATAGTTACAAGAAAAAACGGAAAAGCATCACTTGTTTACGAATTTTTTGTCCGCTGTTTAATGAAGAGCTCTTAAATATCAAAATTTTTAGGACTTTAAAAACGTCGTTTTAAATAACGTCGCTTTAAACCACGAACACACTTTGTTCCCCTCGAAAGAAATTTACAGTAAGAATGGTTTTGTAAAAAAAGCAGTTGTACAAAAAAACACTTTAAAGAGGAGTTATGTGTATGTTTTTTGAAAATTTCTGAATCACTAGAAACCCGTTAAAGATTTCATACTTTTTTTGTAGCATGTGGATATCGTGTCGGTACAAGAATTTTTTATTGAAGAAACTTTAAAAAAAAAAAACACATGAAACACATGACTCCATTTTTGGGAACAGCTGCGATATGAATATATCAAAACTTTCTTAGTCAGGAATTTGAATCAATATATCGTCAACTAAAATGCGAAACAACGTAACAACACTCTTTTTTAAAAACGAGTTATTGATTGATTGTGATGCATTATATCAAAACTAGCTTACCATCCCGGTACTTCGTTACCGGTTGCATTGAATACCGGATAATAGAAGGATCAGAGTTGCTCTTCCGATTTCAAGAAAATTCCCCTACGTAGTCTTTGTTTTATTTACTTGTGCACGTTTAAGTCTTTCATAAAATTTGAATAATTTTCGAGCCCTAATATCGGGATTTTGGATTTGGAGTGAATAAATATTTCAGTGAGTAATGAAATTGGAATAAAAATGAGTTTGAGTGAAAAAACATATAGAGAGAACAAATATGGAGTTAAAAAAATAAAATACGAAAAATTTGAATAAAAAGTATCATTCCATATTGTTCCCTGCTCTATTCCATTTCGTTCCCCGTTCTAAAAGTTTAAATTTTAAAATATTTCCTTCTCTTTGGTGGTATTTCTGGGGCTTTGAGTTTAATAGTTAGATAGGTGAAAATAACCATTTGCCCCCTTTTCCCCTTAAAATTAAATTTTTCAAAAACTGTTTTTTGTGCCAGGTGATCCTTTATTTAAAATATCAAGTTTCCGAACTAATATTTCAAGAAAAATAAGAATAATCAAAATTTACCCTTTTTCATTATTATAAGAACAAAAAAAAAGTACCAAAAGTACACTTTCTTATCCCCGTTTTAAACGGAATTTTCAAAAAGAACCTCTTCCAGAACGTTTTTTTCTTCACCGAGGGACCCTCTTTTCCATATTTCAATTTTCTAGGATCAATATTTTAGCAAATATTTAAAGAACAAAGAGGATTTTACATTCCTAATTTTAAGTTTCTAGAACCAATACGTCAAAAAATATCAAAGGTACCGAACATATACTTTTTTAGCCTTTTTACCCCACTAAGAAGCGGAAAAACGTATTTTTCACAGAATGCGTTTTTTGCCGAATTTGCCTACATTACAAATTTTAAGATTCTAGAAAATATAAAAAGTTTCTATAAATATAATTTAAGGAAATAAAAAAGTATCAAAAATTGTACTGCCGGTACTTTTAATTAAAGGTACTTTTTATAAGAGGTACTTTTTATAAGAGGTACTTTTTATAAGAGGTACTTTTTATAAGAGGTACTTTTTATAAGAGGTACTTTTTATAAGAGGTACTTTTTATAAGAGGTACTTTTTATAAAAGGTACTTTTTATAAAAGGTACTTTTTTTAAAAGGTACTTTTTATAAAAGGTACTTTTCATAAAAGGTACTTTTCATAAAAGGTACTTTTCATAAAAGGTACTTTTTATAAAGGGTACTTTTTATAAAAGGTACCTTTTATAAAAGGTACTTTTTATAAAAGGTACTTTTTATAAAAAGTACTTTTTATAAAAGGTACTTTTTATAAAAGGTACTTTTTATAAAAGGTACTTTTAATAAAAGGTACTTTTTATAAAAGGTACTTTTTATAAAAGGTACTCTTTATAAAAGGTACTTTTTATAAAAGGTACTTTTTATAAAAGGTACTTTTTATAAAAGGTACTTTTTATGAAAGGTACTTTTAATAAAAGGTACTTTTAATAAAAGGTACTTTTTAAAAAAGGTACTTTTTATAAAAGGTACTTTTTATAAAAGGTACTTTTTATAAAAGATACTTTTTATAAAAGGTATTTTTTATAAAAGGTACTTTTTATAAAAGGTACTTTTTATAAAAGGTACTTTTTATAAAAGGTACTTTTTATAAAAGGTACTTTTTATAAAAGGTACTTTTTATAAAAGGTACTTTTTCTAAAAGGTACTTTTTATAAAAGGTACTTTTTCTAAAAGGTACTTTTTATAAAAGGTACTTTTTATAAAAGGTACTTTTTATAAAAGGTACTTTTTATAAAAGGTACTTTTTATAAAAGGTACTTTTTATAAAAGGTACTTTTTATAAAAGGTACTTTTTATAAAAGGTACTTTTTATAAAAGGTGCTTTTTATAAAAGGTACTTTTTATATTTTATAAAACCCGGCTAAAAATGTTGTATATAATCATATATGATATCATATATGAGACCATATACAGTATCATATATAGTATCAAATATGGTCTCATATATGAACATATTCCAAAATTGGCGCTTATATAAGACACGGTCATATATGATTCAATATATGTGATCATATATTAGATCATATATTGAATCATATATTGGATAATATATTGAATCATATATGGGATCATATATGATGTTGTTTTCAATTTGTTTTACATTCTTTTTCATATTTTTTTTATTTTTTTTCATTTTAAACTATATGTAATAGATTACACTGCGGAACAGTCAAAAATAAACAAGAGGTATGACCATCAATTCTATATATTTCGGGCATGCTGATTCGAATGGCGTACTCCGATTTTTGATGTATGGTACAGTTTTTTTGCAAAATGTCTTTAAAGATTGGCCTATTTTCACCCGGTTTTTTAACGAAAAAATTTGCAAAGATAATGATTTTTAAATTTTATGGCACAGAAAACACAGATATGACCTGTAGCAATATTTTTCAAGCTAATTTGGTTTTAAGATTTTGATCTTAGGCCTTTAAAATCGCGAAATTCTTCATTATTTGATGTTTTTTCGAATTTAACCGCTAAATTGGTTTTTAATTAAAAACTTGGTTCTAATAGATCACAAAGGCATCCATAACAAAACAAATAGTAGACACAAACCATCTATGTGCTGTGGACCATCATGCTAAAAATCACGAAAAAGTGTTTTTTTCGTATGGTAGCATCATTCTACGAGATGATTTAAAGGTCCATCTTTTAGTATATAACGTGGGAACATTAAAAAATTAACTGACCAAAAATTTGGCCAAAAAAGTTTTCATTTGCAAAAGTTATCTTAACAAAAACTATTACTACAGTGTTTGTCCTACAATAAATTCAAATATTGAAAAATAAATATATTTATTTTAGTATTGCATATGTTAAGGAAATTTGAAATTTTCAAATTGAAATATTTAAATAATCATAAATACTTATAAGAATATGTTTAAACACGCATTTACTGTTGTACGCCAAAAAAACAATAGTTTTAACCAAGAACAATATATATAAGAGGATATTCAATGTTCTAACGCCAAAATAAGTTTGGCGTCTTGGTGTCTTGGCGTTTCTTACATAGGCCAAAATGAAAGGGTGTCAGGTGTTTTTTGCGTTTTGGCGTCTCGGCATCACTTACTTAGGCACAAAGTAAACTGATGTCTCTGTTTGGCGTCATGACATTTTTGGAGATTAGGGGATATTTAGGGGAGATTTATTGTTCTTGGGTGATAGTGATGATCAAAAACAATAAATCTCCCCTAAATCTCCCGTAATCTCCAAAAATGCCATGACGCCAAACAGAGACATCAGTTTATTTTGTGCCTAAGTAAGTGATGCCGAGACGCCAAAACGCAAAAAACACCTGACACCCTTTCATTTTGGCCTATGTAAGAAACGCCAAAACGCCAAGACGCCAAACTTATTTTGGCGTTAGAACATTGAATATCCTCTTATATATATTGTTCTTGGTTTTAACCATCACTTCTTAATATTTTGGGCATGCTGATTCCAATGGTGTATTCTTTTTTTCGATGTATGGTACTGTTTCTTCGTGAAATCTCTTTGAAGTTTAACATATTTTTATTCAATTTTCTACATACAAAATTGTTTAAATACGCGTAAATCCATCCTCTATGAATTGGAATATAAGACAGGTCATGTGCATATTATCACTAACATTTTGGCACCCAAAAGTTAAACAAGAACTGCATATTCGCGTTTAACATCATTTAGTAGTATAAAGTTAAGAATATGTTTAAACGCGTATTTACTGCTGTACGCAAAAAAAAAACAATAGTTTTAAAAAACACTTCTAAATATTTTGGACATGCTTATTCCAATGGCGTGCTCCTTTTTTTTGTGGTATGGTATAGTTTCTTCGCAAAATGTCTTTTAAGTATAACAAATTTTTATAAAATTTTCTACATACAAAAATTTTTAAATACGCGTAAACTAACCTTGATGAATTTGAATATAACACAAGTTGTTGCTGTATTCATATTTTCATTAAAAATTTGGCTTAAACATTGAATTTTATATCTCACGAATTCCACCAAAAAGAGAGAAAAAAATTTAATTTTCTGACCTCAGATCTTTTAATTTTCTTTAAATAAACAGCATGCAATTTCTTTAAAGCCAACTAAACATATCCATTTTAAATTTTAAAAAATCACGATTTTTTCGCGAATTTTATTTTCTTCAAAAATTAAAAAAAAAATCAAAAGCCATGTCTTCGAAAGTATTTATCCGAATGCTACCATTCAAAAAGCATTCGACTTTAACAAACGTCCTTTTTTATAGCAATGCACTACAGTGTCCCATATTTTGGAAATGTTGAGACGTTACCCGCTCATTTTTATCCATTTGACTTAAAAATTACTCGGTAACAAATTTACGCCCCTACGACGACGGGGCCTTAAAGAGCGGGGCCTTAAAAATCATTTTTCCATACAAACCAAAAAAAAAAAAAAAAATTTTATTTTTTAATTTTTTGTTATTAATTATTATATTACTTGGTTAGCTTATTCAAGACAAAAAATTGATTTTCAATAAAAAAAAAAATAACACTCGAAAAAATTTTTACACTCCAAAAAAAAATTAGTAATTTTTTTCTTTTTTTGGTATAAAATATTTCTAATCAAAATTGCTAATTTTTTTACGTTAAAAAATGTACTAAAATTGCATTGTAGAGGGCATTCAAAGATTCTGCAAAGTCGAATTTAACTTTTCTACTTGTTTGGACCTTTCGTGATTTTTTTTAAAACTACTTATGAGATTTTTCCCTACAAAAAATAAATTTTATGTTTATTCTGTAATTTTATCAAAAAAGTATGTAACTTTGAGGAACCATCTCTTTGTAAGTAGTATTTATTTGATTTTTACGATTCAAAAAGCATTTGACTATAACAATTTTCCTTTTGTATATGAATGCACTCAAAAAAAAATTTTTTTAAACGCATTTTTTTAGAACGCAGTTTTGATACAAATGCAATTTTTTTAAAACTTTATCTCCATTAAATTTTTTTTGAAATCTGCATAAATCGAAAATATAGCAGTTTTTACATAAATATACCGAGTTTTTTTGGGACCGGGTTTTTTCTAATTTGTGCGATTATTTAAAAAAATACTTAAATATGTTTTTTTTTATATCACAAATATTTTATGTAAAAATGCTATATTATCGATTTATGCAGGCTTCAAAAAAAATTTAAGGGGGAAAAAGTTTTAAAAAATCAATTCAAAAATTACATATGCGTCAAAAATGAATTTTTTTGAGTGCATTCATATACAAAGGGACAATTGTTAGAGTCAAAAGCTTTTGAATCGTAAAAATCAAATAAATGCTTTCAAAGATATGACTCTTCAAAGTTAATTACTTTTGGGATAAAATTACAGAATAAACATAATTTTTTTAATGAAAAAATCTTATATGTAGTTTTTAAAAAAATTACGAAAGGTGGAAAAATCACGAAGGCCCAAAAAAGCTGCACTCTTTTATACAAATTTGTAATATAGAGCCAACAAAATATATTCATTTTCAGTTTTTTAATTTAAAAAAAATCGCGATTTTTTCGCGAATTTTATTTTCTTCAAAAATTGAAAAAATCAAAAAGTATGATAATGTGAAGAGCCACGTCTTCGAAATTATTTTTTCCAATTTTAACACAAAAAATTTTATTCTTTCGATTTATTATAAAAATTGCATTTGCATTAAAAACTAACTTTTTAAAAACAAAATTTTTTTGAGTGCATTGATATAAAAAAAGAGGATTGTTAGAATCGAATGCTTTTTGAGTGGTAGAATTCGAACAAATAATTTCGAAGATTGCAATGGTGTACTCTGTTTTTTGATGTATGTTACAGTTTCTTCGCAAAATGTGTTTAAAGTTTTACATATTTTTATTAAATATTCTACACACAAAAATGTTTAAATACGTGTAAACACAGGTCCTGTGGAAAATAAAGGGCTTTCGGGAAAATCCGTATAAAAGCCGAACTAATAGGAATTTCGCCAAACGAAAAATACGGGTCAGTTTAATTTTCATTATTTTATATGATTTTGGCGGTCGTACGTATATACATCTCCATATGAACTACCCCAACAATTATACATTTTTGACAAAAACGAACTTAACGAAGTCGAATTTGGACACGACCGATACACCATTAGACAGGTCTTCGAAAAACATTTCAACCTGTATAAAATGTTCTTATAGATTCTTTTGAAGAAATGGGAAAAATCATCAAAAAACTAAAAAAAAAATCCGTTTTCCCCCTCCCCTTTGACCTGCTAAATGTAAGATTGGCCCGCTATAAAAAAACAGGTAACTCGTCTTTTGCTCCCCTCTTTCCTATATTTAGGACAATCGGCTGGTGCCCTGTTAAAGACCGCCCTATTACGTAAGCTTTTTAAAACTAAAAAAAAAATTTGAAAATTTTTACTCCCAATCAGCCTAATTTTTTTTTTGTAATGATCACTTTTGGAACTGAAATGCTTGTCCGACCAAAATGAAACTTTTTGTCATTAATAAGTTAATCAAGCTTAATTATAATTAAAATAAAAATAAATATTAGAGTCCGACCGAAACCAGTTTTCGAGGCCGAACCGAAACCGAACCGAATATTCGGCCGAAAAAGTAATATTCGGCCGAAACCGAACCGAAACCGAAACTTAAAAAAAATTACCGCCTGGCATGAATAAAATTATTAAAAAGTTGATAAAGATTAATATACAGCATATAATGATTTTAAACAATAGGAATTGTTGTATTTTTGAAAAAAAAAATGTTTTTTAAAAAACTTACAAAAAAATTGTATATTTCATTTGCAGATTAGGAGAAAATAATTTTTGAACTGAAACAGTTTTACATTTATTGCATAAACTTGTAACATTTTCTTCAATTGAACTGAAACAAGTGTAATGAAATACGAAATCAAAAAATTCACCGACTTTTTTACATATTTTTTAAAATACCAAAAAGTTTCGGTTTCGGCTATTATTCAGCCAAAATTTTGCCGAATACCGAATAGAGGCCGAAACCCCATTATTCGGCCGAAACCGAAACCGAATATTCGGTCGGACTCTAATAAATATATATCAAAAAAACGATTTTTTCATTGTGTGAACTTTTTTTTAGACAAAATGTTTCTTTAGTACCCGATAGAGCCCGATCACGTGTTATTTTCTCATAGCGCTTAATGTACTATATTTCGGGTGACCCGTACAAAAATCAAACTTTTGTTTTTATGAACCACCCTAATACATACACCACACTCACAATCAGCCAAACCCAGAATCACGAAACGAGGACAAACTTCAGGTAAAATATGTGTATAAATTTGAGAAACATTAGTGGTTTTCACGTCATTTATCCAGCAAGTTTGCAACTTCAAAAATTATGCGGTGAAAATAAATTTTTTGTTACATGTCGTAAGCATCCATTTTTTATACTTTGGATATTTCTTTTTTAATCAGCTGTTTTGGTAAAACGTAAAGTTTGCTTTTCCATTTTTATTTCTCAATTTCATAAGAACAAACAAAAATACACGATTCAATGTTTTTTTTTTTTTTAATAAATGTTTTTTTTTAAATAAATGTATTTTTTTAAGTATGCAAACAATTATTGCGGCCGAAATGTCAAAATAAAAGCAACTCTGTTTGTTATTTGCACACAATTCCGTGTGCAAATGAAATATACTATTGGTTTTTTGTGAGGATATGAATAAAATTGTGAGGATAAATGCATGTGCAACTGAAATGTCAAACGCATATAATTTGTTGTTGTGAGTTTGCACACTTTACAAATATTCCTAGTTTATCAAAGTTGCGCCGTTTATCACCCAAAAAGCAAATGATGTGAGCTCCACTATTATACAGTTTTGAAAAATCTCAAAATATTTATCAAGTCAAAATAAACTTGAAAAATTTACTTGAGAACTAACATGCCGTTTACTTTGAGAATGCTATTGTTTTCACGTTGAGAACTATGCTATTCTCTACTGGTTTTCATGGCTAAGGTTTGGATTTAAAATTAGATATCAATATAAGATTCAATGTTTTTTTTTAAATGTAAATGTTTGTTGGGTTAGATATTTCAATTTGAAAATTTCAAATTTCCTTAACATATGCAATACTAAAATAAATATATTTATTTTTCAATATTTGAATTTATTGTAGGACAAACACTGTAGTAATAGTTTTTGTTAAGATAACTTTTGCAAATGAAAACTTTTTTGGCCAAATTTTTGGTCAGTTAATTTTTTAATGTTCCCACGTTATATACTAAAAGATGGACCTTTAAATCATATCGTAGAATGATGCTACCATAAGAAAAAAACACTTTTTCGCGATTTTTAGCATGATGGTCCACAGCACATAGATGGTTTGTGTCTACTATTTGTTTTGTTATGGATGCCTTTGTGATCTATTAGAACCAAGTTTTTAATTAAAAACCAATTTAGCGGTTAAATTCGAAAAAACATCAAATAATGAAGAATTTCGCGATTTTAAAGGCCTAAGATCAAAATCTTAAAACCAAATTAGCTTGAAAAATATTGCTACAGGTCATATCTGTGTTTTCTGTGCCATAAAATTTAAAAATCATTATCTTTGCAAATTTTTTCGTTAAAAAACCGGGTGAAAATAGGCCAATCTTTAAAGACATTTTGCAAAAAAACTGTACCATACATCAAAAAACGGAGTACGCCATTCGAATCAGCATGCCCGAAATATATAGAATTGATGGTCATACCTCTTGTTTTCTAAAATAGTGGTCAGTTTTGTCACGCAGTGTTATTATGTATATATATTCACCAGAATTGCAAGCGGTGTACATAAGTATAATTTAAAATTAAAAATATTTTTTTTATTAATTTTGGTGTTTTCATAACCCTTTAATTTTATGATTTTAATTTTTTAGTTACTATCGTTTGCATTTTTGGTGACCATATAAAAATAAATAATTTAACTTATAGATATGAGAATACATTTTTAAAGTCAACAAAATAAATTGAACATAAAAGATCTTATATATCAAGTTTTTCAATTGATATCGAAAGGAACGTTGATTTCCTTTGTGTTTTCTTGTTTTAGTGTTAATTCCGATTATCTTCAGACTCGGCGTTTTTGTTATGGTATAAGCCTCTTTTTACAATATTTATAGTCAAAATCTAAAACAGGATATAAAATAATATTAATATTTGAGATATTTCTAGAATTTTTATTGTATTAAAGAATTACCAACGATAGCATTTGGTGCTAATAGGTTAATGATAACACGGATGTCATTTAACGAAGCAATTATCTACCTTTAAAGATTGGCTAGATACTGCTAGTTACATACATACATGTTGGAGTGTATTTTGTTAAGACCATGGGATGCTTAAGCCAATTGGATGCTAAAGACTATGGAATTTAAGGAAAGATATATTGTCTTTCAGAAATCCATCTGAAAAAATATTAAAAATTATTACACATTTCTTTTTTATTCCAGCAAAAAAGAACTTGCTACTACTAAATGCATGCATCAAAATTCATAGCAAGGAAATAATTACTTAAGACTTCGATTAAAAGCAATATATTCAGTAGTATGTATTTTATCTTGCTGGGTTATGTTTGTAAGAATATTTGAAGGATAGGAATAAAACTATTTCTACTTACATCATGTTTGTAAGGATATTTGAAGGACTGGGATAAAAACTATTTCTACTTACATCATGGTGACAATGTGCCAGATTGTCACTTTCGCTTATAGACAGCTTTCTTGTAATTGTATAAAAACGTTGTCCTTCCTAAATCGTTACTCAACCTTAAAACTGATCGTTCTTTTCATTTCGATTTGCTATGGCGATAGTAAGCGATTTCAAAATAAATAAAATAACGTTATGGTCGTGCATATGCCCTCTGCTCCAAGTTAAGCGAGCTTAACGTACCTCCGCATGGTTGAATTTTCTAGTAACTCGGCCTTTAAATTTCTTATACATACGTTCTTTCCATTTCCAATTTGCTACAATAAGGGATTTCAAAATAATTTATAGTGTTGGAATCGTAGTGATAACATTTCTGGTGGTGCATATGTCCTCTTCTCCAAGTTGAGTGAGCTTAACGTTACTCGGCCTCAAAACTGCTTATACGATCTATCATTTCCAATTTGTTATGGCGACATTAAGGGATTTCAAAATAGTTTGCAGTATTGCAATCGTAGTGAAAACATAATGGTGGTGCATATGCCCTCTCCACGAAGTTGCACGAGATTAACGAAGCTGCGTAGTTTAATTTTCTTCAACATCAAAGCACTCTATATTATTGTATTTGCGACATATGTTCATTTACTCATTTTGAATATGATCTTGTTTTGGAATAAAATGTCCACGCTTATACTTGTTATGACGATGAACTGGAAAAAAATAATACATATGATTTTAAAATTCTAAATTCATTTAAAATTCTAATAAAAACTTACCTTTTCCATTTTCTTTATGTAAAAGTAACTTTTTTAATCAGAATATTTTGCAACTAGGAAACAATATTTTTTAAATTATTGATACGAATCGGTATTAAGATATAAATATGGTAATAAAATATAATTTCAATTGTACAAAACTTTTATTTTGTAATTCCGATTGATATTTTCATACACATGCACTAAAATTTAACATTTTATGATAAAATATATGTTTCCATATATGATATCATATATGGCACATATTTTATATACGGCCACATATATGGGATCGTTTCTTGCATATGTGGTCACATATATGTTTCCATATATTTCATATATGATCATATAAAGATCTATATATAAGCATATATGAACATACACATTTATTTTTAGCCGGGAAGGTACTTTTTTAAAAAGTACTTTTTATAAAAGGTACTTTTTATAAAAGGTAATTTTTATAAACGGTACATTTTATAAAAGGTACTTTTTATAAAAGATACTTTTTATAAAGATACTTTTTATAAAAGATACTTTTTATAAAAGGTACTTTTTATAAACGGTACAGAATTTTCAGAAAGTACTTCATCCAGAATGTTTTATTTCACTAAAGGATCCTACATTTCAAATTTGAAGTTTAAATGACCATTATTTTAGTATATAAAAAAAGTACCAAAAGTACACTTTTTTACCCATTTTACCCCCGTAGAACCAACATTGGCAAAAACCCAGACTTAGTGAATCTTTTTTCCGGGAGGTGAACATACAGTCCAAATTTCAAGTCTCTATGACCATTATTTCAGGAGATATAAAAAGTACCAAAAGTACAGTTTTTTACCCTTTTTACCCCCTTAGAATCAACATTGGCAAAAATCCAGCCTTAGTGGATCTATATTCCGGGAGGTGAACCTACAGTCCAAATTTCAAGTCTCTAGCTTCAGCGGTTTGGGCTGGGCGATGATGAATCAGTCAATAAGTCAGTCAGTCAGTCAGTCAGTCAGTCAGTCAGTCACATTACTCTTTTATATATATAGATAGATACATGTCCCCATAAAATTTAAGTTCTCTTCGTTAAAAAATACAAGTTTTACGAGTAAAATTCAAAAATACTACTATCATCATATTTTGTAATTTAAAAAATATTTTTGGCTCCCCCATTAAATGATCATAATGTGAATCGCTAGTTATGATGCACTTCATTAACCGAAAATTTGTCCAAATCTTCAGAATTATCCGATATAATATGATGGACTTATAAACAAAATATAAAAAAAAATTTAACAACGTTTTTCGCTTTCACTGTAAAATGGCATTCACACTTGCGACCTTAAACAAGTTGTTCAACAAAACACCAGTAACAGAATAAAAACGTAATAAACACAGAACAAGGACTTTTTTAAGCATCTCACTCTTGAACACTTTAAAACAGAACTGTGAATGCCACATAAAACTGCAAAACGTGTTTTTACGTTGCTTAACAATTTAAGTGATACTATACATATTAAGGGTGGGATAGTGTTGTGTGAGATTTTAAGCAGCAATATTTGGAAGCGCTAGAACCGCTCATTTTGTGAGCTTTGTAAAAAAAGTGTATGAGCCAAAAAATGGGGGAGATCGGATAGGATCTAGGGGTCGCTCATCGGGGTCAAAGTTGGGCGTAGAGGGGAAAAAATCCACAAAAAGCCCCAAAACTCCTCTGGTTTTGCTCCTAAAGGGGTCAAATGTGAGACCGGCCTCCATTATTTTTTCCCCCTGAACACTTTTGGCAAACATACCTAAGCCCTATCTCCAATCCCTAAGGGGGGTCCCATACAAAGGTTCAATTTTTAAAAAATCTTGCTCCTACCGCTCTAGCTGTTCTAGAAGTCACCCTAGAGGAATCAAATGTATGACCGACCCCCAATATTTTTTCAACCCCAACATTTTCTTAGAACATACCTACCCCCTATCTTCAATCCTTAGGGTGGTCCCCATACATTTTTTTTTTATTTTTTCTTAAATTGTCAATTTAAATCAGCTCCTACCGGTCCAATGGTGCCTCCTAGAGGGGTCATTATCAAGACCAACCCCCATTAATTTTTAGCCCCCAACACTTCTTCTGAACATACCAATTCCATATCTCCAATTCCTAAGGGGTCTCCCACACAAAATGACATTTTTGTTAAACTTGCTCTCACCGCTCTAACTATCGCAGGGATGACCCTAGAGAAGTTATATGTGTGACCGACCCCCAATATTTTTTCAGCCCCAACATTTTCCCCAAACAAACCTACCCTCTATTTTAAAGCCTTAAGGGTGTCCCCACACATTTTTTTTTTTTTAATTTTTTTTTATAAAATTTGCGCCTACCGCTCCCACTGTGCCTTTTAGGGACGGGAAATGCAGACTGACCCCCATTAATTTTTGGCCCTTACATTTTTTCTGAACATACCTACGCCGTATTACCACTTTTTAGGGGTGCTCCCCTGGGGAAAACTAAGTGTTTGAAACCAAATTCGGCAAAACGTCTGGACCAGGAGTGCGAGTTTTAAAGAGCAGTGGGAAAATATAAAAGACAAACCGTACAGTCTTGGCATATAAGATGAGGAAGTGACAGGCAACATACCAGCTCAAGTCCAAACTGACATCAAGTTGTTTTGTTGGGCTCAAATAAAAGAAAAGCAACCCAGAGACGACTACAAGGAGTTTCTTGAAATTGTTTTATTATACCTTGGCGAAAATATTCCTAATAAGCATTTTAGCACACCAGGACCCATCAGTCATGCTCGATGGATGGCAAAAGGCATATATTGCCTAAAAATGTTTTTGTTCCAAAAATATATCGGTTTGGCCAAAAAAGAATTAAATGCACTTCTTGATGTGACCGTTTTCATTATAACAATTTACGTAAAAGCTTGGTTTAGCGCTACCAAAGTAATAGAAGCTCCAAATAATGATTTGAATTTTTTGAAAGCGATTGCCAATTATGCTTCAATTGATAAGAGGGTACTTATACACAGCCTTTTTTTGCTTGCAATAAAGTCTTGCAACTTTTTTTTGTAGGCAAACGGGGGTGAGAAGCATAGAAGAAGGAAAACAGATATTGTGATTTTTTTTCTACCCCGTTTTCTTTTCATCCCCGTTGGCCTACAAAAAAAAAGTTGCAAGACTTTATTGCAAGCAAAAAAAGGCTGTGTATAAATACCGTCTAAGATTCTGTCGCAACGATTGGTCCAGAGATTCTGTGGACATCTCTGGTATCGCAGTGGCGAAGCTGTTGCTCTCGCACTATTTGATCCGAATATCTCTTGTAAAATAAAACGAAAAATGTCGAATGCAATTCGTATATTTAAAGAAGAGAAAGAGGAATTGGAGGAAGAGTTATCTGACGATGAGGTGGACGAATCGTCTAACGAAGACAGCGAGGAAGAAGAAGACGATGATATCGGGGAAGAAGATGCCTCAGAGAATAGCGGCGACAGTGGCAACAAGGATTGTAATCCTCCAGTACATGTTGTTGGATTCGAAGGTCTGAAAAGAATTAACATGGCATCGAAACAAGTGAATCAAGAACTCATGAAAACTGACTTAAGCCACTACGTCACACCTGAGACTCCAAAATTTTTTGCACGCTTCGGAATAACAACAAATTTCATTGCTTCCGATCCAAATACTTGGGAAAATCGTCAGGACTACCAGCGAGCGCTGCAAATATTACGTAAATTACATGTTGTCAACGACGCTGCCGAAAGAGGCGTAAAATTAATAGAAGATTATAACAACGTGTTGTGCCGTAACGAGGAGAAAAAAATAGTTTTGCTTCAGGTCGTGTCCAAAAATCGGAAACAATATCCATCACACGATAAAAATAAATTAATTTGATTTATAGTTTTAATATTTATCATTTTTTATTATTTTCAAGTTAAAAAAAATATTTTTTTACGCTTAACAAAAGTTACTATTAAATTACAAATTAAAGACCTCGGATTTCTCGATAAAATAAATAAAAAAATTGTGGGATGACACCTTGAAGATAGAGGGTAGGTATGTTTGAAGAAAATGTTTTGGCTAAAAATATATATGGGCAGGTCATACATTTGACTGCTCTACATACATTACTAATTTAGTTTTCCCCAGGGGAGCACCCCTACAAAGTGGAAATACGGCGTAGGTATGTTCAGAAAAAATGTAGGGGGCAAAAATTAATGGGGGTCAGCCTGCATTTACCGTTCCTAAAAGGCAGAATGGGAGCGGTAGGCGCAGATTTAAAAAAAAAAATTAAAAAATGTGTGGGGACACCCTTAAGGCTTTAAAATAGAGGGTAGGTTTGTTTGGGGAAAATGTTGGGGCTGAAAAAATATTGGGGGTCGGTCACACATTTAACTTCTCTAGGGTCATCCCTGCGATAGTTAGAGCGGTGAGAGCAATTTTAACAAAAATTTAATTTTGTGTGGGAGACCCCTTAGGAATTGGAGATATGGAATTGGTATGTTCAGAAGAAGTTTTGGGGGCTAAAAATTAATGGGGGTTGGTCTTGATAATGACCCCTCTAGGAGGCACCATTGGACCGGTAGGAGCTGATTTAATATGACAATTTAAGAAAAAATAAAAAAAAATGTATGGGGACCACCCTAAGGATTGAAGATAGGGGGTAGGTATGTTTTAAGAAAATGTTGGGGTTGAAAAAATATTGGGGGTCGGTCATACATTTTATTCCTCTAGGGTGACTTCTAGGACAGCTAGAGCGGTAGGAGCAAGATTTTTTAAAAATTTAACCTTTGTATGAGACCCCCCTTAGGGATTGGAGATAGGGCTTAGGTATGTTTGGCAAAAGTGTTCAGGGGGAAAAAATAATGGGGGCCGGTCTCACATTTGACCCCTCTAGGAGAAAAACCAGGGGAGTTTTGGGGCTTTTTGTGGATTTTTTCCCCTCTACGCCCAACTTTGACCCCGATGAGCGACCCCTAGATCCTATCCGATCTGCCCCATTTTTTGGCCTATTAATTTTTTTTACGAACCTCACAAAATAAGCGGTTCTAGCGTGTCGAAATCGAAAACTCGTGCACTATCCCACACCTAATACATATATGTCAATATATTTGTTCATACATTTCCATATATGAGCCCATTTTTAAAAAATATGACAACATATATGCTTCCATATACACCATATAAGTTCATATATGATTCATGTATGAACATACATGTAACAATATATGAGCATATATGTACATATGTGCACACTTTTCACCGGGTTTCCAGGAAAAAAGGACATTCAAATATGGTCTTCAAAACTTTTTCTTTAAATTTAAAAAAATAAAAATTAAATCTTCATAATTTTATAAACAATATTGTTTTTATAAGTTTTTTCGTACGACTTCCGGTGTCCGAGCACAAAAATGTTAAAAAACTGTCTAAAAGTCCATGTTGTCAAAAAAAGCGCTTTTTAAAACGCCCTTATCTTCCAAAGTATTGATAAAAAAAATATGGTTTTTATACCCTCCACTCCACTATGGTTCCAAAACCATTTTTTTTTGCAGAAATTAAAAAAATAAAATTTAACAAATTTTTAAAAGCTTAAACAGTTTCTCAATGAAAACACTCCAAGCCATTAAGAAAGTATAATGAAAAAAAATTGGGGGCAATACTGTCAGTCTGCCAGGGTTTTAAAGTTGAAAGTTTTAAGACGTATTATTAAATCGGAATCAAAACAATATTTCAATTATACTAACAGCAAATGGGAAAAAATAAAATAATAAACTGGCTAAAAAGGGAAATTGAAGCCTAAGAATAGTAGTTCTTATTAAAATATCCAAATTTTAATTCCATGCATCTTTTGCGTTATTTTTGGGGGTTAAGATTTTGAGGATTTTGAAGCCAAAATAGCCTTTATATTTTGTGGACAGAAAGTTGTGTTTGGGCACGAACTTGCATGATTCTTTAAATGTGAAAGTGTTTTCTAGATGATCTATTTAATACTAAAATTATCATCTAGCCAGCATTTTTCAGCAAACTTCAATAATTCTCATTTTGGTTTAGCACAATTTTCGCAAAAATTTTCGTTTTTTTGCTTGACACATCTTCAAATTTTTTTTAATATAATTTGTTTGCCTTCGGGCGAGCTAAATTACTATGAGAAATATATTTTTGTCGATATTTTTTTTTTTTATATATATATATTTTTTAAACAAAATTTCCAAATTTTTTTTAAAAAAATTTGTTTGTTTTGAAAATCGAATTTTACTTACGTTATGAGATAAAAAAGCATTTCACATTCCAAACTATCGACTTTGCTTCATTTTTTTAATTTATGCAAAAAATATGGATTTGGAACCACTCTAGTGATAAAGGGTATATTCCGTGTGTCATTCCTTTTGTAACACTTCGAAATATTGGAAAAATATTGAAAAATCGGACACTTTGAAAAATTTTTTTTTTAGATTTTCCCAATTTATTTACAGTTTTTAGTACCCTTCGAAAACTCCTTCATGGTAAATTTTCAAAAGATATCGAATTTTTAAAAATTGGTAGTTTGTTCCTTTACTCAAACTTCTTTTACTCATAACTTCTTCAATAATGGTCCAAATTTCAATTTTTTTTTTTTTTAAATTTTGTTTCTTTGCGTACTTTTAAAAAAAAAATCCAAAAAAATTCTTAAAAGCGATCCAGTATGCGATTTTTAAATTTTAATCTCATTTTTGAAAGTGTTTGTACTCTTCGATTTTTTTTAAATTTTTTTGTGTAAAACTTCTATCGATTCTACAAATTTTTTGCCCAGAAGGATCGTGGGATAACGATTATTACTATTTTTTAAAATTTTTTGAAAAAAATTTATTGTAATTTTTCAATCTTAAAATCATTTCTACTGCTCCAACGCTGTGTCATAGAGGAGTCGTTTATAAGACCGACCCACATTATTTTTTACGTCTTAACATTTCTTTGGAACAAACTAACTAACTATCTCCAATTTCTAAGGGGGCTCCCACACAAAACGACATTTTATAAAATTTGCTCCAACCGCTCTAACTGCCCTAATAGTGCCCTTAGAGCAACAAAATGTATAACCGACCCACAATATTTTTTTAGTCCAAACATTTTCTCTGAACAAACCTACCCTCTATCTCTAATTGTTAAGGCGGTCCCCATACAATTTTTTTTTATTTTTTGTAAATTTGTTTTATTTAATTAGCTTCTACCGGTACAATGGTGCGTCCGAGAGGGGTCATTATTGAGACCGACCCCCATTTATTTTTACCCTCAAACATTTTTCCAAAGAAATGTTAAGACGTAAAAATTAAATGGGGTCGGTCTTATAAACGACCCCTCTATGACGCACCATTGGAGCAGTAGAAATAATTTTAAGATTGGAAAATTACAATAAATTTTTTTCTAAAAATTTTAAAAAATAGTAATAATCGTTATCCCACGATCCTCCTGGGCAGAAAATTTGTAGAATCGATAGAAGTTTTACACAAAAAAATTAAAAAAAAATCCAAGAGTACAAACATTTTCAAAAATGAGATTTAAATTTAAAAACTTTAAAATCGCATACTAGAACGCTTTTAAGAATTTTTTGGAATTTTTTTTTTTAGAAAGTACGCAAAAAAACAAAAATTTTGAAAAAAAAATTTAAAATTTGGACCATTATTGAAGAAGTTATGAGTTAAAGAAGTTTGAGTAAAGGAGCAAACTACCAATTTTTAAAAATTCGTTATCTTTTGAACGGGTCATCAAAAAAATATGAAAATTTACCACGAAGGAGTTTTCGAAGGGTTCTAAAAACCAGTGATTAAAAAACTGAAAATTATTACACATTTTTAATTTTCACTTCCAGTCAAGTTGTCAATAATTTCAGTGATTAAAAACTGAAAATCATTACACAGTATTAATTTTCACTTCCAGTCAAGTTGTCAACAATTTAAAAAAAAATACTGCAGCCCACCAGTCCAGTTTACATTTCTAACAAAACAGTTCAGTCACTTTTTTACTGCTGAACTTTTTTGTGTTGTGCTGATGGTGGTTGATTTGAAAAAATACAAACACTGCCAAACCAGCAGCAGTAAAAAATGAAAGAAGCACACAAACAGCACAAACGATGTTTTGAGAAATGTACTGCGAGTTACAATTCAAAAAGTGATGAGGTACTGACAAGACAAGAAATATAAACGAAAATAAACAGAATCATTGTAACGAAAGAACTTCTTGTACATATACATACATAGCGAAAAAATAAATGTGGAATAAATAAAAAAAATTAGGTTTAATTTAAAAAAAAAATTAATATGATTATTCAATTCTTGTTTATTCAATTTATTTATTTCAATAAAAAATCGATATTTTTTATATTAAATAAATGAATTAATGCATTAGTCGTCGTTATAAAAGCAAAATTTAACTTTTAAAAAGTAGATTTTTTTCGGATTAATCTTATTAAGGTAAAAAAAATATTTTAACATGATAAAACAAATTTGGAATATTTTTCTATAATATACGATAAATTAGTAATTATAATCTAAAAAAAAAATAATAACAAAAATTTTAAAAATTAAAAAAAAAGTGAATAAATCACAATTAATCCAACTAAATTTTAGGATGAAGGGGGTTTGAAAACCCTATTTTTTGTGTAAAGAACGTGTCCATACATGTATACATGCACAATTTTTCGTCATATTGAATAAATACCAAAAGTTTAGAACATTTTTGTTAATAAGTTTAAAAAAATATTAATTTTTGGCACGTTGTTAGCACCACGGTCTTTTGAATACCTTTAATTTGATACCAAATATGCCTATATTAATTTTGATTAAATAGGCGTAAATCGTCTATTAAAATCACGAAAAACACAAAATCTTAAGCAAGTGATTGAATACTTTTGCTCAATTTATCAAATGTAAATTAAAATTCAAAAGTATCAATAAAAATTCATAATATATCAATTAAATTTCATTGTCATTCCGTTGGTAACGCATCGAAATATTGAAATTGCCTACAAATTTTGAAATCATTGTAATGAAAACCATGATTCTTATAAAAAATTGGTAGAAAAAAAATTTAACAAGTAAGAAAATTAATCATCGATATTTTAAATATAACTATATTTAACAAATAAAAATATAAAATTATTATCGTTTTTTAAATTATAATAATTCGATTTTTTTAGGCACTTTAAATGAAACTTTAAACCGTAAAAATAACTTTCAAGTCTTACGCTTTTCTATTTAAAAAAAAAATCGGAAAACATTTAAAAAAAAGTTTTAACTTCATAATGTAAAAAAAATTTTATATCAGATACCTAGAAAATTTTTCAAATTTTCAAAAGTCGTCACCTAAATTTTTGAAAGCATTTAATAACATATTTACTTCAAAAAGTAAAAAATTCGTGTCTGACCCTTAGACAATTTTCAAAAAAAGTTTTCGAAACTTAGAATTTTTTAGAGCACTTTTAATAAAACTTATAACATTAAAATAAACTTTTAAAAAATTTTCTTCAAAACCTAAAAAAAAATATGTGTCTTAGAAAATAAAAAAATAAAAAATTGTGTCAGATACTTAGAAAATTATTAAAAAAAAATCGGAAGTTAGCATTTTTTAAACTTTAATAAGATTTTTAACTTTAAACCATAAAAAAATGTTTAAAACAATTGCAATATTTTCAAAAAAAAAAAAAATCGGATCGTGAAAAAAAAAATCTGTTAAAATTTTTTACTCAAAAACGTAAAAAAAAATTAGTGTCGGAACTTGAAACATTTTTATTGTTTAAATGCATTTTTAATTAAATTTAGAAAATTTTAAATTAATTAATTTTAGAAAATTTAAAGCTTTATCTTCACTTTTGAAACATTCTTCTTAATAATATAATAAAACTTGTCATTACTTGTACAAAGAAATATCTACTTATATTTACTGTTCATTTAACTTCCAGCAGCTGAAATAAAAAAAATTTCATGCTGACGAGTCGAATTCAATTTTTATTTTCCCTACTGCCAGTCCAGTAACAAACAGAACTTGTGCAGCGCAGTAACCAGACAATTCAGTCGTGTGTGCTGTTTTTTGTTTTTTTAAACTGAAGCTGAACTGTGTGCTGGCAAGTTTGTCAATTTCAAAAAAAAAACTTTTACTGTACTGCTGCTGAAGAAAATTGACAATTTTTAACAGCTCAGTTCTTGACTGCTGTTTTGTTTTGATAATGTTTATGCTGACAAAACAGTACAAATTATGTGTTTTTGCTGAAAATCTAGGCAGTATTTTCAACACTGAATAATTTAAAAAAAATACTGCAACCCACCAGTCCAGTTTACATTTCTAACAAAACAGTCCAGTCACTTTTTTGCTGCTGAACTTTTTTGTGTTGTGCTGATGGTGGTTGATTTAAAAAAAAAACAAATACTGACAAACCAGCAACAGTAAAAAAATTAGGCAGCACACAAACAGCACAAACGTTGTTTTGAGAAATCCACTGCAAGTTACAATTCAAAAAGTGGTGAGCTGCTGACAAGCAAATAAATATAAACGAAAATAAACTCGTACATTATAACGAGAGAACTTCTTGTATGCATAAGAAGAAAAAAGGTTCAATAAATAAAAAAAATGCAAGGTTCATTTAAAAAGAAAAAACCTTTTTAATTCAATTAATTTATATCAGTAAAAAAGCAATATTTTTTATATTAAATAAATAAATAAATTAATGCGTAGTTGAAAAAATTATAAAAAATAAACTTCAAGTCTAAAATAATAGTACAGTAGGTATTCTAAAGTTCAAATAAAAAAAAAAATTTAAATATTTTTAGAGTTACAGAGATGGAAAGTTTTCATTTTTATGCACCGATCATTTCATTTTTATGCACAGATCATTTGGTTGAATTTTTATTGACACTTTGATGCGATAAAAATTTATTTTAAAAAACGAATTTTAAAGGATTTTTGTCGACCTTTTCAATGGCATTGTTGGTTTTTTAAAAAAATATAAATTTTACCTTAAAATTCAAGGTCAAATTATTAAAAAAATGTATCTTATAAAGCGCCTATTTTGATATTATTTTAACTGAGTTTTTACATTTAAAAATAATTGTTTTGTATAAAATAACACTCAAAAAGTACGAATACCGCGTGTATAAAAACAAATAAAAAAATATTTTCGCAATAAGGAACACTCGATCCATTTTTTAAAAATGTTTTTAAATGAAAAAAACGTCAGGCTTTTTAAAAAAAATCTCAAAATAGACGCTTATAAGATAAATTTTTTTTTAATAATTTGACCTTGAAATTTAAGTTAAAATGTTTATTTTTTTAAAAAACCACCAATGCCAGTGAAAAGGTCGTCAAAAATACTTTAAAATTCGTTTTTTAAAAATAAATTTTTATCGCATCAAAGTGTCAATAAAAATTCAACCAAATATGATCTTTGCAAAAAAATGAAAACTTCCCATCTCTATAACTCTAAAAATATTTCAAGTAAAAAATTTTTATTTGCACTTATTTATTCTAAAATTCTGGCATAATTATATCTAAATCGGTTTTTTGGTGTGACCGTTAACGCGTTTCAGCCCATATTTAACTTTTTGTTTTCATCATATTAGTTTTCGTTAGTTAGTAAAAAACAATTGTGTCTGACACTTATTTTAAAAAATTTTATGAAACTTGGAATTTTGGATCTGTTAATAAAACACCAAATTCTCAAACCAAATTTTCAAAAAATTTTCTTAATAAAGTAAAAAAAAAAAAATTGTGTTTTAAAAAAATTTTCAAATAAAAATTTTGGCACTTAAATTTTTTTTTTATTTGTTTACTTCAAATATTTTCCAAAAAATTTTGGAACCTAAAAATTTTTTTAAGCATTTTTAATGAAACTTTAAAGCGTTACTTAGAACTTAGAAAATTTTAAAACTTTTTTTTAAATAATTTTTAGTTAAATTTAAAAAATTTTCAAAACATTAGAAAAATTTCTTAACATTTTTGTTAAAGCATTATCTTTACGTTTGAAACATTATTCTTAATTATATAATACAACATGCCATTACTTGTACAAAGAAATATCTACTTATAAGTGCGTTCATTTAATTTTCAGCAGCCAAATAAAAAAAATTTCATGCTGACGAGTCGAGTTCAATTTTTATTTTCCATGCTGCAAGTCCCGTACAACAAACATAACTTGTGCAGCGCAGTAACCAGACAATTCAGTCGTGTGTGCTGTTTTTTGTTTTTTTAAACTGAAACTGAACTGTGTGCTGGCAAGTTTGTCAATTTCAAAAAAAAAACTTTTACTGTACTGCTGCTGAAGAAAATTTACAATTTTTAACAGCTCAGTTCTTGACTGCTGGTTTGTTTTGATAATGTTTATGCTGACAAAACAGTACAAATTATGTGTTTTTGCTGAAAATCTAGGCAGTATTTTCAACACTGCTAAAAACTGTAAACAAATTGGGAAAATCTAAAAAAAAAAAATTTCAAAGTGTCCGATTTGACATGGAATGTCCCATATATATTCATGATCCTCGATCGATTTTAAGACAATCTAGCGATGTCCGTCCGTCCGTCTGTCTGAATGTCTGTTGAAAACACGCTAACTTTTGAAAGACTTTACGGAGGCTCCTGAATTTTGGCATATATATTGGGCATTTACCTGGTCAGGTTCGTAATGCTATCCAGCGAAATCGGTCCAGTGTTTTAAAAGTTATGAACAAAAGAGTGAATTTCGGCAAGGGTTTTTTTCGAATTTACGAGAAAAAATTTCGATAACTTATATTTCAAGTTCAAGTTTCAGCCAAATCGGTCCAGTGGCTTAAAAGTTATTACCAAAATTGTTAATTTCAGATTCGCCTCACCTTAAATTCACGCGTTGAAAACCCGTTAAACATGTTTTAAAAACATTGGTAAGTCACAAAAATATTTTACAACGCATTTTTGTCACTCAAAAATATTTTTACACTAAAAGAAAAAAAAAAAATTACACTCAAAAAAAATTGTACACTCAAAAAAAATTTAGTAAATTTTTTTTTTTTTTTCAAAATTAGTTTAAAAAAAGTTTTTTTTACAAAATAAAATATTTCTAATCAAAAATATTATTTTTTCACTTTAGAAAATTTACTATAACTTAAAAAGGGCATTGAAAACCCGTTAAACATGTTTTAAAAACATTGGAAAGTCACAAAAATATTTTACAACGCATTTTTGTCACTCAAAAATATTTTACACTAAAAAAAAAAAAAAATACAGTCGCAAAAAATTTTACACTCAAAAAAAATTGTACACTCAAAAAAAATTTTGAAATTTTTTTTTTTTTTTTCAAAAATTAGTTTAAAAACTAATTTACTATACCTTAAAAAGGGCATTGTAGAGGGTATTCATAGATTCGGCCAAGTCGAATTTAACTTTTCTACTTTTTTTTTTTTTAACTTTGCTTTGGCAAGTACACCCAAATCTTAAAAAAAACCTTATAATGATTTAATGTTTTGGGCTAGAGTACAAAATTCCCAGCCATTTTTTAACTATATTGCAAAAAAAATATTATTAACTTTTTGAATCCATTTGATTTCCTAAAAAAATTTTCATTATGCAAATAGCAAGTTTGGAATATTCACCCTCGATGTGTAAAAGTGTGCCACTTTTTTTCATAGCTTTCATTGAATTTGTTACACTGGTGTTTCAAAAGGTATCATTTTAACTGCGTTTCTTTTTTGCGATATGCATTCGGTATATTCAGGTATATGATAAAAAAAAAAAAATTGTAACCGATTTCTTACCGGAAATTTAAAAGTTGGAGTTTTTGAACTAAACGTTCAGGATTGACTACTTTTTGTCCCCTTGTGAATAATAACTGGAAAATGCTTTTTGTGTCCCTCAGTGCTATAACTCAAAAATTTGAAAATCAGCTAATATTATATAGTTATATTATTATAACTATTATTATTTTACTTACACACACTCTAAAAAATGCATGTAACCTTACTATTATTAAAATAGTAAATTTTCATGTATATTTACAGAAAAGGCGCAAACTTAAGCATGTAGTGTTTAAAAAAATAGTAACACATTTATTTCGATAGAATTACACACAAAAACTAGTACATTGTGTGTTGTGAAACATGTTTATAAAATAAAAAAACACCTTCCCTTTAAATATACATTTTTTCTATGTAAAATTTGTTTCAGACACAAAATATGTAATCGTACATAATTTAACATAGTATTGTGGAAATTGTCAAAACTTTATTTATAAAAAAACATTTTGGAAAATTGTTAAATAAAAAATCAAAAACGAACAAAACAGCTTGCAACTGAGGATTTTCATATCATCATTTCTGCTTCCATATGTAAGTAAATGCAGCTTTTTTGGAGAGTTTTGCCATTGATGGAATTGTGGTTTCTATAAAGACCCGTTTTCACGTGTGCGGACCCTATTGTTCTAAAATTTGTGATCTAAAATTGGCATTTTAAATTTTTATTTAATTTTTTAAGGTTCTTTTGGTCTGGAAAAATTTAGATCAATATTTGGGTACAAATTTGGAGCCAATAGGCAAAACAGTTTTAAGAGGGCACATTTTCCTCAAAGAGTTTTAATGGATCCATTGCTATATCTCTATCTGGAGGGAATAAATAACTCATAAGCAGTTTCTCAGAGAGCTTTCCAGTACTTGGCGGTATTATTATACGGCAGAAAGTTCAACAAGTGATAGTGCTAAATACGGCTGTGCGGAATCTTTGAAAAAATCAAAGGAGAGAAAAATACAACTGACATGGGTGTTTGGGGTAGGGGGGAAAACGGCGGGACATTGAGGCATCTTCTTAACCACACAGTCAAAAAATTGTCTTATCCCCTTGAACCAAGTGCAGGTCAAGGTACATCATATGAATAGAAAAATTCTCAGATTTTTAGACATCTTTTCAATAGAAAAATTCTCAGAAAAAATTTCTTTGACACATTTTTTCTATAGAAAAGTTCTTAAATATTAGGACTTTTTTCTTTAGAAAAATTCTATAGAAAAAATAACTCAGAATCTGAGAATTTTTCTATAGAAGAAATGTTTCGGTATCTGAAAAATGTCTCAAAATCTGAGAATTTTTCTGTAGAAAAAATGTATCAGAATCTGAGAATTTTTCTATAGAAAACTGTCTCCGAATCTGAGAATTTTTCTATAGAAAAAATGTCTCCGAATCTGAGAATTTTTCTATAGAAAAAATGTCTCCGAATCTGAGAATTTTTCTATAGAAAAAATGTCTCCGAATCTGAGAATTTTTCTATAGAAAAAATGTCTCCGAATCTGAGAATTTTTCTATAGAAAAAATGTCTCCGAATCTGAGAATTTTTCTATAGAAAAAATGTCTCAGAATCTGAGAATTTTTCTATAGAAAAAATGTTTCAGAATTTGAGAATTTTTCTATAGAAAAAATGTCTCAGAATCTGTTTTCTATAGAAAAAATGTCTCAGAATCTGAGAATTTTTCTATGGAAAAAATATCCCAGTATCTGAAAATTTTTCTATAGAGAAAATGTCTCAGAATCTGAGAATTTTTCTGTACAAGAAATTTTCTGTAAAAAATGTCTCAGAATCTGAGAATTTTTCTATAGAAAGAAATGTTTTTGGTTACATTTTTAATTAATTTTTTTATTTGTTTTAGCTTTTTTTTTATTTAATTTTAACACGTTTGTTTTAAGCCTTCATTAGCCTTTTTTATTTTCAATAAAATATGGGCACTTCCACCGAAAGGTCTACCAAGACCAAAAAACCAAAAGTTCTTGAAACGAATTTGTTTTAACATATTTTAATAGGAAAACAATCAAATTTAACTAAAGTGAACAAATTTTACATTTATTCATAACCTATTTCGAGATATTCGAATGTAAAGTCGAGCAAGCCAATTTTTTCTCATTGGGACATTTCTATTGCCCTTTTGTTTTGTTAAAAGTTCTTAAAGAGAAGCATTAAATATTGACTTTTGATTTTAAAAAATCTTTCTGGAAATACAAAGAGCTAAAAAAAAATGTATAACAAACTATGCAATTCAAAAAATAACGGTTAGTTTTTGCTATGCTTTATCACACATTTCGATGTCCCGTGCGACATTGAAAAACAACATTTGTAATTAGTGCGTCAAGTGGACATGACGAAAGTTCATCAAAAATTGAGAACAAACACAGATTTTTATTACAATTAAAATAAAAAAAATAAAAAATTAAAAAATAATAAAATCTGTAGTCTTGGTTCTTATATAAAGTTGGTCACGTGCGACATGGTAAGCCTGGATTTTAAAATTTTGAAAAAATATTTTTTTCTTAAATAAATGATTTACTTATTTTAATACATTCTTTTAAATTATTTAAATATAGATGAGTATAAACGGCGAAAAAAATAAAGAGAGATGCAAACGGAGGAGAGAAAAGTTGAAGGAAGATGAAATGAAATTACAAGACAATAAATTAAACAAGTTGAAAAGTTCGACTAGTCGAATCTATGAATACCCTCCACAATGCCCTTTTTAAGTGAAAGTAAATAACATTTTGGATTAGAAATATTTAATGTTATGTAAAAAAATTTTTTTTAAGTAATTTTTAAAAAAAAAAAAATAATTTACTAAATTTTTTTTGAGTGTAAAATTTTTTTTGAGTGTAAAACTTTTTCGAGTGTACTTTTTTGTGACAAAATTTTTTAGTGCCAAAAATACGTTGTAAAATGGTTTTGTGACTTACCAATGTTTTAAAAACATTGTTAACGGGTTTTCAACACGTGAATTTAATGTGAAACTAAACTGAAATTCTCTGTTTTGCTAATAACTTTTGAACCACTGAACCGATTTGGCTGAAATTCAATACGAACCAGACCAGGGGAACGAAAAATATATATGCCAAGTTTTCTAAGCTTATTTATTTATAATTTGTTAAAAAAGAACAACAAAACAAACATAAATATGATGATGGAAAAAACGGTACCGTGCGACATGTCCCGTGCGACAGTGATTAAAGTTAAATTAAATAAAAAGTGGAAATAATTTTGTGGTAAAATTTTACAACTTTTAAGAGACATTTTAAGCCAACATTTCAAAATTAGTCGCATTGTGATATTGCCTCAGGTTTCGCTGAAATCAGAGTTTTGATTGATAGTCGCGAAAACGACTTCTGTTTTTTGTCCCGTGCGAATGGTTGTCTTTTTTGCGATTATCTCGAAAGCTTGAAACAATTTTCAAAATCAACCTGAGCAACAATTATAGAGCTAGTTAAGAGCTATAAGTTTCCCCTTTTGTCAAGAAAAAAAATCTTTTTATTTCGACTTTTTATTCAACTTTAATGTGTGCAACGGTCACGTTCGACATGATGGAATTGCCCATATATAAAAATGCATTTATTGTTTTTTGATATTTAAATTTGGAAAAGTTAGGGTCGTTTTATAAAAAGCAATTTCAATGTATATGTACATAATTTTCATGTATTTCCAGGCATTTCTACTTTAAGTTTACTAAATAAACATGTTTATTTAGACACAAAACGTGTAAATTTTCCTGAAACATTTTTGTTGTGAAGCATTTTGTAGACACATGAATATGTACGTTTACATACTTTGTGTCTATCACTTTAAGCACAACAAGTATTTTTACACGGTTTATAGTAGGAGACAAGTTACCTACTATAAACAGGGTAAATTTACATGAAAATTAATTAGAGTGCACAAAAAAAACTTGTTAAATTACTAGAAAAAGTCTCATAATCCCATTTTACCAATATTTGACAGTTTTCCTTTAAAAAAAAAAAAAATCGATAGAAATTAAAATTTTTGTAATTCCCGGGTGAAAATGACCATGCATGTTCATACATGCTCATACATGATTCCATGTATGATAGTATATGAACAATAGAGTGTCCCTTATTTTGGAAATGTTAGAAATCTTGAGACGGTACCCGCTCATTTTTTTCCTTTTGACTTAAAAATAACTCAGGAAAAATTTTACGCCCCTAGGACCACGCCTTCCCTACGCGACGGGGCCTAAAAAATCATTTTTCCATACAAACCAAAAAATTTTTTTTTGATTTTTAATTTTTTTGTTGTTAATTATTATATTACTTGCTTAGCTTATTTACGACAAAAAATTTGATTTTGGTGGGATAAGTCTTTCAGCGCTAAAAAAATTTTCGCAAAAAAAAAATTTGAGCCGCCGGGGTCCTACAGTAAAAAATTTTTAAAAAATATTTTTTTTTAGTTTTGACCAGCAACGGTTTTAGCTGCTATGTTGCTTTAAATGATATATATTCATAAAAAAATATTTTTTGTATCTGTGACATCTTTATCGTGTTCTAAAAAAGGGTACAAAATGCATTGTTGATTTTTTTCGATACACGATAAAGATGTCACAAATATGAATAATATTTTTTTTGGAATATATATCATTAAAAACAACATAACAACTAAAACCGTTGCTTTTCAAAACTAAAAAAAAATATTTTTTAAAAATTTTTTACCGTAGGATCCCTACGGCTAAAAATTTTTTTTTCGAAAAAGATAAAGATGTCACAGGTATGAATAATTTTTTTTTTGGAATATATATCATTAAAAGCAACATAACAACTAAAACCGTTGCTGGTCAAAACTAAAAAAAAATATTTTTTAAAAATTTTTTACTGCAGGACCCCGGCGGTTCAAAATTTTTTTTGGCGAAAATTTTTTTAGCCCTGAAAGACTTATCCCACCAAAATCAAATTTTTTGTCGTGAATAAGCAAACCAAGTAATATAATAAATAATAACAAAAAAATTAAAAATCAAAAAAAAAATTTTTTGGTTTGTATGGAAAAATGATTTTTAAGGCCCCGCTCTTTAAGGCCCCGTCGCGTAGGGAAGGCGTGGTCCTAGGGGCGTAAAATTTTTCCTGAGTTATTTTTAAGTCAAAAGGAAAAAAATGAGCGGGTACCGTCTCAAGATTTCTAACATTTCCAAAATAAGGGACACTCTAATGAACAATATATGGAAATGTATGTCATATATGGGAGCATATATGAACATACACAAGTAATGTAATATTCCATATATGTAAATGTATGCAACTATGTGTGGATAGGTATATGTCATACTCGTTCATATATGCATATGCATAGCATACATGTCTTAAAAACAATTTTTTGAAGGTTGGGTTCGGCAGAACTTTGCAAAATTGGACGAAGTTCATGTATGTGTTCAGTCTGAAAAAGTCGTTCGGTTGGACAATAATGATCATACATCATCAACATTGGTTATAATTTTTGTATTCTATAGGCGAATATGAACGGCACTAACGTAAACAACCAAATTTAGAAGAAAATTCGAACACTCTGACGGCATTACTGTCAGAGCTGCGAAGGATTTCATCCCTTAATAAGATTTGGTGTTCTGAATTAAACTTTAATGATTGCATTCCCCAATCACAATTTATCGAATGAATTTACATTTGATTTTAAAATTCGAATCATTCGACTTTGAAATTGAATGCGTAAGTTTTTATAAATTCATAAACAAGAATTCGCTTTAATGGTAAAAACCGAATGCATTCCATGAAATATTGATAAGTAAAGATAATTGTATTCAGTGACTATAAAAATCGAATGTATTTTATTTGTGAATTCATTCGAAAAGTGGTTAATTCTTCGAAGCTTTGATTATCCTAAAGTATCATAAAGTCCAAAGTATATTTTTAAAATATTCGTTAGTTTTTATAAAAAAATCAGTGTGATAAATTAGTACAAATTATTTATATTTGAAAAAGTTTCAATTAATAGACGTTTTATGGAAAAAAAATACAAAAAAATTTTACATACAAATTCATGTATGACAATGTATGATCATTAATGTACATGTACCCTCAAATTACGGATATGCACTTGTATGGAGATCCATATATGCATCATATATGAACATACATGGTCATTTTCACCCGGGTTTTACAAATTTATTTGTAATGTTACAAAACTCCAATGCAATTTCTTAAAAAAATCTAGTAAATTCACGAGAGTTCCTCGTAAGTTTCATTGCGTCAAAAAAGTTGTAAATTTACAATTTAATTGTTAAAAAGCTTGTAAAATTACAAAAAATCTCGTAATTTTTACTAGAAATTCTCGTAAAATAGGAGGTAGCAAAAAATCTAGTAAAGTCGAGAATTCCTAGTAAGTTTTATCGCATCAAAAAAGTTGTAATTTACAATTTTATTAGTAAAAACTGGTAAAGTTACAACTTTATTGATAAAAATCTTGTCAAATTACTAGGAATTCTCGTTAAATAGGAGGTAGCAAAAACATAACAATATTTCCTTGTCATCTTATATGTTTTTTTTCAGTGTAATTGCCATTTGTTCAATATATTCTTCAATACTGCACCATTAATGACAACATTATTGTTATTAATAAAATGCATTTCATATTACTTTCTTCCCTGAAATCTTTTAATACATGCTCATTAGGGTGGATCGAATTTGGCTTTTTGGCGAATTTCGTTCCGGCTCACCGACAGATGTGTTGGAATAGACCTAAAAACAATGTGGTTAAATTTTCATGCAGATCGGTGGTCATCTTCCGCTGCCGAAATGACGTTGAAAATCCGCGATTTCTTAAAAAATAGTATTTATTTCAAAAAATTGCCAAAATTACAAAAATGACTTAATCTTCTTTTTTATTTCAGTCAATCTTCTCAATTCGATCATATTTTCTCAGAAAAAAATGTCAGCTTAATAGGAGATTGTTAACCCCTCTAAAACGGTTGCCGAAAATGACCCATTCATTTTGCCCTAAACTCAAAACCACCAAATTTAAAAAAGATTTTTTTTTTGATTTTAAGTTGCACAATCTAAAGTTTTTATTGCATTTATTTCAAGTATATATAAGTTCGTTTGACAAAAAATTATTTAAAAAAAAAACGAGATTCTTAAACAGCGCGTGTAACGATCTGTTTCCGGGACATTTTGGGAACATTTTTAGTTAACAATTTTTCATTTTACACCAGATTTATTATAAATTATAAAACTTAATATAGAAATGTTGGATTTTAAGAAATTCTTTAATCTTTAACAGCTTTGGGCCCTAAATGAATCATGATGAACATATGCATCTAGCAAAAAACCGCTTTTGGCGGTCGACTAACCATTGGAACATATTTTTTCAATTAAAAATGGGAGCGTGAGTAAAGATGGGAGCGTTAGTAAGGATGGGAGCGTGAGTAGAGATGGGAGCGTGAGTGAATTCGACCAACTCACGCTTACGAAGAAAGAAAAATTTCTCACGCAAGAATTTTTTTAATTTTGCATACATTTTACGCAGGGTTACATGAGTGTCAAATTTTAATCTCACTCAAACTGAATTTTAACGTGTTTCATTTTTCCGTCACCATAAAAAATCATGCAAACTCACGAAATTTTACTCACGTTTAACAGTGCAATTTTAAAAATTATATTTTTAATGCAAATGAAACAAAAAAGTTCAAATAGCACTCAAATAGTATCCCGCTTAAATGCACCCACCCTTAAACCATTTTTCGTACCCACCATCAACCATTTATTTATATCTGACACAAAAAGTAATTCACATTTAAACACGAATATTGCTGAATAATTTCAATAGACTATTTACTTGCTGTATTCTGGCATTTAAGGGGATAATGCTTTCGGGGTGGGTGCATTTAAATGGGAAATAATATTTAAACTTGTTTAAAAAAATATATGGATCACTTTTTTATTTTGCATTAAAAATATAATTTGTACAAATGCACACGTGACACAAATTTCACGTGATTCGCTCGTAAACGTGAGTGAAATTTCGAGATTTTGCATGATTTTTTATGGTGGCAGAAAAATAAAACACGTCAAAATATAGTTATGTTGAGTTTTCGTGAGCGTGATTACAGCGTGAACGAGTTTAATATGTTTCAATCACGTGATCCTGCGTAAAATGTATGCAAACTTAAAAAATTTCCTGCGTGAAAATTTTTTTCTTCGTGAGCGTGAGTTGGTCATATTCACTCACGCTCTGATCTCCACTCACGCTCGCATATTTACTCACGCTCCCATTTTTAATTGAAAAAAATATGTTTCCAATGGTTAGTCGACCGCCAAAAGTGGTTGATTGCTAGATGCATTTGTTCATCATGGGTCATTTAGGGCCCAAAGCTGTTTAGGGTTAAAGAATTTCTTGAAATCCAACATTTCTATCCCGAGTAAAAAAGTTTTTATATAGTTGTATATAATTTTATAAACATCATATATGATTATATAGAATTATATAGAATTTGATGCGAAAAATGAGTCGATAAAACCATATAAAATTTTATCAATGTTACTTGTGTTTTGATAAATTTTTTATGTAATTTTATGCGAAAATTGGACCCCTATTTTTATATAACAAAAGCAAATTTATATAATCAGATATAATTATATACAACTATATCAAATTATATAAAACAATATATAATTTTATAAAGTTATATAAAATTATATCAAGTTTTATATAAAACATAAAATTTTGTTTTAATTATATATAATTATATATAATTTTATGTAACTTTATATAGTTTTATACAATTTTATATATTTTTATATAATTATATCTAATTATATAATTTTGCTGTTATTATATAAAAATAGGGGTCCAAATTTCGCATAAAATTATATAAAAAAATTATCAAAATATATGAAACATTGATCAAATTTTATATAGTTTTATCGACTCATTTTTCGCATCAAATTCTATATAATACTATATAATCATATATGATGTTTATAAAATTATATACACACAGAAAACAAATTTGCTAATTTCCAACTGAAATTCAGTTGTTGCAACACAAAATAGGTGGATGCATTTGAATTAAGGTTGAAACAACTAAATATCGGTAGTTACAACAAAATGTTGTTATTACAACTGTCTTTTAATTAAAACAACTATAAAATTCGTTAGCCACATCAAAATGTAGTAGCAGCAACCGAATTTTGAGTTGAAACAACTGAAAAATTCAGTTGGAAATTTATTTTTCTCTGTGTACAACTACATAGGAACTTTTTTACTCGGAATATTAAGTTTTATAATTTATAATAAATCTAGTGTAAAATAAAAAGTTTTTAACTAAAAATGTTGAGTTTAAAAAAAAAAGGTGCAATTTTCCCAAAATGTCCTGGAAACAGACCGTTACACGCGCTGTTTAAGAATCTCTTATTTTTTTCAAAAAAAAAATTTGTCAAACGAACTTATATATACTTGAAATAAATGCAATAAAAACTTTAGATTGTGCAACTTAAAATCAAAAAAAAAATCTTTTTTAAATTTGGTGGTTTTGAGTTTAGGGCAAAATGAATGGGTCATTTTCGGCAACCGTTTAAGAGGGGTTAACAACATCCGATTAAGCTGAAATTTTTTTCTAAGAAAATATGATCGAATTGAAAAGATTGACTGAAATAAAAAAGAAGATTAAGTGATTTTTGTAATTTTGGCAATTTTTTTAAATAAATACTATTTTTTAAGAAATCGCGGATTTTCAACGTCATTTCGGCAGCGGAAGATGACCACCGATCTGCATGAAAATTTAACCACATTGTTTTTAGGTCTATTCCAACACATCTGTCGGTGAGCCGGAACGAAATTCGCCCAAAAGCCAAATTCGATCCACCCTAATGCTCATGGGAAATCAATTAAAAAAAAAAAAACAAAATTATGGATAATATAAAAATTATTAAAACGACTTTATTAAAATCAAAAGATGTACTTACTTTAATTTTTCATGTTCATTATTCCACAAGGATGTAAAATTTACTTACGTACAAACATGATAAAGACAATAAGAACAAATAAAAAGCATTGAGTTCTGGTTAAATAATAGCCTTCACTTTTAATTATGTAGATATGTACAGTAGAGCGACTCAAAAAAAAAGTGATTTAGTTACCCCTCTGAAAATAAAGCTTGATATGTTTTATGATGATTCTCAAAATATTTTGGTTTTAGCGTTGACCATCCGTGAGCTGGACCATTTTTAAAAAAGGTCTTTTTTTCAGTTTTTCGAATTTTTTTGTACTTTGCTCCAAGACGACATAAATAAAATTTGGTATCATTGAAAAGAGTCTTTGACGCAGCATCCAATGGTATATAAAACTTGACCACTTGCGATCTACTTACTAATGAGATATTTAACTAAATACATATTATAGTTTCGGGTTTTCATACAAATTCTACGTATTTGGAAATAATGTTCTGCTTTTCAAATAGAATCTGTTTTAAAATAATGTTAATTTATTTTTTTTTTGTAACTATTCACATAAAACGCGAAAATCGCGATATATTTGATCTTTTTTCAAATATAGGCAATACACTCACGTAAAAAATCGGTTGGAATGAGGTTGCCACAACCGCAATACGGTTGTCGTAACCGGCTTGCGGTTGTCCCAACCGTACGCGGTTGCAGCAACCGTAAATTGAGGTTGTTATAACTTTTTTTAAAATATTTTTGTGTCATTTGCCACAAAATTAAAAAAAAGTTGCTACAACTGCAAACCCCGGTTGAAGCAACCGTAAATAACGACATTTGCCGGTTGCTACAACCTCAAGTTGTCGGTTCCCTCAACTGATAAATAAAATAACAAAACTTCAAAAAATTCAATGTCATTAAATAAAAAAATATTAAAAAATACATTTATTTTTCTTTAAAATTTCAATATTTGATGAAAAAAACAGGAATTTAAAGATTTAATGGGGTAAGTTTTTGTACTTTAAATGATACAATAGTTTAACTTATGCCATTTTTCTTCTTTTAATTTATAGAAATATAATGGAATATGCTAAACTCTTGCACCAATTAAAAATGAATCAAAAATTAACGGTATGAGATGGAAGTCCTCAAATTTGGAATTTGCAGAAAATGGTAATATAAAAACGGTGAAAAAAATATTTCAGAATCTGAGACTTTTTCTATGGAAAAAATTTCTCAAAATCTGATACTTTTTCTATAGAAAAATTGTCTCAGAATCTAAGCCTTTTTGTATAGAAAAAATTTCTACGAATCTGAGACTTTATCTATAAAAAAAATCTTAGAATCTGAGACTCTTTCTATAAAAAAATGTATCAGAATCTGAGACTTTTTCAATAGAAAAAATGTCTCAGAATCTGAGACTTTTTCTATAGAAAAACAGTCTCAGAATCTGAGACTTTTTCTATAGAAAAACTGTCTCAGAATCTGAGACTTTTTCTATAGAAAAACTGTCTCAGAATCTGAGACTTTTTCTATAGAAAAACTGTCTCAGAATCTGAGACTTTTTCTATAGAAAAACTGTCTCAGAATCTGAGACTTTTTCTATAGAAAAACTGTCTCAGAATCTGAGACTTTTTCTATAGAAAAACTGTCTCAGAATCTGAGACTTTTTCTATAGAAAAACTGTCTCAGAATCTGAGACTTTTTCTATAGAAAAACTGTCTCAGAATCTGAGACTTTTTCTATAGAAAAACTGTCTCAGAATCTGAGACTTTTTCTTTAGAAAAACTGTCTCAGAATCTGAGACTTTTTCTATAGAAAAACTGTCTCAGATTCTGAGACTTTTTCTATAGAAAAACTGTCTCAGATTCTGAGACTTTTTCTATAGAAAAACTGTCTCAGATTCTGAGACTTTTTCTATAGAAAAACTGTCTCAGATTCTGAGACTTTTTCTATAGAAAAACTGTCTCAGATTCTGAGACTTTTTCTATAGAAAAACTGTCTCAGATTCTGAGACTTTTTCTATAGAAAAACTGTCTCAGATTCTGAGACTTTTTCTATAGAAAAACTGTCTCAGATTCTGAGACTTTTTCGATAGAAAAACTGTCTCAGATTCTGAGACTTTTTCTATAGAAAAACTGTCTCAGATTCTGAGACTTTTTCTATAGAAAAACTGTCTCAGATTCTGAGACTTTTTCTATAGAAAAACTGTCTCAGATTCTGAGCCTTTTTCTATAGAAAAACTGTCTCAGATTCTGAGCCTTTTTCTATAGAAAAACTGTCTTAGATTCTGAGACTTTTTCTATAGAAAAACTTTCAGATTGTGAGACTTTTTCTATAGAAAAACTATCTGATTTTGAGACATTTTGTAAAGAAAAACTGTCTCAGATTCTGAGAATTTTTCTATAGAAAAATGTGTCAGATTCTGAGACTTTTTCTATAGAAAAAACCGTCTTCGATTCTAAAATTTTTTCTATAGAAAAACCGCCTCAGATTCTGAGACTTTTTCTATGGAAAAAGTCTCAGATTCTGACACATTTTTCTATAGAAAAAGTCTCAGATTCTGAGACATTTTTTCTATAGAACAAATGTCTCAGAATCTGAGACTTTTTCTATAGAAAAAATGTCTCAAAATCTGAGACTTTTCTATAGAAAAAAAGGCCTCAGAATCCGAGACTTTTTCTATAGAAACAATGTCTCAGAATTTGAGACTTTTTCTATAGAAACAATGTCTCAGAATTTGAGACTTTTTCTATAGAAAAAATTTTTCAGAATCTGAGACTTTTTCTATAGAAAAAATATCTCAAAATCTGAGACTTTTTCTGTAGAAAAAATGTATCAGAATCTGAGACTTTTTCTATAGAAAAAATGTCTCAGAATCTGACACATTTTTCTATAGAAAAAGTCTCAGATTTTGAGAAATTTTTTCTATAGAAAAAGTCTTAGATTCTGAGACATTTTTTCTACAGAAAAAGTCTCAGATTTTGAGATATTTTTTCTATAGAAAAAGTCTCAGATTCTGAGACATTTTTTCTATAGAAAAAGTCTCAAATTCTGAGACATTTTTCTATAGAAAAAGTCTTAGATTCTGAGACATTGTTTCTATAGAAAAAGTCTTAGATTCTGAGACATTTTTTTTCTATATTTTTAGTATTTAGACGTTTTAATTACTATATTTTTTTACAAACAATAAAAAAAAACAAAAAAAAAATAAAAAAAACGTGTTTTTTTAGTTGGGATTTCTTTGTAATTTGGTATAATATTGAAAATTTATTAAACACAGCTACGGTTGGGACAACCGGCAATACGGTTGCCATAACCGGCAAATGCCGTTATTTGAGGTTGCTGCAACCGGCATTTGTCGGTTGCCACAACTGTAAATTGTCGGTTGCTACAACCGTATATTTACCGGTTGCCGCAACCTCAATCTGAGGTTGGAACCTTTTACGGTTGAGACAACCGTATTTTGCTGTGAGTGTATGGGTATCAAAATTTTTCATTTTTCAATTATAATAAACTGGTGATAAGTAAAATATCTGTTTTCAAATCTAGGATGCTGTGAGATAAATTTAAGTTTTTAAATATTATTTTTTTAACAATGTTCTGCTTTTCAAGTTGAATCTGTTTTAAAATAATGTTTATTTATTTTTTTTATTATTCACATAAAACGCGAAAATCGCGATATATTTTCTCTTTTTTTAATATAGGCAATATGGGTATCAACTTTTTTCATTTTTCAATTATAATAATCTGGTGATAAGCAAAAGATCGGTTTTCAAATCTAGGATGCTGTAAGATTTATTTAAGTTTTCAAATATTATTTTTTCAGTTGAATACATATATGAAATTAAAAAAATAGTTACTAACAGAACACCAGATTATTTAAATTGTAAATTGAAAAAAATTTGATACCAATATTGCCTATATTAAAAAACATAAAATATATCGCGATTTTCGCGTTTTATGTGAATAATAAAAAAAATAAATTAACATTATTTTAAAACAGATTCAATTTGAAAAGCAGAACATAGTTAAAAAATTTATATTTAAGAACTTAAATTTGTCTCACAGCATCCTAGATTTGAAAACAGATCTTTTACTTATCACCAGGTTATTATAATTGAAAAATGAAAAATTTTGATACCCATATTGCCTATATTTGAAAAAAGATAAATATATCGCGATTTTCGCGTTTTATGTGAATAATTACAAAAAAAATAAATTAACATTATTTTAAAACAGATTCAATTTGAAAAGCAGAACATTATTTCCAAATACGTAAAATTTGTTTGAAAACCCGAAGCGAAAATATGTATTTAGTAAAATATCTCAATTAGTCGGTCGCAAGTGGTCAAGTTTTATATACCATTGGATGCTGCTTCAAAAACTCTTTTCGATGATACCAAATTTTATTTATGTCATTTTGGAGCAAAGTACAAAAAAAATAGAAAAACTGTAAAAAAGACCTTTTTTAAAAATGGTCCAGCTCACGGATGGTCAACGCTAGAACCAAAATATTTTGGGGAATCATCATAAAACATATCAAGCTTTATTTTCAGAGGGGTAACTAAATCACTTTTTTCTCTTCCATACAAGTTGAGTCGCTCTAATGTACATTCGCCAACATAATATGGCAATACCTTTAAAGGCTTTAAGGTTTTGGGTACGCCACTATGACCAAGCTTACTCAGGCCAAATATCACGCAAAAAAATTTAAAATCTGATTATTAAATATCTGATGTTCTCATATTTAATTAATTAAGAAATTTGATGCTTATAGAATATCGTACATGATTTCTAGTAGATTTTGGTATGCTGATTCCGAATCTGTGCTCCAAATGTCAAAGTTAGCTTTAGTTTTTGGGATATTCGCAAATTAAGTTTTTTGATAAATTCAGGTCCTTTAATTTTCTTTTTGCAAATTAGCATTAAGTTGGAGACCGTTACAATATTTTTTAAATTGTATTTAATCTACAGACTATACTCTATCATTGTGGCTTCATTTCAAAATGGTAAGTTCCGCGATACTTATTTGACATGCATTGGAATATAAAAATTGTTTTTTTTTTAGAAATCGCAAAAATTTGCACTACTAATAAGAGATTGTTTAAACTTTGGACGTGGACCTTTAGTTAACATCTTATATTAGTTATTTCTGGAGAAAAATTGGTTACTTAATTTTTCCCTTTTTTTTAATGCAAACGGAAGTTGAAAAATGTGGACAAAAATTGAAAATTTTGTGAAATGGGTTTTCATCAAAATACACGTAGGAAACCAAAAATGTATATACCTTGCGACACCAAATTTATAAATTAGCCTTAGTTTTTGAGATAATTGCTTTTTTTTTTTTTAATCTGCTTTTTTTATATTTTTTTATGAATTCTTGTTAAGAACTGCTAATGTTTCTATTTAGGAAATTATAAACCTTTTTAACATACACTGATTTTTTTTTAATATTTTAAAAGCATGTTGACCTCAATTTAAGATAAGTCGGGTATGCAAGGCCTTCAAAGAAAAAAAAAAATAAAAAAAAACATTTGATAAAAATTTTTTTCTGCAAAAATTACGCAAAATCTATTCAGTATCACTTATTTATACAAAAGACCAATGAGTTTTCTACAAAAGACCGTTAAGATTTTAAAAATCAGACAACTGATTCCTTAGATATTAACAAAAATGCAAAAAAAGTGAAATTTTCAAAAAAATTCGCAATATCTTTTTTTTTTTCATTACACAAATTTTGTTACATGCTAATTATAATACCCAAGGTCCGTACTTAAAAATAATATAAAGTGAGAGTAACATTTTAAAAGAGTTCGCAAGTTATTAAAAAAAATATTGAAAAAAGTGGATTTTTCCATAAAAATAAATTTGCAAATATCTCAAAAACTAAAGCTAACTTTAAAATTTGGTGTGCAGATTCGTAATCTATGTCCCAAAAACTATTAGAAAAGTTGGGTCGCAAGTCTGAGCATTTTTTGTGTTCCTCCGTGTTATAAAAATAAGTCTATTTGATCAGATCTTCCAGGTCCCAAATTTAGTGTCCATTTCCCAGATTTGTTATTAATTTTATATGACCTAAGATCTGATCAAAAACAATTGATTACTAGCCAAATCGAAGCAGTCCTAAACTAGATTAAAATACCAAGCTCTAAATATTTTTTTTTGTTTAAAAGAAATATTTCAAAAATAACTTCCACGAATAAAAATTATTTGATGATGCCATATTTAATGATATATACGAGGCATTCCACACCAAATGTCCAGCGAAAAAAAACATGTGCACCGTAAACTTCTTAATAGAGTTTTTGGGTTTTCAATTTTTTAAAAACTGGGCTTTGGAGGGGTGGTCAAGTATTGAAAAAATGGTCAAATTTGTGGCGAGTTGCCTTGATTAAATATTTATCAGATTAAAACGGAATGTACCACAATCTCAAAAATTTACATTCTTATATGGTTTTGTATGGGCTATCGATTAATTTTTTTTTTTTTTTGGAAAATTTTCAGAACCCGTTCGGAAATTTTCCATTTTTTACAAAAGTCAATTTATCAAAAATCCGGCCACTTTTTTTTTAAGTTTAGACGTTCAGAAACACGTTCTTCGTTTTTTTTTTGAGAAAATCGCATTTGAATTTTAAATTTCATAACAATTTTGTAATTTGCTTGTATTTTCTTGTTTTAACGTTGCGAATGAGTAATATTAATTTCACAAATATTTCTCATACGCTCTGTTGAACCAAAAAAATACAAGCAATTTACAAAATTGTTATAAAATTTAAAATTCAAATGCGATTTTCTCGAAAAAAACGAAGAATGTGTTTCTGAATTTTTTTGTGTGGATTGACAAACATCTAAACTTAAAAAAAAAAAAATTAAAAAAAAGTGGTCGGATTTTTATAAATTGACTTTTTTAAAAAATGGAAAATTTCAGAACGGGTTCTGAAAATTTTCCAAAAAAAAAAAATTCATCGATAGCCCATACAAAACTATATAAGAATGTAAATTTTTGTGATAAATATTTTAATGTGATAAATATTTAATCAAGGCAACTCGCCACAAATTTTATCATTTTTCCAATATTTGAAAACACCTCCTAAGCCCAGTTTTTGAAAATTTGAAAAAACAAAAACGCAATTTTCTTAGTTCCATATAGGGCTATCCAAACAACCTATTTAGAAATTTACGGGACACATGTTTTTTTGTATTATTAATAAGAGCAACGTATAAAACATATGAAATCAATTTTTATTATTTTTTTTTTAAATTACACAGTGATCAATTTTTATTATTTTTTTTTTAAATTTCACAGTGATACAAAATCAAACTTTCCGAATCGGAATGTGATGAAACCAAAAGTTAGTGAAAGTTGACGTTTTAAATAACAAAGCCCTCAAGGCTATTTTTTTAGGTCATGGTGCCCTTGTTGGTGGTGGTGCCCTTGTTGGTGCATGATGATGAACCGTATGATATACGTCTGAAAGAAGATATGAATTAAATAGAGTAAAACTGCATTTACAGTTTTTCATTTCGTGATCATGTTTCCTTTTAAAAGGACTTCTAGTTCGTGTTTAACAAATTTTCTTCATTTTTGTCGGACGATGTTTTAATTCCTGGGTATGAGATTTCGAAGCGCATTTAATAAAACTTGCATTTATTGGCTGTTAAATGTATATTAACATTGCCTAAAACCGCTTATTTAAGCGTTTGAGTATTCTTTTTTTTTATTTGAAGAACAAAATTTTGGGAACAACCAACCAAGTTTTGAAAAGAAGAATAGAAAGAAAGAAAGAAAGAAAGAAAGAAAGAAAGAAAGAAAGAAAGAAAGAAAGAAAGAAAGAAAGAAAGAAAGAAAGAAAGAAAGAAAGAAAGAAAGAAAGAAAGAAAGAAAGAAAGAAAGAAAGAAAGAAAGAAAGAAAGAAAGAAAGAAAAGTAGAAAAGTTAAAATGTAACTTTTTGTTTTAGTGCAAAAATATTTTTGAGTGACAAAAATACTTTTAAAATTGTTTTGTGCCTTTCCAATGGTTTTAACGCTTAACTCGCCTCTATAATGGCTTTAAGGCGCAGAGGCAACAAAATTGTAATGAA
The DNA here is from genome assembly GCA_963921195.1 of Pegoplata infirma. Taxonomy (NCBI): domain Eukaryota; kingdom Metazoa; phylum Arthropoda; class Insecta; order Diptera; family Anthomyiidae; genus Pegoplata; species Pegoplata infirma. The sequence goes on along the minus strand of OY992539.1, from coordinate 128,956,210 downwards.
TTATTTATTTCAATGAATAAAGACTTAATAATAACAAAAAAAAAATATATATATATGAACATTTCCATTTAACTTTTGATTTTAAGGTTTAAAAAATATTAAAATTTTTTTTGAAGGCACATCAAAATCGTTTAGTACGCGCAAAAATATGCGTTCAGTAAGTTCAAATCAGGGTTGGCAACCGAAACGAATAACGGTATCGGTAACGGTATTGGTATTACATATTTTTTATATCGGTAACGGTAAAGGTAACGGTATTTTTGATTATTTCGGTAACGGTGAACCGTTACCGAAACATCAATACCGGTACGTACCGGTATTATGAATAAAATGTTAACAAGTCATAAATTTGTTAAAAACTCGTAAAGAATATTATATTTTTACTAAAGCTAAGTACTCTGTTTCTTACGGTGAAAATTTCACTTAAACTTTAAACGCCTCAAATTGCAATAAAACATTTAAAAATCAAGAACTTTTGACAATAATAAGAAAGAAACGATCATAACAAAACTGAAATGTCACTTTTTCACGGCAATTTAAATTGTCTTGTATAATAAAAATGAGTGAAAACTTTTTTAACAATTTCCCCTTAATTCCTCGCGTTGCCAATTTTTTTTTTTATATGGAGTTTGACAGATTTTTTCCCGTGAAACCGAACAGAGTACTTAGCTTAATATCAAATACTATGAATTAGCTCAGAAATTAATTAAAACATACACGCAATATTGTAATTCAACAAATATGAACTTATGCTCGTAGAGACACCTTTATCCAATAAGCAAAAAAAAAAAATGCATTTTGAGTCATATGAGAAATCTGCATCTTAAGTCATTTGAGAAATCTGCTGTTTATAGCTGACGCGGTTTGCTAAATTTCTGTGTGGATAATCCAGGTAGAATCTTCAGAAAAAAACCGTCAAGACAACAGAAAAATTTTATGATTTTAACGGAGAAATCTGCTGATTTTAAATAAAAAGCGTGAATATCAAAATTGTTTGTCCTGTTGAAAAAAAAAAAAATCGGCAGGTATAAAAAACTTGGCAAGTATGTTTCAGGGGATGTTTATTTAAGGGGTAGGGCGTGCGGAATCGGAGGGACACCTTTCCTCTCGCCATAGATGTTAAGAAATTCATTTTATTTACTATTTATGTATTACTATATACTGTAGACTAGAGATGGGCGCGTGAGTGATGTTTGACTCCACTCACTCACGATTACGACAGAAATTTTTGAATCACGCACAATCACTCACGAGCATATTTTTTCTACTCACAATCACTTGAGTAAATTTAACACAGCTCGCACTCACGTGCACTCACAGAAGCTTCTCTTACACTCACGTTGACCAACACTCACGAAACTCTTTTTTGTAAAAAAAAAAAAAAAAATTCAAAAATCTTACAAAATTTTAAGCAAAATTTTAGTTAGCAACATCTTAAGTTTAGCCAAATTTTAAAGTTTTTTTGTTGCTTTTTTTGGTACGAAAAGAAATATGAATAGAAAATAAGTCACGCAAACTCACGCAAAAATATCGACGCAAGCACACTTACTCGCGCAAAAATCTTACTCACGCACACTCACTCACGCAATTTTTTTCCCCACTCACATTCACTCACAATCACGTGAGTAAAATTGAATTCAGTCACACTCACGCGTGATCACGTGTGAATCACGTGAATCTTGCACTAATCTGATCATGTGCCCATCTCTACTGTAGAATATACATATTACTGTTTTTAATCCACAAAAATATTAAAATAAGTAATATTAATACAACCGAAACAAAACCGATATAATACCGGTAAGAATCCGAATAACGGTAACGGTTTTTTATCGGTAACGGTTTTTAAAAAAATTTATTTCGGTATTGGTAACGGTAACGGTAGCCAATATTAAAGGGTTTTTAATCGGTAACGGTATTGAAAGGGTAACGGTAGCCAACACTGGTTCAAATCCGTTCGCGTGAAGAACTTTCAGCTGACGGCGCGAAAGTTATGGCGGTTTAAAGATTTTAATTGAAAACAAAAAATCTCAAAATTACAATTATTATTGGAATTTAACAAAATCAACGTTAATTAATGTTTCATACTATCCCCATTAAAAACCGGATAAATTTCGCCCATTAACGTGGATATACAATCAGATTTTTACGTTAAAAGTTTGTTTTAAAAAGTTGCTCTCTTAATGCTTGATATGCAATTTAAGCGAAATCTACTGACGATGGACCAAATTAAAGGTCATATTCGGATTTAGCACCCTCAAATTAGTTCAGAAACTTGTGCATTATGCAAAATTGTGAATTTTTAAAAGTGATGCAATTTCTGATTAACGAAATTTTGAAAGATGCATAAAATCCACAATCTTCAAAATTTATTAATGCCGTTCAGTTTTGGAATAAAGCTTTATAAGTACCAGCAATTGCCATTTACAGAAATGAATTTCTATTAGCGGTTTGGGTGTGCCCAGGCGGTTTATCTGGAGACAAAATTGGCGCGTTTTCAGCGTACAGTTACATTCTGTCCCAATTTTTGCATACGATCCATAATACGCATTACAAGCAATCGTCTGACGGGTATATTATAAATCTAAATTATTTTCGCGTAAAAATACAAGCAAAAGTTTAAAATCGTGAAATGTCAGATTTTTGCAAAATTTTTGCTATTTAAAATTTGAACACGCTATATCGATTTTATTACGAAAAATCAAAGAATATTTGGATCACGCGATGTGCTGGGCACTTTCAAGTAATATTGCGAATGTGCCTCGCAAAAAAGTGGGTTTTTGATGACTTTCACGTTTTGTCTCTCAACTTTTGTCTAGCTACTACTCAGCTTCTATTGGGGGCACATTCATGAGACTGGTTTTAAACTGTAGGCAATTACGACAGCTATCATTCTTCGTATTAGCTTTTGAAAAGTATGAAGCGGCGCAAATTTCCTGATCAAAAAACGACGAAAAATTGAAAATGAAGAAATTTTAATTTCAAACCGTTACCACCAAATAACTTTTTTATTATTGATGGCACATCAAATTCATAAATACATCTTTTTTGAACAAGTATAGGGACCATATATTTTAAATCTCCGAAGAATACGTTGGACGGCGCAAGTACAGTTGGCCAAAGAGTACATAATTTTTATGAAATTTCAATCGACTTTTTCACATTTCGGAAGTTTGTTTGTCGCTTACTACCGCAAATTAAGATTTTTGGCCTTATGTGTCTGCAAGCTAATTGCATTAGAAGTCCTTTATGCATTTCTATCAGTAGATATCCATTTGAATGCAAATAAAAAAAGTTTTTGCCAAAAAACCAAAATTTCAAAGAAATGAAAAGTTAAATGGAAATGTCCATATACACTTTATGGGATCTTAGACCAATATTTTGAGGTGATACAAACGGAATGACAAACTTATATATACCCTCTATCACTAGAGTGGAGGGTATAAAAAAAAATAAAAGAAGAAGAAAATTTTCTAAAGAATTTTCCAAGGGAAAAAATTTTAAAATCCAAAAATTATTCATAGAAAAAAATCTGAACATTTTTAAAGGAAAAATCTATTAAGTTTAATAAGGAAAATCTGAAAATTTTTAAAGGAAAATGTGACTAAATCTGAAAATTTTTTATAAAAAATATCTGTTCTTATTATAAGAGAAATTTTCTTTTGGTACAATTATTGAGAGCGTTAAGATTTTGGTATAAAAAATTACTTTGACTCTATAGAAAAAATGTCTCACAATCAGAGACTTTTTCTGTAAGCAAAATGTCTCAGAATCTTAGACTTTTTCTGTAGGAAAAATGTGTCGGAATCTGAGAATTTCTTATAGGAAGAATGTCCGAGTATCTAAAAACTTTTTCTATAAAGAAATGTCTTACACTCTTTTACATATATTTTAAGTTTTATGCAATTTGGTTCATAAGGGTTGAGATACTTCGCTTAATAGAATCTGAGACTTTTTCTATAGAAATAATACATGAGTCTGAGACTTTTCGTTTAGAAAAAATGTGTCCGAATCTGAGAATTTTTTTGTACAAAAAACTTTTTTAGAAATGGCGACTTTATCTGTATAAAAAATGTCTCAGAATCTGAGGCTTTTTCTATAAAGAAATTTCTTAGAATCTGAGGGCGGATTTTACAGTCTAAACTAAGTTCTAACTTAAGTAAAATCTTAGTTAAGATTTATTTAAGTATTTTTTATTACTTAAGTTAAATTCGATTTTTCGGTTTGTACTTAAGTTAAAAAGAAAATATGCTAAAAATATGGTAACACAAGGTATTTATTTTGATTTGACAATTCAAAAAGAATACAAAAAAAATAAAATAATAGAAATATACAGAACAAAAATGATGTAAATTAACGAAAAATCGCACAAATGCTGTTATTTTCCGTTAAAATTTTTCACCGTGGGTATTGTTAGAACCATAACACTTTAGAACGCGGCTAAGGGCATCATTAAAAAATACTCCACCCGCTTTACTTTGGATTTGCACACCAAAAAACGCCTCCATGAAAATGCTGCTGTTATTTCCACCACAACTTTTTTTGATTACGATTATGTTACCTATTTGATACAAAATCTCCGCCACTCTTAAATAAAAGGTATTTCCATAAAATTGAGTGATATTACCATAAAAAAGTAATGTTTAAGAAATGTTAAAGCTTTGGATATGGCCAATTATAACAGCAACCTTTTTACGGAGACGTTTTCAACGATACATGGACAATCAGACGGACGAACAATAGATCAGTATTCTAAAATGTTGGTCTGGGACAAATAATTTGGGTAATTACAATCTTCATCACATACTCATTAATCACTCAATTGCTCTACTTTTCCAATACAATCATCTGCCTTGGGTCTTGTTAGAACCAAAACGACCAAGGCGCTAGGGTCATCATTGAAAAATGATCCATCCGCTTGACTTCGGATTTCCACACCAACAAACGTTTTTATTATTTTCAACAAAATCTTGAGGAAAAATATTGGATGTTACCCATTTGATGGGTCATCTTGGCCAATCTCAAATTCCTTACAGATTTTTATTTATTTAATTATTTTTTTCGATATGATGGAAATTTCACGAAATTTGTTGGAAATACCTTGAATTTGAGAGTGGCGGATGGAGATTTTAAAGGAAAAGAAGAGCAATTGTTGGAATTTTTGTTTTTTTTTGTATGTTTTTATTATTAATTGAATTTTGTTTTGTATTTTTTTTTAAATTGTCAAATCAAAATAAATTACTTAAGTAAAACTTAAGTTATGATAATAGATGACTTAAGTTTTACTTAAGTAGATTTTATAAAATAGTTTTTTGGATTTAAGAAATTTCTTAGCTTAAGTCACCACTTAGTGCTGACTGTAAAATCCGCCCTGAGACTCTTTGTCTAACTACTTTTCCATAGAAAATTTCTCAGAATCTGAGGCTTTTACTATAGACAAAATGGCTTTGAATATTAACAGGAGATTCTTCTAACGAAATGTCTTAGAATCTGAACCTTTTTCCCGAAGAAAAACGGTTCTTAGAGATAATGTCTAAAAATCTGAAATTATTCCTATAAAATGTGTTAGATTTTTAAAAAACTTTCAGACTCTGAATTAGAAACAGTTTTAGAATCGGAGACATTTTTTAAAAGAAAAATTCTGATAAATGAGACATTTTTTCTGTGGAAAAACTTTAAGAATCTTAGACGTCTTTTCTAGAAAAAAGGTTTCAGATTCTGTTAAAGACATTCACAGTCTGATGTCTCAGAATCTGATACTTTTTCTATACAATAAATGTCTCAGAATCTGAAACTATTCTATACCAAAAAGGCTTTAAATCTGAGACTTTTTCAATACGAAAAATGTCTCAGAATCCGAGACTTTTTCAATACGAAAAATGTCTCAGAATCAGATACTTTTTAACGAAAAATTTATACACGATAAATGTCTCAAAAATAAAACGGATTTTTTGTGTAAGCTAATCTATTGCCATTCCGAGGATTATGTTAGGCCCTAATGGTTAAAATCGTACTGTCTTAAAACAAAATAGGTATATCAATTTAAAACTTTTTAATTGATTTTCTACTTTACATTTTACGATGTAGATTACTTGTAAACTTTATTCATCACACTGATTATATATTTCTTACATATTCTTAAGTATTTTCTAATAGAAATTCTTTATTAAGCAATTAACACTTTAAATCAAATACTTTTTTCCTTGTTTTTAACTTTTATATTGTACTATATATTGTAGGGTGGCAGCGAAATGTATGGATGAATTTATATTTTCATACAAGCAAAAAAAAATTAATTTTATTTGATTTTTTCTGTAAGTACAGATCGAGCACGGGCTCTAATTATATTTGGTATAAGCAGGGAAGCCAAAAATATGCTCTAAAAACACGTTTTATGCGCTTAAAAAATGCCCTTAAAAATGGAAAATATGCTCTAAAAACAATAAAAATATGCTCTTAAAAAAAATTATGTCCCCTTTTTTGAGGTGTTTTTTACAATTTGTTAGAGAATAGACACTCCAAATACCGTTATGTACGGTAGTTAGAGGGTTAAATATGTTCTACAAAAATATTTGCGTTAATATTTTCTACCAAGTTGCTGAATCTAAGGAAAACATAGTTTCACATACCGATATGAAGCAAGAACAGGCCAAAGGGGAATCACTCGTCATAATTTCGTAATTGTTGAAAAAAAAACATACTTGTTGGATAAAAAATTTAAAAATAAATGTTGTCATAAAAAAATTTGAATTAATGCTCTAAAAATTGGAAAAAAAATATGCTCTAAAAATGTAAAAAAATGCTCTAAAAAGTGGAAAAATGCTCTAAAAATTGAAAATATGCTCTAAAAATATGCTCTTATGCTAAAATATGCTCTTAAACCTAAAATGTGCAAAAATATGCTCTTAAGGCTAAAATATGCCAAAATATGCTATAACAAATCGATGCCAGATTTCTTAAAAACTTCTGAAACGGATAAATACCTTACCCATTTATCAATAAAATGCACAGGAAAAAACATGATACTGCATATTTTTGGTTTCCCTGGTTATAAGGGTTCAAGTTGAAAAAAATGCAGAAGAAAAATTGAATTTCTAAAAATTGTAGACATTTCTGGTATTTCCCATACCGGTTTCAAACACCCCAGTTAGTGTTATCATCAGTAGGATTTTAAATGTCGGTTTGTCTTGTTAATGAAAACTGTTTTTATATATGTGAATATTTATAGCATCTACAGAATAAATTTTGACAGTTTCCAACACTACAATTCTATTTCTAGCAATCTCAACCTCACTTCATTCTTTCTTTCAACTTTTTTGTCTCTTACATTATTTCGCATTAACAAGGGAAATACCAGAAATGTCTATAATTTTTACAATTTTTCTTCTGCATTTTTTTCAACTTGAGCCCTTATAACAAATATAATTAGAGCCCGTGCTCGATCTGTACTTACAGAAAAAATCAAATAAAATTACTGACAAAATATGTCGCCATTAGGCACGTCTCCGAAACAGAAAATGCAAATTCCTTCATTTGTTTCTGCAATTCCAGATCATGTTGGTAACCCTTGCGAAATAATGTAAGAGACAAAAAAGTTGAAAGAAAGAATGAAGTGAGGTTAAGATTGCTAGAAATAGAATTGTAGTGGTGGAAAGTGTCAAAATTTATTCTGTAGAAACTATAAATATTCACATATATAAAAAACAGTTTTCATTAACAAGACAAACCGACATTTAAAATCCTACTGATGATAACACTAACTGGGGTGTTTGAAACCGGTATGGGAAGTACCAGAAATGTCTATTATTTTTAGAAATTCAATTTTTCTTCTGCATTTTTTTCAACTTGAACCCTTAAAAAAATAAATTTCTTTATTTTTGTTTACACAGTGCAACAACCGAAATCTGATAGCGACAAAACCAAAAGCAAATGAAGGTTGACATTTTCCATAAAAAAACCCTCTAGGCTTTTTTTTAGTTTAGTTCTAGCTCTTTTACACGCATTTGAAGTTGGTGAACTTTTATTATAAAATATAATAAGCGTATACTTAATTTTGTAATTGCCTTTAAATATCAATCATACGCAATGGTGAACAGTAGTTTATTTTTAATAATTATAATTTGACTATTCAGTAGGTAATGGACCAATTGTTGCGAAATTCGTACCGGTTATAGCTAATGTAATTTTGAGCATCAATTTAGACGCTGGACCCCACATATCCAATAATGGCAGCTCACGGCTACACTCAAAATAATACATTAGTAGATTTACTTTTTTGTTTGCTAATGACTTTAGCAATTTTTTAGTTGAGATAAGCATATTAGCAAAAATATCTTGTAAACACATTAGCAATTTTAAACAAAATTTAAACTAAGTTTTTTTTGGTAAATTTAAAATTGAGTTGATCAAAATTTTACAAGCTTTTTTGCTGATATTAGCAAAAATAAATTGTATTTTTTAAGAAAACTTAAAATGGCGCTATCTCGGAAACTAAGCCATATGGAGGAAAATGGAGGCCATTTTGGTATCGCCGGTCCTCTTCACATATGTGGACCCTAATCTGTCCTTACTTTGGATCCAAAAAAGTAAGCATTCCCGAAATTTTAAAGTGCTTATATCTCGGTAAATATTGCCGACACAACAAAAAATCAAAAGCATTTTTGTAGCTCTCAACACGTAAAATAAGACCGCAATATAACCAAAAGCTCTTCAGAGTAATACTTTTGAAGTTATTGAGTTTTTTAATTCTCAAAACCCCAGTGGTCCCCTAAATTTACGTATCTCAAGAACTAAGCAAGGTAGAGCGAAATGGACACAAATTTTGCATCAAAAGCTATGACAATTTTTAAGGAACCCAACTAGCTCTAGAACCATCGGGGTCTGGATCTATCGGGTCCGAACCCAATGGGGTCCTCAAATGTGTATAAACTAGGTTAAAATAAAACAAGTAAAAAAGTTAAATTCGGCCTTGCCGAATGTAGCGATACCCTCCACAATTTCAATATGATTATTGCAAACAACTTTTCTTTGAAAGGAAATTACTTTTGAAAAAAAAAAAAATTTTTTTAAAAAAAATTTCCGCGAAAAAAAAATTTGTTGTTACAAAAAAATTCCGCGATTTTTTTTCTTTTCTTGTCCAAAAATATGTTCGTACTTGTTTAAATACCATTTGGTGTTCAATTATCTTCACATATGTCAACTAGCAGCCGAATTAAAGCATTTTGTATTTTTAGGTTATGTTGAATGTACTAAAATTTTTGAGGTGTCCTTACATTTTCGTTCATAACTTTTAATCCGCTAACCCGATATCGCTCAAATGCAACACCTAACTTCTCGGGAGAACAACAAATATGTTAAGTTTCAGTCATCTCAGTGTAATATTTTGTCCGTGATCACCATTTCCACAGACTGACAGACGGACAGACGGACATCGCTAGAATGTCTTAAAATCGATTATGGATCATGAATATATACACTTTATGGGGTCGCATACCGATATTTCGACGAGTTACAAACGGAATGACAAACTTATATATACCCTCTATCACTAAGTGGAGGGTATAAAAAATAAAAAAAAATTCAGTTAACTGATTTTTGGCAAAACATTTTGCTAACTTTTTCAAAAAAAAAATGTGGGTTCAAAATCAGCAAATTTTCTTGTAGGTTTACAAGCCTTTTTTGCTAACATTACGGTTTTTTTTTTTTTGACGGTAGACATAATTACCGATCTACCCACAGCTGTTTGCCCCGGTCGTAGAACAAAAAATTTGATAAATCGGCTGTTAAACTCGTAAAGTCTCTGTTTTCCCTTTTAATTACATGAAATTGGGACGGTCTTTTCCGGTCTTTAGGACGGCACGTTTATGTGGTTGCTTTAAATGACTTTATATGGAACAAAGATTCTCTAGAAATAATTGCCGATTTTGTCCCGGTCGTAGAACAAAAATTTTGATAAATCAGCTGTTAAACTCGCATAGTCTTAACTTTTCCACGTATTTACATGAAATTGGGACGGTCTTTTCCGGTCTTTAGGACGACACTTTTTTGTGGTTGCTTCAAATGACTCCATATGGAAGACATAATTTTGAGAAAGCGACTGTTAAACTCATGAAGTCAAGTGTTTTCCATGTATTAACATGAAATTTGGCCGGTCTTTTCCGGTCTTTGGGACGACACTTTTTTGTGGTTGCTTAAGAAGGATACTCTAGACATCATTTCTGATCTACCCACAGCTTTGTGTCCCGGTCGTAGAACAAAAATTTTCAAAAATCTGCTGTTAAACTCGGAAAGTAATAGCCTTTGGGGTCCTTAACAAAATTTTAAATAAAATAACTCAAAAACTTTTGATCTCAGGAATTTCGGGTATTTTGTGGTCAAGTTCTACAAGTAAAAAGCAACCAAAATGCCATTCGACTTTTATCGTGTGGGCAATACTAACCGAGATATTGGCTTTTTAAAATTTTCATTAATGCGACCTCAAAGGAGGACGGTTTAAAGTTATCCGATTTGGCTCAAATTTTTTCTACATCAGTTTAAAACCATGTGGCATAATAAGCATTCCCCCCGGGAGATGGTTAAAGTCCAAAGTTTAAATTTCTCAGTTACCCTAATATAATGTACATTTTCTATTTTAATTTATATCCCTTTCACCATAAAAAATATCTCTGTAGACAACAAAATGTCATCATCACAGTTGAAGAATTTTCTCTATGGACAACAAACGTACATATAAAAGAATAATATCAAATAATAAAACAAACCAGAGATAGAATAAATTGATTTGTTCACCATAACCATTATCTAAACAAACTGGCTGGCTGGCTGACTGGCTGACCTGTAAATAAACATTCACACTACTGTGGGCGATTAATGAATTATTTGACTTTGAAATATACTCTAAGGACATAAAGCGCTTTGAATGTATTTGATGATGTCTATGCTTTTGAATATTTTGCGATTTATTTTAATGTAGTTATAAGTAATTACCCAGGCAGAAAATTATTGACGTTTTTATTAAAAACGATTTTTCAAAGTCCAGCATTTTTTTTTAATGTTTGATTTGAATATTGAAGCAAAAAAATGCATTAAAAATGCTTTTAGTTAAAAAATAATTTTTTAAAAATTTTTTCCGAATTTTTTTTGAAAATTGTCTGAGTCACGGACACAAACATATTTGGATTTTTTTTTTTGCATTTAAAAAAAATCTTAAAATTGCTAAAAAAAAAAAAAAAAATCTAAACCTGAAAAACATTTTATTTTTTTTTTTTTTTAATTTTCGATTAAAAAAATCATTAAAATGCTTTTAGCAAATTTTTTACAAATTTTCAGAAAGTTCTCAAAAAAATTTGTGGTGTATTACGAAAATTTAAATTAAAATAACAAAAAAAAAAACATTGACAAACCTCTTACAAAACGCTTTCAAAGACTTTTTTTATACCATCCACTCTAGTGATAGAGGGTATATGAGGTATTCCACACATTAAAACGGAATGCACCACAATCTCAAAAATTTACATTCTTATATAGTTTATCTATCATTCTTATATGGTTTATCTATCGAGTAAATTTTTTTTTTTTTTGAAAATTTTCAGAACCCTTTCTGAAATTTTCCATTTTTAAAAAAAGGCAAATTATCAAAAATCCGGCCACTTAAAAAAAAAAAAAAAATCGAAACGCGTTCTTCGTTTTTTCGAGAAAATCGCATTTGAATTTTAAATTTCATATTATTAATTTCATAAATATTGCTCATACGCTCTGTTAAAACAAGAAAATGCAAGCAAATTACAATATTGTTATGAAATTTAAAATTCAAATGCGATTTTCTCGAAAAAAAACTAAGAACGCGTTTCTGATTTTTTTTTTTCGTGTGGATGGACAAACATCTAGACATTCAAAAAAAAAATTTTAAAAAAGTGGTCGGATTTTTGATAAATTGACTTTTTTAAAAAATGAAAAATTTCAGAACGGGTTCTGAAAATTTTCCAAAAAAAAAAATAATCGATAGCCCATACAAAACTATATAAGAATGTAAATTTTTGAGATTTTTGTGCATTCCGTTTTAATGTGATAAATATTTAATCAAGGCAACTCGCCACAAATTTGACCATATTTCCAATATTTAACCACGTCTCCTAAGCCCAGTTTTTGAAAATTTGAAAAACCAAAAACGCAATTTTCTTAGTTCCATATATGGCTATCAAAACAACCTATTCAGAAATTTACGGGACACATGTTTTTCTGTAGCGGGACATTTGGTGTGGAATGCCTCATATGTATATAAATTTGTCATTCCGTTTGTAATTTATCGAAATATCGGTTTGGGACCTCATAAAGTATATATATTCATAATCCCCGATCGATTTTAAGACATTCTAGCGATGTCCGTCTGTCTGTCTGTGGAAATGGTGATCACGGCCAAAATATTACACGGAGATGACTGAAACTTAACATGTTTATTGCAAGTTCTCCCAAGAAGTTTGGTATTGCATTTGAGCGATATCGGTTCAGCTGTTCAAAAGTTATGAACGCAAATGTAGGGACACCTCAAAAATTTTAGTACATTCAATATAACCTAAAAATACCAAATTTCCGTTGTGGTGATAATGACCAAATTCATTTCGGTCATAATCCCCATAATGGTAGTGGGGACTATGACCGAAAATAATTTGGACATAATCCCAATAAAAAACGAACACAATTCCAAGATTTATGGGGATAATGACCAAATAACAAATGGTTATAATCCCCATTACAGGGAATATGTCCACTATACTAGTTAGTCATAATCCCAAAAATTGTATTTTTTTTGTCTTAAAAATTTTTGGGATTACAAACTCCATGCATTAAACCAACCCTCTCCGCAAAAACGGGGATTATGACCGAAATTTCTTTGGACTTAGTCCCCATAATATGAATGGGGGTTATGACCGAATAAATTCCGGTCGTAATCCCAACAGGGAACGGACATAATCCCCATTGGGATTATGACCGTTTTAGAAACGGTCATAGTCCCCACAACTATTATGGGGGTTATGTCCGTGATGAATTCGGTCGTAATCCCCATTTCCGTTATGGGGGTAATGTCCATGTGGATTATGTCCTAAAAGGTATTTAAACAATTACGAACATATTTTTTGACAAAAAAAGAAAAAATCGCGGATTTTTTTTAACAATTTTTTTTCGCGGAAATTTATTTTTAATTTTTTTTTTTTTTTTTAAAGTAATTTCTTTTTAAATAAAGTTTTTTGCAATAATCTTTTAGAAATTATGGAAGGTATCACTACATTCGGCAAGGCCGAATTTAACTTTTTTACTTGTTAAATATAGTTTTATACTACTTTACACACAAAAAATAAAGTGCTTTGCCGTGACTATTTTTTTTTGTACGGTTGACCGTTTCTGCATGGGAAGTTTTATTTTATGGCCGTTTTAACAAAATTTATTTGTTAATTTCATTTTAATGGATTGAAAATGAAAATTCATTTTAATAAATTCTGTTTTTTATGTCCCTACAACCACAGTATGGCGGTATACTCACATTGTTCGTCTGTTGTGAAACGCGTCGAATAATCGTTCAGGGACTCCCCAGCAAAACTTTGGTAATGGGTAGTGATTATATAACACATTACCAGGTAATGTATATAACTTATTTGTAGCATTATTTTTGGATGTCTTACCAAACATTTGTTCCACAACGTATTATTTTAAAGTGAAAAATAATGCATTACTTATAATTTGCTACGTAATGCATGATTATTGGAAAAAATGTATTTCGTATTTATTATTTCTAAACATTTAATCATGGATGACTTATATTTGGTTACATTATGCATTATTTGAAAGTTTGAAATAATGTATTATTTATAATTGGATGCATAATGCATTACAATAACATAAAAAATAATTATTTTATAAAAAAATGCATAAGTTTAAACTAGAGATGGGCTCACGACAGGAAATTTCTAACAATACACACTCACGAGCATATTTTATCTACTTACACTCACTTACAATCACGTGAGTAAATTTAATACAAAATTACTTTTTCACTACTCGTAACACCTTATATATTATCTTCTGGTATGCTATATTACTTCATTTCTCGTAACCTATAAAATATCATATATTTTACACCTTACTCGTATTCTTCGTTATAAATTTATGACTTATTTTATACCTTACTGGTATTCTTTGTGATAATGTGGATGCATTACTTTGAGTCTCATCGCCTGTTAAAATCATCAATGCTGCAATGTATAAAATAAGAGATCCTATACCTTATTTTATACCTTATTTGGTAATCTAAGTTTTGCTGGGTCATTATAGATTTAGTATATTTCAACTCAAGTGAACACATTTTCAAAACCACTGTTATCCGCTTAGGCTCGAACTTACACAAAGATGAGTCTATTATGATACCGCAACATACATATCTAGATATCGCAACATACACATCTAAACCATATGGGTAAAAATTTCGCTGAGTTAGAGGGTGACGAATTTTAAAGGTTCTAAATATATAGGTTAGGGGTGGCGGTGCACAAAATTTTGAACTCCTCGCACAGACCGGCAGGTCCATATGTTCCTTCAACGACGAGGATAAAACCTGTTAGTCCATGTTGCAAACAATTTAACGTACATAAGGTCCATAAATGCGATGTCTTCCAGATTCTCGAGCTCAATATACATTACTTTTTGCAATTTGTGCTGCCGTCATTTTGTTATTAGATAAACAAGTCTCATCCCACTAGTGGACCCAATAAATCGTATAGGAAAACCCGGCTTTTAAAAACCTAATAATATTTAAAAGAAAAAACAGGAGCGTTTTTTGTGGAGGGAGAGGGGTTTTCAGAGGTTATTCGGGGTTACATTACCCCTCGCGGCTTTTATTTGCAAATTATTTTTTTATGCTTTTTGCACTTAAGTAATCAGTGTTGCCAATTTGGCCATTTTTCGGCTAGATTTAGCTCCTTTTGAACTCGTTTAGCCGGAGAAAAAGACATTTAGCTCTTAGCCGTTTTTTTAGCCATTTAAGAAACTATTTTAGAAGTTTTTAAGCCATTTTTGAGTTTTCGGTTAAAATGTAATTTTAAGTGTGTTTTTTATGCTAAAATAGAGAATTTATTGGTTTTTAAGTTTGTACAGATCGATCACAGACGCTAATACTAATGTAGGAGAAAATTTAATTTCTAAAAATTATAGACATTTCTGGTTTTCCCATACCGGTTTCAAACACTTTAGTTATGTGTTATCATCAGAAGGATTTTAAATGTTGGTTTGTTTTGTTTGTAGGTAATTGTTTGTCATATATTTGAATTTTTATTAACACTAGTCTGGAATAAAATCACGTATTTTTTTGTCATATTCATACCATACACATTATACTAAATTTTAGACGATCCAGCGATGCCCGTATACATATATATTTGTGGAAGTCTTCTGGTCAGGTTTCAGCGAAAACGGTCCCAAGGCTAAAAAGTTTCACCTCGAATTCACGTGTTGGAATTTTTTTTTAAGCCAAAATAACTAAAAAAGATTTTTTAATTAAATAAATTTTTTGTAGTCAAAATTTTTATATATCATCATCAATATATCGTCGAACTATATTCAATAAATGTCAACTCGAAAAAGCTTACTGTTCAGGAGAGCTAAAAAACTAGTTATTTCGCATATTATTGCAAAAATAAACAATGTACCTTCCACAAGATGGTTTAAATATTCTAAACAATTTTTACCTATGCAAAAATTTTCATATTTTGCACTTGTTTGCGTATTTTTCAGAGATGGCATTTATTACTATATCAAAAAACAAATATTTTTTTTGAGTTGGCATATTTTGTCGGAAAATAAAAATAAATTTTTTTTGGAAAAATTTTTAAAATTTTTTTTTTTTTGGTTTTTGTTATCCTTAGTACGGTAATTGCAAAAACTGAACAAAAAATTAAAAATCTTTGCATATTTTTAAAAGTTACTAGCTCCGAAAGCCTTTTAATCTCAGGGTGGTCAACTTTGGCACTCAGTAACTCACGCTGTATTGCAATAGGGTCACTCCAAACTTGCTATTTTGAAAGCTTATATCATTGACTTTATTTGCCACATTCTCAATGTTTCAATCTGATAAATAGTTTGAAAGTTACATAAATATAAACAATTTTTTTTTTGCAACCACAATTTACCGATATTTTCAAAATGGCAATATCTTGAGAACCAGTCATTAGATATCAAAATCTTTACAAGATTCGTGTTTAGCATGGCAAATGCAATAAGATATGTGGTCTAATTTTTTTTAAAAAAAATTTTGAAAAATTTTTGGAAATTTATAATGGGAGTTGGCATTTATTTTCACCAAAAAAATATGTACTTTGAGTTAGCAGAATAACAAAAATGGATGTAAAACGACAACAAATTATTTTTTTGCTCTGAAATTTTTATGCCAGATAGGCATTACATAGGGGAGCTATTTGCCATCGGAAACTCATTTCCTTCAAATTTGAGTTGGCATATTTTGAATATAGGTTCACGATATATAATCATCAATATATATAATTTCCCTATTTGTGTGTTCCTCTTTTTTTTGTCTATCCAGAGCTTTTTGAAGCCCACTGATGAGCTACAAAGCTGAAAATTGGCATGCTTATAGTAAAACACCTGGGGCAGATCCTAACGTAGCCGGATTTTCGATTTTTTGCCTGTGGGCGGAGAAATAAGCGGGAAAGTGGTGGTGGCAAAATGCAATTTTTTGACGTTTTTGCTTAATTTAAAGCCCCCAAATGACTTAGGAATCTGAAAATTTCCTAGAATATAGTCCTAACGATGCCGCATATCCCCAAGTAGTCGGATTTAAAATTTTCGCAATGTGGGCGGAGAATTGAGGGGAAAAGTGGAGTGGCAAAATTTAGATTTTTTTTAACATTTTTACTTCTTTTGAAGCCCCCAAATGACTTAGGAAGCTGAAAATTTCCTAGAATATAGTCCTAACGATGGCGCATATCCCCAAGTAGTCGGATTCAAAATTTTCGCAATGTGGGCGGAGAATGGAGGGAAAAGTGGCGTGGCAAAATTGGGATTTTTTTAAATTTTTACTTCTTTTGAAGACCCCAAATGACTTAGGAAGCGGAAAATTGCATAGCATTTAGTTCTAACAATGAAGCATATCCTGAAGTAATCGGATTTAAATTTTTTAAACTGTGGAAGGAGAATTAAGAGAAAAATGGGGCGTGGCAAAATTGTGTTTTTTAATATTTAATTTGAAGACCCCAAATGATATATGAAGATGAAAATTGGCATTTTTGCTTATTTTAAAGTCCTCTAATGACTTAGGAAGCTGAAAATTTTCTAGCGTATAGTCCTATCGATGAAGCATATCCTGAAGTAGTCAAATTTTAAATTTTTGGACTGTGGGCGGAGAATTGAAAGGAAAATGGGGAGTGACAAAATTGACATTTTTAACATTTTAACTTCTTTTGAAGCCCCCAAAGGTAGCGGAAAATGCACAGAATTGGCATGTATATAGAAGGTCTCATGTGGAAGATCAACACGAGCCTGGATTTTTGATATCCAGTGTATGGGTGGAGAATAAGAAAGGCATAGGGCGTGGTAAATTTATTTCCATCTATTTTCTGAATATATATTTTATTTTTTTGTGTTTCTCTTATTTTTTGTGTATCCAGCGCCTTTTGAATCTCATTGATGGACTTAAAAGCTTAAAATTGGCATGTATATAATAAAACACCAGGGACAGATTCTTACGAAGTCGGATTTTTTGCTTGTGGGCGGCGAATTACGAGCAAAAGGGGACTTGGCAAAATAATTTTTTTTTTTAACATTTTAGAGTATTTTTAAGCTCAGCCCCAATCAATACGGAAGCTGAAAATCCCTAACATGTAGGTCCTTACTATGAAGTTTATTCTAAAGTAGTCCGATTTAACATTTTTGGAATGTAGATGGAGAGTTGAGAGGAAAAAGGGGCAAGGCAATATTGTGTTTTATTTTTTTTATTTGACTAACTTTAAAGCCCTAATGACCTACGCAGCCGAAAATAGCAAGCATATTGTCCTGACACACTATCCTTAAGTAGTCAGACTTAAAATTTTTGGACTGTGGACGGAGAATTGAGAGGGAAAAGGGGGGTGTATACTAGAGGTGTCCTTAAAAACGAAAATCACCTTTTTATACCTGGTAGGGTCCTATATTGTTCTTTAGTATCTAAAAATGAGTGAGCCAAAATTTGGGGACAATCGGCTAAAAATAACTCGTGCCGAAAATAGATTGAAGTTTTGGGGCATTCTTATAAGAACGAAAAACTCGTTTTTTCTAGTTTTTGGAAAAACATTGGTATTTGATATTTTTTGTTAAATTTTTTGTGAAATAATATGAAAATGGTACTAAATTACCTTTTCAAAACGACTGATAAAATTAAAATCGGATGAAAAATAAGCATTTTACGCATACATGCCCCAGACCATTGTATGGTTTTTAGAGCCAGAATTTCAAAATTTTCAAAATTTTTAGGCAAAAAAATAGTAAAAATTTAATTTTACTTTATGATCAAATTGAAAACATGTTTAAGATTAAAAATAGCAGATATGGTAGTCAAGCTTTTTTTTTATTTGGCGCGGGTAGTGATAAAATTTCCGCGGATTCCAAATAAAATGCGTTTTTCTACAATAATTAAGCAAATTTTTGAAAATTTGTGCTCTGTTGTGCGGATCGAAGTGTAAAACGTAAATTCTGTAACTTTTGAGAAATCGGATATATGCAGATATTTTGTATTATATAACTTCTCAAATTTGTCATAACGTCTCAAATTTGTCATTTCACCTCGACGAAAAGGGGTTAAAGATGCCCGAATTCTCAAAAAATTTACAGAATTTATGTATTTCACTTCGTATAATACAATACAGAAAATTGTTTCCCATATTTGCTAAATTATTTTAGAAAAACTCATTTTCTTTGGAATCCGCGGAAATTATATCACTACCCACGCCAAATGAAAAAAAAGTTAGACTACCATATCTGTTAGTTTTTATCGATAACATGTATTTAATATAATTATAAAGTAAAATTTAATTTTTTTTATTTTTTTGCCTAAAAATTTTGAAAATTTTCAAATTTTGGCTTTAAAAACCATGCAATGGTCTGGGGCATGTATGCGTAAAATGCTTATTTTTCATTCGATTTGAATTTCTTTAAGCTTTTTGGAAAGGTAATTTATTACCATTTTCATATTACTTAACAAAAAAATTAACAAAAATTAGCATATACCAAGATTTTTTAAAAAACTAGAAAAAACGTGTTTTTTCATCAGATAAGAGTGTCCCAAAACTTAAAACCATTTTCGGCACGAGTTATTTTTATCCGATTGTCTCCAAATTTTGGCTCACTCATTTTTAGATACAAAACTACAATTTAGGACCCTACCACGTATTAAAAAGTGATTTTGAAAAATTGCCTTAGTCGTTAGGACACCTTTAGTGTATACGAGTATAGTACTAACGATGGAGCTTATCATAAAGTAGTCAGATTTAAAAATTTTGGAATACACAGAAAAAAACAGTTTAATTGTGCCAGCCGAATTAAGAGCCAACTGCATGGTTTAATTACAACAACTGAAATTTTCGGTTGCGATTACCGAAATTTATTTGGACCAACAGAAGTTAAATTTTCAAAACAAATTTTGGTTATGGCAACCGAAAATTTCGGTTGTTGTTATTAAACTATGCAGTTGGCTCTAAATTCGACTGGCACAACTAAACTGTTCTCTCTGTGTAGGGACGGAGAATTAAGAGAAGAAATGGGCGTGGAAAAATTATGTTTTTACATCTTACCTAATTTTGAAGACACCTTATGACCTTGAAAGATGAAAATTAGAATACATATGGTACGGACAATGGCAAAGATCAACTCTGACCTGGATATCCAGTGAAAGGGCGGAAATAAAAAAAATCCGTTGTGAATTTTGTTCAGTTTGTATATATAATCTGTAACGTAGCCGGATTTTCGGCTTTTAAGTCAGGGGGAGTGGCGGAAGACGACGAAATTTAGTTTTTAAATATTTAAACTATTTCTGAAACCCCTAATGACTAAGGAAGCTGAAAATTGTAAAGCATAAATTATTGACAATGGATCATATCCTTATGAAGTCAGATTTAATATTTAAACTGTGTACGGAGAATTATAAGGAAAAATTTAAGTGAAAAAATGTTTGTGTTTTTTAACATTTTAACTAATTTTAAAACACTTCATGATAAAAAGAAAGATAAAAATTGCCATGTATATAGCAGTGACCATGGGACAGATCCACACGATGGATTTTTGATATCCGGTTTATGACGGAAAGACGAAATGGGCGTGCTAAATTTAGTTCTAAAATTTTATCAATAAAACCTTTTATACTCATTAAATTTTTTTCCAGTTTGGGAAATATATTGATGTAAATCAATCTAGAAATATTAAATTTTTGAAGCACAAACATAATTTTTTTTTAAGTTTGGTAAAATATAAGAACTATTGAGAAAAGTGATTTGGTGTTCCGCCTGGCAGGGACAGGCTATTCGACTAGTATTTTAAAAAAAAATTTAATATAAAATATTTAAATCATTAAAAAAGTGTTTTGTCTAAAATATGTCGAAACATTAACAAAAGATCTCCTTATTTTAATATATGTATCAAAAACGGTACAAAATATGAATTTACCTTAGTTTTTCTTAAAAAGTAAAATATATATTTTTGCCTTTTTTTAGCCATTTTTTAAAAGTTTTTTAGCCATTTTTTCAAAAGGATTTAGCCATTTTTGATTACCAAGTTCTGGCAACACTGTAAGTAATACAATTTCATCATTATGAAAATGTTTGTTTAACATCCACGCCCACAAAAGGGCACGGTCCGAAAAAAACACAATTTCTAATACCCTTGCTGCAAGTGCAGAACTTAGAACTTCTCCCGATATCATTTCATTTGCGTTACAAAAGTATAAAAAAACATGTTAAACATTGTTTTTGATTGAAGTGTAGTTCCTTAAGGGGGAACTTTTTCCCCCTGGTCCGATTTTGTCTATTACCGAACTAAACCAGCCTATGATCATAACACGTATGTATTTATGACAAACTTCAGGAGGCTAGCTAGCTCTTTAATTTTGGACTGTATGGTTTATTCCACAAACAAACTGACAGATGGACGGGCGGACGAACATCGCTAGAATGAATATCAAAAACATTTACACTTTATGAGGTCCTAAACCAATATTTTGATGTTTTACACACGAAATGACAAAGTGATTCCGATTCTGTTTATTGTAAAAAAAAAAGTCAAAAGTAGTTGTGATTTTTTGACATATCGGTTTAATTTTGTGATTTTTTTCACGGATCGGTTCCGAGAACGTGTTCACTTGGGATGAAATTCCCCATATATTAAAAAAAAAAAAAAATAAATTGATTTTTCCCGCCTCTTTTTGTGGAAGAGAAATAAAAAATATAATTTAAATAATGATAAAATTATATTTCTATAATGCAAAAATCATATTAAATTAGTTTAACATAAGGTATTTTTTACGAGGGAGAATGTGTCTCTAACGCCTCCCTCCGACCACCCTAAAAACAAATGATTCTGGCAAAAATATTAATTTTTGAAAACTACTCGGTAAAGCTAAATTAAATTAAACACACTCCCAATAAACACAAGAACGATATGATAGCGTAAACGTTATTACCTATATGATACTTGAAGCGACTAATGAAAAAATAAATTCCAAACAAAAATTGGAATATTTGAATTTGAAATAAACTTCAAAAATGTTCACAAATTATTTTATTTATTTAAAAAAATTGTGAATATACAATGTAATTGTTCTAAAAGCAAAAACGTGCTTTTATGATTTTTTTTTCTCAATCATCTTCGATACAATTAACTATTAAAGGACACTAAACTGTAAGTACTCATGTTTTACTAATATTTTCAATAAAATGCCGCGGCCAAATCACCCTATTGAAAACATAATTGCTAATACTATCGATAAATATATCAGCAACGATATCACCAACGATATCGCCAATGATATCACCAACGATATCGCCAATGATATAATAATCGCCTGGAATAACGATATATTTTCGATACTAGACTGGATAAAGGCGATTCTACTATCGTCCTACCGATAGCGAAAACGATATCACTTTTTCATTGAAAAACGATATCATAAGGAAAGGTACACATTAGAACGAAAACACTATCGTTTTCGTATTACTTATAATAATCACTTATGATAATGAATATCACCTAGGTGATACTGCTTCGATAACATAACGGTATCGTTTGGTTTATTGGGCTCATTTATTTTTAAATTTAATTTGATAAAAAAATTATTAAATTATTACAACCAGCATAACTAAGTAGTATTATTTGTACAATGCCAAACCTCATTAGATGTAGCTGAAATGATTTGCTTTTTGTGGTGTAAATTATAGTGGGTATATTAAATATATGGTTGATTTTCAGATTATTGGACAATTTCGTCATCATATTTAGCGTTCAATTTTTTTCATAGAATCAAGTATTCCAAATATTGTAAATTTCCCAATTGAAATTCTTAAAACAACCAAAATTGAGGTAGGACCGACGAATGGAAAATGCAAATTCCTTCATTTATGTCTGCAATTCCAGATCATGTTGGTAACCCTTGCGAAATAATGTAAGAGACAAAAAAGTTGAAAGAAAGTATGAAGTGAGGTTGAGGTCGCTAGAAATAGAATTGTAGTGTTGGAAACTGTCAAAATTTATTCTGTAGAAACTATAAATATTCACATATATAAAAAACAGTTTTCATTAACAAGACAAACCGACATTTAAAATCCTACTGAAGATGACACTAACTGGGGTGTTTGAAACCGGTATAGGAAATACCAGAAATGTCTATAATTTTTAGAAATTCAATTTTTCTTCTGCATTTTTTTAACTTGAACCCTTATGGTGGTCCAACAGTGGTTGGACTGTAAATAGATATGTTAAATCCAACGATTTTGCTCAATATAACACAATTTAATTAAAACTTCCTGAAAGTATTTCTAAGGTACACATTGTTTTACATAAAAATGAAAATTTTCAAGGCGACAAAAAACAATATTTTGAGTCTTTAATTCCAAGATGGTGTCGCATAATAAATTTTTCAAAATGGCGATTTTTTCAAAAAAAATAAGAAACTGAAATTTTCAATTAATTTTGACTAGTAAAAAATATTGATATCTTAAAAAAAGTTGCACAACAATTTTTTGGTATTTAAATGTAGTTTTAGATAAAACATATGAACAAATTACTCAAAGTAACAATCACTTATTTTTTAACGTTTAAAAATTAAAATCGACTTTTTGAAAAAGTCAGATTTTTTTTTTTTTAACTGTAAAAATTTTACTTTAAATTACACAAATTTTAAGCCATCCCAGCAAAACTTTGGTAATGGGTAGGGATTATATAACACATTACCAGGTAATGTATATACCTTATTTGTAGCATTATTTTAGAATGTCTTACCAAACATTTGTTCCACAACGTATTATTTTAAAGTGATAAATAATGCATTACTAATAATTTGCTACGTAATGCATGATTATTGGAAAAAATGTATTTCATATTTATTATTTCTAAACACTAAATCATGGATGACTTATATTTGGTTACATTATGTATTATTTGAAAGTTTGAAATAATGTATTATTTATAATTGAATGCATAATGCATTACAATAACATAAAAAATAATTATTTTATAAAACAAGTAGAAAAGTTAAATTCGACTTGGCCGAATCTATGAATACCCTCCACAATGCCCTTTTTAAGTGATAGTAAATTTTCTAACGTGAAAAAAATAACATTTTTGGTTAGAAATATTTTACTTTCTGTAAAAAAACTTTTTTTTATTAATTTTTGAAAAAAAAAAAAAATACTAATTTTTTTTTTTGAGTGTAAAATTTTTTTTGAGTGTATTTTTTTTTTTTTTGTTTTAGTGTAAAAAAACTTTTTTTGTTAATTTTTGAAAAATAAAAAAAAATAATTTACCAATTTTTTTTTTTGAGTGTAAAATTTTTTTTTAAGTGTAAACTTTTTTTGGTTAGAAATATTTTATTTTCTGTAAAAAAACTTTTTTTATTAATTTTTGAAAAAAAAAAAAAAAAAATACTAATTTTTTTTTTGAGTGTAAAATTTTTTTTGAGTGTATTTTTTTTTTTTTGTTTTAGTGTAAAAAAACTTTTTTGTTAATTTTTGAAAAAAAAAAAAAAAAATAATTTACCAATTTTTTTTTTTTGAGTGTAAAATTTTTTTTGAGTGTAAAATTTTTTTTAAGTGTATTTTTTTTTGTGGTTTAGTGTAAAAATATTTTTGTGTGACAAAAATACCTTTTAAACTTACAAATGTTTTTAAAACATGTTTAACGGGTTTTCAACACGTGAATTTAAGGTGAACTAATCTGAAATTTACGGTTTTGCTAATAACTTTTGAACCGCTGGACCGATTTGGCTGAAATTTAAAACGAACCGGACCAGAGGAACGGTTAATATATATGCCACACTTCAGCACCCTCAGAATTGCCGTTCGAAAGTTACAGTGTGTTTTATCTCGTAAATTCCAGAAAATCCCTTGCCGAAATTCACTCACTTGCTTATAACTTTTGAACCACTGGACCGATTTCGCTGGATTGCAATACCAACCTGACCAGGTAAATGTCCAACATATATGCCAAACTTCAGGAGCCTCCGTAAAGTCTTTCAAAAGTTAGCGTGTTTTCAACAGACAGACAGACAGACAGACAGACAGACAGACAGACGGACAGACGGACGGACGGACGGACGGACGGACGGACGGACGGACGGACGGACATCGCTAGATCGTCTTAAAATCGATCGAGGATCATGAATATATATACTTTATGGGGTCCTAGACCAATATTTCGAGGTGTTACAAACGGAATGACAAACTTATATATACCCTCTATCACTAGAGTGGAGGGTATAAAAATGCATAAGTTAAAACTAGAGATGGGCTTACGACAGGAAATTTCTAACGACACACACTCACGAGCATATTTTATCTACTTACACTCACTTACAATCACGTGAGTAAATTTAATACAAAATTATATTTTCACTACTCGTAACACCTTATATATTATCTTCTGGTATGCTATATTATTTCATTTCTCGTAACCTATAAAATATCATATATTTTACACCTTACTCGTATTCTTCGTTATAAATTTATGACTTATTTTATACCTTACTGGTATTCTTTGTGATAATGTGGATGCATTACTTTGAGTCTCATCGCCTGTTAAAATCATCAATGCTGCAATGTATAAAATAAGAGATCCTATACCTTATTTTATACCTTATTTGGTAATCTAAGTTTTGCTGGGATATTTCGAGATCACAATTCCTTTCATTTGTTTTCAAATTTTTAAAATTGGACATTTTTTTTACTCTGATTTATTTTATATGGAGCTCTAAAAAAATAAATTGGTATTGGTATAAGTTAAGATATCCCAGCAAAACTTTGGTAATGGGTAGTTATTATATAACACATTACCAGGTAATGTATATACCTTATTTGTAGCATTATTTTTGGATGTCTTACCAAACATTTGTTCCACAACGTATTATTTTCAAGTGAAAAATAATGCATTACTAATA
This sequence comes from Pegoplata infirma, assembly GCA_963921195.1. Taxonomy (NCBI): domain Eukaryota; kingdom Metazoa; phylum Arthropoda; class Insecta; order Diptera; family Anthomyiidae; genus Pegoplata; species Pegoplata infirma. The sequence continues at coordinate 128,930,538 of OY992539.1, read as the reverse complement.
ATTTGCTACGTAATGCATGATTATTGGAAAAAATGTATTTCATATTTATTATTTCTAAACATTAAATCATGGATGACTTATATTTGGTTACATTATGTATTATTTGAAAGTTTGAAATAATGTATTATTTATAATTGAATGCATAATGCATTACAATAACATAAAAAATAATTATTTTATAAAAAAATGCATAAGTTAAAACTAGAGATGGGCTTACGACAGGAAATTTCTAACGACACACACTCACGAGCATATTTTATCTACTTACACTCACTTGCAATCACGTGAGTAAATTTAATACAAAATTATATTTTCACTACTCGTAACACATTATATATTATCTTCTGGTATGCTATATTATTTCATTTCTCGTAACCTATAAAATATCATATATTTTACACCTTACTCGTATTCTTCGTTATAAATTTATGACTTATTTTATACCTTACTGGTATTCTTTGTGATAATGTGGATGCATTACTTTGAGTCTCATCGCCTGTTAAAATCATCAATGCTGCAATGTATAAAATAAGAGATCCTATACCTTATTTTATACCTTATTTGGTAATCTAAGTTTTGCTGGGATCGACCTTAACTTACCCTAGTTATAATAATTTGGGTGTAAAAATACGTCTGTCTGACAAAAATTTAGGATGATCGGACTAGGAAAGGCGTGCCTCACCGACCTTTTAATTTAAAAAACGGATAACATTCGAAAATATGATTTTTTTATGTCTTCTTAAATTTTTTGGTATTTTAAGTTAAGTTTGAATCTAAGTAGTTACAGAATTATGATTTGGAGCAAACTGCCTCTCTAACAAGGTACTAAAAACTAAAATCAGTTGAAAATCAGCCAAGTTATTACAACTTCCCCAGGCATCTAATGTGTGGCAGACTACTTAATTAAGAAATACGAGTCCGATTTTTTATTCTTCCCATATGTTATTTTTTTTTTATTCTTCCCATATGTTATTTTTTTTTTATATAGCCGGTAATCTCAGTATCAACCACAAATTTGTTTTTATACCAGTTCATAATGTAATAATCAATCATACTTATAATTAGTTTCAATGTTTTTATATGGGGCATTCCATGTGAAATCGGACACTTTGAAATTTTTTTTTTTTAGATTTTCCCAATTTATTAACAGTTTTTAGTACCCTTCGAAAACTCTTTCGTGGTAAATTTTCAGATTTTTTTGATAACCCGTTTAAAAGATATCGAATTTTTAAAAATTGGTAGTTTGTTCCTTTACTCAAACTTCTTTTACCCATAACTTCTTCAATAATGGTCCAAATTTCAATTTTTTTTTTTCAAAATTTTTGTTTTTTTGCGTACTTTAAGAAAAAAATCCCAAAAAATTCTTAAGGCGCTCTAGTATGCGATTTTTAAGTTTTTAAATTTAAATTTAATTTTTTAAAATGTTTGTACTCTTCGATTTTTTTGAAATTTTTTTGTATTAAACTTCTATCGATTCTACAAATTTTTTGCCCAGAAAGATCGTGGGATAACGATTATTACTATTTTTTTAAATTTTTTGAAAAAATTTTATTGTAATTTTCCAATCTTAAAATTATTTCTACTGCTCCAACGGTGCGTCATAGAGGGGTCCTTTATAAGACCGACCCCCATTAATTTTTACGTCTTAACATTTCTTTGGAACAAACTAATACCCCATCTCCAATTTCTAAGGGGACTCCCACACAAAACGACATTTTTTAAAATTTTTTCCAACCGCTCTAACTGCCCTAATAGTGCCCTTAGAGCAACAAAATGTATGACCGACCCACAATATTTTTTTAGTCCCAACATTTTCTCTGAACACACCTAGCCTCTATCTTTAACTGTTAAGGCGGTACCCATACAATTTTTTTTATTTTTTGTAAATTTGTTGTATTTAATCAGCTTCTTCCGGTCCAATGGTGCGTCCGAGAGGGGTCATTAGTGAGACCGACCCCCATTTATTTTTACCCTACAACATTTTTTCAAAACGTACCTACGCCCTATCTCCACTCCCTAAGTAGGCTCCCATACAAAATTACATTTTTGTAAAATTTGCTCCAACTGTTATTTGTATGGGAGCCTACTTAGGGAGTGGAGATAGGGCGTAGGTATATTTTACAAAAATGTTGGAGGGTGAAAATAAATGGGGGTAGGTGTGTTCAGAGAAAATGTTTGGACTTAAAAAATATTGTGGGTCGGTCTTACATTTTGTTGCTCTAAGGGCACTATTAGGGCAGTTAGAGCGGTTGGAGCAAATTTTAAAAAATGTCGTTTTGTGTGGGAGCCCCCTTAGAAATTGGAGATAGGGTATTAGTTTGTTCCAAGGAAATGTTAAGACGTAAAAATTAATGGGGGTCGGTCTTATAAATGGCCCCTCTGTGACGCACCATTGGAGCTGTAGAAATGATTTTAAGATTGGAAAAATTACAATAAATTTTTTTCAAAAAATTTAAAAAAATAGTAATAATCGTTATCCCACCATTCTCCTGGGCAAAATGTTTGTAAAATCGATAGAAGTTTTACACAAAAAAATTCAAAAAAATCGAAGAGTACAAACATTTTCAAAAATGAAATTTTAATTTAAAAACTTAGAAATCGAATACTAGAACGCTTTTAAGAATTTTTTGGGATTTTTTTTTAGAAAGTACACAAAAAAACAAAAATTTTGAAAAAAAAAATTTGAAATTTGTACCATTATTGAAGAAGTTATGTGTAAAAGAATTTTGAGTTAAGGAGCAAACTACCAATTTTTAAAAATTCGATATCTTTTTAACGGGTCATCAAAAAAATATGAAAATTTACTACGAAGGAGTTTTCGAAAGGTACTAAAAACTGTAAATAAATTGGGAAAATCTAAAAAAAAAAAATTCAAAGTGTCCGATTTGACATGGAATGCCCTATATATATTAGGGATACAACTTTTGAATATTCTTTTCTATAACCTATACTTACTCACAGGGCACCCAGCGATTGTCCTGAAACTTGAATATTGGAATGAGTGGAGAAAAATACGAGTTGCCTGTTTTTTTTAGCTGCCCAATCTCAAATTTAAAAATGGGTTGCCACCTTATGAAAAAATATTGGCTTTCGGGAAAATCCGAATAAATTCCGAACTAGCAGGAATTTTGACAAACTCAAAAATACGGGTCAGCTTAATTTTAATATAGATTATTATATATGATTTTGGGGGCCGTACGTACATACTATATTTCCATATAAACTACCCCTATGCTTATAAATTTTTGACAATAATGATCTTAAGAAGCCGAATTTGGACACGACCAATACGGCATTGGATAGGCCTTCAAAAAACCTTTCGATCTATATTAAATGTTCATATTGTTCCTTTTAAAGAAATGGGAAAAATCCTCAAAAAACGAAAAAATCCTGCTTTTCCCCCTCCTCTTTGGGCAGCTAAAAAAAAAACAGGTAACTCTTATTTTGATCCCCTATTTCCTGTAAGCAAGTTTCAAGACAATCGGTGGGTGCCCTGTGAAAGACCTTCCTTGTTAGTGATAGAGGGTAAATATGAGTTTGACATTCCATTTGTAACGGCGTACAATAAAAATGCACAAGGTCAATTCATACGAAAATGAAATTGTCAAATTCTGGTACAAGGGTTGGGGAAAATTGAGAAGTAAGGGAAAAAGCAGAATTTTACCCGCCTCCCCAAACCAAGCTTAAGAAATAAAAAAAGAAAAAAAGAAATAAAACAAGGAAGAAACAAATTTCTTAGAGGGAAAAGTCTTGAAATCCTAATATATAAACAGTGAAAATCTGAAAATTTTTATTGGAAAAATGTGATGAAATCTAAAAATTTTCTATGTCAATCTGGAATTTTCTATTAAAAAGAAAAAAATTTTAAAAAAAAATACACTAGTTTCCAACGAAAAAACAAAAAATTCATCCAAAAAATTGTTCATGTATAAATTGTTTTACATAATTTTTAAGCGTTTTTTTGAGGTATTTCCATTATTTTTCTTATATCTTTTGTTATGTACTTCCGATGTGCTCGCGATAAAAACCAAATTAAAGTTAATAAAATTAAAAAAAAAAAAACTTTCGAACCGACCCCCTTCCACCCCCCCCCCCCCCCAAAAAAAAAACACTCTTTACAATTTTTTTAATTTTTTTATTTTGGGGTTATAAAATATTAATAGTTTTTGTTTAAACTACATTTAAATACCACAAAAATGTGGCCCAAGCATTCTAAATATTGGTGATATCTTTGAAATCGCATGAGTAGTTTTGTAGATTTTTAAATTTTACGTTTTTGTACAAAAAGTGGGCGTTAAAGTGGACGAGGTCGATAAAACCTATGCTATGTCTTCCCTGGAGGACCATTCTAAATATTGGAGAACAATTTTTTTAAAATTGGATAAGCTGTTTCGGAGATGTTTACAGATAAAGTTTTTTTAGCCAAAAGTGGTCGTAGAAGTGCGAGAGGTTCTTAATATATTTTATTCCTTTATTTATTCCACTTGGGAACATAGGGCTTCTACAAGACAATTCCGTCTAGTGCTATCATTACAATACATCTTAACCTCATTCCATGTTCTGCTGGATTTTTCAAGTTCAGCTACAACTGTTCTTCGCCATGTTTTCTTTGGACGTCCTCGACTGCGGCTGCCCTGAGGGTTCCATTCTAATGCACTTCTTGTTATACTTTCGGACGGTTTGCGCAGAGTGTGACCAATCCACTTCCGCTTTCTTCTTGCAATCTGACGGTTAATAGGTTCTTCGTTCGAATATGCGAACTTTTGTCTTTAATGAAATCGGGGATGATCGCCATATCTTGTTTAATCGACCAAATGCAGATCTCGCTTTACTCATTCTGTATCTTACGTCGGCTTCCACGCCCCCATCAACAGCCTTAATATATATTGGTGAAAAAAAAAATTTAAATGGAATGAGTAGTTTCATCTTATTTAAATTTTAATTTTTCCCCAAAAGTGGGCATAGAAATGGTTAAAAGGAACCTATAGTTCCCTCCTCGGTTAGCACTTTATGTAGTGAAAACATCAATAAAGACATAACTTTTACTGTAGTTCAACTGGGTGAGGCATTTAATGCATTTAGTTCAATTCTGGTCTCATGTGACCTATAGTTCCCCTATTGGTTAGCACGTGAAGAAATTTGCAATTAAATTTGCTCAACTCTCACTAAAGTACAGAGGGGCGTGCCATTATATGTCTTTTTATAAATCGCAGTTTAATATTGTCTATAGCACTATTTATGTTGAAGATTTAATTGAAATCGGCTCAACCGTTTTCAGGTTCTGATATCGCAAATAGTTCGCGCTCAGTTAATTCTAACAGTAGTATTTAAAGGAGTTGGCTAAGCCTTTTTTGCATGATAGCAAATAAGCCAGAAATAGGGTTATGTATATTACAAATTGACGTGCCATTTTACTTCCATTTGTCTAATCGCGGGCTAATATGGCATATCGTTCAACGGGAAACAGGAACATATATTTTTTTTAATTTAATACAAAGGGGTGCGGCATTTTAAGCCTCTTTTCCCGATCGCCATGGTAAATACCATCTGTGGTGAAAATTTGATTAAAATTGGTTTCACCGTTAACGCGTGAGTACGGATCAGATAGAAATAAATTTCAATGTATTACAAAGACACATAGCAATTCACAACTTTGTCTGGTCGTGTCTATAGTTTCCGCCTCAATAAGTACTAACTAACTGTGGCGAAAATTATAATAACATCAGGTTCACCGTTTAAGCGTGATTACGGAAAGGCAGAATGAACTTTCAGTACATTGCAAAAGGATTGGCAGTTGATACCATACTAAAGTTCCCGCCTCTGTTAGTACTATCTATGCAAAAAATTTTGTTAAAACCGGTTAAGTCGTTTAAGCGTTATTAAGGAACATGCAGAAACACTTTCAGTATAGTACAAAGGCGAGTGTCAATTTACGCCCCTTTTGTCCAAACGCGCTCTATTTTAATCTATAGTTCCCGCCTCGATGGTAAATATTTCATTTAATTTTAGACAGAAATAGCGTTCAATAAAATAAAGAGGAGCGCGCTATTTTATTTTTTATTAAAATCGGTATAGTCGTTTAAGCATGATTACGGAACATGCAGAAAAAACTTTCAGTATAGTACAAAGGGGCGTGGCATTTTCCGCCCCTTTGTCCATACGCGCTCTATTATAATCTATAGATTCTTTGATAAAAATATCATTAAAATCGGTTCAGCCGTTTATACGTGATAACGGAACAGGAAGAAATAAATTTTAATGTTATACAAAGGGGCATGGTATTTTACGACCCTTTTTTCTATCGCCCTCTATTGTGGCTCATAGTTTTCGCTTCGGTTAATACTATATGTGGTGAACAATACATGAAAATCAGTTCAGCCGTTGAAGCGTTATTTAGAAATAACTTTTAGTGCAATAAAAAGGGGCGTGGCATTTTACGCCCCTTTTTTCGATCGCCCTCTATTGTTGATCATAGTTTCCGGCTCGGTTAGTACTATCTGTGGTAAAAATGTCAGTGAAATCGCTTAAATCACTTTTCAGTGATTGCAGGACAGGCAGATATAGTTTCAATACAAAACAAAGGGGCGTGGCATTTTACGCCTATTTTTCCGATCGCGGATTTTTTTGGCCTATAGTTCTCGGCTCGGTTAGTACTATCCGTGGTGATAATTTCATGAAAATCGGTTCAGCCGTTTTTCTGTTATTGCCGTACATGCAGATATAGCCTTAGTATGATACAAAGGGGCGTGGAATTTTACGCCCCTTTGTCCGATCGCGGTCGCTTATCTTCTATAATTCCCGCCTCGGTTAGTACTATCCGTGGTGAAAATTTCATGAAAATCGGTTCAGCAGTTTTTCCGTTATTGCCAGACAGGCAGATATAGCTTTAGCATGGTACATAGGGGCGTGGCGTTTTACGCCCCTTTGTCCGATCGCGGTCGCTTATGGCCTGTAGTTCCCGCCTAGGTTAGTACTATCTGTGGTGAAAATTTCATGAAAATCGGTCAGACGTTTTTCTGTTATTGCCGTACAGGCAGCTATAGCTTTAGCATGATACAAAGGGGCGTGGCATTTTACGCCCCTTTGTCCGATCGCGGTCGCTTATGGCCTATAGTTCCCGCCTCGGTTAGTACTATCTTTGGTGAAAATTTCATGAAAATCGGTTAAGCCGTTCTTTACTTATTGCGGAACAGACAGACAGATAGACAGAAAGACAGACAGACAGACAAACCAATAATCAGATTTATAATATTAATAATAATTAATAATAGGGATCAATTCAAAATCTAACAAGTAAAATAAAAGTAATAAATAGACAAACAATTTTCAAAATAAAGTTTGGAACAAGTAGTAAGGTGTGGGACTAATAAACTGGACACGGTGCCCTGGAGAGGATTTAAATAAAATTTTGGTGTTACTCCAATTTTTAAGCGGATTATGTTTTTGGACTATAAAAGAAAGAAAATGAGCCAAAAAAGAAAAAAAAGTACTAGGCGCTTTTTTTTTGACGGGCAAAAAGATGAATTTCAAAAAAACAAAAAAGAATTTATTCTTTAAAATGCATCAAAATTTTTTTATACAGATGTAAATTCATCACATATTCACTTGTCAGTGAGATTTAAATATATATGTGACATATTTTTTCAGATACGAGACTTAAAAGAATAATTTCACTATTTAGTGAGACTAAATCAAATTTCTTATTTAATTTAATAAAAATTTTAACTCTAGCAGTTACTTCACATTTAATATTGATCCTGTTTCTAGATTTTGAAGGGGGGAAGTTACCCCAACAATACAAACAAAATTTACAAAGGATTTTGGGCGAAATAAACAAAATTAAAAAAGGATATTAAGTCCATCCATAAGTACGGTACAATGGACTACTTTAAGTCTGAGCGCCATGGACTTGCCTAAAAATTTACCTATTTTTTAGGCTTGTGCAACCCACCCTCAACTCAACTCAACCATCCATAAGTTTCGCAATAAACAAATAGTCCAAACCACTTTCTGTATCTCTTTTTAAACTATTTACTTTATTTTACTCTTCCTTAGGCATTGCAAACACATTTTTAATGATTTTTACTATCGTTTTCTGATTTTTCTTAGTTTTGAAAAAGAAATTTAACAAAAAAGTATTTATTCTTTTAAAATTATATGACTCACTAAGGTCTAAACTGAGGCAACTTTGTGTTCTGCTGTCCGTCTGAGTAGTACACTGAAAACTTTTAAGAACTTACATTTATAAATAATTTACAAGGACATATTTCATTTAGTTTCAATTAATAGTGAAATTATTCTTTTAAGTCTCATATCTGGAAAATTATGTTACATATATATCTAAATCTCACTGATAAGTGATATGTGATGAATTTACATCCGCATATACAAATTTTAATGCATTTGAAAGAATAAATTCTTTTTTGTTTTTTTGAAATTCATCTTTTTGCCCGCCAAAAAAAAAAAAGCGCCTAGTACTTTTTTTTCTTTTTTAGCTCATTTTCTTTCTTTTATAGTCCAAAAACATAATCCGCTTAAAAATTGGAGCAACACCAAAATTTTATTTAAATCCTCTCCAGGGCACAGTGGGGAAAAATGGACTTTTTTTGTCCAATTTTGCCTACAGGTCGCAATTCTTAACCGATTTTGGTCTTTCTTTTTTTGTATTTGAGCTTATAAAATTCCGAATCGATTTGTCATGGTGGATTTTTGAAAAGAAATTTTGGATTACTTTTTATATTTTCCTAAAGTTCAAAAAATTTTCATTTTTTCAGTATTTTTGCAATAAAAAATGTATTAGGCATGGGACGAATATGCTTTATAGACTAAATTAAAGGTATTGTAAGCCTTTATCAACGACGTGATAAGTATTTGAAAATATATTATTCGGGGCGTTTATGAAACCAATGCGGATTGGTTTGACAGCACTTTTTCACGGAAATCAGCTGTGTGTGTTTATGAATCCAATCCAATTCCAATCAAAGAGAAAATGAGAAAATTTCCGTTCGAAAACGAAAATGTGCGTTCATGAATTCCATTCAGTTGGTTTGACAGTTGGAAAATTTTCGTCAACGTTTGGCTTCGGGGATTTGTAAGAAAAGTTGAAAATAATTAATTTTAAAAAAAATTAAAAACAAAAGTTAAATGAAAAATAGTGAGTAAGATATTCTTTTTTGTTTTCGACTTTTTTAAAAAATTTTTTTCCTCTTTTTTTTATAATGGAAAGGTACAAAATTAATGAGCAAAATGCAGTTAGTTCTTCATGAGTTTGTGGAAATAAATCCCGATATATCGAAGGGATTTGTGTTTTAAGGCCTTAAATATAAACAATTGTAATTCACATTAAAAAATGTGAAAATAAAATTTCCAATTTTTTTTTTGTGTCCTAGATTTAACTTCCGTAAAAGTAAAACGAATGCACTTTTTTTATAATTTTAAAATTTTAATTATTCGATTTTAACTTTGAGTAAAAACGTAAACAACAGAACACCAAATTGGATTTCATGTGATTCGGAAAATGTGAATTGAAAAGTTATGAAAGGCAGAACAGAGGGCTTTGTAAAGTGTCTCTGAGGCCTCTGTTGTCTTTCACAACTTTTCAATTCACATGAAATTTTCTAGTTAATTGTTTTGTTGTTCACAATTTCATTCGAAGTTAAAATCAAATAATTAAAATTTAAAAAATTAAAAGGCAAAAAGTGCATTCGTTTTACTTTCACCAAACTTTATTTTTGTGAAACAAAACGAAAAAAAAATTCGGAAGTGAAATCTAGAACACCAAAAAAATTCGGAAATTTTCACAATCACATTTTTTTTTTTTTTGTGAATTACTTTTTTTGGAACAGAGGCCTGTAGCGAAATTCACTAACTTTTTAACGACAAAAATCGGTAGTTACATATATTGTCCAAAATCGTTAATTATCGACAATTGTCTATGAAACCGATTCTATAACATTTTTCTACCGAATTTTGTCGTTATTGAAAATCGTTAAGTTAAAGTTAACGAAATTTTTCGGTTCTCAACACAATTTAAAAATTAACAAATTTCAAATTAACTATTTTTGTCGTTAATTCTTGTCGATAATTGAAAAATTTATAGAATCACATATTCGTTAAAACAACCGACAATTCTCGTTAGTTAACGATATCGATAATTTCGTTAAAAAAGTTACTGATACTTGCTTTTTTAAGAACTTTTTTGAAGGCAGAAAGTCCTTAATAAAATTATTGAAAAAAGTATCATACACACTTTAGCTTATTAACGAAAAAAAATCTTTAGTCGGACAAGTATTTCGATTCCGAAATTGGCCGCAAAAAATAATAAGAGTCCAAATTGGCAAAAAAGTTACCGATGTTTTAAAAAAAAATCATAAAAAGGAACCAATAAGCTAAAACTTTATACAAAATATGACCCAAAAATATGCATTTATAGCCTTTTTTAAAAGCAAATTCTTTGATGTGCAAAGACATTTATCCTGAGCCAATTAAATATGTGAAGCAACTGGTATTTTTCCACACAAAATAACAGATCCTAAGTATATATATATTAGACTTAAGGAAAACAAAAGATGGATTTGTATAAAATCCCTTCCTTAATGGATCAATAATCAAAAAAAAATTAATTCAAAATTAATTTATTTGTTAACAAATTATTTTTTTTTTACAATCTGCATTATTATAACAACTCTGACTTTGACTTTCTAACAGAGTTGCTATAAAATACGACTCTGTATTACAAAAACAGAGTTGTATTTTGTAAATACTTGTGTCTTCGCTAAGTTCGAATGCAATAGATATTTTTTTTCGAACAAAGCAATTCGTCACGGTTTCATGAACGCTTCGAAAATTGGAAACGGATTTGAATTTCGTTTCCAATCCAATTTCGTTGTGGATTCATGAACGGCCTGATTATTTTGGTTTTTATAACCAGACAAAAATTCAAGAATTTTCACTTTTAAAAGTCTATATCTTTAAAAGTAATGTACCAATTTCAATGAAATCTTTTTTTGATTAAATCTTATGTTTTGCTAAGTCATAATTGGTACACAACATTTTTTTTAAAAAATATTTTATTTTTTGCTTAAATTTTACCGTATGATTTTTGGAATTTTAAAATTATTTTTTAGTCTGTTTAAAAAAAAAAAAAGTTGTTACATTGTAAATTCGAAAAAAGGAGTTAAACAATTTTGCAAAAATAGTTTGTTTACCAATAATGATGAAGAAAATGATAAGCTTTAATCTAAAAAAAATGTCATTGAAATTAGTACATTATTTAAAATAATATTGGTACTTAAAAGTGAAAATTTTTAAGTTTTCATATGTTTATAAAAACCAAAATAATAATAAATTAACAAATTCCATTAATGTTGTTTATAAAGGGTTCAAATACCTTTAATTTTGTCCATATTGCTTATTCGTCCCCTAGCTATTAATTTTTTTAGAGCAAAAATTCTAAAAAAATTAATATTTTCTGAACTTTAAAAAATTATTTAAATAAAACAAAAACGATTTTTAGAAATCCACCATGACAGACCGATGACGAATTTTATTAGCTAAAATTCAAATGAAGAAAAACTAAAATCGGTTAAGAATTGTGACCTCTAGGCAAAATCGGACAAAAATAGTCCATTTTTCCCCACTGTGCAGGGCACCGTGTGGAGGTTGCAGGTTCAAATCCAGTTGGGACTAAAAAAGGCGAAAAGTTTTTTCTAAATATCAGAAAGATAATTTATAAAGGAAAACGGATAAAATTAAAAACTAAAGGAAATACGATTTTTTTTTGTATTTTCACATGACCTACGTCAGACATTTCCCCAAAGAAGTCTTAGGTGATATGTCCCCAGAAGGTCAGCCCTGACAACTGCTGACTTTGAGTGAGAACATTTTGAAAATTTGTATGAAACTGTCCTCAACCCAGTACATAGAGATGTCTTGTGTATGTCAGCAGTGACTCTGACGTGTCACCGCTCCGTCACTGAGGATGGGTCGAGGACGTTGCCAACTGGGGAATATCATACAGAGCATCATATTCATGTGGATATCGTAGGTATATGTATTCATATTTTTTTATTTGGTTACATGTTGGAGGTTATAAAAAACTTTCCACAGGCGAATTTCTTTAGCATTTCAAATTCAAATAAATTTTGCTAATGTATTGTTTTTATTTAATGTGAACTTCATGTTATGTGTCTGCAAAAAAAACTTAAACCACATCACGTTTATGTCAGATAACTTTTTATTTCTATTTGTAATAGATGTAAGTAGTTTACAAATAAATACATACTTTGATTGAAAATGCATCCTGATTTAATTGAAAAACTATACACGTGTTGTAATTGTAAAGAATTCTTTAGAGTATTCAATTACTAATAACCAGATTCTAAAAAATTCGTGTCATTCAGATTGCACACAACGATTCAGACAATATTGTACATTAGGGCCATAACCAAATTTTTGGCATAGCACCACGTGATGGACAATATTATTTTATTAAACAAAATCGCTTTCTACGATCATTTTGCAAAAAAAAACCACACGCACCAAATGCATTTTCTAAAAGTCCTCAAGATTTTTTTTATTAATACAATATTTACGTATTTTTTATTTAACAACAAGTAACAAGTAAAAATATTAAAAAAAATACTAACGTCTCCTTATTGAAGGAAATAAACTTTAGATTTAAAGTTTGTGCTGATTTACATAAAGGATAAATATCCTGTACCAATTTATTACAACATGTGGAAGAGCTTCTGATGTAATTTTGTTGATCTCAGGTGTACAAATATACTAATTTTATATAAAATTTTACTTTTAATATTTTAAAAAAATTACTTTTGTTAATATAAATTTTAAGTACTTATGTATTTATTTGTTTTGCCAACTCGCCTCTACAATGCCTATAAGGCGCTGAGGCACCATAATGTAATGAATTATTTTTGAAATAAATTGAGAAAAAAAAAAAATAAAATAAAATAAAGGCACATATTGGGTAAAGCTCAGTTTGGTAATTTGGTATTAAAATGAATGTTACAATGTTGTTGGGGAGGTGGAAAGTACCCACTAGGTACCTTCTCCGCCTACCTTAGTTTTAGTTTTGGACTCGACTAAAGCGGAATCATAGTTAAAATACCAACATTTTGCGATTTAAAAAAAAAATACAAAAATATTAATTTAAAACTTCATCGCGTTTGGTGCGTGTACTTTTTTAACATCCGCGAAAAAGTGAAAACATATTTCTTCATAGTTTTTCTTGGCCTATATGACTGTGCTATGCCAATTTTGATATTTGCAAAAAATGTAAAAAACGTATACTTCCGAATTAGTTAAAAAACATTTCATTGATGGTTTTGATTAATATTAATATATTTCATAATTACACTGTTTATTTCGTAAGTACGTCAGTTCAGTAGAATTTTTTTAAATAACTTGCTCATATTTGACTTAACTGACAACACAAGGGACTTACATTAGACTGACTTTTTAGGATGTGGATTAAATTTAAATTTGGCTTAATTTTATTTTTTTTTGTGTAATTTAATAAAGACCAATGACCAGTAGAGAACACCTTTTTCAAAAAAAAATATTTATGTATGAAAGAGGTGGAATTTCGGGTAAATATGGTTACGAATGTTAAGTCTCATCTTTCTGAAACTAAAAAAAAAAAATATCCCCGCTTAACCACCGCAATTTATTTGTCCATGAAATGCAATGCAAATCTGGACAGAAATTGTTTCAAACGAAAATTTAGCATTTTTTGATTCTCGGCTTTTAATTTTTTGACTAATTTAGATTTTTTTAGATTTAATTTATTATCAAATTCCACTCATTTGAATTATTTTGAAACTATTTATTTTGAAAATAATGAAATAAATTCATAAAATAGCAAATGAATCCAAATTGAAAAAATTTTTTTGACAAGATTTTTGAGATCAGCAGGTGATAGTTACTATAATATAAGTTAATATAAAAATAAAATTGAATCTTGGTCCTAAATGGGTTACACTCTAAAAAATCCATGTAACTTTACTATTATTAAGTTAGTAAATTTTCATGTATATTTACAGAAAAGACTTAAATTTAAACACGTAGTGCTCATTTGAAAAGAATTACATATAAAGAATAGTACATTGTGTGTTGTGAAACATGTTTATAAGAAAATAGACATTTTCACTTTAAATGTACATTTTTTCTATGTAAAATTTTACTTCAGACACATAATATGTAATCGTACATTATTTAACTAGTATTGATGAAATTGTCAAAAATTGAATTTAAAAAAAAAAAACATAATCTTGAAAAATTCAATAAAAACGAAACGAACAAGGAATAATATTATAAAATAATTAAAGTCTGGATGTTTTTGCTGTACCACCCAACGTGTTCAACAAGATTTTAATATGAAACCATTCGTGGTGTCGTTTTGGTATCTTAAAGGTAAATTTTTTCCACCAATATACATATGTATGTATGTTTCTAAATTTTAAAACTTATTTATTTAACATATTGCTTACAGAAATTGTTAAAAGCTACATTTCTTGTTAATTGGAGCAGCCTCAGATGGAAGTTGACGGAAAAATCTCGTGACACAGGATGCTGAACATTTTAGTAAAAGTAAATAAAAGTAACATTTCCCCAGTATCCAGTCAAAGTTTTCTCTATATAAATTTAAGCCCAATCGGATTTAATTAACCCGTGGCGCCCAGCGTTCCCAGTATTAGATTTAAAAAAAAATTGTCTCTCGATACATCGTATTTATAAGTGTCGATGGACTGAACTGAATATCAAAAAAAAATTAGAATCGGTCAAACAATTTGCAAGTTATCGCTAATTAAAATTTGCAAAAATTTTAGATTTTTTCCTATGTTCCAGACACATAAAAAAATTATTAACTTTTTCGTTGATCTTTTCGTAGAACTTGTGACGAACTTTCATTTTAACTTTGATCAAAGTTATGAAATTTTGAAAAAAGTATACAAATTTTGCGATTGCTTTTGGACATTTTTTTAAAATTTTTAACAGCGATCTAGAAAACCGTGCCAACCAGAACCGCTATGTGTTTTTAAAAATTTTTTAAAGATGATACAAATCAGCTTTTCTTTGACCTTATATTTCTCTCACAAATATTTAAATAATATTGCAGATTTTCTATTTATGTATTAAAGTCTTTTTTAAATAAATTTTGAAATACACATAGCGGTTCTGGTTGGGGCACCGACGATATGATATATGATGTATAACTTTGATCGCAGGGCGCCAGTTGTTTATTAAATCCAATTGGTCTCAAATTTATACAACATAAGAAGCGAGTCACAGTTGGGTCGACAGACCACAACCACAAATAGTTTTCGTCAGATTACAACCACAAAAATTATTGAATATTTTATTTTTTTTTCCTAACACCTGCTTCTATCATCAGATAATTTGCACCAAAAAAATAAAGGTGAATAAAATTTTTTTTAAAACAAAAAATGTCGTCACGATAAAAATGTCTTGAATATTTTTTACTTTTTAGCCAATTGCGGTCTTAAAAAAAATTATACATCTTTATTGTTTTGGTGCTAATTATCTGATGATAGAAGCAGGTGTTAGGGAAAAAAATAAAATATTCAATAATTTTTGTGGTTGTAATCTGACAAAAACTATTTGTGGTTGTGGTCTGTCGACCCAACTGAGACTCGCCTCTAACAATAAGTTGTAAACCTAATAGAATTAAATAGCATTCACCTGGACGTTAAAAATCGAAAGAACATTTTTTTGGCCATGGTAAAAATTTTATATTTTCTTTTGTTTTAGCTACCATTTTTCAAATAATGTTTGCACATTTGTTTTAAATCTTTATTAAATTTTCCTATTTTAAATAAAAATCATTTAAAAATATGTACATTTCCTGTTTTTTTATTTTTCATTTTGGAATATTTGGGGTGTTTCAAAATATGCAATTTCAATGTATAAATACAAAATGTCCATGTACTTTCAGACATTTCTCTTTTAAGTTCACTTAATTAAAATGTGTTTTTACACACAAACACTGTAAAATTTATTGAAACATTTTTGTTCCGAAACATTTTGTAGACACATGAATATGTACGTTTACATACTTTGTGTCTATCACTTTAAACACAACATGTATTTTTACACGGTTTATAGTAGGAGACAAGTTACCTACTATAAACAGGGTAAATTTACATGAAAATTGATTAGAGTGTAATATACTGACTTCCACATAAAAATCCCTTGTGTCATTAATGCAACATTGCCCTATTTCTCAGGACCCAAAGACATTTCAAAAAGAATATGTAATGTTAATTTTCTTACAGACACGTTTGCAACGGCGCTTAAGATTAATAGGAACTGTATTGAGTTTTTTTTGCTAGAATGCTCTTTGTAAAAATGGAGATCAGGGTGTCTTAACTACAACCTGACAATGGAACACCGCATTGTGCGCCACTTTTATATTGTGGTTTACTTACACGGAAGATTTACGGTACAATAGACTATTTGAATTATCAGTAGCACGGGTGTGCTTAGTTTTCTTATTAGGCATTTACAACCCAACCTCAACTCAATTCACGGAACCTGCGTAAACACTTCATGACTACCCTTAGTAAATGTAAGTTCAAGGGTAGAACATTTATTTCCGAGGCAGCAGCGCTTCTAGTTTACCTAGATTTAATCAAGTAGCTTTTGTCATAGTTCTTGCCCAGGGGACTTCCTTATCCATCCCATGAACTAAAAAAGTATTCAAAAACGGTCAGAATTCAAAATGCGGAAAGTGCAGCATTTATAATTGATGTGATACGTTGAGAAATTTCTCAATTTTTTTTAAATCATTAAGAATTATTTGTCATTAACTGGATTAAAACTGCACTGCTTGGATATAAAGCTTCAAGGAATACATATTAGAACCAGAAGAGCATCAAGGCATACTTGAAATTTTCAGAGGAGGCAAAAAATTTAAGCCATTTTACTCCCTTTGTACACTACAGTGTAAACATCTTTTAAAAATTAACCGTACAACGGTTTCATGTTTTGTTTCGACAAGAATGATAACACTGAGCTAGTCGCAAATTTTAACATACTGGGCACCTCGCTGTTAAAGCTAATTTTGGTACGCTAAATTCAATGGTGTTTTGCAGTTTTTTCGAAGTTATCGCTCGCATTCGCTATATTCGTGATTTAAAACATTTGGAAAATGTTGATAACATTTGGAAAATGCTTTGTTTTTTTCGCGAAAAATTACTTTTTTTTAAAAAACTTTTGTTTCTTTTATATCTCGTATTTTACACATTTTTATAAATCATTTTTTGTATATTCAATGGAGTTTTGATGCTTAAAATTCAGCAATTGTCTAAATAGTATAAAAAAATTTTTCTTACTCAAAAAAAAAAAAAAAAACAAGTAAGCCAATTATAGTCGTCCAATACCATATAATATCCCAGTTGGAAAATGTGTCACTGAGGAAATTTCCACAGTGATTCCTTGAGGAAATGTCTTCAGGTTCTGACAAATCATAGGCAATCCTTGATGACATGTCCTTACATTGTCAGCACTGAATGTTTGCTTTAAGAGTGTGGACAATTCCTCTAAGACGTCTAAAAGGAAATGTCTTCAGAATAGCAGTATATTAAATTAGAATTTTAAATCTGGGCAACTCTTTAATGTCCAAGAAAAAGATGGCAATATTATCGACTTAATTAAAATAAAATCAAAATCTAACAAATAGTATAAAAGTAATAAATAGACAAACAATTTTAAAAATAAAGTTTGGAACAAGTGGTTAGGTGTGGGACTAATAAACTGGAGGTTCCAGGTTCAAATCCAGTTGGGACTAAAAAAGGCGAAAAGTTTTTTCTAAATATGAGAAAGATAATTTATAAAGGAAAATGGATAAAAGTAAAAACTAAAGGAAACACGAAAATTTTTTGTATTTTCGCATGACCTATGTCAGACATTTCCCCAAAGAAGTCTTAGGTGACATGTCCCCAGAAGGCCAGCCCTGACCACAGCTGACTTTGAGTGAGGACATTTTGAAAATTTGTATGAAACTGTCCACAACCCAGTACATAGAGATGTCTTGTGGATGTCAGGTGTGACTCTGACATGTCATCGCTCCGTCACTGAGGATGGCTCGAGGACGTTGCCAACTGGGTAGGAAATTAAAAAAAAAATCTTGAAATTTTTTTCTATTGACCATTTCATAGAGCTGAAGACAAAATTTCATTAAAACCTAATTTGAGCCAAATCAGATTATGTTAACTCATGCGCCCTTCGATCAAAGTTTAGAGATGTTGGTGAAAATGTTCCAAAAAATCAAACTCTATGAAAGGGTAAAGAAAAAATATTGAGATTTTCTACTTTCTTGACCGCAGAAAAATCCGACATTTTTTGTTCAGCTCATCAAAATAATTGTATCGCAAGACTTTTTTTATACCCTCCACTTAGTGATAGAGGGTATATAAAAGTTTGTCATTCTGTTTGTAACTCCTCGAAATATCGGTCTGGGACCCCATAAAGTATATATATATTCATGATTCCCGATCGATTTTAAGACATTCTAGCGATGTCCATCTGTCCGTCTGTCCATCTGTCTGTCTGTGGAAAATGCTATCGCGGACAAAATATTGCACAGAGATGACTGAAACTTAACATATTTATTGTAAGTTCTTCCGAGAAATTTGGTATTGCATTTGAGCGATATCGGTTCAGCGGTTCAAAAGTTATGAACGAAAATGTAAGCACACCTCAAAAATTTCAGTACATTCAACATAACCTAAAAATACAAAATGCTTTAATTCGGCTTCTGGTTGACATATGTGAACATAATTGAACACCAAATGGTATTTAAACAAGTACGAACATATTTGTTGACAAAAATAGAAAAAAATCGGGTTTTTTTTACCACATTTTTTTTCGCGAAAATTTTTTTTCGCGGAAAATTTTTTTTTTTCAAAAGTATTTTCCTTTTAAATAAAGTTTTTTGCAATAATCTTTTGGAAATTGTGGAGGGTATCACTACATTCGGCAAGGCCGAATTTAACTTTTTTACTTGTTTAATTTCAAAAATCCAAAAT
Organism: Pegoplata infirma; assembly: GCA_963921195.1. NCBI lineage: Eukaryota > Metazoa > Arthropoda > Insecta > Diptera > Anthomyiidae > Pegoplata > Pegoplata infirma. The sequence continues at coordinate 128,911,468 of OY992539.1, read as the reverse complement.
TTGGTCGCCGGCGTCATTGTAACCCATTGAATCCGATTGGCCTCAAATTTGTGCCACATGATTTTTAAGTCTAGTAGAATTAAAATTTGCCCGGACACTTAGGAAAATCAATTGCAAGTGGGGGTTTAAAAAACGCTGAGAGAGAAAGTTTTAAAATTGTACCAAATGAGTCATTGGAGTACCATTGTACTTTTGAGCTTCGAATTGAACCAAAAAAAGTATAATTGTACCAATTTTTGCAACCCTGCTCCACAATGCCCTTTTAAATGATAGTAAATTTTCTAACGCGAGAAAAATAAAATTTTTGTTAAGAAGTATTTTATTTTGTGTAAAAAAACTTTTTTTTTGTTAAGTAATTTTTAAAAAAAATAATTCACTAAATTTTTTTTTGTGTGTAAAATGTTTTTTGAGTGTAAAATTTTTTTCGAGTGTATTTTTTTTAGTGTAAAAATATTTTTGAGTGACAAAAATAAGTTGTAAAATATTTTTGTGACTTACCAATGTTTTTAAAACATGTTTTCAACACGTGAATTTTAGGTGAAACTAATCTGATATTCACGGTTTTCTGGTAACTTTTCAACCACACGACCGATTTGGCTAAAATTTAACGCGAAGCAGACCAGATAAACGAAAAATATATATTCCAAATTTCAGCATCCTCAGAACTGCCTTTCGAAAGTAAGCGTGTTTTTTATCTCGTAAATTCACAAAAAAACATTGCCGAAATTCAGTCTTTTGCTCAAAACTTTTGAACCATTGGTCCAATTTCGCTGGATTGCAACACCAACCTGACCAGGTAAATGCCCAACATATATGCCAAACTTCGGAAGCCTCCGTAAAGTCTTTCAAAAGTTAGCGTGATTTCAACAGACAGACAGACGGATGGACGGACAAATATCGCTAGATCGTCTTAAAATCGATCGAGGATCATAAATATATATACTTTATGGGGTCCTAGACCAATATTTCGAGGTGTATACAAACGGAATGACAAAATTATATATAACCTCTATCACTAAAGTGCAGGGTATAAAACAGAGCCATCCCAGTATGCAAAATGAGTCGATATCGATTCGAAAAAGAATCGTTTTCTCTAAGAATTTCATCGATATCGAGTTCGATATAATGTCGATATAAAGCGTGTTTTCCTATGTGGCATGCAAGGTGATATAGAATCGAGTATTGGTACAGGATTCGATTCGATTTTTAATCGAAAAATTTCATGAATTCGATACATTTGTTTTTTAATAATTTAGTTAATTGTTTTAAAAACGGTAAGAATTAAAAAAAAAATTTTTTTTTGTTTACTTACTACTACTTACTTACAATTAACTAATTTTTACTAATTTAATTTATTTATTCTTTAAATTTAATTTTTACTAATTACTATTTTTATCTGCCTCACTTGAGATTTGAACTCAGAACTCCCAGTTTACTGGTTGAACGCCTTACTCCTTCAGCCAAAGATTGATAATAAAAGTAGTTTTTTAAAATTACTTTTACTAAAATTTGAATTTTTTATTATTATTTGAATTGCCCTTAAATTATAATTTGTATTATTATTTGAATTACCCTGTTTTTATATTCATTTTATTTTGTTTTGACATACTTCTCCCAATTTGAAAATATTTTTATTTCAAAATATATATTAGTACAAACAAATTTCAAGTTGTGTATGGCCTAGTTGGTTAGCAGGTTCGGCAGCTTATGATTTGTAGATTTTTGGCCTTGGTTCAAACCCCGGTCGCGGATTTTTTTTTTATTTTTTTTTTATTGTTCTAGTGTTAGATATTATTTTTTTTTAATAATAAAAGTAAAATTTGTGGAATTTTTGTAAAATTTAATAAAACTAAAACTCGATGATATATTGAAAATAAATATTTTTTATGGAACAACAAATACGAGAATTCCTAAATGTAGATTGAAAATCATTTCGAAATCGATTAGTTTTTCAATAAAAATATGAGTTCGAGAAACGTTAAAATATCGACTGTATATAATATCGACTTCGAATCGTTATTGCGGAAAAGCCTCTAAAAAA